>OY731400.1:65060620-65675333 GCA_963425845.1 Sphenostylis stenocarpa
TATTGTATGCATCAAGGCTACATCCATGCAACCCAGGGTATGAGATTTCTCGGTAAAGCCGACATAAAGATTATCTGTTGTGCCTAGGAGGTACCATCATGGCGGTTTCTTTGTTCCCCCTTTGGCTTTAATATTTGGGTTTATCTCGTTGAGAAACTTCAACGAGCCTTTCAAATCAGGCTTTAGATGAAGTCAGGAACACTTGGCCTTTATGGAAGATCTGAATTGACACAAGGATGATGTTTATTCCAAACCCCATAATCCCATTTTTGCCCACAGCCTTATTCCCATACTAGAAATGATTCCTTTACGTTTGGAGTCCTGAGCTATACCATATGAACTTTGTAACTTCCTTGTACCAGGATCACCAAGAATGAGATGAGTACTGTACATGAAGAAAGTTTTAGTCCAGGCCTAGAGTCACTAGCTTACCATTAGGCAAACAGAATACTGGACCTGCAGAAAGAGTTTGGTTGAAGAGCTTAGGTATTTTACTGCCCACATATGATCCTTCTCCATGTTCCCTCCTTGGCTATTGTCCCTTCCTTTTATTAGCTGTATAGTAGTAATGATTAGGAGATTTAGATATTTTCTAGTAGTTTAAAAACAGACTTCGCCGACTTATACCGACGTATAGATGATGAGCACGCCTACATGGAGGAGTAGTTCCAGTTCATGCGACAGCAGTTCAGTCAGCTGACCACGAGGCAAGATAGGACGGACCGTCAAATAGAGAATTTGGTCCAGACTCAGGCAAGGTTTCAGCGCCGCATACTACGTCGCATCCCTTCGCCAGCACCGTCCTCCCATTCTAGCCTAGAAGCAGATGATTAGGAGATCTTTAGATATTTTCTAGTAGTTTAAAAATACTTGAATGTATCACCAAAAAAAAAAAGTAATGAATAAAAGTTGTTATTTCTGTTTACATTTCAAAAAGCCCACGTGTACAAAAAATTATAAAGTAAAAAGGCACACGTGATATATTAAAAAGCCAGATTTCGAATAACTTGCGATAAAAATCAGAATCGCGAAAGAAAAAGGCAAAATCAAAATCATTTCAGCAAAATAAAGAGCTTCAAGGAAACTAGCTCTAACCTTCTACACCAATAAAAGAAGGTACATCGAAAAAAAGAGGCCAATGGAAAGGCTCGATGATCCCCAAGCGGATCCTTGCCTACTCCAGAGGCAAAACAAAAATTACTCCACGACTCAGCACCACCACATGAGTCGTCAAAAAGAATCAGTTGAAGAATCAATCAACATCCTTCCATATAAAGAAAAGGAAGTTATCAATATGAAAAAGCCAACGGAAAGGCTCGATCATCCCCAAGTGGATCCTTGCCTACTCCAGAGGCAAGACAAAAAGATTACCTCACGACTCAGCTGCATCACCACATGAGTCATCGAGCACACTCATCCAAAATATACGCCTCATTCCCCAAAGGAGAATAAGGACTACATAAAGATCAACCAAAGAAGATATTGAGTCAAGATCTCCATATCCTTAGGGGTCCAACAAAAAGAAAGAAAAGAAAATATTTCATTCCCCAATAAGAGGCCACGAAAAAGGCCGAATAAAAATCTCCAAGTAGAGCATTTCAGAAAAGTCTACAAAAAGAGGAAAACAAGAAAATTTCCATCTTCCAGCTCAAATAAGAGCTTCACAAAGCCAGGAGCCAAGACTCCATCATCAAATTTGGATCCCCAGGAAGCCGACAAACTCCTCAGTGAATCCCAAAAAAAAGAAAAAAAATAAAATCTCTTCACTCCGCTCAATAAAGAGCTTCACAAAAGTCAGGAGCCAAGACTCCATCATAAAAAGTCAAATCAAAGATTGGATCCCCAGGAAGCCAATAAACTCCCCGGGATCGCCAAAAAAGAAAAGAGAAAAAAAATCTTTTCATCCAGCAGATAACAAAAAAGCCAGTGTACATAAAAGAAATTAAAAAGGCACACGCTTTCAAAATCACGAAAAAGAGATAAAAATCGCGAGAAAAAACTAAAAGCCCATTCCCCCAGCGGAATAAGAGCATAGGCAAAGCCAGCTCAAAACAACAGCATCCAACAAGGAGTCAAAAACTCCATTTCCCCCTAGGGGGCAAGTCAAAATAGATCTCCGGGAAAACAATCAAATCCCCGGCAGATCACCAAAAAGAAAAATTATCCCCCAGCGAGCCTACGACAGAGGCAAACTACAAATTCATATCCTCAGGGAGTTAATCGCCTATAACACCCAATATGGATATCCCCAGCGAAGTGCAAAGCCTTCACTCCCAAGAAAAGCCTCTGTCTACTCAAAGGCAAGCAAAGAGCCAATATCCCCAAGAAACGGGAAATCAACCTATGCAAGAGGCAATATAAGACCAAAGCATAAAAGTCTTCACCACTGCTGAAGCATCTGCCTAATCAAGAGGCACAATCAACAAAAACCAAAAATCCGCAATGGATTCCTGCCTAAATTAAGAGGCAATCATCAATAAACCCCGGCAAAGACCGGACGGCTAAATAGAAAAGCCCAAAACTACAAATCCCCAGGAGATTCCTGCCTAAAACAAGAGGCAACCAAAAAAGAATCCCCAGCAAGACCGGACGGCTAAACAGAAAAGCCAAAAACAAATCATCCCCGGCAAGACCGGATGGCTAAATGAAAAAGCCAAAAACAATGAAATCCCCAGCAAGACCGGATGGCTAAACAAAAAAGCCAAAAACAAAGAATCCCTGGCAAGACTGGATGGCTAAAAAGAAAAGCCAAAAACAAAGAATCCCCGGCAAGACCGGATGGCTAAAAAGAAAAGCCAAAAACAACGAAATCCCCGGTAAAACCGGATGACTAAAACAGAAAAGTCAAATCAATTACTCCCCACGGAATGGGCGCATGATCAGAAACAATAAGCCGCCAACACATCTCCAAAACCAGATGACCATAGGATTGGCTATCAAAAAGTGCATCCTAAGAGCCTTGCAGAACGGGGCTTGTTCAGAACCTTGCAGAACGGGGTTCGTACCAGGTGGGGGTAGGTACGCACAAGAGCCTTGCAGAACGGGGTTCGTACCAGGTGGGGGTAGGTACCCACAAGAGCCTTGCAGAACGGGGTTCGTACCAGGTGGGGGTAGGTACCCATCAGAGCCTTGCAGAACGGGGTTCGTACCAGGTGGGGGTAGGTACCCACAAGAGTCTTGCGAACGGGGTTCGTACCGTGTGGGGGTAGGTACCCATCGAGCCTTGCGAACGGGGTTCATACCAGAGCGGGGTAGGTACCCACAAGAGCCTTGCAGAACGGGGTTCGTACCAGGTGGGGGTAGGTACCCACCAGAGCCTTATAAAATAAGGTTTATACCGGATGAGGGTAGGTACTCATCAGAGCCTTGCAGAACGGGGTTCGTACCAGGTGGGGGTAGGTACCCACCAGAGCCTTATAAAATAAGGTTTATACCAGATGAGGGTAGGTACTCATCAGAGCCTTGCAGAACGGGATTCGTACCAGGTGGGGGTAGTACCCACCAGAGCCTTATAAAATAAGGTTTATACCGGATGAGGGTAGGTACTCATCAGAGCCTTGCAGAACAGGGTTCGTACCAGGTGGGGGTAGGTACCCACCAGAGCCTTATAAAATAAGGTTTATACTGGATGAGGGTAGGTACTCATCAGAATCTAGCAAAAATGCAGATTTGTACCAGGTGGGGGTAGGTACCCACCAGAGCCTTATAAAATAAGGTTTATACCGGATGAGGGTAGGTACTCATCGAATCTAGCAAAAATGCGATTCGTACCAGGTGGGGGTAGGTACCCACCAGAGCCTTATAAAATAAGGTTTGTACCAGATGAGGGTAGGTACTCATCAGAATCTAGCAAAAAATGCAGATTCATACCAGGTGGGGGTAGGTACCCACCAGAGCCTTATAAAATAAGGTTCGTACCGGATGAGGGTAGGTACTCATCAAAACCGAGCAAAATGCATCAGGTAGAGTAAAATACTCACCAGAGCATCACAAAAACGGGTTACAAAAACCTTGCTTCTATTAGAGGATAGTTCAGTGTTGAGCACCTCGGAAGTAAGTACCCACAAAGAACCTTGCAAAACGGGGTTCATACCAGGTGAGGGTAGGTACTCACCAGAGCCTTGCAGAACAAGGTTAAGACCGGGTGGGGGTAGGTACCCACAAGAGCCTTATGAAATAGGGTTCGCACCAGATGAGGGTAGGTACTCATCAAAAAGCATATTCATACCTAGTGGGGGTTAGTACCCACAAGAGTCTAGTGAAATACATACTCATACCTGGTGAGGGTAAGTACCCTCATGTCAAATGTCTTGCCTAATCCAATTAGATGATTGACTATATGCGTGAATCTTTTTTGCACATCTGCAATAGTTTCACCTTGCTGCATTTTGAATAATTCATAGTCTCTAATTAATTCATGCTTTCTTGCCCTTTTCACGTCAGAGGTACCCTCATGAGTGACCTCTAGAATCTCCCACATTTCTTTGGCAGAGGCACATTGAGAAACCCTGAAAAACTCATCAAGATTTAAGGCAGAGGTAATAATGTTCTTAGCAGTATAATCATATTGAACTTTCCTATTTTCTGCATCAATTAATTCAGCCCAGTCTTTTTCAACAATTTTACCATCTACTGTATGAGTTGGTTTGAAAGGCCCATTAACAATTGTATCCCAAATACCCATATCAAGAGATTCAATAAAGATTTTCATTCTAACCTTCCAGAAAGAATAATTCACACCGAGCAAATAGAGGAGGCCTATTGATGGAGGCTCCTTCCGAAAAAGTCATCTTTCCCTCAGCCATTTAAACCTTTCTTGGACCGAATTCTTGAGTAACTTACAAGAACCATCTCTGGTACCAATTGTAAGAATTAATGGTTGAGTTCAAGAGGGGGGGTGAATTGAACTTTTGAAATCTTTTTCGAACAACACTCTTTCTTTGGGAAGAATGGTTAATCTTTATCCAATCTTTTATTAGGCAGATTTCGTTTTAAACAAAGCAAGAATATAAGCAAGAATTGTAAAGAGATGAAAGCAGAAATTCAACACAAGAGTTTATACTGGTTCACTCTTTCCCAGAGCTACATCCAGTTCTTGAAAAATCTGTCAAGTTCCACTAATTCCAAGTGAAAATACAAACCAGTAGATATACACCAATCTACCCCAAGAACTATCTTACAACACCACAAGATAGACTCTTGAATTAACCACCCAGTAACCAAACCCAGTTACTGTAACCAGTGCAGATTCAAACCCAATCTACACAATTAACCTTTGTACAAGTGTATGAAAAGAATAAACTTGGACTGCAGCTTTAACAATATAGAAGTCCAGAAGCAATTTCCCTAACTCAGAACTTTCTCTCTTGATGAACTTTTAACAATCTTGATCTAAATGCCTTATGATATGAAAAGTTTTATGAATTCACAGAGAAAGGCACGAATATGAGAGCTCTAAGATTGCTTTCAAATGTTTTCCAAATTCTGTATTCTCAAAAGAGAAATCAAAACTGTATTTATAGAGTAAAAGAGAGAAACTGATAGATTCAATCTATTAAAATGATTTGGAGTAGCAGATGACCGATCAAAATGGTTTTATGATCGATCAGAACCAGATATGATCGATCAGAATTGAGTTGTGATCGATCAAAATATTTGTTAATCGATTAAAATGACGTTTCAATCGATTGATTTCATTTAAAACTCATTCAATCGGTTGTTTCAAGCTTTCAATGGATTGAAATAGTTTAGAAAAAATGGTAGCTCTCTGTTTCAACATATTAAAATATATTTCAACAGATTGAAATTCTGTGATACCTTAGAATGAAAAAATGATCTCTCTGTTTCAACAGATTAAAACTTATTTCAACAGATTGAAATCCTGTGATGCTTCAAAGTGAAAAATAACATCTCTCTGTTTCAACAGATTGAACTTGATTTCAACAGATTAAAATTTGCGAAACCTTTAATATGGAAAAATTATTAAGAACATTTTAACCTGTCGATTCTGCGATTCAATCAATTAAAATTTTGACAACATATGAACATTTCCTATTTTAAGTGATTTTAACAGATTGAAACTTCTTTTTAACAGATTGAAAAACTCAGCTTGTTCTTTCAATGCTTAAAGGTTGGTTTTTCATGCAGTAAAATAAGTTCAATGAGATGCATCATTTAAAGGTGCTTATCACAAGATCTATTGAACAATCAAGAGATTAAATTCTAAACCTATAACCTATTCACCTACACACCCACAAACTAAACTCTATAAATCTATATGTCTTCATCAAATCCAACAAGTGCTTCAAAATTCATCACCACTGATTAACTAGAAACATGAATAAGGTTTTACCTCTTTAATAAAGTCGTGTTTCACCAATGTTGTGCAAAAAAAAAGAATCGAAAGAAGCCCATAGAAACCAAAGGCCAAAAAAATAAGAGGGCAAGATACCCGGTAGGAAACCTATAAAAGGGGGCTACGCAAAAGCTAGGGTAAACTCGCTAGGAAACCCGAACAACAATAATGGGTAGCCTAGGCAAAAGTTAGGGTTACAAAATAAAGTCCACTAGGATTCCTAAAACAAGAAAAGAGGAAATCTAGACAAAAGTTAGGACCAAGAAAAAAGCACAACATCCTAGGTTGAAAACCTAAAGGGCAGTCTAGGGAAGTCAATTCGTCGCGATAGGCGCCACAAAACAATTAGTTAAGACGTAGCTTCATAAACGAAATGTTTGTTTAAAACTAACCTAAACAGTCTGACCAACCTTGGCTAGCCATTCTTACAGAACCATTTTTAAAATAAAAACCCTCTAAAACACAAGCCTTTGAATTAAATCCCTTTCTTTCTATTCTCTTGACCCTTATTACGACATTCTAGTAATTAATTGGGAAATATGGAGATATATGATCAATAAGAGGATTGAAATCCTTGGGAAAAGGAAGGAGTGCACTGACATGACAGTCACTCTACAATCAACAACATTCACTCTTCGATCATGGCAAATCCGAGGCGGCAAAATCGGTACTGCTAGGCGTGACATCAGAAGCACATCAGAAGCAAAAGCACATCGGTTAATCCTTTTGAAATATTAACTGAATTAGCATTATAGGATGCATATCACAAACATTGCATGCATGATAAACAAAAATAAAAAGAAAAATGCCTACTAGGATATTCTTAGGCAAAAGTTAGGGTAGCCTGCTAGATCGAAAACCTGCAAGGGCAGTCTAGGCAAAAGTTAGGGCATTCACAAAAAAGGAAAAAGTACGCTAGGATATCCTAGGCAAAAATTAAGGTAGCCCGCTAGATCGAAAATCCCAAAAGGGCGGTCTAGGCAAAAGTTAGGGCTTAACTAAAAAATGAATAAAAAGGAACCCATCAGCATAATCATGAAAGTACAGCAGGAGAATACCAGTCACTTTTCTAAGATGCATCTCATAAAAGGATAGACTGCATTTAGGACATCCACCCACAAATAGTCGCACAAAATGACTCTGTCAAAATCGAAAATAAATTTTTTTGCAAATAAATAACAAAAAACTAAAAACATTCATGCATGTAAGGAGACTAGCTCCATGTTTGTGTTGGAAAACAGGAAGCACTCAAAACAAACCTCTAAATAATGCTCTCCCTCAAGAAAACAGAGCAAGTTGCCACCAATAAGCCAACAACTCTGGAGCAAAATAAAAGCTTCCAAAAGCCATAGCTCCAGCTACCATCCTTTTACCCGGAAAAAGAAGGCACAAATAAGAAGTCTCCAAACTTTGCTCTCCCTCCCTCAAGAAAGAAGAGCGAGTTGTCGTCATCAAATGACTCAGAGGAAATAAGAGCCTCCCGAATCAAAAGCCCCAACCATTATCCTTCTACTAAAGAGAAGGCACAGTCATTAGAACGGAAAGCCGATGGAAAGGCTTAGTCATCCCCAAGAAAATCATTGCCTACCCCAGAGGCAAACAAAAATAATTCCACACGGCTCAGCATCACCCCCACTTGAGTCATCGAGCACACTCACCCAAGGTCTCCTCCACACTCCCCAATGGAGAATAAAGGCTTCAAGAGCCCATCATCATCAACAATCAAAAGAGTCCAATCTCCATACCATCAAGGGCTCAACAAAAAGAAGAATCAGAAATTTCCATCCCCCATTGGAATAAGAGCTTCACAAGGTCAGCTCACATCAACATCAAAATCGGATCTCCAAGAAGTTATCTAATTCCCTGGTGGATCACCAAAAAGAAAACCCTTCATCCCCAGCGGATGCCCAAGAAGAAAAGGCCATGACAATGGAAGGCCAATAAATCCCCAACGGATTCCTGCCTACACCAAAAGGCAATCATCAAAATCCCTGGAAACCAACAAGTCGGACGATTGAAGAAAAAGACAAAAATTAGAAATTTCATTTCCCCAGCAGAATAAGAGCTTGACGAAGTCATCTCTCATCAACACCAAGGAGTCAAAACTCCATTCCCTAGTGGGCGACAAAAATTAGATCCCCAAGGAATCAACCAATTCTCTGGTGGATCGCCAAGAAGAAATTACACTCAGTGAGCCTACGGTAGATGCAATCTTCACAGTCATATCTTCAGAGGCATCATCAAGAGCCAACATCCCCAAGTGGAAAATCAACCTATTCAGAGGCGAAAAAATATAACCAAAAGTCTTCACTTCCGATGAAGCATCTGCCTACTCAAATGGCATCGACGAATCCCTAATCGATTCCCTCCTACTCCAGAGGCATTTTACCAAGAATCCCCAGCAGTCAAGAAGTTGGATGGCTAAAGAAAAAGTCAAAAGCAAAGAATCCCCGGCATACCGGATAACTACAACAAAATTTAAGCAAAAATCTTCAAACAAAAATTACTCCCCATGGAGCCGGCGCATGAGCAAGAGCAGTAAGCCGCCACCACCACTTCGAGACAAGGAAAGTCCTGAAGATGAAGACTTGCACACAGGCAAAATTGGCGCATGAGCTAGAGCAGTAAGCCTCCACTACCACTTCGGGAAAGGGAAAGACTTGAAGACGAAGACCTGCACACAGGAAAAATTGGCGCATGATAAGAAGCAGTAAGTCGCCGCCACCACCACTTCGGGAAAGGGAAAGACCTGCACACAGGCAAAACCGGCGCATGATCGGAAGCAGTAAGCTGCCACCACCACTTCAGGAAAGGGAAAGACCTGAAGACGAAGACCTGCATACAGGCAAAAATCGGCGCATGATCGGAAGCAGTAAGCCGCCACCACCACTTCGGGAAAGGGAAAGACCTGAAGACGAAGACCTGCACACAGGAAAAACTAGCGTATGAACGAGATCAGTAAGCCTCTAACACCCAGTCCTACGAGGTGGATTGGAGCCTAAACTAGATGGGGGTGTGTACTCATCCAATCCTACGAAGTGGATTGAAACCAAAACCAAATGGGGGTGCGTACTCATCCAATCCTACGAAGTGGATTGAAACCAAAACCAGATGGGGGTGCGTACTCATCCAGTCCTACGAGGTGGACTGAAATTCAAACCAGATGGGGGTGCGTACTCATCCAGTCCTACGAGGTGGACTGAAAATCAAACCAGATGGGGATGTGTACTCATCCAGTCCTACGAGGTGGACTGAAATTCAAACCTGATGGGGGTGCGTACTCATCCAGTCCTACGAGGTGGACCGAAATTCAAACCTGATGAGGGTGCATACTCATTCAGTCCTACGAAGTGAACTAAAAATCAAACCAGATGGGGGTACGTACTCATCAAGCCTTACGACAAGAGGCTTAAAACAAATCTTTCAACCAAAGGGAACATCCTGGAGGTTCACAATCAACAGTCCTGAGGGTCAGCCTCCATGACAAGAGGAGCATCCAGAAGACAATCGAGCAAGAGGGTTAACTCCTTCACCCGCCAATCGACTTCATGGTGCATTAACCCATAGTTAATTGGTCGGGTAAAGGGGGGCAGCTGTAGACCCCAAATCTTGACCGACCTCACAATAAAGACTAGAAATCCTTCGTTCTGAAGATGAATAAGGCTTCATAAGTCCCTTAGTAGTATTTACTAGGCTTCATTTAGGAAAAGGAGGGTTTTCTGAGAAAATAAAAAATAAAATTTTGTTAGAACGTCCAGATGGTTGTCCAGAACGTCCAGATGGTTGTCCAGAATGTCCAAATGGCTGTCCAGAATGTCCAGATGGTCATCCAGAACGTGCAGATGGCCATCTAGAGCATCCAGACGGCCATCCAGAGCGTCCAGACGGCCGTCCAGACGGCCATCCACCCTGTTTTTGAGCCCTGGACGGTCGTCCATGATGACCAGACGACCGTCCACCCTAATTTTGAGCCATGGACGGTCGTCCACCTTTTCTAGGCCCGGTTCCCTATAAATAGGAGCTCCCATTCTCCGATTTTTCACACCTTTCCACTCCTACCACTCTCTAGGAAGCCTTTTGGCACTTTAGAGTGACTCCAAGCATTATTCTAGGGTTCAAGTGAGCTTTTCGATTTATGTTAAAGTTGAAATCGGTTAAGGAAGTCTCTTTTTGAGACGTCCGGCCCTTGGTAGAGTAACTTTTCTTTATTTTCTGGGAGGAGCGTGCTTGTAGAGTGCGGAGACTGCCAAAAAGCGTCCTCAAGTTTCGAAGAGTTAATATAAAAGCTTGCTTCGGAGGTTCCTTCTCTATTCTCTGTCTCTTTTACTGTTTTCTTTATCGCTTTCTTTGTGTGCATATTATAATAAGGCCATGTAGATATTTAAATTCTACAAGTAGATAGAATAATAGGGTAAAAGCGTAATTTCTTTAAGTGTTTATTTTCTAAGTTAGTCCATCATAGGGAACCCGAAAGGGGCGTAGTGGGGTGCTAAGACCTTCCCCACACGTAACTAACTCCCTTACCCGACTCTGGTTGTAATGGCCAAAGTTGGTTTTTTCTAAAACCACTGCCTTCTTCTTTTTCTTTACCTTTTTCAGTGTTTAAGGTTAAAACACTGATGGTGACTCCTCGAACCTTTTCGAAAACCTTGCCTTTAGGTCCAGCCCGGTTATCGGATAGCCTAAAGGCGTTGAACCATTTCTTTCAAAAAATGAGAGTCATATCAGAACCATCGTGTCGCTCTGACTGCCTCTTCTGATGGCGCCGATAGGGCCTGAGTTGCTTCAACAAACGACTGACAAGGTTCGTCAGATACAAAAGAGGATGAAGGCTTCATAGAGTAGACAAAAGTCATATGCAGATCAGAGAAAGCGACCTTTAGAGTTTGATGTTGGGATCATGTATTTCTGATAGTGACGCCCACTACAGGTATAGGGAGAGACATCAGGTCCAAGAAACTTTCTCCTAAGTTTATTGGACCATACCATTGGCCCAGTAGCTTATGAAGTTGCTTTGCCTCCCTAACTAGCCAATCTGCATAATGTCTTCCATGTATCATAGTTGAGGAAGTATGTTCCTAATCCTAGCCATGTATTAAAAGCAGATGAAGTACAGGTTAGAGAGGACTTATCTTGTGTAGCCATATTGGTTAGGATCTGTGATCACCAGACCAAGCAGCTTAGAGGTAGGTAGATTAGTATGGTGAAAGTATTGTGGGATGTCAACTTAGGTGATGCAACATGGGAACTGGAGGAGGATATGAGGAAAGCTTATCCTTATCTTTTCTTGGTAAGTGGAATTTTCAAGGATGAACATTTTTCTTGTTGGGAGGAATGTAAGAATCGAGACTTTAGTAGTTTAAAGAGAAATGGTAGTTAAATGGAATAAAAGTTTGAAGTTTTACCTTTGACATGAAAATAGTTTAAATACAAAAATTTTATGTTTCAAACTTCATTTTTAAAAAATTACCATCTCTCTAAACTCTAAATCCTATTACTTCTCTCTAAAACTTCCTTACCCAATTTTTATCTTTTTCTAGATCCAAGTACATCATTGTGCTCCTAGCGACGAGAGGAACATTTCCATCCAATCAGAATCTTAAATAGAGTAAGTTTTTCTTTCCCTAATTTTAAGAGTGTTTTTACAACTTTGGGGCTAAGGTTTGCATGTGAGCATTCGAGTCTTGCATGTGACCTTGGTGGAGTGAAGATGAATCTTGACTAGTTTAGGAGCATTGTAGTAGATTCGATTTGTTAATTGGGATCATTAAACTTAATGATCATTTAATATATTTATTTATATATTTACAATTTTGTCCTCTCACCTTTTCATCTTCTTTTATCTTTTTATATTTATTTATTATTTATTAATAATATATTATTTGGCCACCTAAAATCAATGGTCGGGATCCACCATTACACATGAGGGAAAATGTTCTAATTATGTATCTATGTTGAAGATATCCACTTACGGAAGGTAGGGATGACAAAATGGGTCAGGTCTTGCTTGATGGGGCGGGTTAGTGTTTTCACCCCATCAACCGGCTCTTGCCCACGCCACCAAGCCCGTCAACTCGTCGAGCTAGCCCACGGTCCACCTAATTAATAAAAAAATAATTTTTTTATTGTAATACAGTTAATCATAAAGACAATATATAAAGTTAAAATTTGTAAAAAGAGAATTAAAAGTTTCACTCTCACTCATTGTAAGAAACATTTTGCTTACTCAAACACTAGCCCCTTTGTTCTTTTCTCCTTGTTGCTCATCATCTCCTCCTTGTTCATCCTAAACACTGATTATAGGGATGACAATTAAACTCGTACCCGTGGGGACCAACACGTCCCCGCCCCGAGTTTGACGGGGAAAACCCGAGTTGACCAGGGTGGGGTCGAGTTCGGGTTTTCCCCACTTTAAAAAGTCGGGCGGGGCGGGCGGGGATGGGTAATGCAATCCCCACCCCGACCCCGACCTCGTCCCCGCCCGACTTTATATTTAAATTTAAATTTTAAAATATTAATTTTTTAAAACTATTTCATTTTCTTTTTCTATAACATATAAGGTTATTTTTTTATATTTCACCAATTTTTATTTTTCTTCTACCCACTTTTTATTTTTTTTTATTTTTTTCAATCTTTTATATCAATTAATTTATTATATTATTCTTTCTCTTATCTTTCAGTTTTTCACATTTCATTAATCTCTCTCATCAATTTATTTTTTTTTCAATCTTTTCAACCAATTTGATAAACACAAAGTTTTTTTTTCTTCTTTATATTTTTTCTAAATATTTTACATAAATCTTAGTAGTAACTAATATTAGTTTATTTATAATTTATATTTATTATATTTTATTATGTCATATTTTTTTATCTTATTATGCTTATTTATCATATATCAAATTTTATCTTAATAAAATAATTATATTTTAAAGGATTAGAAAGAATTAATAATTTAAACTTTTATTACTTCAAACTAATTAAATAAGAATTAACTTATTAAATATTTCCTTATAAACTATATATTTCATATTTTTAATGACAACTTAAAAATGAATTAACTTATATATATAATCAAATGTTTAAATACAGTATTATAATAATAATAATAATGTTATAAATATTCAAATATTTGAATACAGTGTTATAATAATAATAATAATAATAATAATAATAATAATAATAATAATAATAATAATGTTATAAATATTAGATATATATATATATATATATATATATATATAAATAAAAAATAATTAAATATTTCTTTTACATATATATTTTAATATAAATATAATAAATTAAAATGTATATTTAATTAATAATAATTATAAATTATAAATATTTATTTATATATAAAAATACATAGTAAAATTAATTTATTATAAATGTAATTATCTTTTTTAAAATAATATAAATCGGGGACGGGACTGGGCGGGAACCCGAAACCCAACTGGGACGGGGATGGAGACTTGATTTCTAACCCCGTGGGATCGGGGCGGGGAGGGGATGGTTAAAAAGTCTGGGGCGGAGATCGGGAGGCAAAACCCGGTCCCACCCCGTCCGTTGCCATGCCTAACTGATTATTCTTATCTTTATGACTTAAATTAAATGTGTAAGAATTACTCAAGGAGGGAACGTTTTATCAAATAAAAAGGATATAGGTATTTGAATTTTGTAATATAAAAAATTTAAATTTTACAAGTTTTGACGCTATTTATATATATTTGTTATTATTTATCATTATATAAATTTTATTATTATTCTAAATTATAATTTCTTAAAACAATGTGTTGATTTATATTATTAAATTAAAATATATACGTTAAATTATTGATAAACAAATGATAATCTTATTATTAAATTTATTGAAAATTTTGATTTTACAAAATAAATTAATTTTTTTATAAATTATGGTGGGTCAAGGTCTACAACCTCGTCATGACTATAGCATACCAGCCCGTCCTATCCCGTTTTTGGCATACTAAAGACGAGGCGGGTCAAAACAGAGCAGGCTAACCCGTTTTGTCATCTCTAGTGATAGGTGCAAATTTCTGAGTCTAATTCAATGCATGAGAGTCTTCCAAAAGTAGAGTCAAGTGTCTATAATTGTGAAAGTTAGTGGATGATAACACGAAATGTAGCTTACATGTTGGTATATTAGACACTTGATTTGTTATATAGTCATAGTACTTGATTTATTTATTCAGATGTGAATGTTGAGAATATGGGCGTGTGATGTGATATATGAAAACTTAAAGTTGAATTATGTTATTTCATCTCACATTTGAATCTTGCATACTTAATTTTAATTACTAGTTTATCCTGTGTATTTTGTATGTGTTTTTAACTCGTGATGATCATGTGTTTATATGAAGGCATATTTTTCAAGTGATAAACCAGTAAGAGTATGTATAAAATTAAGAGTAATATAAATTTATATTTTATTTACTTTTGAATTGATATATATATATATATATATATGAATATATTTATGCAGATAGAATTTTATATTTTGAATTACTCTTTGCATCTTAATTATAATTATATCTATATATATCTATATATATATATATATATATATATATATATATATATATATATATATAATACGATACTATTACAAATATTATTATTAATAATTATTATATTATTTTATAATTATAAATAATAATAACTTTTTTTATTATATAGTTTTATTGTTATTATAATTAAAAATATAATAAATACTAATAATAATAATAAGAATATTTATATTATTAATATAATAATAATAATAATAATACAATAATAATATTAATAATCATAATTATATTATCTTATTTTTAGTAATAATAAAATAATAATTTTTTATTTTAATAATAATATAGTTTTGTTATTCTTTATTTTACTAATAATACAAAAAATGTTATTATTAATTATAATAATATAATATTAATTATAATATAATAATAAAAGTTACTATGTACGACTTCTTTTTAAATAATAATATTTAAAAATTATAATATAATATATAAAAGTTGTATTATCTAAAATGACTTTAAAAAAAATTGTATTAGAAAAAATGATTTCATGTTTTTTATGACTTACTTAAATATATAATTTTTTAAAAATTTATTTATTTACGTAAGTTAAAAAAAGAAAAAATTGTAACATACACTACAAGAAAAAACGCTATTAGCGATCGAAAAAATCGGTACGCTAATGGCCAAAAATCGATCGCTATTACGTTAGCGATCGAAATTAGCTGACCGAAATGGTTGGTCGCAAAAGGGCAAGTCGCTAATTTGTTAGCTGACCGATTTACATTTCGGTCGCTAAATAGCGACCGATAAGGTGGTCACTAAAGTGGTCGCTAAATAATTTGGTTACTTATTCGTTAAAGACCAAATAGCGACCGAAATTAATATAATAAATCGGTCGCTAAATCAGTGGTAAAGTTTTAAAAAATAGCGACCGATATATTCGGTCGCTAATATATTAATATAATTATGTAAATAATAATTAAAATCGGTCGCTAAATCAGTCGCAAAAATAGCGACAGAAATTAATATAGTAAATCGGTCGCTAAATTGGAGACAAAGTTAAAAATAATAGCGACGGATATAATCGGTCGCTAATACATTAATTGAATTATTTAAATAATAATTTAAATCGATCGCTAAATCGATCGCTAAAATTGAATTGTATATTATAATAAATTTGTAGTGACCTGAAAATTTGGTCGCTAATCTAACCAAATCTGAACATTTTCGTTTAAAATTTTGTATATCCAATTTTACAAAATTTGTACCTACTTAATTCATCCAAACAGAACACAAATGAAAACTTAAGAACTAAAGTCAAATTATTCAAATCATAATAAGAACAATTCAAAGTCATAACAGAAATAAAATGTTTCTAAACAACTACTCAATATTCAAAATCTTAATATCATAAAATTGAAAATTAGTCCTCTGGTATATTGTCGGTGTCATGTTGACTTGTAGTAGGATGACTATTCATTTGAATATGTTGTAAAATAAGCTTCATCTCGCTCATCTTATTGGCGTTGGTTGTTCCTCAACTCCTGCATCTCTTCTTGAAGTGTCTTCTCCTTATTATGCTTTGCCACCAATTCAAGCATTTAACTTTTCAATAGTCTCACGCATTTGTTCAATTTGATGAAGTACTCGGAGTTTGAGTAATAGAAGATTGAGAACCTGATGTAGTAGTGAACTTTTTGCTCAATGTACCAAGTCCATACACATTTCCTTTTTTATTTTCACCTCCAACAACTGAAATGTATATTTCATTATCATCAATAGAGACAATAGGAGACTCTTGTGAAGATGAGCCTTCACGCAAGTTATGTTGATGGACTTCTTCTCTCAGCTGCATATATTGTTCCTAAAAATGAAGTGAAATATAATTATTATGAAGAAAACATATATTAAATAATAAACTATAACTTAGATGTTAAACATACAAGCAAGATAACGAGTTTTTTCATTGACCCATTGTCCAGTCTTTAATTTCTTTGTCCTCTCAACAACCTCCCAAACGGTTGGTTCCCGTTGAAACTCCGTAGTCTACACATTAAAATGAGACAAAATTCATTACCTAAAGTGTAATATATTGTATTAAATTACTTATATAAAAATATAATAAACTTACCATCTTCTCAAAGTGAGCTGCAAGTAGATATGGAACCCCCACGATAGGTCGAGGCACCCTTATCAACAACTCGATTAGCCTTGGCAATGGCACTCTTGTTTTGGAAATCTGGAGAACTCCAATGTAAGTCCAAAGATGTTCGAACAGCTGGCGGTATCCATATTCCCGTATCCTTACCATTCCTAATTTTGTTCATTGAGTTTTTTAAAATTTGAGAACCTTTCTTATCAAAAACAGATCTTATGGCTTGCTCTTGTTCCACATCCCATATATACTCTTTCTGCATAAATAAAATACACAACAAACATTTAATTTATAAGAATGAAATGACATTGTTTAATGTAACTATAATTCAAATTACCTTGAACTCTCCAAACCATCTATCTTGAAGCTCAAGTGAAACCTTTCTCCAAGTGGGACTTGGTTCATCAAATTTTTGTTTGATGATTCTAGAGATTATAGCGGGAGGACCATTTGCTTGGTATAAACTTGTGTTGAAACATATTGTGGGATTGATATTATTAAGAAATTTCATATTAAAGAATTATAATTAAATTAAAACATACTTACTCTCCTTTGTCTGCTTGTAACCATGGCCTTTGATCAACCATATTTCCGGACTCAACCTCGGTTACGATCGACCCAGTACTCGTGTAGGTTGACCAAATGTCGCCTCAAGAGAGAAGGTAGTAGGAATTGTTTCTCCTACTATAGCTACAGGAGATTCTCGTTGAGTTGAGGGAGGTGTGCGTTCTACAAACATAGGATTAGTAGACTCCATGGATCTTGGTCGAACAGTAACTAGGAGAGTTAGGGTCGGGTGAACCTCTATCATCAACAAGTACACCTCGACCACCACGATGAGGTGGTCTACGACCACCACTTCTACCCCTTTGTGGCATCTACAAGCGGATCTTATTACATATGTAACATGCATAAAATTAAACAATTGAAACAATGAATTACCCGATTTTGTTTTCTACACCCAAACGTGTCAATTAGCTTACCACTCATTCACTGCAAATAATTAAATCATAATCATATCAATATATATATATATATATATATATATATATATGTATATATATATATATGTATATATATGCAATATTAAATAAAGGTGTACAATCAAATTTAACAATTGTAAAAATAATTTTAATGCATGAATTACCGAAGTATCCGTATCATCAAAATCACTCTCAGTCTCATCCTCACTTGAAATATATTCATCCTCATCTTCATCTATATTTCTTTCATTTAGTAATTGTATATCTATTTCTTCTCCCCCACCATTAACATCGACAAGGGAATCATCAATGAAGTTAGGATCAACACGAAGCACTACTTCAAGTCCTACAAGCTCATCATCTTGGTATGGAGTCTCATGCTCAACTTGATCGACTATATTATCAATGATTCTACTACGAGATTTTGTCTTTATTACACCCAACCAACCTCGGTGTCCCTCTGGATAACTTGTGTAATAAACGTGTTCGGCTTGTTGTGCAAATATGAAAGGATCATATGCTTTATTATATCTTCGTGATTGTTTTACTTCCACGATTCCATACTTATTATCTACTTTGGTTCCTATATTAAGAGTATTGTCAAACCATTCACACTGAAAGAGAACTAAATTCATCAATGGCAAACCAGTATACTCTAATTGAATAATATTAGACAATAATCCATAAAAATCTGACTCTAATTTACCATTGGTTCCTCGTACATAAACACCATAGTTACAGGAATTCATGCCTTCACTCCAAACAATAGTGTGGAATTTGTATCCATTGATAACATACATAGGCCATGATTCAACTTTTCTCTTGGGACCCCATGCCAAATTAACCAATAATGGATCTTCAATATTATTTTCTGGATTTAGAACCTAAAGACAGGCAAAGTCCTTTACACATTAGACTATGTAAGTCAGAATAAATATTTGTAAGACATATAAGTCAAAAACTTACATATTTTTTAAACCATTTAGGAAAATGGGATGAAATGTCTTGGTCAATTTGGGCACCAGAAATACTAGGATTTAGATGTCTTAAATATTCAATATAAATACTGCAAACACGTAACAAATTACTCAAACCACACAAAGTAACATGAGTAATTTTGATGTGAGAGGAGTGAAAACATCTTACTCAAAATATGGTTGAACCTCTTCACAATTTTGAAGAACATATAATTCGTGAAGCATCATAGTCTCTTTGGTGCGAGAAAATATGTTTGAGATTTTCCAATTGGTCTTCCTGGGTAGTTGAAAATTGAAATAGGAGGAGGGGATGAAGAACCTTCACCTACATGAACATTTCTAGGAATCCTAGTCCTTCTTGTTTCAACATGATCAGGATAATAAAATGAGGCAAATGTAGATGTTTCTTCCACCAAGTAAGCTTCACAAATAGATCCCTCCACCCTAGCTTTATTCTTCACTTTCTTTTTTAAGGAGTGTAAGAATCTAAAAAAGAATACAAAAATGGAGTCTTTAAAAACATATAAAATACTTTAGAAATGGAGGGTGAGTAGTTAGTGTAAAGATACCTCTCAAAAGGATACATCCAACGATATTGAACTGGACCACCAACCTTTGCCTCATAAGGTAGATGAATTGGAAGATGTTCCATTGAATCAAAGAAGCTTGGTGGGAATATTTGTTCCAATTTACATAATAAGACAAGTATATTTTCTTCCATAACTCGTAAGTGTTCAATATTTAGTGTTGTGGAAGTCAATTCTCTAAAGAAAAGACTAAGTTCAACTAGTACTTTCCAAATTGATTTTGGCAACAAATCAAACGCAATTGGAAGTAATAGTTGCATGAACACATGACAGTCATGACTTTTCATACCATGTAACTTTCCTTGATTCAAGTCGACACATCTACCCAAATTGGAAGCATATCCATCTGGCAATTTAAGTTCTTTAACCCACTTACAAATAAAGAGTCTTTGGGATTTGGTGAAAGCATATGCTGCCTTTGGTTTGATAAGTTTTCCACGTCCAATGTCTCTCAACTCTAGCTCTTTTCGATTACATATTTCAGCTACATCCAATCGAGCCTTATTTGTATCCTTAGTTTTGCCTTTGATATCCATGACAGTGTCAAACACATTCATGAACACATTTCTTTCTGTGTGCATAACATCAATATTATGACGTAAAAGTTGGGTTTTCCAATAAGGCAACCTCCAAAAAATACTTTGTTTCTTCCAATTATGTGTAATACCATATCCTGCAATATTGTCTACTTGTTGTAATTCATAGCAAACTGGTAAGTGTGCCACCCTATTCCAGACATCAAGACTAGATAAATGTGGAGGAGGGGGACCAATCTCAACAATGTTCTTCTTGAATGCCTTTTTATTCCTCCTAAATGGATGGTCTTGTGAAAGAAATTGACGGTGACAATCAAAATAGGAGATCTTGTGGCTATGACTAAGAGAAAATGTCTTTGTTCTTTCCATACATATAGGACAAGCAAGTCTACCAATGATCGTCCAACCCGATAACATGCCATAAGCTTGGGAAGTCATTAATTGTCCACATCAAAGCAGCTTTCATCATAAAATTTTGCCTCAATGACACATCATAAGTCAATATCCCTTCATTCCATAAGGTGCACAAATTATCTATAAGTGGTTGCAAGAATACATCAATCTTATGCTTTGGATTTGAAGGACCTGGAATTAAAATTGTCAAAAACATAAATTCTCTCTTCATGCACATGGTAGGTGGAAGATTGCATGGAGTTAGGATAATCGGCCAACAAGAATAACTTTTGCCATACTGACCAAAAGGATTAAACCCATCAGCACATAACCCTAATCTGACATTTCTTGGGTCTTGACTAAACTTTGGGTGAAGAGTGTCAAAGTGCTTCCAAGCTTCCCCATTCGATGGATGACACATAATATTGGGGTCCTTTTCATTCTCGCTATGCCATCTCATGTGAGGTGCAAGTGGCCATTGAAGAGTATAACCTTTTGAGTCTAGGAATAATTGGAAAGTACCACATTTTTTTAATAGAAATCTTTTTCTCAACTCCCCTCCTAGTGATAATCTTGTATCGATCCATTCCGCATATCAAACAATTAGTTATATTTTTAGATGAATTTTCATTATAATACAACATGCATCCGTTTGGACAACAATCAATTTTGAGACAACCCAAACCCAATTTTATCACTGACTTCTTAGCTTGGTTAAAATTCGTAGCCATTCGATGATCTTCTGGCATAGTCTCTCCCATAAATTGGATCATTCTATTAAAACATCCTTCAGCCATATTATAATCAGATTTCAAGCTTAGAGCTTCCAAAGATGCTGACAATTTAGAGTGATGTGTACATCCTTCCCACAATGGTGCTTGCGCAGCAGCAAGCATGTCAAAGAATTTTTGAGTATCAGGATCAGGGTTTTCTGCCATGTCCTCTTCTCTAATTTCACTCTCGGTTTGAAGTTGGTATCCAAGTGACGATCCGACATGATCCATAATCATTTGATGGAAAGGACCTAATTCTTCCCTTTGTTGAAAAGTTTCATGTGATCTCTCAACAACCACTGCAGGAAATTTCGGCGACTCTTTACCATGGTTTGTCCACCAATAATAATTAGGCATGAATCCCTCTTGATAAAGATCCCATGCAACTTGATCAACAAACTTGAAAACTTTACACTTACATTTAACACAAGGACATCTTAACATTTCACCTTGTTCTTGAAACATAGGTTAAGTAATAACATATTGTAGGAAATTATACACTCCTTCTCTAAATTCATCTGTTAGATGTTTGTTACCATCCAATCTTTGATACATCCACATTCTACCAACGGGGATCTCCATTCTTGCAAACTAACCACAACAATCAGCATAAGTGAAACTGCATTATTCACTTTATGTGATGCACTACTTATATTTTTCTATTCTTACAAATTAACTACAACAATCAGCATAAGTGAAACTGCATTATTCACTTTATGTGATGCACTACTTATGTTTTTCTATTCTTGCAAATTAACTATAACAATCAATATAAGTGAAACTGCATTATTCACTTTATGTGATGCACTACTTATGTTTTTCTATTCTTGCAAATTAACTACAACAATCAGCATAAGTGTAAGTACTTATTCACTTTATTTATCCACTACTTATGCAGTACGTATGATACAGACCAGCAAATAATTGTGTAAGTAAACCCAATAATTATGAAATTTCTTTTCACTAAGATCCAACAGATAATTAAAACAAATTACAACCGGTTAACTCTGAGGGCGATAGCCTCAACAAGTTCCCAAATTGGTCCATCAAGCACCACCAAATCCGTAGTAAGAGGGATCGAAGAACCTATCTACTTCACAAATCCACCTACAACAAACGATAAAGAAATTTCAGTCAAAATTATCTCTCCTATATTATTCACAATGCAAGAGAATAACAAGATATACATTCAAACAAGCCAAACCTTGGTTGAATATACATTCAAGCACATGTTTTACATATATTCCGAAGGTCGTTTCTGGTGGCGGAGGCTACTGAGGAGGTTAAGAACAGCAGGTGTGGCGCAGTGGCTCACGTGGTGGCGTCCGGTTGACGAGGAGCTTTGGTGGAGGTTGGATTAGGGTGAGGGCCGACTTGGGGGAGCAAGTGAGGGGGCTAGGGCTCGCCGGGAGTGAGGAGGAGATACTGGCCGTGGGATTTGCAAGGTTAAAAGGAATGGGTGAGTGAGGCGCGATAGTTAGGGTTATTTGGGGATAAGTGGCGCGACTGGGATGTATACGAAAATGAAAAATGTGGTTGTATATGATAGCGGTTCCACTGGAACCGCTCTTAAAGTTAACATCTAATAGCGGTTAAACCTTAACCGCTATTATATATTTTCAAATATGATCGATCATTTGAAAATGTAATCGATCATAATCAAAAAATCTGGTTGTATATGATAGCGGTTCCACTTGAACCGCTCTTAAAAGTGAACATCTAATAGCTGCTAAACCTTAACCGCTATCTAACTATATTTTATTTATTTATTGATACATTTTTTCATCGAGATATCGCTCGAGCGAGACCAGTGTCGCTCAAGCGAAATACAACCCGAGAATGCCAATTTTGTGCAGGTGGCGTCGCTCGAGCTGAGACCAGTTGTCGCTCAAGCGAAATACAACCCGAGAATGCCAATTTTGTGCAGTGGCGTCGCTTCGAGCGATGTTATTTTCGCTTGAGCGAATGTTGACCGCGTAATCAGTCGATCAAAGTTAGCCGGATAATGTAACATGGGTGACCTCATGTTTGAATCGGATGTCGCTCGCGCGAGTATAGTGTCGCTCAAGCAAAATACAACCCGAGACTTCACAATCTTAGCAATTGGCGTCGCTCGAACGATGTGAAATTCACTTGAGCGATATTGCAAAAATCGAGTAAAATGATCGATTATTTTCTCATTATATCATAATGAAAACTTACATTAACTATTTTTTTGAATATTATGATTTTAAATTTGCTATTAGAGAAAACGTTTCAGAATTCAAAATGTTAAATACTTTTAAATATTAAAATTAACTTTATCAAAAATTAGAAAAAAAAATTAATCCAAAAGAGTTCAAAAATGTATTATAATATTGTCAATTTTGAGTTTAATTATATTGTTCATTCTCAAAGTAGAAAAATATATTGTAATTATTTTAATTTAATAAAATATAATTTAAATTTTTAATACTAAAATTAAAAGATTAAATAATAATAAATTTATTTCTTTAAATTGAGTATTTAGAAACTAAAATTATAGTTTCTCTGTTTTAAAAAATTGAAATAAATATTTAAAAATAAAAATCAAAACTAGTATTATCTTAAATTTATTAACAATGTAATTAAATCTCTATTTTCTTAATTTTCTTTGTTTTAAACTTCTCAATTCTACATTTTTGTAAGTTCTATCATTATATTATCATCCTCATCTCCTCACATGTTCTACTTTATCTTTACAATAGTTAATATTCTTAAATAATTTATATTTTTAATTATAATTTTTTAATATATATTTCGAAATTAATCAATTATAATCTATTATTTGAAAAACTAATCAATTCTAATCAAAAATTTAGAAAACTAATCGATTATAATTAATTATTTGAAAAAATTATCAAATATGATCAATCATTTGAAAATCTAATCGATCAGAATCAAAAAATGTGGTTGTATATGATAGTGGTTTCATTGAAACCGCTCTTAAAAGCGCA
This sequence comes from Sphenostylis stenocarpa, assembly GCA_963425845.1. Lineage (NCBI taxonomy): Eukaryota > Viridiplantae > Streptophyta > Magnoliopsida > Fabales > Fabaceae > Sphenostylis > Sphenostylis stenocarpa. Next base: position 65,084,877 of record OY731400.1, read on the forward strand.
CTTCTCATACGGTTAAACCTTAACCGCTATCTAAAATATATTTTAGATAGCGGTTAACGTGGAACCGCTATTATATCGCTTCAATTTTGATCATAATGAAAACTTACATTAACTATTTTTTTGAATATTATGTTTTTAAATTTGCTATTAGAGAAAATCGTTTCAGAATTCAAAATGTTAAATACTTTTAAATATTAAAATTAACTTTATCAAAAATTAGGAAAAAAAATTAATCCAAAAGAGTTCAAAAATGTATTATAATATTGTCAATTTTGAGTTTAATTATATTGTTCATTCTCAAAGTAGAAAAATATATTGTAATTATTTTAATTTAATAAAATATAATTTAAATTTTTAATACTAAAATTAAAAGATTAAATAATAATAAATTTATTTCTTTAAATTGAGTATTTAGAAACTAAAATTATAGTTTCTCTATTTTAAAAAATTAAAATAAATATTTAAAAATAAAAATCAAAACTAGTATTATCTTAAATTTATTAACAGTGTAATTAAATCTCTATTTTCTTAATTTTTTTTGTTTTAAACTTCTCAATTCTACATTTTTGTAACTTCTATCATTATATTATCATCCTCATCTCCTCCCATGATCTACTTTATATTTACAATAGTTAATATTCTTAAATAATTTATATTTTTAATTATAATTTTTTAATATATATTTCAGAAATTAATCAATTATAATCTATTATTTGAAAAACTAATCAATAATTTAGAAAACTAATCAATTATAATTAATTATTTGAAAAAATTATCAAATATGATCGATCATTTGAAAATCTAATCGATCAGAATCAAAAAATGTGGTTGTATATGATAGCGGTTCCATTGGAACCGCTCTTAAAAGCGCACTTCTCATAGCGGTTAAACCTTAACCACTGCCTAAAATATATTTTAGATAGCGGTTAATGTGGAACTACTATTATATCGTTTCAATTATGATCGCTCATTTCAAAATATAATCGATAATAATGAAAACTTACATTAACTATTTTTTTGAATATTATGTTTTTAAATTTGCTATTAGAGAAAGCCTTTCGGAATTCAAAATGTTAAATACTTTTAAATATTAAAATTAACTTTATCAAAAATTAGGAAAAAAAATTAATCCAAAAGAGTTCAAAAATGTATTATAATATTGTCAATTTTGAGTTTAATTATATTGTTCATTCTCAAAGTAGAAAAATATATTGTAATTATTTTAATTTAATAAAATATAATTTAAATTTTTAATACTAAAATTAAAAGATTAAATAATAATAAATTTATTTCTTTAAATTGAGTATTTAGAAACTAAAATTATAGTTTCTCTATTTTAAAAAATTAAAATAAATATTTAAAAATAAAAATCAAAACTAGTATGATCTTAAATTTATTAACAATGTAATTAAATCTCTATTTTCTTAATTTTTTTTGTTTTAAACTTCTCAATTCTACATTTTTGTAAGTTTTATCATTATATTATCATCCTCATCTCCTCCCATGTTCTACTTTATCTTTACAATAGTTAATATTCTTAAATAATTTATATTTTTAATTATAATTTTTTAATATATATTTCAGAAATTAATCAACTATAATCTATTATTTGAAAAACTAATCAATTCTAATCAATAATTTAGAAAACTAATCGATTATAATTAATTATTTGAAAAAATTATCAAATATGATCGATCATTTGAAAATCTAATCGATCAGAATCAAAAAATGTGGTTGTATATGATAGTGGTTCCATTGGAACCGCTCTTAAAAGCGATCTTCTCATAGCGGTTAAACCTTAACCGCTATCTAAAATATATTTTAGATAGCTGTTAACGTGAAACCGCAATTATATCGTTTCAATTATGATCGATCATTTCAAAATATAATCGATCATAATGAAAACTTACATGAACTATTTTTTTGAATATTATGTTTTTAAATTTGCTATTAGAGAAAACCTTTCGTAATTCAAAATGTTAAATACTTTTAAATATTAAAATTAACTTTATCAAAAATTAGGAAAAAAAATTAATCCAAAAGAGTTCAAAAATGTATTATAATATTATCAATTTTGAGTTTAATTATATTGTTCATTCTCAAAGTAGAAAAATATATTGTAATTTTTTTAATTTAATAAAATATAATTTAAATTTTTAATACTAAAATTAAAAGATTAAATAATAATAAATTTATTTCTTTAAATTGAGTATTTAGAAACTAAAATTATAGTTTCTCTGTTTTAAAAAATTGAAATAAATATTTAAAAATAAAAATCAAAACTAGTATTATCTTAAATTTATTAACGAGTGTAATTAAATCTCTATTTTCTTAATTTTTTTTGTTTTAAACTTCTCAATTCTACATTTTTGTAAGTTCTATCATTATATTATCATCCTCATCTCCTCCCATGTTCTACTTTATCTTTACAATAGTTAATATTCTTAAATAATTTATATTTTTAATTATAATTTTTTAATATATATTTTGAAATTAATCAACTATAATCTATTATTTGAAAAACTAATCAATTCTAATCAATAATTTAGAAAACTAATCGATTATAATTAATTATTTGAAAAAATTATCAAATATGATCGATCATTTGAAAATCTAATCGATCAGAATCAAAAAATGTGGTTGTATATGATAACGGTTCACTTGGAACCGCTATTATATGTTCACTTTTAAGAGCGTGTAAATATTAACCGCTCTTAAAAGTGACAAATATTTTATTTATTTATTGACACATTTTTGCATCAAATATCGCTCGAGCGAGACCAGTGTCGCTCAAGCGAAATACAACCCGAGAATGCCAATTTTGTGCAGGTGGCGTCGCTCGACCGATGTTACTTTCGCTTGAGCGAATGTTCACCTGCGTAAACGTCGATCAAAGTTAGCCGGATAATGTAACATGGGTGACCTCATGTTTGAATCGGATGTCGCTCGAGCGAGAATAGTATCGCTCAAGCGAAATACAACCCGAGAATGCCAATTTTGTGCAGGTGGCCTCGCTCGAGCGATGTTATTTTCGCTTGAGCGAAATTGCAAAAATCAGATAAAATCATCAATTATTTTCTCATTAGCGACCGATTTTAATTCGGTCACTATTTCAATTTGTAATTCGGTCGCTAAATCAGTCGCTAAATGATTTTTTTATTTATGTATGAAATAGCCACCGATTTAGCGACTGAAATTTTGTGACGCAAAATATTGGTCGCTATTTCGGTCGCTAAATAAAAAATTGAAAACCAAATCATATTTTGGTCGCTAAATCGGTCGCTAATTGCGACCGAATTAAAGTGGTCGCTAAATCGGTCTCTAATTGCGACCAAAATTAAATCGATCGCTAATTTCGGTGGCTAAATGTGTTTTTTTTTGTAGTGATATCCATGCAAAACCCTACATTTCTTTGTTTTGTGATGTGTGGAAATTAATTTATTTCCACGGGCTTAGGTAAGACATTATTCACTATTTAGTATATTTGTAGTTGCTGATATATTTTTCAGTTATATGAATATCATATAGATCACATTAAAAACAAGTGTCGTGATTGAGACAAGTTATTGATGGAATAAGTTTATTAATAACTTTATTATGTAATATAACATCTCGTTAACATTCAAATGTAACAGTATTTTACTCAGCTGCATCCAACACTTGTCATCATTCCATCGTTAACAAAATGGAAGTTGAAATTTGTGTAATTGGACCAATATATTTTCTAGTGAGTTTGGCATTTTGGAATAAGTTCAGTATTTATTTATGTTTTTAAAATTGGCTTGTTCAGTTAATAGATAAGACACCACTTCAAGTTTTAAGTTCAATAAGATGGAACTGAAATTAATAAAATAATACTTTTATAATATAATAAATATGTAATAAATTTATTAATAATATTTTATTTATGAAAAAAAAATTATTGTCATCATTATTATAAGTTATATTAAAATTATAAATATAAAATATATTAGAAAGTAAAAAATAAATAATTATTAAAATAAGATAAAAATATAATAAAATAATTATTATTTAAAACTAAAGTAACTAATATGAAATAAAAAAATAAAATATATTATATCTTTTATAAAAAATATATTAACAAAATTGATTATAAATTTTTTTTTATTGTCAAAACTGGTTTAACCCAAAGATCTCAGTCAGTTTTTTCGATTTTACCAATTTTATCTCGATTTTACATTTAACTAAAATTTGATTATTTGAAAATAACATATCGATTTTTAATTTGGTTCCACATATTTAACCTGATGACCACTCCATTAAAACAAAAAAGAGTGATATTTACGAAATTATTGTCTCTAGTTTCTAGTGGTAAACTTTTGAAGTTCTTGTACTTTAGTATTTTTATATTGAAGTTATTTACTTTAAAAAGTTTTAAATTAAATTTGTTCTTCTTTATTTACTTATTTACTTTTAATTTATGAAACTTATATTTTGTATTGCTTTTTATTCATTTCTCATGCTTTCTAGACTTTTACCATTAGTCTTTTTAATTTAAATTTTATATTATTGACTGAGATCTAATTATTTCATGATTTAAATAGTTTATAATTAAATGTAATCAATATAATTTTTTTTAATTTAATTAATTATATAAATAAATTATAGATTTATGTAATTACTCTTTATAAAATTGATTTGTACCTCTAGATTAATTAAAAGAAGTTAATCAATTAAATCTAACCAATTGACTTATGAGTTTAACTTCTAATTATTTTTATATTTAAATTTAAAAATTAATTAATGAAAAAAATTTAGAAAATGAATCATTACTTTACATATACTTTTAAACTTTTATTGATTTTTTATTAATTTTTATTATAATTATATTGTTAATTGCTTTCGGTTAAAGATTACGCATAAAAAATTCATAAATATTATATCTATTATAATTACCAATAATATTCGTGAATATATAGAGTTTTTTTTTCAAATTATTATATTGTTTAAAATTGTTTGTCCACTTTATAAAAAAAATGTTATACTTTTAAAGTAAATTGGTGAAGTATTTTCTTGTTACTAGTGCAAAAAACTGATAACTAGTACAGTAAAAAAATAATATAAACTATAGTTGTGATAGTAAAATATCTTATCTGTTAGAAAAGTAGTTTTAGATCAAGAGGGGGTGAATTGATCTTTGAAAGTTTTTCGCAAATAACAGATTATCTAATTCGAAAATTAAGTTTAAAGATTTGTTCTTGAATCACAAAGCAATCAATCAAAATAAGTGCAGCAACTGAATTTAAAGGAGAGAAAAGTTAAGAAAGATATCCACTACTAGAAAATATACTTTCAACGTCGCTGTTTAACGTCGGTTACATCTTAGCCGACTTCAACGTCGGTTGGTCAACAACCGACGTCGAAAGTCGAATTTTGACACATTCTACGTCGTTTTAGCATGCACGACGTGGAAAAGTAGGCTTTCGACGTCGGTTATGCCCTCACCCGACGTTGAAAACCCTTCTGAACTCATTATGACCGATCAGAATACAAATATGACCGATCAGAATACAAATATGACCGATCAGAATCGAATGTGATCGATCAGATATTAATTATGAGCGATCAGAAGTTTTTCTACGACAGCATACAACGTCGGCTATCACGAACACCGACGTTGTACAAGACGCGGTGGCAAACTTGTAATTATGAGGCAAAATTTAACGTCGGTTACATAATAACCGACGTAGTAACTGCAAATTCAACGTCGGTTATATTATAACCGACGTTAAATGTTTAAATTTAACGTCAGTTATGTATAACCGACGTTGAATTCCAAAATCAACGTCGGTTATATGATTTACCCGACGTCGAAAGCGTTATCCACGTCGGGTTTTTAATAACCGACGTTGAATGTCCTTTATACCTCTCGCCTTTCGCGCTCTCCTTCGTGTGCCTCTTCTTCGTCCCACATACTCCCTCCTTCCGCTTCTTCTTCTTCGTGCCTCGGTCCTCACTGCCGCCCCTCGCCGCCCCTCGCTGCCCTTCGCCGCCCGGTTCGCCGGCCTCGCTCCGCCTCCTCGCCAGCGCTACCTCATTCTCTCGTGGTCCGCGCCCACTCGCCGCCCACTCGCCGCGCTTCGCCCCTCGCCACTCGCTACCTCCTTCGCCGCCCACTCGCCGCGCTCTCATCGAGTTAGATTAAGTTGCATGGATGATTTACAACATGCATTTAACATAAATATGAATTATTTAGAGCATTTCTGCGTATGAACATTAGAAAGATGATGGATGATTTTGTATATATGGTTTGATTTGATCTAGGTTCGTTTAGGTTTCGAAGTGGTATATGGAACATTAGGTTTCGTTTAGGTTTAGGTTTAGGTTTAGCTTTAGCTTTCGAAGTGGTATATGGAACATTAGAGCATGTATGGAACATTAGAGCATTGTTAGGCAATGTACACGTTTTTTTTGTATTGTTTTGCTAAACCTTTTCTAATAAACCTTGAATATCTAGGCAAGCCTTCTTATGTAGTTAGATGGATCGAACTTGGGTCAATGCAAGTCGTATGTCAGAAGAGTATGAGAATGGAGTTGACTCCTTTTTGAAATTTGCCGAACAAAATGCTCCCAAAATGAATGGAAAAATCTACTGCCCATGCGTTAATTGTGTAAATGGCAGAGTACAAGAGATGGACACAACACGGGAGCATCTTATTTGCGATGGGATGATGAAGAATTACACAATATGGACATGGCACGGTGAAGTGGTTCATATTCCAACAGTATCACAAACTATTGAGGATGATGTAACCTGCGAAGATCGAATAAAGGACATGCTTTGTGATGTGGGTCAAGAGAGGTTTCTTGAAGCACATGCATCTATATATGATACATTGAGGACCGATTCAGAGACACCTTTGTATCCCGGATGTACAACTTTCACACGGTTGTCATCTGTGTTAAGATTGGTCAATCTAAAAGCCAAATTTGGTTGGAGTGATACAAGTTTTAATGAATTACTCCAACTTTTGAAGGAGATGCTCCCAGACAATAACACCTTGCCGGACCGTATGTATGAAGCGAAGAAGATACTATGTCCGATGGGTTTAGAATATAGGAAGATACATGCTTGCCCTAATGATTGTGTGTTATATAGGAAAGAATTCTCATCTTTAGACCAATGTCCAACATGTGGTGTATCACGTTACAAAGCGAAGGATTGTGATGATTGTAGTCAGGAGAGTGGTAAAAAACGTCCTCCTGCAAAAGTTTTATGGTATCTTCCAATTATTCCAAGATTTAGGCGGTTGTACGCTCACGAAGATGCTGAAAATTTAATTTGGCATTCAAAGAGAAAAACATGTGATGGGCAAATGCGGCATCCATCCGACTCTCCCAATGGAAGAATTTTGACCGTCTATTTCCAAGTTTTGGTAGTGATGCAAGAAACCTTAGACTTGGATTAGCAACAGATGGGATGAATCCTTTTGGATATTTAAGTAGTAACCATAGTTCATGGCCCATTTTATTGATGATTTACAATCTTCCACCATGGTTATGCATGAAGCGCAAATATGTCATGTTGTGTATGATGATTTCAGGTCCAAGACAGCCAGGAAATGACATAGATGTGTATTTGAGTCCTTTGATAGAAGACTTAACACTATTATGGGAGGAAGGAGTAGATGCATTTGATGGGTATCAAGCAATGAAGTTCAAGTTGCATGCAATGTTATTTTGCACCATTAATGACTTCCCTGCCTATGGAAACTTGAGTGGGTATAGTGTGAAGGGGCATTATGCTTGTCCTATTTGTGAAGAAGAGACCAGTTATATACAATTGAAACATGGAAAGAAGACAGTTTATAACATGCACAGTAAAATTTCTCCGCATGACCATCCATACCGTAGATCGAAGAAAGCTTTTAATGGCATACAGGAGGATGAAATTGCCAGAGAACCACTGATCTGGTTTAGAAGTTTACGATCGAGTGAAGAACATAAGCATTACATTTAGAAAGACCCAAAAAAGGTCTTCTGACAAGAACATGTGGAAGAAGAGATCAATTTTCTTTGATCTTCCATATTGGAGCCATTTAGAAGTACGACATTGTATTGATGTTATGCATGTGGAGAAGAATGTATGTGATAGTCTCATTGGCACATTGTTAAACATTCAAGGAAAGTCAAAGGATGGGATCAAAGCACGTCAAGACCTTTGTGAGATGGGAATACGTCCTGAATTACATCCAAGGCCTGAAGGCAATAGAACATATCTACCACCAGCATGTCACACCTTGTCAAAGAAGGAGAAACGTAGTTTATGTCATTGTCTTGCAAGTATTAAAGTGCCACAAGGATACTCTTCAAATATTAAGAGTCTTGTATCCATGAAAGATCTGAAGTTAATTGGATTAAAGTCCCATGATTGTCACGTTTTGATGCAACAGCTTGTTACCCGTGGCTATACGTAACATATTGCCTAAGAATGTTAGACATGCCATTATGCGACTATGTTTTTTCTTCAATTCTATTTGTGCCAAGGTTATCGATGAAAAATCACTAGATGAGTTGGAAAATGAGGCTACGGTTGTGCTATGTCAATTGGAGATGTATTTTCCTCAATCATTCTTTGATATAATGATTCACTTAATCGTTCATGTTGTGAGGGAGATACGAATTTGTGGGCCGGTTTATTTGAGGTGGATGTACCCAATTGAGCGATACATGAAGATCTTCAAAGGGTATTCTAAAAATCCATATAGACCTGAAGCTTCAATTGTTGAGCGGTATATTGCGGAAGAAGCCATAGAATTTTGTTCAGATTACTTGGCAAGAGTCGTACTGTGGGTGTACCTAGAAATCGTCATGATGATAGGCTAAATGGTAAGGGAACTCGTGGTATTAGAATTCAAACAAAAGATCATGTAGAGTTGACCACCGCCCACTTGTATATTTTGAACAATACAGAAGAGGTTATTCCTTACATAGATGCGCATAAAGCAATGTTAAAGGACCTAAACCCCAAAATGGGTGAAAGGTGGTTGATGAAAGAGCATAACAACAACTTTATCAATTGGTTTCAAAGAAAAATATTTTCAAGTGACAATGCCTCCGATACACTCGAAATGGCTAGCACATGGGCCTAGACATAATGTTATAACTTGGCAAGGGTATGACATTAACAAATACTCATTCTATACGAAGGCACAAGATGACAAAAGTACGGTCCGAGAATAGTGGAGTATCTATTGAGGCAACATCTATGCACTTTTCTAGTGCAAAGGACAAAAACCCCATCATGGCATCAATTAGTTACTTTGGAGTGATTGAGGAGATTTGGGAGGTCGACTATACTAAATTCAAAGTGCCTTTATTTAAATGTAAATGGGTTGATAGCAATACTTGGTGTCCAAAGAGACCAAATGGGATTTACTTTGATTGATATAAACAAGATTGGTCATAAGGAAGAACCCTTCATAATGGCATACCAGGCAAAACAAGTGTTTTATGTCACCGATCCATCAAATGATAGGTGGTCAGTTGTCCTCAAAGGAAAAATGATTGATGTCACAAATGAGAATGGAGAAGAATTAGATGATTTTATTAACATTCAAAATTCACCACGGTTGCCTATTGCTATATCCCAATTGGAAGAGGACTTTGTTCATGCTACTCGCAATGACCATGATGAAGGCATATGGGAAAATATTAATACAATCTAAGTTATGTTTCTATTTATTTATTTTTTTAACATGTAATTGAGGAGACTTTGCATGTGTATTGATATAATTCTATGTTTTTTTCATTACAGGTAAATGGCATCTCCTCCACCATCTCCACCATCTCCACCATCTCCTCGGGCATCCGGAAAGACATTTTCCGAGTAAGAGGAGTCGACAATCTACACGGTTGAAAGGCTTGACCGTTAGACACATATCTAGCCAGAAGTTATCCGTTTACGTTGATCCTAGGACTGGCAAGGTGTCAGGTCCCTTCAGTATCCAATTTAGAAGCTACTTGGGTACACTAGCTAGAGAGAAGGTATTTATTCTATTTCAAAGTTAATTTCATTTCAAATATATTGTTGATACTTATGTTGTTTATGTTGTGTAGATATCTATTCTCCATCCTACTTGGGATTATGTGGAGGAAACCGTGAAGAACTTGTTATGGCAAGATCTTCTTGTAAGTATGTGTATTTAGTTGTTTATATTGTTTATACATTATTATCAATTGATTAACTAAAACTTGTTTGCTATCTGTAGGAACACTTTGATTTAGTTAATTCTGAGGATGTGAGGAGGAAGATAATGACAACCATAGCAAAAATGTGGAGACAGTTCAAGTCCACATTGACCACTAAATGGGTGTATGTCGAGGACAAAGTTAGCAAGGGATTAACCCCTTGCCAAAGATATGGCATAGATGAGGACACTTGGAAGAAGTTTGTACATAGTAGGACTGGTTCAGAGTGCGAGGTAATAGCTTATGGCTTAATTGACTTGAATATTTCATAATGAGTTGTGTATCTAATATTGTGTTCAATTATGTTGCAGGAAAGAAGACAAAAAGCAAAAGACATTCAGAGGAAGAATGTCGCCCCCACCTTCCGTCTCGTGGGGGTACGACTTATTGACTCGGAAGATGATGGAGGAGAAGAGTAGACTTCGACAGTCGGAGTTAGCCTCTTCCGGTTTAAGCAAAGAGCAGATTCCTCCACCATCTCCTCCAAAACGTCACCGAAGTGGAAGAGGGCGCGTACAAAGCCTTCCTGGTGACATGACGTCGCTCGAAGCCCGAGAAATTGCTGCTCGGATTGTAAGTAAAAGAAGTTAATTTACTTTGAATTAGTTATATGTAACATGTTCATTAATAAAATTAACTTTTATAATGTAGGATGCCTTGGAGGAGCAGATGTACACAGTGGAACTTTCATCCCTTCCTGGTCGTCAGGATATCTTGACCACTGCTATTGGACGACCGTAACATCCAGGTTGTGTTTGAGCTGTTGGCCAAGGTGTGGGTGTCCGACATTATTTTGGACCACCATCACAGGATATCCGCACCTCCACATCCCCGAGCCAAGAAGATATTGCTGCCTTGGAGATGGCTCTCACAGAGAAATTGACACCGACCATCGGGGCAAAATTGGAGGAAGAGTTGACTCCTGCCATCGGCGCACGACTTGAGGAGACGATCACTGCACGTGTGCAGGAGCAGTTGCTGCGTATGTCCTCCATGGGTACTTCATTTCCTGATGCTCATCCTCCATCAGGTGCATTTTCAACCACAAATTGGATTGGTACTTGACTTGTGTTTCTAAAATCTTAGTCCTTATTGGAATTTACTGTATTTGTAGGTCCAAGAGTTAGCACAAAGGGCAGTTGTGCTGAAGCCACTATCGAGGTCACACCTGAGGTGGCATCTATTCATCCCGAATCCACAAAGGATGATCGATATGGCTTGTGGGTTGAGGTAGATGAAGGTCTAAGGCTAGTGGCCCATGGATCAGTTCATGAAGGGGCTTCAACCATCCACAATGTGCCTTTGGATCCTAACTTGGTCAAAGTAGTGGTTGAAAAGGTGGTTGACGCCGCGGCTAGTGTCCCTATCCCCACCGAAGAGGTGCGAGCAGTGGGCCAAGCCCTTCGGACCTTCATTAGTTGGCCCCGACATTTAGTTAGGTCAATCATGGCAAAGGTATGTATATGTATGGTTATAATACATCTAACACATAAATAAATTGATTTATTGTTTATGATTATATTTTATAAAATATGTAGGATGTTCGGCGACCAAAAGACTTGGGTAAAGCTATTGTCACTCCTTCCGCATCTAAGGAGAAGACACCAGTTGTGGAGACTTCTCCAAATCCCATTTTTTATCTCTTGTCTCTTTCCCCACAATTATATATGCAGTCATTCCAAGTTCCATGGGATTGTACATTATTTGGGATGGCTTCTAGCAATATCCTCCTCTACATTTCCCACACTCGATGCCCTGGAGATTGGGATGGGCAATCAATGTCTAAATATAGCTGTTTTATAATTTTGGACATTGTAAGTTCATATCTTTCATGACTCTTTTCATTTTAGTAAATATATAAGCTATAAGTTCACTTAAATTGGCATATTTTAGGATGATGCACGAAATGATAGTGGAGCAGGGCATTGGTCACGTGTATGGATTCTTCGAGCCTCAATCCATACAAAAGTCTCGGGAATAAGCGTGATCAAATTGTCAGTTACATCCGAGAATTGGATGATCTGTCTCTAAAAGAGATATTTACCTTGGAGCATACCATCATTCGTAAGTTATCCCAGCCTCTTCCTGGTTTTACACAAGTTTTTTTAATAGATTCTAATCATGTGTATATACGTAAACCACTGGCAGACTATTAGTTATTTGTCCAAAGCGGAATCTTGTGTGTTGGTTCTGCTCATTGGGAAGAAAACCTGACATGGAGCTAAAAAATATTGTAAACGAGTAAGTATTTATTATATTATGTCTAAACATCTTGATTATTCTATTTCTAATCCCCTTATTTTCAATATATAGTGCTTTAAAGGTTTGTAGTACATTAGATGGAAAACACACAAGTAAAAGCACAGACTCCAAATTGGAATTTTATGAAAGTAAGTAGCCTTTATATATATTATACTATCTATTAATTTATGTTCAAATTTAATAGTTATTTTTAATATATTTACTCATTTTTAGTGTAACAAACAAAATGGAGGCTACGAGTGCGGCTACTATGTAATGTATTGGATGTGGCTCATCATTTTTGGTTGCATTCAGGATAGTTGGGACGAGGTAAGTTGACATTTGCTATTATATTCAATTCCTTTATTTTTATTGCTTAGGGTTTACCATTCTATTATTGTGAACTTCTTACAGGCATTTAAAGATATAGAACATTTGCCTATGGATACAATAGACATGGTTAGAAACAAATGGGCAGAAAGGTTTGTGCAAGTAGTTAGGAATAATAGGATTGATTGATAATTTTTGTGTATTATGTACATAATGTGGTTGGATCTGAGATTGTAAGTGTATTGTGTAAATATATAGTGATTATGTGAATCTGGTCGAGATTGTGTATTGTGTATATATTATGTATTGTGTAAATGCAGCTGGATCGAGATTTATATAGCAGGTCGTGTATGGTAGCACAAAAACAGACCAACATTTAAAAAAAAATGGATATTCTACGTCGGTTATTGCATTAACCGACGTTGAAACGTCTTTCGCTTGAGCGAAACGTCGGTCACTTGAGCGAAACAGCACCCGAGCGCCCCCTTTGTTTGAAGGCTTCGTCGCTCAAGCGAGTACACCGGTCGCTTGAGCGATAAAGGACTTTCAACGTCGGTTATCCAATAAGCGACGTAGAATTTACTCATTTCTACGTCGCATTTGCATTAACCGACGTTGTGACGTCGGTCGCTTGAGCGAAAACTCGGTCGCTTGAGCGAAATAGCAACCGAGGGTCCCTTTGGTTTGAAGGCTTCGTCGCTCAAGCGAGTACACGGGTCGCTTGAGCGACTTCAACGTCGGTTAGTTCAATAACCGACGTAGATGTCTACCACTTTCAACGTCGGGTATGATGAACCGACGTAGAATCCTTTGACATTCAACGACGCCTGATTCAACGACATCATTGGAACCGACGTTGAAAGCCTTCTACACCCGACGTTGAATGCTCGTTCTACAGTAGTGATCACCGGTATTTTATACTGGTTCACCCAATACCAGGGCTACGTCCAGTCTCCAGCCAAATTCCAGCTGGGTTCCACTAGATTAAATGTTTTACAGATTCAACAATCTTACACCTAATCTATCACAAGAACCAAATTCCAGTTCCTGCACTTAACCTCTCCACCAAGAACCAAATTCCAGCTCTTGATAACCTCTACAACCAAGTTCCAGCTGCAGAGAAACCAGTGCCCAAATTCCAGGCACCAACACCTAACCTTTCACCAAGAACCAAATTCCAGTTCTTGACAACCTCTACAACCAAATTCCAGCTGCAGAGAAACCAGTGCCCAAATTCCAGGCACCAACACCTAACCTTTCACCAAGAACCAAATTCCAGTTCTTGACAACCTCTACAACAAAATTCCAGCTGCAGAGAAACCAGTGCCCAAATTCCAGGCACCAAACAATACAAAAAGAATGTAAAGAAATGAAAAAGAAGAAACTAGAATGCTCAAACCAGTTTATGCAATTCTGCTATAAGTGTTTCTTCTTCAAAAGAATGCAAGTTGCCTCAAGAAAGATTTTCAAAATAACTTCTAAAAAATTGTTGCGAATCTTTCTTGAAAAGAGTGTTAAGGTTTGCTTGAATGATTGCTCAAGGATGTGTAAAAACTGATGTTCAATGTATGTTTTAAAAAGTTCAAGCAACTCTGTTTTTAAAGAGTATTTTCAAAACTGTTGCATTAATTAATCTATTAAAAGTTTGTTTTAATCTGTTGAAATAGCCGTTTCAATCTGTTAAAAGTCCTTTCAATCCATTAATACGTTCTTGATTCTTTAACAGATTTGTTTTAGCTGATACAACAACGTTTATATCAATTAAAACACTTTACAAAAAATCTTCTAAGTTGATTTAATCGATTGTTTCGCGATTCAATCGATTGAAATACTGCAAACTTTCTTATAAAACTTTTCAAGTTATTTTAACTGATAAACCATAGGTTTTAATCGATTAAAACTCTGTACAAAATTTTTCCAAGTTGTTTTAATCGGTTGAAATGCGTTTTAATCGATTGAAACTCTGTACAAAATTTTTCCAAGTTGTTTTAATCGGTTGAAATGCGTTTTAATCGATTGAAACAGATCTGATCGGTCATAATTCAATTCTGATCGATCATAATCAACTCTGATCGGTCATAAATGCATTCTGATCGATCATAACCAACTCTGATCGGTCATAACTACATTCTGATCGATCATTCTGACCCTTTAAGTGATTTTAATCGATTGAAACGTGTTTTAATCGATTTAAATAAACTCTGATCGCTCATGTTTCAAATTTGATCGGTCATAATGGGTTCTAAAAGGTTTTAATCGATTAAAAGCAATTTGTATCGATTAAAATACTGTAAAAACACTTCTTTGAACATTCTAAGTGTTTTTAATCGGTTCTTTCAAAACTATATCGGTTAAAAACATTATTAAGAAAGCTTTTGTCAAAATGCTTTGTTTTTAATTGTTTAAAACGATTTTAGAGGCATTTTGCAAAATCATTTAAGTGAAGAAACTTCATGCAACAGAAAAGATAAAGTGGTTTTACCTAAGCATTCTGTTAGACACACTAATCCTCTAACTCTTTTATCTGAGTGACTTGTTGACCACTGCAAAGTAGTCTTTTGACTTCATCTTTGACTTCATCAAATCAATGAGATCTTTGCCAATGTATTTCAATAAGATCTTCATCACTTTCAGTCTCCCCCTATTTGATGAAGACAAACACCATTTTGAAAAAAAAACTCTGCAAAGAGAAGTCACTTGATAAAACAGATTAGTGAGAAATTAAAAAATGTATTAATGTCCTATTTCTCCCCCTAAAACTTATTTCTCCCCCTAAAATGATGCTTCCTTAATGTGAGAGTTATTTCTCTAAATTGATCCTAAAGTAAAGCAACTATTTCTCCCCCTTTTGACTTCATCAAAAATAGGGAACAGAAGAGAAATAATGAATGCAAAGGTTTTCAACAGTTTGAGTTTTTGAAAATAAAAAGAAATCAATACTTTACTCATGTAAAGATCAATTAAAGTTGATTCAAACTTATCTTCATTAACACGTTTGTAATGAATACAATTAACATGTGTAAAGATAAGGGAATCACGCTTTAGTAGCATGTTACAGGAACAGCCATTAACTAAAGCCTTTAATTTTTCTTTCCAGAATAAAAATCGATTAAAAGCAGGACAGAATCGATTAAAATGTTCTTGTTAATGATTTTAATCGATTGAAATAAAATTTTAATCGATTAAAACCTTAAAGAATTTCAAAGATATGAAACATTAGTGCATTTAATCGATTAATTCGACTTTTAATCGATTAAAACAGTAAAGAAAAATGTTGTATAAATTCTTTTAATCGATTTAAAAGATTTTTTTTTTATTAAAACATTCAGATTTGAAAACTATGACATTTCTATCTATGTTAGTTTTATCCAAATTAAAACCTATATTATGTGGTTTTGTTGGTGTCATTTTTTGCCAACTAAAAAATGAGACGGGTTAGGTCGTTATAGTTATAACAGATTGTAAATCTTGATCCGTTCTATCAAAGGAGGAACTGACTCGTCATAATTTAAAAAAAAAAGATATTTTTTTTAAATCAAATTTTTTAATAAATTTAATAATAAGATTATAATTTATTTGTCAATAACTTAACATATATATTTTAAGTTAATAATATAAATCAAAAACATTATTTTAAAAAATTATAATTTAAAAAAATAATAAAATTTATATAATAATAAATATATATAAATAACATCAAAATTTGTATAATTTATATTTTTTATATTAAAAAATTTAAATACCTATATTTTTTTATTTGATAAAACTTCACATTATTCTTATTTCTTTAACTCAAGTTATAAGAATAAAACTAATTAGAATAAACAAAAAAGATATAAAGGGCAAGAAAATGATAGACAACAAAAAATAGATGAGAAAAAAATTTGTATTTAAATAAGGAAAATATTTCTTATAATAAATGAAAATGAAACTTTTTTTAATTCTATTCCTATAATTTTTTATTAAAAATTATTATATTTATAACTAACTATATTATAATAAAAAAATTATCTTTACCTCATCCCATGAACTAGATTGAAAGATTAGGCTAGTCAAGTTAAAGCGATTTAACTGGCAGGTTAATCCGTGTAGCTGAGGTCAATCCGTGTACCTAACCATGTTGTCATCCCAAAATATATTATTATATGTATTTTTGGTGGGTCTCACTCGATAGTTCCAAAAGTGAAATACACCAAATCCTGAGATTTTTTATAACCAAAAGAATATAACAAAAAATGTTATATTTCAGTTCAACAATTTGCCAATTACTTTTTAAAACCTACTTATGGTACAATAATTTACACTTAAAATTATTGATATTTTTGCTAATCTTATTCTACATCTTAAATAGATCCTCTCACACTTGATTAATAAAGAGTACCTAATTACAAAAAATCAAATTCAGATTCTAGGGAGTTTATTTAATTTTATTTATTTTTTTGCTCTAGACCTCAAATCCTGTGGCCTCGCCTTATCATCCCCGTCTGGAACTACAACAACCATGGGTGCTACAATTTCGGCTATTATAGCAAATCGTAATTTTTCTCTTGTTCATGCATCTTGGAAGAAACACACACCCTTATCATCCCGAGAAACCTATCCTCTACCACAAATACACTCTTAAAGAGGTATACTCACCCCCTCCGGAGATTTCTCCTAACCCCTACTTATTCTTATGCTCAGTTCTTTTACAATTTTAGTGATTTGCATTGAACCTAATCAATGATTTATTCATTAATTACAATTTGAGAACGATAACAAAAAATTATTTTGGGAGTGAATAAAAAAATAATTAGTTTTCCCGTTTAGATAGCAGAGCTAGTTGCTAAGGTTGAAGATGTATATGTCTAACCCGAATGAAATAAACGCCGTTTCTGTGTTCAGGCATTTGGGATTCGTCACCCCAGTTCGGCAAGTTGAATTCTTTCCAATAGAAAGTGACTAGTTCTGCAGGCTACCAGTGCATCGAAATAGCATACCATTTGTTTGATGAAAGTCCTACTCGAGTCATTGAGGTATCTATTTACACATATGACGATCATTTTACATGCGAGGTTCTAATAGGCAATGCATCAACAATATTTTTAATTCATACTTGTGAATAATGTACTGCACATTGTCATTTCCGGTTTTCATTTTGTTCGGTGGGAAAAATTTGGTGCAACTACAAAAGTGTCACTTTAGCAGCACATTCGAAAAGGAGAAGTAGACCACGAAAGGATAATCGGTATCGACCCCATCCCAAGCAACCTCCAGATTTTGGTGTTAATCTGTTCTTGAAGAAGCCTAGCACCACCTCTAAACCAACTGAGGATGATTTAGATATCGAGGAAGAGCATGATGAAGAGGAAGATGGAAATATTGGTGTTGTTTGGGAATCGAGATGAGCTTGAAGCCATCTCATCACTTTTCCAAGGTAGAATTCCACAAAA
Source organism: Sphenostylis stenocarpa (assembly GCA_963425845.1). Lineage (NCBI taxonomy): Eukaryota > Viridiplantae > Streptophyta > Magnoliopsida > Fabales > Fabaceae > Sphenostylis > Sphenostylis stenocarpa. The sequence goes on from OY731400.1 coordinate 65,103,092, forward strand.
ACCTGGAAAATTGCATCGAGAAAGGCCTCTTCCTCTTCCATCTCCCCACAGGCTCCGACCTTTGGGGCTACCTAAACCAAAATCACAAGTGAAATTGACGAGCTCAAGCTGTGGTTTCTTCCGGGCTTCTATGGCTAAGAAAGTGTATAAAAGCCCTAGTTTCCTAGTTGGGTTGGCAAGAGAAATAAGTAGGCTTGGTCCAGCTGAAGATGTGTCCAAAATTCTTGGGAAGTGGGTGCAGTTCCTAAGGAAAGGGTCCTTGTCATTAACAATAAGGGAACTAGGTCATATGGGATTCCCTGAGAGAGCTTTGCAAACATTCTTATGGGCACAAAATCAACCTCATCTCTTCCTGATGATTGGATTCTGGCCTCAACTGTTGAGGTCTTGGCCAAGAATCATGAGTTAAGAATTCCATTGAACATAGACCGATATACTGGTTTGGCAAGTCGTGCTGTGTTGGAGGCAATGATCAAGGGTTTTATAAAAGGAGGAAACCTTAGACTTGCGTGGGAGGTTCTAGTAGTGGCTAGAAGGGATAAAAGAATGTTGGATTCCAGCATTTATGCTAAGTTAATATTAGAACTTGGAAAGAACCCTGACAGACACAGGCGTGTGTTTCCCTTGTTAGAAGAACTTGGAGAACGAGATGAATTGAATTTAAGCCAACAAGATTGTACCGCTATAATGAAAGTATGCACTAAGATGGGGAAATTCGAAGTAGTTGAGAGCCTGTTTAGTTGGTTCAAGCGAGTCGGCTATCAACCAAGCATAGTAATGTTCACTTACGTGATTCACAGTAGTTACACGAGAAGAAATACAGAGAGGCATTGACTTGTAGTTTGGGAGATGGAGGCTTCAAATTGCCTTTTTGACCTTCCCGCTTATCGTGTGGTAATAAAAGCTGTTTGTTGCTCCGAATGATCTATCTAGGGCAATGAGATATTTTTCAAGACTTAAAGAGGCTGGATTTTCTCCCACTTTTGGCATATACAAGGACATGCTTCAAATTTACATGGCCTCTGGGAGGACTGCGAAGTGCAAAGAGATCTGCAAGGAGGCTAATATAGCTGGTTTCAAGCTGGATAAATATATAATCACATATAAATGAAAAATTGTAGACTTTAAGAATCCTGCAAGCATTGTCATTGTTCTAAAATCCCTCTCTCTAATATAATGATTGGGCCACCTTTTGTACATTTGCAAATATTACGAAATCTTTCTCGCATCGACATTAATAATTTAGAATATTAATATAATATAGGAGAATTTGAAAATTATAAGTCTGTAGCAATTTCATTTGTCATTGTATGAATCCTTCAAGTAAACAATGGATTCAAATTAATTCTTCGTCACTAGTTTTTGTCTTTTGAGTTACTGCATTCCGTGTAGTAACTTGCATTACCTTTATACTTGGAAAAAGGAAAATCATGCTTCTCGTGAATACGGTGCCTGTTGCATCACCAAACCAACTATTATGACAAGCTTGAGCACCAAAAACAGCATCTACATGACCAACTCTGGATTTGGCTAAATTGTCTGCAGTTGGAATTCCTTCCCTAATGCTTCATTTGTTTGCGGATGAGTGTTGTAGTTACGGATGGATTTTAGGTGTGTTGATGTGCGATGATTATGTGGATTTGGTTCAGCTGAAATGTGTGGATTTGTAGTGATAGATTTCAAAACTTATTTTCACACTTCACTGACAGGAACTTGACACTGATAAAATTATCTCTACCATTTTGTTTATAAACTTAGATTTGCAGTTGACTTACCCAAGAACAAAGTACAGTTGAAATGACACACCATCTTGAAATACAATACTGTGGAGAGTTATTTTTATTAGAAAACGGTCCAACCTTTTCACTGTTCTAGCCATTAAACCTTTGGATCGTTGATTTTCCAATAGATTTATGTTTTTTCAAATTTAAAAAAGGAAGAAAACAACGCAAAACATACATACATACACTAAGAGGCCATGGAGTTGTAATGACAAGCTGATTATGTGAAAGTACATAAAATGCTTAAATGAGTGCTGATATTTTGACAACTAGGTTTTAAACATCCGTTCGACAACCCAATAAAAAAATAATAAGCTGTACGGTATTACTGAATAAAAAAATATTAAATGTACAGTGTTTTTATTATTAAATAATTCATTCCTTGGTCATCTCTCCTCTTTCTCCGATTCTCATTTTTGTAGCACAGAACTTTCTCGTTCCTTTGTTGACTTCGACCTTTGCGGTTGTGAACTTGCCCAACTTGTCAGTCGAACTCACTCACCACCACATTGTACAATTTTTCCGGCAACATCGTCAACGTGGTTCCGTTGGCATTTCAAATTTAAATAATTTTTTTTAAATTGGGACTTTAGATAGCGGTTCCCAAAACCGCTATCTAAACCTACTAAAGAGAGCGGTCCTAGAAATAACCGCTATTAAAAATACATTTTAGATAGCGGTCCACGTGGAACCGCTATTATATTATCACTTTTAAGCGCGGTTAATACTATGACCGCTCTTAAAAGTTATCATATAATAGCGGTTTCGCATGAACCGCTCTTAAAAGTGAATCATATTTCGCTCGAGCGAGATGAGTTTCGCTCAAGCGAAACTCAACCCGAGAATCCCTAATCTTAGCAGGTGGAGTCACTCGAGCGATTTAAATTTCGCTTGAGCGATTGTTGACTTGTGGCTAAACGTCGATCAAAGTTAGCCGCATAATGTAACATGGGTGAGCACATGTTTGAATCAGATTTCGCTCGCGCGAGACTAGTATCGCTCAAGCGAAACTCAACCCGAGAATCCCCAATCTTAGCAGGTGGAGTCGCTCGAGCGATGTTACTTTCGCTTGAGCGAGATTAGAAAATCAGATAAAATGATCGATTATTTTAGGTTATAATCGATTATACGTTATGATGATCGATTATAAGTGGTATATGATCGGTTATATTAAGCTAATAGATTATAATATTAATTTATTTGTCATAATTGAATGTAAGCGACGATAAAGTCGCTCAAGAGACCTTACGTGTAACCTAAAGGCAAAATCAGTGAGCGACGCCACTTCTTTTATTTGGTTATTTGAATCATGGTTACGTTGCATGTCTGGGAAGGCTCCTACGGGTATTATCACTGACCAGTGCAATGCAATGCAAAATGCCATTCAGATAGTTTTTCCTGAAGCCTGTCATAGGTGCAATGCAATACATAGAATTTTGCAGTGTTATTTCAACTGCACATGTTAACAATATAACAATGTTGATTGACGAGAGCTTTTCTTGATTCAATGTCTTGTTGGCTGGATAACGTCATCAGTAGTGTAGACTATACATTCTGATTTTGTTAGAGTATATATGATAGGACATAAACATGCAACAGTAGTGTAGACTATACATTCTGATCTTGTAAGAGTTGTGGATGTAAATATAACAATGTAACAGCAATTGTAATTTCTTCAATGCATTTATCAGCAGTTGATGGTCCATACATTTACGTAACAATCATCGGTTGTAGACATTTATCAGACATGTGATAAAAAACAAGTTGAGTTTTTAAACAAGTTTATCAGCTTTCTTAAACAAGTTTTTAAACAAGTTTATCCAGACATTTATTAGCTTTCTTAAACAAGTTTTTAACTGATACATCTTTGATAGAACCGATTAAAATTACTTACAATATTCAGAGAAGTGTTTTTACAGTATTTTAATCAATACAACTTGAGTTTAATGGATTAAAACCACTTGGAGTTCAGGATGATCGATCAGAATAAAATTATGACCGGTCAAAATCCGATATGATCGATCAGAATTGAATTATGACCGATCAGAATCAGTTATGATCGATCAGAATTTAGTTATGACCGATCAGAACTTTTTTAATTGATTAAATCTCTTTTCAATCGATTAAAACAACTTAGAAAAATTTCTATAGAGCGTTTTAATCGATTAAAACTTATTTTTATCAGTTAAAATAACTTGAAAAGTGTTACAAGAAAGTTGTGCAGTATTTCAATCGATTGAATCACGAAACAATCGATTAAATCAACTTAGAATATTTTTTTGTAAAGTGTTTTAATTGATACAAACGTTGTCGTATCAGTTAAAACAAATCTGTTAAAGAATCAAGAACGTTTTAATGGATTAAAAGAAGTTTTAACAGATTAAAACTGCACTTTTAACATATTAAAAGAATCTTTTAACAGATTAATTAAACCAGCAGTTTTGAAAATCTTCTATAAAAACAGAGTTGCTTGAACTTTTTAAACACACATTGAATATCATCTTTTACACATCCTTGAGCAATCAATAAAGCAAACTTCAGCACTCTTTTCAAGAAAGATTCGCATCAGTTTTTGAGAAGTTCTTTGAAAATCTTTCTTGAGGCAACTTGTTTTCTTTTGAAGAAGAAACACTTACAGCAGAATCTGCAGCTCGAATTTGGTTGTAGAGGTTGTCAAGAACTGCAATTTGGTTCTTGGTAAAAGGTTAGGTGTTGGTGCCTGGAATTTGGGCACTGGGTTCTCTTATTTAATTGATTGATTGCTCAAGGATGTGTAAAAGATGATATTCTGTACCTAGAATTTGGGCACTGGAATTTTAATTCTGTCGCTGCATTTATATTGATTGATTGCTTTGTAATTCAAGAACAGATCTGGAATTTTAATTTTTGAATTAGATAATCTATTATTTGCGAAAAACTTTTAAAGATCAATTCACCCCCCCTTTTGTCTTTTTCTAACATTAAGATAGCGGTTATTTGGCCAACCGCTATCTGAACTATACATTATGATCGATTATTATCCAATTATAATCGATCAGTTTTACATATATGACTTTAGATAGCGGTTATTTGGTCAACCGCTATCTGAACTATACATTACGATCGATTATTATCCAATTATAATCGATCAGTTTTACATATATGACTTTAGATAGCGGTTATTTGGCCAACCACTATCTGAACTATACATTATGATCGATTATTATCCAATTATAATCGAACAGTTTGACATATATGACTTTAGATAGCGGTTGTTTCGCCAACCGCTATCTAAGGTCGCCTCGCGCTCAAGCGACTATGTAATCGCTTGAGCGACAGTTGAACCTTTACCAAACGAAACCATCGCTTAAGCGACAAAACCTTCAATTGGTGTGAATATTTGTGTATGAAGTAGATTAAACTGTTAATTTGGCATGAATATTTTTCAATTGGTGTGTTTGGATGTAGCAGCAGATCATGTAATATTTTTTTGCACAAAAACCTGATAATTTGTTAGATTAATTTGTCAAATTTTGAATTGTTTTCTATAATTCCGTGAATATATAATTCGTCAAATTCTGTGAATATAATTACGTGAATATATAATGTCAAATTTACATTGATGTTTATATGTCTACAACAATTAAAATTCACAAGTCATTCATTATTACAATCCTTCAATTTCATGTTAACAAATTGTTCCACCATTTCGTTGTACACAAGACACTATATAATTGCATCCTGTCTTTTCTTTACGGTGGCACTTGCACCAACAGGGGTTGACATATGACACGATGAACAACATGACCTCTTGCCTTTGTCCTCAGCCTGGCACCGACAAAAGAAAAAGAGTGTCAAAGAGACCGAGGATTATAATGAAACATCACTATAATGCCAGTTTAAATACAATTGGACAAATCCGTTATTAACAAAGTATTGGGTGTCAAGGACCTTTGGGGCTATCACCTCCTTCGTGGTCACAGTTTGGGTACTTGAAGAAGTCGCTTCTGAGTGGGTGCGCTTGGAGCTTTTTCTTTTGCCAGCCATGGTTTATGTTTACGACTATTGAGATAGTCAACAGTGAACAAAACACAGAGAACATATCTCTGTGAGTAATTAGAAAGCAAAGAATACATTAACCTCGATGGTTGTTGTATGCTTCTTCTTTACAATGCAAACGAAATCAAACAAGATGAACCATCAAATTAAAATTCAAAATCGTGATCAACAACCATATTAAACCCTAAACCAAATGAACAGAACCGAATATTTAAACATAGACGAACCGGAGCCGGGAGAGAACGAACGTTTCTTTTGCGTGCGCCGACGAGAGCGAGAGGAAGAACAGCGAGAGGGAGAAGACAAGCGAGAGCGAGAGGAAGAACATATATTTCACTTTTTACCATTACATCCCCATTTTTACAATATTACATCTGTCCCCTACAATTTTACTAGTCAAACCCTTATTTTTAACTAAATTCTTTTTCGCCCCTCTTATCGAACGGATGTTTGTTTTCCGGTTGTCAAAGTATCGTTTTCCTTATTTATATACCTCACAACAAGAGGTAACTGTATTATCTTTTTAAACTATCTTGGGCTAGAAGAGATTCAGTTTTTATGGCCCCAAAGGTAGTTCATGGCCCGCGGGTCACTTCCAACCTCAACCTCTGAAACTCATAAAGTAGTCTTGTCACACATGGATCTCGTATTCAAATCTTCTCCATCCCATTCGGTATTTTCAGCCCAAAGAAAAAAGTAAACTTAGCTATTATGCATTCCCTTTTTTTACTCTTCAAAACCCTCGCATGAGTTTACCCTAATATTTTGCCCAAACTTGTTACCGTTCCCAGCACCATACTGCCCGCCAATCTAACCTTTTGATTTTTTTGCCTTCAACCCTCACATAATCCTGCTTACCCTCACATAAGCCCAACTAATCCTCCAATGTCCTTAATTCTACCCCCAATATAAAACCTAATTTTGTGCTGCAATTAACCCTTTTCGTATCAAATATTTGCAATGTCAATAGAGATTCAAGATTGATGTTTCCTTTCTTTTGTTGCGAATACATTAGAGTTTTGATTAACATCGTTAATTTTTTGCATCGCAGATATTATGCGTTTGGGTTTGCTTGTTGTCTGATTTGCTCTTTGTCGTACATTGGTAATTGATAAATTTGACCTGTTTGATGTTACTATGATAAAAGTCTTTTTGCTTGTGTCTGTAGATTTTTCCATGGTTGTTTTGACATATACCTCTCCTTTATCCAATGTCTTGTTTAATTGACTGAGATACAAGTGCACAGTTACTGCATATGATGGTTTACACTTGATCTCTGAACTTCAGGTAAGTTCACTTGTTGACAAGTTCATTCACTGATGCTTTCTCTTTGCACTTGATTATCGACCTGCTAGGAAGGCAGAAAATGTTTATGAATGTCAAATTTCACAGTTCTTTTTTAATCAATCTTTGTAACCTCTCAAAAGTTTTATTTTCAAAGTATTACTCTACTGGTACCTCACATTTCTCTACTTCAGTTTATTACCAAATAATTAATCTTGTTATTACTAACAAGTTGTTATGGTTTTGTCTTTTTCCTTCGTGTACAGTTTGTTATTATACGGGTCTAGTCTATTATGGATGATTCTCTTCATCATTACATATAGGGTCTTAGCCTTTTCAGTAAACACTATGATGGAATCAATGAAACATTTATTCTGAGATGGTATCACATTTCTGGTGGCCAAATCTATCACATAAATATGTTTGTTTCTTTTTTATATATCTGTTTCTTCTTTTCCCCGTAACTGATCAGAGTTCCACCTACGATGATTACCTCACTAATCCCTCAAATACTCTATATCTTCATGCCAACGAGTCACCATCACAAACATTAGTTTCGCCACTCTTAAATGGACGAAATTATCATTCATGCAAGAGCTATGAAGCTCGCCTTCTTTCCAATAATTAGTTCAAGCTTGAAGAAGGCAATATTCCTTCGCCGACATTAGCAGATCCTTACTATGGAGTGTGGGAGCGATGCATCAATATAGTGTTTGTTTGGATTCATAAATCTATTGATGATTTCATTCTACAATCTATTCTTTAGATGGATCAAGCATCAGAAGTTTGGTAGGATCTGCAGGATCGATTTTCTCAAGTCGATAGGTTTAGGATTTTTTATCTTTAGGAAGAAATTTTTTGCCTTCTACAAGGCCCCCTCACTATTGGTCAATATTTCACTCTATGTGATGAATTTGAAAATTACACACTTGTTCTCCATTGTAAGTGTTTGATACCTTGCACATGCAAAGCCACTCAAGCTTATAAAAAATATAGAAATCAAGATTACATTATTCCTTTTTTCAAAGGATTAAATGAGCAATTTTCACATGTCAGATCCCACATTATGCTTCTAGATCCCCTTCCTCCAATAAATAAGGTTTTCTTTCTGATTGTCCAACAAGAAGGCAAATGGCTATTATGGGAATAATCGAGTTATCATCTAATGCAAAAACTTTTATTGTCAACACTAACGAATATTATGGGTATGATAGTATGATAGAGGTCATGGAAATAGAGGAAGAGTTCGTAACACAATTGGAAGAGGCCAAAATTTTTCCAACAAACTTTGTACTTACTATGGAAGAACCAATCACACAATGGATACTTGCTATTTTAAACATGGTTTTCCTCTTGGCCACAAGCCTAGACAAAGTAATGTCAATATTGTCACCTTAAATGAGTATTGTGCCACGGAAAAGGGGCCTTCAACCCAGTTAGGAAATACTATCCTAGGTGTTGGTTTTACTCGAGAGCAGTATCTAGGTTTTCTCAACTTGCTTCAACAATCTAATTTAGCTAACTCCAACACTTCCCATGTTTTCAACTTAGCCCATACCACAACTTTGCATACTTATTCACCTTCTTCAACATGCATACCATGTTATCAATGGCTCATTGATAAAGGGGCTTTTGATCACATGACTTTTAATCTTGCAAACTTTCTTTCTTTTTCTGAAATTTCATCTATTCTCATTATCTTACTTGATGAATCCAAAATTCATGCAAAAATTTATAGTAGTGTGCAACTTTTTTCATTTTTAACCTTAAGTAATGTCTTATACATACTTGACTTCAAGGTCAATTTAATATCTGCTGCAAAACTTATTGCTGAATCCAATTGTTACCTTGTTTTTAACTCTAAATTTTGTTATATCAAACAAACCTTCAACAGGAAGAAGATTGGTATAACTAAGCAACTATATGTATTGTATGTGCTAATGTCTCAAGTAGTTACTTCACCAACCATCAACTTAACTTATTCTTTGTTCTTGTAACAGTTTCTACCCCTAGACTTTAGCATCTACGGCTTGGTATGTGTTAGATTCAAAATTAAAATTATTGTCTACATAGTTCCCTTTGGTCACCTTCCAGCATTCCTACCCTTGTGATGTATGCCTTTTCGCTTGACAAAATAAGCTTCATTTTGTTTATAGTATGACTAAATCAACACAAACTTGTGATCTTCTACATGTTGATATTTGGGGACCATGTTCCACCACTTCTATTTCAGGTTATAGATATTTTTTAACCATCATTGATGGTTTTTTTCTTTTTACATGGGTTAAATTAATGAAGCATAAAGGTAAAACCTGATATCACTTAAAATTTTTTGTTAATTACATAGAGATGCAATTTCATGCAAAACTTAAGGTAATCCAAAGTGATAATGGACCAAAAATTTTCATGACAAATTTTTACCTTGCCAAGGGAATTTCCCATCAAATTACATGTGTTGAAATGCCTCAATAAAATGGTGTAGTTGAGAGAAAGTATCAGCATATCATGAATGTTATTTGGGCATTGATGTTTTAAACTAATTTACCAAAATCTCTGTAGTCGTATGATGTCATACACTCGGTCCATCTCATTAATAGATTATCTACACCTTTATTACAAAATTAGTGTATTTATACTTTTCTTAATAAATGATCATTTAAGAATTTTTGGTTGTTTGGCCTTCTTTACTACTTTGGAACATGGTCAAACCAAATTATCTCTTAAGGTTAGGAAAATTGTTTTTATCGGGTATAAAGAAGGCACTAAAGAATACTTGTATGATACTCAATCTAGACAAATTTTTGTCTTAAGAAATATGATCATTTATAGAACCTCATTTCCTTTTAAATCAAATAATGGATCTGGCATTACTAGTTTAGCTCTGCCAAAACCAAAATGTGAGAATATTGCACCTTTGGATATAGATGATCTCACTGCTTTTCCAAATCCAGCGAGAATAGATAATTCCAATCCAATTACCGATACAACACCACATCCTACTGTTTTACAATCTCCTAGACACTCCATGAGACAAAGACAACTTCCATACTACTTGAGGGAGTATCACTATTATCTGTCTGTTGCTTCCCATACTAATTTGTCAACTGGTAACCATTCTTCTTATGTATATTATCCTTTATCCGTTTTTCTTTCTTATAAAAAATGCTTCTCCAATTATAGAAATCTATGTTACTCTATATCCTCTTTGATTGAACCAAAAACATTCACTCAAGCTTTTAAAATAGACAGTTGGGTGCAAGGCATGAATTCTGAGACTAATGCTCTTTAACCGAACCACACTTGGAGATAGTTGATCTTCTTCCCAATAAAAAGCCTAGGGATTATAAGTGGGTTTACAAGATCAAATTCCATGCTAATGGTAACATAGAGAGGCATAAAGTCTGTTTAGCTGCTAAGGGATATACACAATTTGAATGAAGTAGATTATTTTGATACATTCTTTCTTGTTGCAAAACTCACAACAATGAGGGTTATTCTTGCCATAGTTGTTACCAAAAATTGGTCCTTTGAACAATTAAAAGTTAATAATGTCTTTTTGCATGATGATCTACATGAAGAAGATTACATACACTTGCCCCCTGGTATGACAACCTCTCCTCCCAATAAAGTTTGTAAATTGAGAAAATAATTATATGGGTTGAAACTAACTAGTAGACAATGATATGTCAAGCTCACTACAACTTCATTAGTCCTTAAATTCACTCAATATTTAGCTGATCATTCTCTTTTCATAAAGAATATTGGGTCATCCTTCACTGCATTATTAATATATGTTGATGACATAGTTCTTGCAGGCAGTGATTATAATAAAATTAAATTTCTTAAGGCATACTTGGACCATGAATTCAACATTAAAAATCTTGGGTAACTTCGTTATTTTTTAGATCTTGAAATATCACATTTCTTTCTTTGGATTGTGGTTAATTAAAGAAAATATGCTCTAGAGTTGTTGAAAGAGAATGACATGCTTGCTGCCAAACCTATATCCACTCCTAAGAAGCCTTCCACCAAATTCAATAGCTCTTTAGGAACTCCTCTATTTGATTCGCAGACTTATTGTAGACTAGTTGGTCAGTTGATGTACCTTACGACCACTAGACCAGACTTGACTTTTGTTACTTAACAACTAAGTCAATATGCTTTCAACCCATTGATATTCATCATAATGTTGTCATAAGAGTTCTTCGTTGTATAAAAGGTTCTTCTGTTAAAGGTCTTCATTTTGGCGCAAGTTCATCTTTAAGTCCTTCTAGTTTTGTTGATTCTAGTTGGGGTAGCTATATGAAAACCCAAAAACCTATCACTGGATATTACGTCTTTCTTGGTTCTTAATTTCTTGGAAAATTAAGAAGCAAACCATTATATTTCGCTCTTCCTCTAATGCTGAATATAGAACTCATGTAGCTTTGATTTATGAATTGCAGTGACTCTAGTTCTTGTTCACTGGTTTGCAAGTTCCTCCTGCTGCTCCTATTTCAGTGTTCTATGATAATCAATTTACTATATACTTGGTTCAAATTCAACTTTTCATGAACACACAAAGCATATAAAAATTAATTATCATGTCGTTCGTGAAAAAAATACAAAGTGGTCTTCTTTATTTGCTGCTCATACCTTATGCTCAACTAGTTGATATAGTTACTAAGACTCTTTATCCCAAAGTGTTTACACAATAATAATTAATCTTGTTTATTACAAGTTGTTATGGTTTTATCTTTTTCCTTTTGTATAATTTGTTATTGTACGTATCTAATATGTTATGTATGGTTGATTATCTTCATCATCCTTATATATACTATCTTAGTCTTTTCTGGAAATAGTATAATGGAATCAATGAAATATTTATTCCCATACAGATTTTTATGTAAGATATTTTGTCTAAGAAACTTGCCAAAACTAAAAATCACATAATCATGTCTAGTATATAAGGAGGAAGCAAGAAACACAAAAGGGAAAAGGTTTGGGAGGAAGCAATATATAATTAGAAACTTACTAACAATTTACCCCTTGATTGACATGTTCTCATCTTTAGGACTAGGTCTTCGGTCCTATTTGATTCAATGGTAGGTACAACTTGGAATAGAATATAACATTTTGATATTTATACATTTTGAACTATTTTAGTTAAATTTCTTTCCTTTTTAATATATTTTGTTTCCAAAAATTAAATTCAAATTTCTTGAATTTCATTTTTTTTAAATTAGATGAACTAGTTTAATTTCTATCGAATGTTTAAGTTTTAAATTTTAATAATTTAGTTTAGTTATATGATTTTAGAATAAATTATATCAAACATAAAAATTTTGCTAACTTTCAAATAATAACATTTTTAAAATTGTTTTGATCAACTTTGGTAAATAATTAGTTATCTCATTTCTTTATATGTAATGATCAAAGTAACTTTAATGCCACCAGATTTTTAGTCTTAACATCTTAGTTAAGATATTTTACTATTTTTTGGTGGGTCTTAATATATCTTGTAAGATACAAAATATCTTAAGATCATATTTGATTTTATGATTTTATCTTTTTGTCTTCATGTTTTAAGGTAGATCACACTTTAAGATTTTGAATAGATATGGATTTTTACAATAAATTATAATTAATATATTTTAAAATTGTTAATTAATTAGATTTTAATTATTTTAAAAATATAACATAAAAAATTAATTAATTATTTGATTTTTTTTATTTATTATTAATTAAATTCAAGAATCATAATTTTTAGTCTAATTTCTTTTTATGTCAAGTCAATATGTTAATGAACCAATTTTAAGTTCATTGAAAAAAGAATTATTAACATATTTTTATCAAAATGATTAATTAAAAATATTTTAATAAAAATAAAAATATATTTTTAAAATTAAAATTATATTAATAAAATTAGTTTTTATTTAAGATATAATGATTTAATATATAAATTATAATAGAATATATTAATTTAATAGTTAAAAACTTATTTTTTTTGTTATTATTATTTATTTTTTAGTAATTTATTAATCTAAAATAGTTAATAATTTTAACCATTAGATATTGAAATAAGTTGTTTATAGAAACTTATTTTGATATTTATTTTTAAAATAAGTAAATTATTTATTAAATTTATTTTTAATACATATATTTTTTATAAAATAATTTTTTTTATTTAAAAAATAATTATTATTTTAAATAATTAGTTCATAAGCGTATGGTTAATCTGGTCTAAACTCATATAAATCATGATGTAAATGGACTCGGTCAGAATAGGTTTAATTCAATTTATATTATAATTTTTTTTGTTTAATCTAACTTATTTTTCAATTCTTTTTGGTTTACTTATCGGTTTAAGCTTATTTTGATATCTTTTAATTTACATGCTTGTCTGAATTATTTTTTCTTAATTTAATTTTCTTGTCCATTTTATTTTATTGTTGCATGTTTCGGTACAATATATATAAGAAAAGGAAAAAAATTATTTCAAATTTTTATAATGATTGAGTACATTGAAAGAGTGAGTAATTCAATCTCAATTCTTGATTTTCACATCGAAAGAAACTTTTTTTTTTTTTTTTTTGGCAAAATTACCTTACCAGATGTTTTTTGTGATTCTTGATTTTATTTTGAGAATTTGGTCCACTATGTTCAAAAAATGGAATACAAGTGCAAAGTTATAGTTAGTTGATCAATTTTGTATTTATTGTTTATGTTTTTCTTGTGATTTATTATTTTGTGTTTTTGAAAAATCGAGTATGATTTTATCTCAAACTTGAAGAGATACTAGAGTGGTAAAATGTAAAAAATGTATTACAATAGTTGTTTAATTGACTATAAGTTTATGTGCGAATGAATGAGAGTGAGGTGCTTATTTAAATAGTACTATAAAGATATAGAAATGACATTTACTAGTATAAATTATGAGAGTGAGGTGCTTGGTTTCTAGTAATAATATTAAAAACCCTATAGAATTGCAAGAGTATAACACGTTAGAAGACTTGTTTTACTATGCAAATAGGGGATTAAATTATTACTCAACAGAAATGTTACTACAACAAGGAGTTAGTTCAATTCTAATAATACAATTTGAAGTTACAAATCCAAAAGAGATAAAGAATTCTTATCTAGTTTAATTATGACTTCTCCACATAAAAATTTATCAATAAATCCTAATACATATGATGGTAAAGTGGGTTAGATCTAATGGATTGACCTATTAACTCATCTCAAAACTAACAAAACAAATTGATAGTTTTAGTTTGTCTTACTAAGTTTACTAATTCAGTGGGCTAAAGATAGGACCTATTGGCTCGCTAATTCACTTTTAAAAAAAATATTTATATGTTAAAATTAAAATAAAAAAATTATAATTTAAAATATTACATTTTTTGTGTTAAATTATTAAAATATAAAAATATACTATAATATTATAATTCAAGTTATAATATTAATCAATTAAACTTTAATTATTGATTATAATTGAGAATTTAACATATAAATAAAAATTTAATAATTATTCATATAATTAAATATAGAATTTTAAAAAATTAATATAAAAAAATATATTAACATGCTAGTCCGCTCATCCTTCAATCATCCTTCAATCTATCCTTTGGTTACACGAATTAAGATTTATAGTTTGTCATAACTAAGTAGGTTAGCCTACGTCCTTCCATTTTTGTTAAACTAGAGATGGATTGAGTCAAACCGACTAATTCATTGTATCATTTTTACTAATATATTAACTCCATGAATTAATGGTGAAATCAATTATATCAATTTTTTTTTAGGTATTTAATCTAAATTCCAACTAAAATAACAATTTTCATGAAGAAGAGGGGAAATCATCAATGAATTTTCTGGTGGAAAGAAGAACATTAGGAAAAAAAATTGTGAATTAGAGGGTGATTTACTCAACATCAAGAGATTATTTATTTTCCACACAAAATTGTTCGATTAATGGAATAGTGAATATGATGGAAGTTTTAAAATTATCGATTTAATATTATTATAAAAACTAAACTTGTAGGCTAAGCCACGTCCTAACTTATTGAAGATGAAGAAATCGTAATAAAACTAATAGGTTAAACTTCACTTTTTTTTTTTTTTATGGAAGATATAACACAGGATGTTAGGTAAAGTAGTTCGAATAGAGGAAAGTGATGCCTCTTATGGACTATGACAATATAACACCAAAGAAAATGATGAATTTATAAATAAGATGAAGAAATCGTAATGAAACTAATATTATTATAAAAACTAAACTTGTAGGCTAAGCCACGTCTTAACTTATTGAAGATGAAGAAATCGTAATGAAACTAATAGGTTAAACTTCACTTCTTTTTTTTATGGAAGATATAACACAGGATGTTAGGTAAAGTAGTTCTAATAGAGGAAAGTGATGCCTCTTATAGACTATGACAATATAACACCAAAGAAAATGATGAATTCATAAATAAGATTTTTTTTCATGCATAAAAATTAGTAAATTTTTCAAAAGTACTGGTCCATGTGAGATCAAAATAAAATTAAAAGAAAAGAGGACAAGATAAAGGAGAAAAGGATAAAATACATAAAAAGAATAAAAAAAGAGAGAGTAAAATACTTAAGGAAATAGTGATATATAAATTATTTTATGTTTATGTAAATAATTTAATACGAAAGTTTGAATCAAGAGAAAATTAAAAGTAGATTGTGAATTACTTCATATTTATAAAAATGATTCAAGGTACAATAAAACTACAAACTAAGTAAGATAAAATCACCCGTAAGAATTGAATACAAAGAAAATAATATTATACATTGTAGTCATATTTTATTGAATTAACAATGACGTAATTAAAAAATACTTGTAAAGATAAGTATTTGTTAAACTTGTTAAATGTAAAATTTTAAGTAAACATATTTATTAGTATTATTATATTTATTATTTAAATTTTATTTCTTTATTAATAATAAATATTAATATTAAAATAAAATTTAGATTAATTTTTTATATATTTTACATATTTTTAAGATTTTAATAATTTTAAAAATAAAATATTTATTTTTTAATTTATTTTATAAATTAGATTCTACAACCTTCATCAAAATTAGCCTTCCAATGAAATTTAACTAAATTATTTATATATTTTACATAGAATAACTAAAATTTTGTATTTAAATTAAGTCCACAAATAAAATATTTTTTTATCTTTTCTTTTTGGTCTGTTTTTTTTTTCGAAAATACTCATTAATAATAAATTATAATTGTATATATAATTAATTCTTAAAATAATTTAATTATGTTAATATATTCCAAATGAATCCTATTTACTGTAACCTATTTTTAAATTTTATTCGATGTAAAACAATTACATATTTTATACGATTTGTCAATTTCTGCACTTAGCAGATTTCAGTTTCACACTTTTCCTTGGACTTGAAAAAAACCTAGGAGTCGTCGCCCCTGCTCTCTCCCATCCTGTCACCGACCGAACTCTTTTCTTCCTCACACACTCATCGCTGAACACTTGAGGGTGGTTTTTCTGATTTCAAAATCAAAAATCAAAGCTTGGAGAACAAAAATGTTATACATAATTGGTTTAGGATTGGGTGATGAGCAAGATATCACTCTCAAGGGTTTAGAAGCTGTCAAAAAGTGCCACAAGGTTTACATGGAAGCTTACACTTCCCTCCTCTCCTTTGGTCTCTCCACCAATGGCATCTCCAACTTGGTATCATCTTTTTATCACCCATTTCTTTCCTTTCCTATTACTCTTTCCCTCTTCTTCAATTTTCAATTTTTTTCATCTCCTTAGGAAAAACTATACGGTAAACCCATTATTCTTGCCGACAGAGAAATGGTAGAAGAAAAGGCCCATGAAATTCTTGCCCAAGCTCACGATGCCCATGTTGCTTTTCTCGTTGTTGGGGACCCTTTTGGGTGTGCTATTACTTATTCTCAAAAACAGCATTTTCTGGCATGATATTATTCACAGTTTGATTGATTTTGTGTTTCCTGCCAGGGCTACCACTCACACTGACCTTGTTGTTCGAGCGAAGAAGATTGGAATTGATGTCAAAATAGTGCACAATGCATCTGTGATGAATGCTATTGGAATTTGCGGTCTGCAGCTTTACCGTTATGGGGAAACTGTTTCTATACCATTCTTTACGGAGACATGGAGACCTGATAGCTTCTATGAAAAGATTCAGAGAAACCGACTTATGGGACTGCACACTCTTTGCTTGTTAGGTTACTCTCTGTTATCTGAGCTTTAGAATTTGTCTGGACAAACTTAACACTTTTATTAATACTTTGAGAGAAGATGAGAAGAAATTATGAAATAAGTTTAAAATTGACTAGCTTCTTCTGAAGTTGATTTTTAATGCATACGATTAGCTAATTTAGTTTACAACGAAACTTATTTAACTTTTTTCTTAAATAAGTTTTTACGGAGAAATTTATCCAAAAATAAATGCTTATGTTAGAAATTTTTGTTACCTGGTGTCTATTCTTGTATTTACATCATGCTGGAATGCATGATAGTATGATGCATTAGATGCTATAATGAAATAGTGTGACTATTTTGTGAGTGCTTCTTCCTTCATTGCTGATAGGTGAAGTCAAAACTTGTTTGCTAAACTTATTATCTTCTACTTCTTGGAATGGAATGTCAAAGCCTAGAATGTCGTGTAAATATCTAAAAGATTGTTAGCATAAAAGTTTGTTATTTTATTCTAATATACGTTAAAAAGATTGTACCATCTGAAGTTAATGAAATTAGAGGGAAACTTTCTTATTTGACTAGTGTACTAAAGGTTCTTCCTTTTTGTTTCTTGGGAAAACTAATATAATTTCCAATTTGGTGTGTTGGCAGATATTCGTGTGAAGGAACCCACACTGGAATCTTTGTGCAGGTTGGTTTTCTAAATAGTAATTTTTTTTTTCTTTCTCCTGTTGCTAATTAGGTGTTCTAGCTGGTATCATGACATTGATCGAATTGTTCTAGTTGTATGCTTTTCTTCGTATCTGCATATTTTTTGTCTTATGTATCTTTTTTATTGTGGTTATTTCAGAGGAAGAAAAGCCTATGAACCACCCAGATATATGACGATAAACACAGCCATTGAGCAGCTCTTGGAGATTGTGCAAGGTCGCGAAGAATCTGGTGAGTTCCTTAGCATTTACGTCACACTAGTTTTGATAAAAATTCAACTGTTAATTATTTTCTTATTAATTGCATTAATTTCAAAGGATTTCAAAGATTTAGACCCTCAATAGAATTCTGTTCTGTAGTTAACCCATTTCGCATCAAACGTTTGCAATCTCAAAATGATGTTTCCTTTTTGTTGCAACTACATTAGAGTTTTAATTAACATCGTGATTTATTTTCATCGTAGATGTTATGTTCTGTGTTTGCTTGTTGTCTGATTTTGCTCTTTGTTGTTACATTGATAAATGATAAGTTGAATAGATCTGTTGGAATTTACTATGATAAAAGTCTTTTTGCTTCTATCTGTAGATTTTGTCATGGTCGTTTGGACATATAGATGTCCTTTACTGTTTCTCCAATGTCTTTGCTTAATAAACTGAAAAACAAGTGCAAAGTTACTGCATATGATGTTTTACACTTGATCTCTGAACTTCAGGTAAGTTCACGTGTTGACAAGTTCATTCGCTGATGCTTACTCTTTGCACTTGATTATGAACCTGCTAGGAAAGCAGAAAAATGTTTATGAAGATTGAGGACACTGTAATTTGAATTGTATTAATAGATTTAAGCAAATCATATGATCAAATTCCTTAGCATTTACATATACTAGTTTTGATAAATTTCAACTGTTAAATTATTTGCTTCTTGATTGCATTAATTTCAAAAGATTTCAAAGATTTAGAGCTTTGAGATTTGATCTGGATTGTACTATTTTGCTGAAAACATATTATCTTAAGCTCATTTTTTACCCTTTTAATAATATTGTGCTAACAAGCAGAGAACGTTTCTGTAATGGAAAGCAACAACAATATGTGGTGCTTTCTCGTTTAAAGTTTCACTACCACTACCAAACAATTTATCTACGGTTAATTTAAGTTCTTACTCAAATTCATTTGTCCTTTGCAATTTTTTTCTGTTCAATATATAAATTAAATGGATAAAGAATTCAAAGACTCAAAGACCTTGGAGATTACTTTTTCCAGGATCATCTGAATACCTTCTCTTTGACATTTTTGTTTGGTCTAGCATATCTTCAGCGACACCAGAGGTCTGAAGATAACATCATTGATTTTCCAAGGGACATACATATGTTTCCATGTTTTCGTAATCTGCACTCTGGGGTGCTTATTTGTGTAGATAAACTAGTTCTAATCTAGCGAAAGTATTGTCTAATATATTTTTGTATTTATTCTAAATTTAGCTATTCCCTTGGTTTTACAAAATCGTTGACTGCATCCTAATTTGTCTGTTTACTCTACATTATTGTCATTGGTTCTAGTAATTTCTGCAATTTTGGTCCCAGTTTCTTTGCCCGGTGTAATTTGTGGATCATAAATGTATATGAAGCTGCTATTATTTTTCATAAGAAATATAACTATATAGTTAAAAGTAGTCTTCCTCTCTTCTTTGCGTTGTAGCCTATACTGAGGATACCGAATGTGTTGGGCTTGCACGGCTTGGTAGTGAAGATCAGATGATAGTAGCTGGAACAATGAAGCAGTTGCAGTCAATTGATTTTGGAGCACCTTTACATTGCCTTGTTATAACAGGCAATACCCATCCTGTGGAGGAAGAGATGCTAGATTTTTACAGATGCAGGACATAGATACATTAAGACAGTAGCAGCAGTTTAATTTAGCAAAAAAGACTTGTTTTTTTTTTTCTTTTTCTTTTTCTTGAAGGAGCCCTTGTATTTTTGTATAACTTTTTGGCTTCTAATCAGGGTCAAAGTTATCTAAATTCATTGGTGGATGAGTTGTGGTTCTTCAAGTGTATTCAGCCCCCGAAAAGTGCTTATTTTCTGAGTTGTAACTATATATCCAATTGAAATTGGCATTTAAGTTATTTTGCTTTCTATTAGATCTTGTTTTTGTAAATAATCTGGTTTGTGATATTCTGCTTTGCCTAGTTTGCTGTTGATGTTTTTTGGTTTCTGTAACAATTCGTGTTCTACATTTTGCTATTGAATTATTTTGTTTGTTAAATTGGACCTTCGACTGTAAGGATAACAATTTTAATTTGTTTCTTTTGCAAACAAAATTATTTTAAATAAAATGTGTTACCTCCTTAGTGGTATAATTCCCGGAGCAAGCAATGAACTAAGGGAACACACAAGTTTTCTGATATATGGACAATATGCAGGGTAATTATGGAGAACGTGCATGTATACTTTTTGAAAAACATTGGATAATATGCTGAATTTGGAGAGATAGATTTTTTTTTTTTTTTTTAACTTATTTGCTGTTAATTTTACTTTTGGTCCACTTGAAGGATAAAGAGATAGAGTGTGTGATTCAGGTATGTTTAGACGATTTTCATTTAAGAACTTGAAGAAGAAAAAATAAGAAGAAAATGAATTTTAACTGTTGAAAGTTAAAATTAATTGTATATTAAAACTATATAATTTTAATATATTTATACTAAAATAAATTAGAGCAACTTACTTTATATATAAATTTTAAATTACGAATTCATATGAGCTTGAGTAAATTGCTCACGGTAATTGTTAATAAGGGAATCGAGAACAAAAAATAATAATAATAGTGGGTTTTACATATAAATATGAATATTATATTTTACCCCCTAATCGGTGTTATTACAATAACTTATTTTAACCTTTAAAATTAACATTGGTTAATTAGATTCATGGTGTTATGAGAAGGTAAACTATACTTGATTATTAATAATTTGATCCCATCAAAACTAATAATTGTAATAATATTATTCATCAGAACATAAATTTCACTTCTAAAACAAGCATTATTGGTCAATTTAGTTTATGAGACTAATAAATTTCGTTAAACATATAATTCAGCTTCTATAGTGCTTCGAATTTTCAATTTAATCTATATGCATAAAAACCTATTAAATTGGTCCCATATAGGCAAAATTATCAATTTGGTCTCTATCTTCATTAACTCTTAACTTGGTTTAAGTACATGCAACACATTCTTAATTTTTTCTTTATACTATAAAATTCTCAATATGATTCCTATCATAATTTTTTATTCGGATTCATATAAAAGAGTGCATTTCTCGCAATTTTTTATTTCTTCCCTCAAATAAATAGTAATAATTTTATATACCTATTATTTTTTGCATTCCTTTAAAACGCAAACTTTAGCTATATTTGTGACAACATCAAATATGAGGCGTGCAGTTTGTAATTTTGTAATCCTATGATATAAAGATATGATGTAGAAGGAAGATGAATCTATACAAATAAAATTTTCCATAAATTTCATTCCATTTATTTTCTAATTAACAAATGAACATACTTTTAATATGAAGAGGAGAGACTACAAGATCCAACAAGTCTAGTAAAATACCCATTACTAGTTACTGGCTATCTCTCCATGTTTATTTTATACATAACTTCTACCAAACTTGGTGAAGTAGACATGTATACCATCAATTGAATACGATGAATAAAATATAAGAAATGTTGCTAATTCAATGTGCAATATGCCTTAATATCATTTGGCTTCATTTTATGATGGAGCCTGAAATATCTGAAGCTGTAAAGTGAAGTTGCAGATCATTTAAGAGGCAATACAGAATACATTTATTAACGTGGAAAACCCCTCAATGCAAGGGTAAAAACCACGAGTCGTCCGGACTAAAGAAAAATCCACTATGATCAATAATGGGGTACACAAGAGTCTCCAATAATAATACCAAAAGGTATTTTCAATAAGCAAAATTAACTAAGCACAAATGCTTACAAAAGAGAAACAAAGAAGATGAAAAATCTCCAAAACAGGGCTGCTGGTGCGGGACCAATTTCTCCCAATCTAGACCTTCGATTGACGATCCGAACGGTCAGAATGAAGAACCATATGTCTGGAACCTACTATCCAAAAAATCAGCTCGATCCAACGGTGAACGACTTCACAGCGACGAAAACACCAGTGCAGATTTAGGGTTATGCGGAGATGACTTTCTCTCTTTCTTTTTCTCTCACTAGACTTTTTGTCTTTTTTCAAATGACTTCTCTTGTCCTCTACTAATCTGACCCATCTCATTTTACCCAAATGAGACATAATGGACCACACTATTTGGGCCTATTCTCCACATAGGAAGGGAGCCCAATAACCCAACGAGTAACATGTACAATAAGATTACCAATTTTAGAGGTGTTTCTGAAGCCAACATTCCTTACACCTTTGCTCATTCTCTCATCTCTTGTGGTTTCACCATTTTTATTTCTTTCATTATTTTGTTGTTTTGCTCCTTTATAACTATTTGATACCTTATGCTTTTGTGAAGAAACTTTTGCTCCTTCTTTCTTTCCAGAAGTATGATTGCTTGGCATAGAATTTGCAAAGTGTTTATGGTTGGTTGATGGAGCAGGAAAAATCAAACTAGCTTCTGATGCATTACTTTTGGCGCAGTCTTCAACTGAGGTATCGTGTGGTTCTCTTATTGTTATTGATTCATCAATATCTAGATTGTTTCTCACCTTTGATTTCAAAGGAACTGTTGCATCTGCTTCATTCGATGAACATTTTGGTTTGTTTTGTTCTTTCTTACTTCTGGTGTTGTTTAGCACAACCTGCTTGTGAGGCTTGAAAAGGGAGAATTGGCAAACATAAAGTGGTTGTTGTCAAACATAAAGAATAAAAAGATAAAAAAAATGTAACATTTTGATTTCATTGCTCATCTAAACTCTTAAATAAAACTAGGTCACTGAATATTTGACCACCACCAAGAAGATCCCATTAAGTAGGATTATGGGTATGAGACAACAAAATGAATCACAGATTGCATGACATGCTTGCTGTAATTCATAAAAAACTATAGACTGAAAACTCAAATAGCATGTACCTTATTTGCATGTGGTTGTGAAGACAAAGTTGTGTTATAAAATGAAGGCATTGGAGTTGCTTTAAAGTTGAGGCTCTTCCGAAGTTGTTTAATGTCAGTTTCTGTTTTTTCCTACAATAATAACAGTTGAATGTAACAAGTTTCTTCAAGCTTCACGAGAAATGCAAATAACTTTAGCCAACAACACTACAAATACTTGTTAAAAAATTCTTCTACACATTTTGTTTCCTCAATCTGTATTGTTGGCCATACCTCTCATCCAATACATGGAACCACGATTACGAGATTTATTAGACAAATGTCATTTCATTCATTATTTTTTCACTTTTCATTATTAGCAAATTCATTGGTCACATTCATATAGCATCTTCAGTTAGAATCTAACAAGTTCTACATATATCACATATGAATAAAACTTCATGCAACAATTTCTCAATGAGATTAAGTGCACATGACATAGATGTATAAACTAGAACTTAACTGTTATGCGTACAACCATCAGACATCGTTCTAATCAATCATATCAATGTGTTTTTTGCTTCTCCTGCACCATATAAATATGAAGCAGAAACAAAATTGGAAATCTATGTGACTTTGTTCCAAGTTTCATTGGTGTAAAATTGTCAACTCATTTATTCATATGAAGAGTCTCTTCCTTGATAATCTAATATTCTTACCATCTGATAAAACTAGAAGCTGTTATTCGCCAACTTACCTGTGATATTGCTTGCATTTGATTCACCTCTGCTTCCTTTGCATGCAATTTTTCTTCCAACTTCATGTAGAACTGAGTTGATAGGATCAAGATAACAAATAGAAAGTCATACATTCTATATCCTTTCTTAACATAGACAGAAATGATTCCAAAAACAACCATTTTACTTGCCTCTTTCCTCCTTTCTGCTCGCTCACTACATTTAAAGTTAAAAGTTGCAGTCTTAGGCCTAACACCGGACTTCATAGAATTAAAATCATGGTTCAACCTGCATAACATAGTTTCAAATCAAAATGAAAGAACACGAGAGATTAATCTTATATAGGTCTACAAAACCTCTCTGCTTCTTGAATTGAATTCCTTTGGAATTTAAAGCAGAAAGGTTGGGATTTTGCACCCTTTCTTAGTCTTGATACATTCTCACTATTTATCAAACGTACATATTGGAGTCTGTGAATGTGAAAATATAACAATTCCAACTAAGAAACAACAGTTACCTTTTGCTTTCACGAATTTGTTTCTCTTTGCTTTTGTAAACCTGCACATGGAGGCCCAAAGATTAAAGGCAATAATACCTAACAAGTCACAAGCAAGCCATTTATATAGAAGAGTAATCATTAGAAAAAGATATGTAAACTTTAGAGAAACAGTCATTCCTTCTTCCCAAAGTACATTGTCATTCAAATTCTTACTTCTTTGGAGGTTTTGCTAGTTGGAGTCGCATGTTTTGGTACATTCTTTTCCATATTTGTTCTCCTTGGACTATATCTACGGGGAAGCGTAGAAAGATCCTTAACTGATCTAGAATTTGAGCATTTCTGAACTCCAACATTGTTGACTTCAGGATTTTGTTTTGAGTTGAGCTTTGTTTCCTGTGCATAAATCAAGCACACTCATGTCACCCCCCGTGACCATAAATTGTGTGATTGAAAAATATAAACAATGTACTATATAGGGAAACGAAGCTCTAGTTCAGAGAAAAAGTTGAAATTAAACCACAAATACTTATGTTATCATAAATATGCATAATCTTGATTAATTATATTAATAGTAATGCTTTCACCATAAGGCATTCTATGGATCTTTCCATGGGCAAAATAGTGTAACTTCACGTATCAACACGCATACCTTAGGACAAGGATTTCCAAGATCATGCATAACTGTTTCTTCGACACCGTGTGCTGGTTCAGCCACAATTATACTCGTGTTTACTGATGATTCATCAGTATTTACAGTAACATCATCATCCTTTTTCACTTCTATAACCGCTTCATCATTAGCCAGGAGTATGTTACTTGTAGCATTTTCAGATTGATGAGCTTCATCCAAAGTACTATTTTTCTTACTGGCATCCTCTAAATGGTTAGAACTGTTTACAACATATTCCATATGCATACCACGTTCTCCATGATACTTTGAATTATCATGAATTTCACGAAATTGAATATAATGTCCATTATCAATTGGCACCAAATTCTCTTGGGATCTCTGATCCATTTCAATATAATGCTCACTTTCATCCAACTCAAAATCCTTTTGGGACATTTCATGAAATTGAACATAATGGTTATCATTAGACTCAAAATCCTCTTGTTTACCATTTTCTTCCGAGCTATCATTTTCACCTGCTACTCTATATGCTAAACCATCATGAGTTGTAGATGGAATAATACCAAAAGTTCCCTTCTTCTTGAAATGTGCTTCGAAATATGCTTTCTTCTGAATAACTGAACCAGGTTTTGAACATTTCTCAACCTCCTCCAAGTAACGATTATGAGAGAAAGAGGACCTTCGTTCCCAAGATAAGGGTTCATTTTCAAATCTCCCAAATGAGATCGAACCAGAATGTATAGAATCTACCTGCATGCTTGGTAAGAATCAAAGCATCAGATATCAGAGTCAAATATCAACTTTGTTCCATTTTTGTAACATTAAAAGTAATAATATTCAATCAGGTTAACACATGTACAATTGAGTTCTTCTTTTACTGAAATTTTTTAGAGGAATAATTAAATGGAAGGTGAACATTTTGTGTATGATATAATAAGTATCAAACAAAATTCAAACAAATTTGCAATGTAATCTCAACCTCTCACTTCATCGTTATTCATTTAATCACTTGGATTATATTTTTTTAGTATCATGCAATATATATTTGATCCAGTTAAATATAAAAATTATAATTTAAAAAAAAAATTGGCAATGTCAACCGTTACAAATATTATTGGTAATATTTTATAATCATTAATTGCATTGAAAAATAATCAAATTTTTAATTTACTTTACTACTTTTAATAATATGACGTTATTTACTTAAAAAACAATTTATTTTTTCAAAATTAATACACGATCGTTTTGTTTAATTCATTCTATTTTAAAAATTATTAGGAATCAAATAAACAAGGATCAAAGTGATTTATATTTAATTTTATCGGATAAGTTGTGAATAGAAGTAAATAAATCTATTCGATAAGTATATAAACAATAAAAGTAACGTAATTACTATTGAATGTGTGATCTCACCACTATTGTTTTATAATAATTCATGAATTATATAAACTATTCTTTATGAAAAAGGAAACTATAATAAAATTCATAAAATATGATAGATGAATATGCAATTAAACTTATGCGCATAGATAATTTTAAATGGCATAATCTTGTTAATAAATGAAGTAAAATAATTAAATAAAAAATATTACGAAATTATTTAAATTAAAAATATGAAAAATATAAAATCTGAAAGGGAGTCTAAGGCAACCGGGATCGTTCTGAGCACAATACTAGAACAAGTCACGCGAAACCAACCACAATTCATAAACTTAACTAAGCAAAAAACATGATTGAAACATTGTAACTGGAATCGAAAACAACAGATCCACGTTAAAATCAACAAGAGGATGAAAAATCAATAACCTGAAACTCCATGCTGAATGATTCTTCAACCTCCCCACCCATGTGGCCTTTTAAATCACCAGCCACAAGCAGAATCACAAATTATGATTCTTCCCCTAAAACAAAACCAATAAGACACCTTGGTTATTGAACAACCAAACAGAGAAATCCTTAGTAGTAAACGAAAGCCATTTGAGAAAGTGAGAAACAAATGTGTTAGGCACAGAAAGAGTGAGAATACCAACAAACACGACAAGCAAGCAAGCACAGGACAGAACAGAACAGAACAGAACAGAAGACAATAATAGTTCCAAGTTGGCTTTGAAGTGAGATCCTAAGTTTGGCTCCCAAGTAGTTTGGTAATTTGGTTTTTCACACACATAACACAACACAAAGAGATGAGATGAGGATGTCACTTAAAAAGTGTACAGTATCTCAGATTTCATATGCTTATTATTATCATTATTAGAAAAGGGTATAAAATAATCATGTGCAGGTTGTCTTATTTTGTCTTGTTTGGCTTAGACACGGTTTTAGAAGCTGTGCTTCACGCTCATGCCAATGCTCCCTCTAACGGATACTTAACGCGCCGTTAGGCTCCGAGAGTACCATAATTCATGCAATGCTCAACAAGCATTGAAAGAGAGAAGCACGTGTCGGCTTCGGTGCTATATATTTTCACCCTATAAAGGCCCCACTCACCGTTTTCGTCTCGTTAATACAGTAAATATATTCTGATTATAATACCCATGTAAAAATATTTCATTTTATATTCATTAAAAAATATTAGTTAATTTTAATTTTTAATCATGAATTGTAGTTTTTAGTAAATTCTATAAGTTATCTCTTAAAATACTAAATTTTCTTTTTATTTTAAAAAGTATTACATTAATGATTCGTATATATTTCTATGAATAAAGCCAGTTCGAATATTTAAGTTTTTATATTTGTTGAGAATTTAAAATTTTTTGAGAATTGATGTGTAAATTTAAAGTTTCACTTTGGATATTTGGATAAAAATAAAAAAATTAAGTATGTTATAAATACGAAAGATCCGTAATGTAATATTTTAAGATTTTAGATTAAAATTTATTAAATATTTTTTTATGATTGATTTGTGTTTTATTATTAAGAATTTTTCTGTTATTAATTTTTATCAAAATTATAAAGGTTTTGGATAAGTTAGTTTCTTTACGTTGAACGACTATATAAATAAAATCAATATTAAATATATTTTTATTAAGAGGTGATATATCTATATGAAAAAAAATTATGTTTAGGATAGAAATTGTTGAAAATTTAAATATGAATTTAAAATTTTATATTACAAAAATATTCCTTGATCAACCGAATTTTTATAAAAAAAAAACCATTAATTTTATTAATAAATAATTTCCACTTAGAATAATATTCTAAAAGAATTTTACGCAAATTATATAATAAATAGTGTGATAGAAAAGAAAAAGGAAAATTAAATTATTACGCTTTAACTCTATTATTGATTGATTATCGATAGTGTGTATAATTTTTCTTGAATATTCATTATGAGAATTAATGGTTCGAATAAAGTGCGAGTATTATTGAGTACCTCTAACGAGTGTGATTTTTAGGTGCTATTGATAGCGATAACACTGACTTTAATTATGGCACGTCAATTGTCTACGTTTTCTTTACTTTTTCTCAACAATTTCTTTTTGAAAGTTTTTAATACCTTAAAACATTAATTGTTTTTCTTTTTTTATTTAGGACTTATTTATTTATTTATTGTTGTTTTATTAAGGATTTTTAATTTATAACTTTTAAAAACAGTTTTTAATTTTTAATAAAATTAAAAAAATTGTTTCATAACAATTTTCTTAAAATAATGTTTGAAAATTGTTTTTTTTTTAGTTTTCTAAAAATTAAAAAAAAAATCAAAAGTATTTTTTATTTTAATTGTTTATTTGTATTAATAAGTATCAATATTTTTAATAGTAATAAAACATGTATTTTCTATGATGGTCTATATTATTTTCTTTTGTTTTTTTTTTAAATAAATATTTTTTTTCAATTTATTTTTAAAAATAAGTTTTTAAAGTTAATGTCTAAAACATATTTTTAAAACTAAAAAATAAAACTAAATCAAACCAATCCACATTTTTTTAATACTTATCATGTCATAGCAAATATTATTCTAAAAATAGTATTTTTAAGATCTTGAAACTTTTATTTTTTTAAGTAATCTTAATTTCAATTTTACAACATTTATTTTCAAAAAAAATAGTTGTTGACATGTACTTCTATATTTTAAATATATTTTTTAGAAGAAATAATTGTATACGGTGTAATGTTTATATATATATATATATATATATATATATATATATATATATATATTGTCTTCACTTGGTTATAGTTCGACTTGTGATCAAATTAAGGCTAAATTGACTTGAGATTTAAAATAAAATTTAGAAGAAAAATTGATGTAAGATAATTACAAATTTTTACATTATATAAGTAATAAATTTCCAAGTATAAACTAATAAACTTTTAAAATATTCAATAAAAGATTTGAAGTCAATTTCAGAACCAGTATATTTGACTACACGAAAAAAGTTATTGATTTGATTGATGAATTTTAAAATGCACTTAAATTTGTTAAATTTTCTAATGAAATTTGTGGTGGTAAATATTTTCAACCAATGAGCGTATATAGTATTCACCAAACTAGTTTGTAGTATACTTTAGAACAAAAAAAAAAAAAACCTAGTTTTGAGGATAAGAATTTGTAAAATATACTTTTTAAGTGAGAGGTTCCTAGCTCAAATTTTAGTTCATTCTTATGTGATAAATATTTTATTTTTAATTGCTTTTGTGATAAAATAGAATATAGACTTCATTAAAAATTATATATATATATATATATATATATATATATATATATATATATATATTCTCATTATATTTTTTCTTTTCTGTTTGATTCTCCATTCACTCTCAAGTTCTTACTCTTTTCTTTATTAATTAGAATAAAAATCTTCTTAAACTGTCCCAAAATTATTTAAATTATTATCCAATTTCTTATATATGTTTTTTTATTCCTTATGTATCTAACTAATCAATTATCAAACTCATGAATAAGATTCATTGATTACATCAAGTGTCTAATATTTTAAAGTATTATATCTTTATATATAATAAAATCAAAGTGCACCCTATTAATTAAAAAGACTTATTTTTTTACTGTAATTTTCATAAAAAAAAGTTAATTACTTGTCATTCTTACTTTAAAATATTAATTAAATTTATTATTTTAAATAAATTATAAATATTTATAACTTTAAATTTATTTATTTTATTTATTTCAATATATTTTTCTTTCATTTTTTTAATTTAAGAATACATGTATTGTAGGATAGTTTTTAGGATTAATATAAACCATAATTCCCCACATTTTTTTCAATAATTTTTTTTTAACTTGCCACTCATTTGCGTTCTCAAAATTTTAGTCATAATTTTCCGAGAAAATTTTAAGAAAATGCCAGTTGTATTTTAGTGTTTGTTTATATTTCTATCCCACAACCAATCAATTAGAGTAAAGTGTTTTTTTTTTCCTTAAAGAAAAAGGAAAAAAAGAAAACGTTTGGTACGAAATCCATTTTCAAACGTTATTTTTCATTCCTGTACAAGAAAATTATTTTTACTCTTATCAATGCAACGGGACTTCAATAAATGTTTTTATTGTTCGGGAGATACATGTTAGGTTGGTACGACGTCTATTTTCAGTCACAATAATTTTTGTTTTTTCTATTCAATACAATCATTCATTGCATACAATCACATTAATTGTAATCATTATATCATTCAATATAAATCGAAATTCATGAATTTTTTTTTCTCATTTTAGCTTGTATTTTTATCATTTATTTAAGAGGTATGAGATGAAATTAAATTATTACTTCTTAATTTACTACAAATATTAAAATAATAAAATGATAAACTTTTTATTATTGTTGTTAGTAAAGAAAAATCGATATCAGGATCGAAAAAACAAGAGAGAAATATCGAAGATCAAATGGTTGGTTGGAAATTTGATAAAACAGTTAGGAAACACCCAGTAACCACAAGATGAAAACGCGTATAAATCGAGAATCAGAATCGAGAATCAAAGAAACAAATTTGATGTTTATTGTTGAAGAAAATCGAGAAATTAGAATCTGGTGTAATGTTAAGGGGGAATCAAAATAATTCAAAACACTCGATGTCTGAAATCGAGATCGAGGGAACGGTTAACGCGCACATAGAACATGAGAAGTGGTTTCTAAACCGTGACAAAGATCGAAGATCAAGGGAGCGATTATCTCATGCATGGGAACGTGAAATGCAGTTTTCTAAACCGTAGAACTAAGGGATGTGCATGTTGGATCGTGGTGACATTTTTGTTAACTGCTCCTGGAAGGTTATATGGAAGGAGACCTATAAATAGAACGAAGCATGAAGAAGAAGAGGAGATTGGCAGAGACAACAGAAACGCTAGTGAACAGTTTGCAGGAGAACGACGCATCATGAAGTTTCTAATGCTCTGGATTTCCGTTTTTATTGATTATCTTTATCGCTTTCTTTACTTTCCCTGGTAATTTACTTTCATTGCAATTTATGTTTATCAGCTTTAAGTTTCTGCCTTTTCAATTCCTTGTCATTTACTTTTATGCAAAATTTACTTTTATGCAAGTTAAGGTTATGCGTTTAAGATCCTTGCCATTTACATTCCTGCAATTTCGATTTCCTGCCTATCTACAATTATGCAATTTTTGATTCCTTGTCATTTATACTTAATGCAAATTTGAGGTTTCCGCATAATTTAATATTCTGCACCGCTTTTCGATTCAACAATTTCACTGCTTTCTTTACTTCGCGTTTCTTAATAAAAAATACCAAAAATAGTACTTTCGATTTGCATACTAGGTTGTGTTGTTTACATTTTTTAAACCATGGGATTTTCGATTCTCATGCATTTGTCGATTGAAAACCGTTTGCTAGCTTAAATAAAAAGAATCTACGTGGTTAAAATTTGGTTAGAACCTAAGTCTTTGAGAAATCGAAATCGATCAAATTTTCACCAAAAACAAATTGGCGCGCCAGGTAGGGGGATATTGTGTTTTATACACAAAGTCTGGCTAGTTCGATGAGTGTATGAGACTAAGGAGTGGACGAGTAGTAAGAATGAGTCAAAATCCACCACATAATCAGAATAACAATGAGATTTCAAATAGTTCACATTTACCAAACACTGGGGGGCAAGTTCACAATGGGAATATGCCCGTAATATCGACAAATGTGAGTACGTCGATACCTGTGAGTGCTGAACAAAGCTCAGGCACATCGATAAACACTCAGTTAGGGTCTAGCACTGTAATGTCAAACAATATACAAACTACGGGGAATCCCGTAACAACATATGTAGGTCCGCATATGAGTGTAAGACCGCCTGGCTTTTCGATTAATAATATGAATGGGGCTGGTACTTCTTCAATACAACGAAGTATGAGATTTAACCTAGGAATGCCCCAAAACTTAGGCACATTTCAAACCTTAGGCATGCCTCAAAATTTTGGAGTATCCCCAAATTTAGGGGTGTCTCAAAATTTAGTAACACCCCAGAATTCAGGGAATGTGCAAAATTTAGGAACACAACAGACGCCTCCAGTGTCAAACCTGGAAAACAGAGCAAACCTGGATCATGGGAGATATACATTCGATAGAGATTATCATCGATCCAATTTTGAGACTATCGAAAATGCTAGTACTGGAATTTCTAGTAACTCATTAGGAGTACTTCGACAACAAATGGACGAAAACAATTTCGAGATGGTTAACATGTTATCACAATAGTTGACTATAGTATTAAATCCATTAGTGCAAAACACTACCACTAGTTTTGAGATACTAGCAGACCAAATGCCACGTATCGGGGATGCATTGGCGATACTTCAACAAACAAGGGTCGAAAATAATGCCAATCAGAATATTAACCAAAACGCTAATATCAATCCCCTTTATTTATTAAGGAGAAATCGAAACAATGACCAATATCAGCATGTGAGGAATGATGCTTATGGAAATTTAAATGAGGGGTTTCAAAATGCGTATAATCAAAATAACATGCAGTATAATCATATGCTGGGACAAAGGATGAATCTCCAAGGAGTAGAATTAAGACCACCTCATCAACCATATTTTGTTTCTCCTTTTCCAAATACGATTCTCGAGACAGAATTACCACGAGGATACAAAATACCTAAATTCACCAAATTTGCTGGAGAAATTGGCGAATCCACTATCGAGCATGTAGCGCGATACCAAATCGAATGTGGAGACCTAGCGATGAGTGAGGAATTAAAAATGAAATACTTTCCTAGTTCATTAACGAAGAATGCTTTCACGTGGTTTACGTCGTTGCCACCTAATTCAATATATAATTGGTTGCAGCTGGAAAGAAGTTTTCATGAACAATATTTCAGGGGGGAGACACAAGTAAGTCTTATCGACTTAATGAATATAAAGAGATATAATCATGAAAGCGTAGATGATTATTTGAATAGATTCAGGCAAATAAAGTCGAGATGTTTTACCCAAATTCCCGAATTTGAATTGGTTAGAATGGCCTCTACAGGCTTAGAATTTTTTATTAGAAAAAAAGTTAGTTAATTTACTGTTGAATGACATGGCTCAGCTAGCCGATAGAGTGAGAAGAGTGGAACAAATCGAATATGAGAAACAAAGGTACAAGAAATTTGAGAAACCTATGAAAAAAGAAAGGGTAGCATATATAAATGACATATACGAAGGAAATCTCGGGATAGAAGTAGATATTAAAGAATCTATCGATGAGAATGTAAATATAGCAGAGCTCAAAGTAGGAGCCCCGTACGTCTGTAAATTGTTACAAAAAAATGAAGTAAAAGACAAAATGGCAAATCACACATATACTTTTGATGTAACAAAGGCAGATAAAATCTTCGATATTTTATTGAAAGATAAACAGATTAAGTTGAGTGATGATCACAAATTACCTTTTGCAGAACAAAGAAATGGTCGAAAATACTGCAAATTTCATAATATTTATGGACATTGGACTAATAATTGTATACATTTCAGGAACACGATCCAAGATGCGATCGACCAAGGAAGATTGAAGTTTGAAGAGATGACAATGAAAGTGGATACGAGTCCATTTGAAGTTCAAGTAGGGTATGTCGAATCCCAGACGTGCATGACTGAAGATGTCCGATTGATAAATTCGACATTTATAGGTATGGTCGATGTTACTAAAGACATTGACCCCAGACATGTCAGAATGGACACATCAGAAAAAGACATAGAGTTCAACTTAGGCGAATTCGAGAAAGAATTTGAGAGAGAGATTTATCCTCGATCAGAAGATTCCCTCGCCGAATTTTTAAACAGAAAGAAAGAGAAGGACGAAGGTGTGACATTATGTCCACGATGCAGTGCGGTGTTCGACAGGTCAGCTGTTAAAACCTTCAGGGCAAGACAAATCAAGAAAGTAGAGGATCAACATAAAAATTGCAATGATAAAGTAGATCAAACAGTCCAAACCACAGTTGGGGAGAGTCAGCAGAAATATGTTGGTTCTGGAGCCAGTAGAAACTAGAAACAATGGGTTAGGAAGGAAATGTATTATCCCCGAGAAGGAAGGAGTAGACTTCAAAATAATGATGTTTTCGACAGACTTTCATATGATGAAGGAACAAATAGTGGATTCCCTACATTTCAAAGGAGATTTCGAGGAAGGCCTTGGAGGAGAGGAGGAAGGATCCCTTACTGGGGAAGGATCAATAATTATAGGAATTTTGAAGAAAGTAATATACCGATGGGGGGTCAATATATAAGAGACTTTATTGATGACAAAAACGAAGGTAGTTGGGATGAACATCAAATTGGAGTAATATCTATATTACCCGCGGAATACGTTAGCGAGTATGAAGAGTATCAGGGGCAAAATAACGTCGATCGAGAGGACGATTTCTATTTTGAAGACATGAGACCGAAAGTGACGTGGGTAACACAAGCATCATGCGAAGTACCCCATAGAGACGTTGCTTTTATCGATCCTCCATCCGAGGAGATGAGGTTTCATTTGAAACCTTTATTACTGAACATTGAAATTCAAGGACAGAAGGTGAATAAAGTCCTTGTTGACGGTGGTGCAGCGGTGAACATATTTCCGATCACCATGCTGAAAAGGTTTGGTGTCGAATTAAAAGACTTGGTCAGGCATAATATCATGATTTCTGACTTCAATGGGAAATCATCGAGCTCAGAAGGCATGACCGCTTTAGATGTGAAAGTGGGTACTTATTCAAGGCCCACCGTGTTTGTAGTGGTCCAATCACATGCCAAATTTAATGCATTGTTGGGCAGGGAGTGGATTCATGGAGTTGGAGTCGTGCCTTCTACGGCTCATCAGAAGTTGTTTATGTGGAATCGAGATGGACATCTCGAAATAATTCCAGGGGACCAGCACAAGTTTGTGACATTTGTATCTCGAGTTGGCTCGGTCATCGCAGAATTTGGCGCTCACTCAACCATTTACCTTCGAGACTCGTCGAAGACTTTAATTCCAAATTGCACGAGGAGCGTTTTTTGGAAATGAATGAAAAGAAAGGATTTGTCATGATCAAAGAGGGGGCCAGCCTCGAAGTGGCCGGTGAAAATGAATGAAGATTATGAGAAATTCTTGGCTCGATTGAGAAGATATGAAGATGAAAAGGAGGGCCAAGAAAATAGTAGTACTAAGATAGAAATAAATAAGTCGACTGACTCGACAGTAGTAGCAAATAATAGCGATAGAGTCATACTTGATTGCATTTATGATAATTCTCCTTTAGGTTTTGAAAGATCCATCACATCGAACCACAAAAAAGTCGAAGCTCAAGATCCATTAAAAGAGATTAACTTGGGAAGTATAGAGGACCGAAAACCTACTTATGTTAGCAGGTATCTTGAGAAAGAAATGAAAAAAGATATGATATCATTATTGGAAGAATATAAAGACTGCTTCGCTTGGGATTATGAAGAAATGCCTGGTTTGGACCGAAGTCTAGTCGAACATAGATTACCTATCATCGAAGGCGGAAGCTCGGTAAAACAAGCTCCGAGGAGATTTGCACCGAGGTAATGGGTAAGATTAAATAAGAAATCGAAAGACTTCGAAAGCAAAGTTCATCGAGATTGCCGTGTATGTCGAATGGATTTCTAATATTGTTCCAGATTATTAAAAAGAATGGTAAAATGAGAGTATGCATTGATTATTGAGATCTAAATTTAGCAACCCCTAAAGATGAATATCCTATGCCAATAACTCGATATGCTAATAGATGCGATAGCGGGTAATTAAATGTTAAGTCTTTTAGATGGTTATTCAGGATATAATCAAATTTTTGTTTCCCAGAATGATATAGCTAAA
The DNA here is from genome assembly GCA_963425845.1 of Sphenostylis stenocarpa. Taxonomy (NCBI): domain Eukaryota; kingdom Viridiplantae; phylum Streptophyta; class Magnoliopsida; order Fabales; family Fabaceae; genus Sphenostylis; species Sphenostylis stenocarpa. Next base: position 65,139,293 of record OY731400.1, read on the forward strand.
ACAGCTTTTCGATGCCCGGGGGCATTAGGTACCTATGAATGGATAGTGATGCCATTTGGATTGAAAAATGCAGGGGCAACATATCAAAGAGCAATGAATTTAATTTTTCATGATATGATAAATAATTTTATGCAAGTTTACATAGATGATATTGTTGTTGTATCCAAAGAAAAACATAAACATTTGAGTAATTTAAGAAAATCTTTCGAAAGAATGAGGAAATATGGATTAAAAATGAATCCCTTGAAATGTGCTTTTGGTGTGTCTGCTGGTGAATTTTTAGGATTTATAGTACACGAAAAAGGGATCGAGATCGATAGGAATAAAGCAAAAACTATATTAAATACTTCTGCTCCAAAGACTAAAAAACAGTTACAATCATTTTTGGGAAAAATAAATTATTTAAGACGATTTATCTCTAACTTGGCTGGTAAGACTTATGTTTTTTCGTCTTTGTTAAAATTGAAAAAGGAAGCAGATTTCAGATGGAAGGAGGAACATCAAGAAGCTTTTGAGCAGATCAAATTGATGTTGACAAATCCTCCGGTTTTGATACCAGTAATGAGGAACAACCATTGAAACTATATGTATCAGCATCAGATCGAACTATAGTCAGTCTACTAGCACAAGAGGATAAGAATGGTGTAGAATGTGCTGTTTATTATCTAAGTAGAATTTTAAATGATGCTGAAACTCGATACAATGATGTCGAAAAGTTAGGATTGTGCTTGTATTTCTGTTGTACGAAACTCAAATATGTAATGAAGCCTCATGATGTGATGGTTTATTCCAAAAATAATATTTTGAAATTTCTGTTGCCGAAACCTATTATGCATAATCGAATAGGAAAATGGGTGTTAGCTTTGACAGAATTTTCGTTGTCTTTCGAATCTTTGAAATCGGTAAAAGGTCAGGTTATTGTCGATTTCATGGCAGACCATGTGGTTGATTCATTTGATAACTTATTTATTGAAGTCAGTAAATGGATAATGTATTTCGATGGATCGAGTACATCGGATAAATCAGGAGTGGGAATTCTTATAATTTCACCAAGTAATGTCCCAACTAAGTTATTGTTTGAAATTAAACCCACTTGTTCGAATAATGAAGCTGAGTACGAAGCTTTGATTACAGGTCTCGAGATTTTGATTAAATTAAAAGCCCGACATGTAATTGTAAGAGGTGATTCCCAACTAGTGATCAAACAAGTACGAAAAGAATATAAGTGTATCAATACCAATTTGATCAGATATCTGGAAAGAGCAATGACTTTAGGCAGAATGTTCGATGACATAACATTCGAATATGTCCCTCGAGAGTTTAATCAGGAAGCCAATGAGTTGGCGCAAATCGCATCATAGTATAAGATATCTATAAAAAATTTACAACAAATGATTCAAGTAAAAGAAAAATTAACCCAAGAAAGCGAAATTTTACAGATCGACGACTTAGATGATCAAGACTGGAGAAAATCGATTATGGACTATTTGCAAAATCCAAATGGAAGAATCGATAAGAAAATTAAATATCGAACAGTAAAATACGCTGTGATGAATGGTGAATTATATAAAAGAGGTATCGATGGAGTATTACTTAGATGTTTAGGGAATGACGATGCCTATTTAGCAATGGCTGAAGTACATAATGGAATATGTGGTGCTCATATGACGGGACAGAAGATGAGATGGATGTTAACTCGACAAGGATATTACTGACCTTCGATTTTAAAAGATTGTATCGAGTATGCTAAGTCTTGCGAAGAATGTCAAAAATTTGGTCCTATACAGCAAGTTCCAGCTAGTGAACTACACTCGATTATCAAACCATGGTCGTTCAGAGGTTGGGCCATCGATTTAATCGGACAGATTTTTCCACAGTCATCAAAGGGACATAGATATATAATCGTAGCTGTCGATTACTTTTCAAAGTGGGTAGAAGCAGTTCCATTAAAAGATGTCGATCAACAAGATGTAATTGATTTTATCGAAGAATATATCATTTATCGATTCGGGATCCCACAGTCTATTACCACTGATAGAGGGACAATTTTTACTGGAAAAAAGATGATTAGATATGTCGAATCAAGAAATATTCAATTATTAGCATCAACCCCATACTATGCTCAGGCTAATGGGCAGGTCGAAGCAATTAATAAAGTAATTATTGGTTTGATCAAGAAACATGTTGGCAATAGACCAAAAACTTGGCACGAAACGTTATTACAAATTCTGTGGGCCTATCGAAATTCACCAAAAGACTCTTTGCAAAATACTCCATATAAGTTAGTTTATGGGCACGATGCTGTCTTACCCATCGAAATAAATATTGAGTCAATTCGAATACAAAAACAAAATGATTTACCCAGTTGTGATTATTGGAACCTGATGTATGATGAATTAAACGAACTCGATGAAATAAGATTGCAAGCGCTGAATAGTATTATTTTACAAAAGAACCAAATCGCTCGAGTCTACAATAAAAGAGTTTGACAGAAAACATTTAATGAAGGTGACCTAGTTTGGAAAACGATTTTGCCGATGAATAAAAAATGTAAGAGGTATGGTAAATGGTCGCCAAATTGGGAGGGACCTTTCGAAATCGTTAAAGTATTATCGAGTAATGCTTATTCGATCGTCGAGTGGTATAACAAAGAGAAAGTGTTGTCGATAAATGGTAAATACTTGAAAGATTATAAACCTCAAATAAGAGAAGTAAATATTCAACATTAATTCAAATATGTTTTACAAATTTGAGTACTGAGATCTAAGTTGATCAAAGTCTGTTAACAATTACATCCAAGAAAGGGAAAATGAATTTTCTTCAGCCATCATTTTTCGCCTTCGCTCCATGCTTTTCCCTAAGGAAAGCGCCACTTCCTTCGTGGAGGATTTGTCGAATTTATCTCTGATGTAAGGAACTCCTCTTGCGACCTAAGTTGATGAAGTCTCTTCTCCAACTCTTCGATCTCACTGTTGACCGAAGCTCGTGCTGTCAACGCCTCTTCTAAATTGAGTTTCTGAGTTTTCAGTAAATTCGACTTTTCAATCTGAAAGGAAGAAATGTCAGTCAATTTGGTTGCTATCAATTGCTTTTTCTTCCTTGCAGCATAAGCTCTGTTGAACAAATCGGTGGCTGCTGCAACTTCCACATCGAAACTCTTTGGGAGAGCATCTTCAGGGAACGCTTCAATGGAAGTGAGAATCTCTTGGAAAAATTGTTTCCTTGCGCGCGATTCCCCAGAACTTCTAGAGGCGAAGAGTAGAAGAAGGACCTAAAGCGTTGTATCAACTGGTGCGCTTCCTCGGTCGATGTCGTGGGCGGTTGGGATGAATGGCTCGAGGGAGTGACCTCTTCAGACAGCAGAATATCGAGAATTGAGAAAGGATCTTCTTCGATGGAAGTTCGATATTCTGGCATATCTTCTGGAGCAGGGATGCTTATCTCGGGCAATGATGTTGAGAGCAACTCGACGGATGGCATCGCAAAAGGGGGGGAAGCCGGTTGCTCTGAAACAGTTGGGGGAGGGGAATCTTGAACTTGGATGATGGGGATATTTACTGGAGAGGAAACGATTCAAGGGAGTGAATCGAAAACCCTTAATAAAGAATGAAGTAGAACTGAGCAATAAAGGAAGAAATTAGTACCAGGGGAAGGTGGATCGAGGGGCGTTGGTGTGGGAGAAGAATGTTGTACGACCTCGGGTTGTTGTTAATCAAAACAAAGATTAGAAAAGGAAACATGTGAAAAGTTGAATAAAAAATATACATATGAAATTTAAGAGTTATACCTCAAGAATAGGCGTTGATGACTGAAGTAAAGAATCAACATTCGTCGATATCGTCGCCGATGGATGGTCCTGAAAATATCGAGATTTGGAATCATGTTATGGGCCTCGTCGAAATCTAGATATATAAAATTTGCGTAAAAATGGGTCTTACGTGACTTGAACGAGTGGTGGGTGTTGTTTGGCCCGCTTTGCTGACCGTGTTAGAGTCCGTCGATAGCGGATTTATAGCAGGTGGTTGAACGGATCGAGGACTCTTCTTTGATTTTTGTTTCTGAAATTAGAAGTGAATCAGTCATAGACAAAGAAAGTTGAATAAATAAGATAATAAGGAATCGAAAAGAAACCTTCGATTTTTTTGAAGATGAAGAAATGGTGGCAGAATGCTTGCGCTTCTGAGTAGGGGACGATGGATCCGACTCGTCCGAAGACTCCCAGTCTTTCTCGGAAGCGACGGTTTTGTGAGGTTTCAAAACTGTCGAAAAAAGAAAAAATAGTTAGCTTGCAATGTGAAGAAAATTAAAAATACTCCTAAAAGAGGCAGTAAAATCTCACCAAAGGGTGATGGAGTTAAAATCTTGACTCGGTCGATATGGACGAGTCAGGGAGAAAGAAGTGTTTGAGGAAGGTTTAGGTAAGGGAAATAGGACAGCTTCGATGTCGAAATCTCTTTATTCTTGGGTTTGGGAGAAAGAGTTTCTTTTAAGGATCTTAACTCTCGAACCCATTTAGGATGAGTTAAAGGTTTGGCGAGTCCGAAAGGAGCTTAAGGGAAAGTAGGAAGATGGTTGGGACAATACATTTCAAATGGGGTTTTGCCTCGAGGATTGATTATTTTGTGGTTCGATCGGTTAATGTCTGTTTTATTGACTAGGGAAATAACAACATCATAAAAGGTCTCTTCTAATTTCAAGGGGTTGTAGCATGCTTGATAAAAATTTTCGAATCGAGATATTTGGAGATAGTGAGAGTATGTACCTTTCTTCGCCTTCGATTTTTCCTGCAATACGAGAGAAGGACGAGCGGTCAATTTTGATTGGACTATGTCAAAATTAGAATGAATATTTGAAAACCAATCGGTCCACCACTGAGAAAAACCAAGAGTAGATAAATAATTCGATTCAAAAACGTAAGGGTAAAAATGTATCGGGTTTTTTGGCAATAGTTTGGAAAGCTCCCGTCCAACATTTGATTCACTTAATTTGGACCTTGAGGAGGTATCGAGGGGGGAAAAGGGTAAAGCTTGACTCAAACCAAACTACCGCGAGAAGAGCTGGGGGTAATAAATGACGAGGTGAAAATCTTCGAGTTGAAACCCGATACTAGAACGTCCTGAGTCAAGTAATTACTCCACACTTCGACCAATTCAGATTGTAACCCTGGAGTAAGAGCAGAGAATTTCGATTTAAACCATGTCGGCCCTCGAAACTTGTCACTTACTTTTCCATGATAGATGGTGAAAGGGGCCAAGTTCGACTCAAAATGAAATCGAGTCAATAAAAATTTTAGGTAATTTTTATAACTAGTCTCATCGGATTTCTGGTGAGGATGTCGAGAGGACAATCGAGCGCCTTCTAGATTCAAACTTGGGAGAATTTTAGAGGTTGGGGAGAGGATACTTTCAAAAATCGAGGTAAGCCATAATTGGATAAACTAGATTGGACCTGAAAAATTCCCTGAGGCCTTGGGGGTATTCAAAATATCGACGGCTTCATCAAAAGAAGTATAAACATGGGCCAATAACAACTTTGCTAAACAAATCCGTGGTTGGCCAGTGTGGAGGAGGTAGGCAAGATTATAAATGTGGGTCGAAATCTGGATGGATCGAGGGCAAAAGACATGGGTGCAAAGCCAATATACCAAGAAGGCCACATGCTCCTCATCAGAAACAGCTACTGTTGGATCGTCGATAAAATGTTTTTCGAGGAAATGTCCATAGGCCTTCGATTCCCAATCGATTTTGGACTTTAAAGAATTATCCGAAGGAAGAGCACCCTTATAGTATTTCTCCCCTGTGGGCTTTAATGCAGTAATTGCAGCGATTTCAAAAAGGGTGGGTGAAAGGGGACCACAAGGAAGTTCCAGTGCATGCAAATCCTTATTCCACAGATGGACAACTGATAAAAACATAGTCATATCTAAAAAAGATAGATCACATCGAGACAGATGAAGGAAATCGAAGATCCCCACATCTCTCTAATGGTTCCCAAACTTAGTTTTAACTCGGTCAAACCATCTAATGTATAAGGGTTTTTTGTGGGGAGGACCTGTTCGATATACTTTGGAGACAATATTCAGGAAGTCAATTCGAACCTCGGACTGATGGATGAGAGCCTTACTCTCTGAAGAAAGGTTGAGGGAAGAAGAAAATGATCCGCCACAGTAGCGGATAGGACCACCAAATGCATAACTTACATTATCAGCAACATAAAGGATAAGTACCTGGGTCTCGGCAATTCTTTGGGAGGCTTCTTCCATCAAAGGAACCGGAGCAAACTTCCGCCCATTAATTTCTATTAGGTTGGAGGTCACCGAGGAGAGTGGTGGGGCGGAGAAATCAGAGGATTTTGAGGTTGCCATTTCAGCCAGTAGAGAATAGGAAGACGAAAGGTTGAAGATGGAGGTGCAGTGAAGAAGTTAGGGTCGTGGTAAAAAATAAGGGTAAAAATCTAATAAAGGTATTTAAAGAGGAGGCAACTAGGATATTTGAAACGACGAAGGCGAAAGAGAGTAACGTGGCGTGCGCGGTGTGACAGCAGAAAGGAAGTGATTTGATATGTGACATAAATCAGATAAAAACCCTAGAAACCCTAAAACCCTAGAAACCCTAAAACCCCGGAAACCCTAAAACCCTAAGGAGTCATATTCTGAAAGAATATAAAAAATTGATACAAATACTTATATTCTTCCAGGGGGGCATTTGTTAGTAAAGAAAAAATCGATACCAGGATCGAAAAAACAAGAGAGAGAAATATCGAAGATCAAATGGTTGGTTGGAAATTTGATAAAACAGTTAGGAAACACTCGGTAACCACAAGATGAAAACGCATATAAATCGAGAATCAGAATCGAGAATCAAAGAAATAAATTTGATGTCTATTGTTGAAGAAAATCGAGAAATTAGAATCTGGTGTAATGTTAAGGGGAATCAAAATAATTCAAAACACTCGATGTCTGAAATTGAGATCGAAGGAACGGTTAACGCGCACATAGAACATGGGAAGCGGTTTCTAAACCGTGACAAAGATCGAAGATCAAGGGAGCGGTTATCTCATGCATGGGAACGTGAAATGCAGTTTTCTAAACCGTAGAACTAAGGGACGTGCATGTTGGATCGTGGTGACAATTTTGTTAACTGCTCCTGGAAGGTTATATGGAAGGAGAGCTATAAATAGAACGAAGCATGAAGAAGAAGAGGAGATTGGCAGAGACAACGGAAACTCTAGTGAACAGTCTGCAGGAGAACGACGCATCATGAAGTTTCTAATGCTCTGGATTTCCGTTTTTATTGATTATCTTTATCGCTTTCTTTACTTTCCCTGGTAATTTACTTTCATTGCAATTTATGTTTATCAGCTTTAAGTTTCTGTCTTTTCAATTCCTTGTCATTTACTTTTATGCAAAATTTACTTTTATGCAAGTTAAGGTTATGCATTTAAGATCCTCGCCATTTACATTCCTGCAATTTCGATTTCCTGCCTATTTACAATTATGCAATTTTCGATTCCTTGTCATTTATACTTAATGCAAATTTGAGGTTTCCACATAATTTAATATTCTGCACCGCTTTTAGATTCAACAATTTCGCTGCTTTCTTTACTTCGGGTTTCTTAATAAAAAATACCAAAAATAGTACTTTCGATTTGCATACTAGGTTGTGTTGTTTACATTTTTTAAACCATGGGATTTCTGATTCTCATGCATTTGTCGATTGAAAACCGTTTGCTAGCCTAAATAAAAAGAATCTACGTGGTTAAAATTTGGTTAGAACCTAAGTCTTTGAGAAATCGAAATCGATCAAATTTTCACCAGAAATAGTTGTAAAAGCTAATAAAGATACAAAGAAAACTTAATTCTTAAGACGTGTATATTCATTTTTCTTAAGGACTTATCTGCGATGTCTTTCACAAGTTTTCCAAGATACAATAGAAACATCTCGAATTTTTCGAGGAACTTATAAACTAGCAAGAAACTCTTAAAAGAGTAAATAAACTCAGGATAAAATGAATGGAAAAAGAAAGAAGAGAGGACAGTGACGGATCTTGACCGTCAGATCCTGGGGGCCAATTATAAAAAAATTATATAATAATAAATAAAAATAAGATATTTATTTAAAATTGTGCCCTTCGTTCTTTTAAATGTTTGAACTCATCAATAATGGAATCGAACTAAAGTTTTCAACTATTTCTTTTTCAATATAAATGATCATATTATCTGCAAGAATTTCATCTTCCAGTCTCACAGTCTTGTTTTGATAATCTTCATTGCAGAAAATGATCACTCAGTTGTAGCTGTAGAAACAGGAAGAGTTAAAATAAGACGAATTAAACGATCTATTAAGTAAAATGTACTTGACTTACCTGTTTTTGTCAAAGATTGACATAATTCAAGCATGATAGACAAATTCTTCAAATCTGAATGGTTAGGAGCATCAAATATAAAATGATGAAGTTGAAATTTTAAATTAATCTTCTCTTGTTCACTAAAATCCAAAGGATAAAATTTGTTCACAAGTGTGCATATATGATCAATGTTAAAATTTTTATAAACATCATTTGGAATTAAAGCATTGCTTAAAGTTAAAAGTTCCATTGTTTTCTCACTAAACATATCATTTAATTCTTGTAATTGTTTATCCACTGTAATAAAAAATATGTTCACCCTAAAATGATGTTCTACTGTAATACAATCTTTTTTATGTCGAGAACGACCATGACGTGCTACATAGGTAGAATTAAAATTAGGAATATTAATATCATGTTGCTCACAAAACAATATCACATCTTTCAACAAATCTTGTCAACCCTCTTCTCTTAATTTTTGAATCAAAATTTTAGTCGAATAGACTAACTGCATAACATTATGTATATCCTAAGATTATTTCTGTAAAGCTTGACAAAGACAATCAGTGATTCCCATAATTTCTTTCATCATGTGTAAAATCAATACAAACTCAAACTTAGACAAAATATTATAAGCAGCATCAGCATCACCCCTTTGAGAATAAGTTGAACCATCAATTATAATTTTTTGGAGAACTAAACAAGATGCACTATACAATTTCATCATACTACAAATGGAATGAAAATGTGAACTCCAACGAGTATCACCAACTCGTTTTAAAGTGCCAATTTGATTTTTTCCTTTACCGGTTTCAAGTTCATCAAGTTCTAACAATTTTGCTATTTCATCTAATTTTGCACTTTGTAATTCATCATGACGTTTACTAGATGAACAAAAACATTTATAATAAAAGCCAAATTTGAAAAAAATTGATGAACTGGAATAACTTCTCTTGAAGCAGAAACCAAAGCAAGTTGTAATTTATGAGCAAAACAATGTACATAATAAGCATAAGGATTATCATGAAGAAATAATTTTGTAATCCATTCTATTCTCCTCTCATATTACTAGCACCATCATGTCCTTGCCCACGAATATTGGAAACATCAAGATTATGTCTAGAGAGAACAACACATAATTCTCTTTTAAGAGTAGCGGGTGTAGTATCCTTAACATGCACAATATCAAAAAAGCGTTCTTTAATATTACCCATTTTATCTACAAATCTCAAAACAATAGTCATTTGTTCTCTTCTAGATTCATCACGAGCTTTATCAACAATTATACAAAATTTTGAGTCATCAATTTCTTCACGAATATAATTTCTTACTTTTCTAGAAAAAATTTGCAAAATTTCCTTTTGAATATGATGAGAAGTATATTTTGAATTATAAGGAGCATTTTCTAAAACAACTTGTGATACTTTATCATTGTATGATGCTAAAAGTTTAATCATCTCAAGAAAGTTACCTCTATTACTTGAATCTGGAGTTTCATCATGACCTCTAAATGCACAAGCTTGAAATGCTAGCCAACGAATTGTATCAATAGAAATTTTAAGCCGTAAATGATTTTTGCAAACTTCTTTTGAATTTTGCACATTTATAATATTGTCAATGTGCTTAGATTGATTCAATAAGTTTGTACATGTTTTTATTGCATTGTTATATGGTGAACAAGGACTATCTTCAATGTGAGTAAGAAACGCATAATTCTTTCCTGAATTAATCTTTTTCCATGATCTAAATCCTTGTCTAATAAACACATCTGCCCCAGGACGACCATTTGACAGTGTACTAAATAGATAACATGGAAAACAATAAGTTCCATCACTAGTTGGAGAATACTCTAACCAAGAAGGAAACATTTTAAACCAACCATATTGAAATCTCCTAGGATGTTTCTCTTTAGAAAAAGGATATTTTTTAAGTTGTATTTGATATGGACCCTAATTTAAATAAGCTCTTCTAATTTCATCTCTTTGATTCATAGGATATTCATGTATCCGAAGACGTTTTCCTGGATCACGCTCCAAATAATTAATATTAAATTCATTGGTTTTAATTCTATGAATCTTAGAAAGTGGTTCTTCTAATTGAATAATTGGATCATCAATATTATGCTTTGAAACAGGAGAAGATGTTGAATTTGTTTGGTTTTCATCTCTACAAGTATCTCTTTTATCACTTTTAAAAAATGAATCTATTCTTTTATGCTTCATATCTAGAAAAAAATCAATCTATTATTAATTTTCTAATTATAGAATCATAAAAATTTATAAAAAATAAAAATAGTTTTCTCAAACAACAAATGTTCCTCAACAAAAATCAAAATAACAAACAATAATAGAATAAATAGTGAAAAGATGAAGAAAAAGTACCTTTGTCAATCAATATAATTTCAAGTATGGAATCTGAGGAGGAGGGAGGAAGAGAGACGAACAATGAATTTGAAAGTACAAACTACGTAAATAATTTAATATTAATCAATCAATATTATCATTTGTGAGAGAATATGAAAAGGTGAGAGAAGATGAAGAACTAATTTTAACTTTTCTTATTTAATATATTCTTTAGAAATTAGAGAAGTAATTAAATACTAATAAAATATTATCGTTAATGAGAGAGTATGAAAAAGTGAGAGAAGATAGAAAGATCAGATAATAAAAATATTTTTAATCTTTATCATTTAATTTATTCCTTCAGCTTTTTTTCTTTATGATATATTTAATATTGGGGAGGCCAAAATCATAAATATACAGGTAAGTTACAAAACTTTGGGGGGCCATGGGCTCCCTTAACTACTATGAAGATCTACCACTAAGAGAGGATGAGTGAAGTATATCTTTGGGGGAGTGAATAGTGGTCTATTTATAGGTGTAGTATGGTTAACAAACTCATCTTCACATAACAACCCACATACAACATTGTGCAACCTTGCACCAGAAATCCAGCAACCACATTGTTGCAACTTGCATGGAGGAGGAATGATGTTACAACTGAACCTATACGTGTGTGGAGGAGGTATGCTTTGCAACTGCAATCAAGACTTGCAGAGGGTGAATCGTGGGTTTTGCAATACCTTTCTCTTTCTACAACAATCCCCCACATATTGCAAAATAAATAAATAAATAATATAAAGGAACAAAAAAAGAAAATCCTAGGTCTCAATAAGATGTAATGTATCATAGTTAATATAACAAGCTATATAAACTAGTTTTTTACTCGAAAACTTAACGCACAATATAATTGATATAACAAGCTATATGAACAAAAACACTTAATGTGTGTTAGTTGTTTAACAATCACAACACACCCTCCACAATTATTGTTGTTATCATTCTTGATGTGTATGACATCTTTGGATAGACATACACTTACGAATGAAAATAACCATTTATATTATTAGTTATAAGTAATTATTCTGTTGTAAAAGCTGACAGAGACACGAACGCACTTTATTCCTGAAAAGTGTATAATCACAGTCTTAAGAACTTATCCGCGGTGTATTGCGCAAGTCCCCCAGGATACAACATGAACTTCTCAGAATTTTCAAGGATCTCAGAAACTAGTAAGAAACTCTTAAAAGAGTAAATAAACCTAGGATAATAGTAAAATAGGAAGAAAGAAAATAGAGAAGAGAAGATGAGAGATATGTGTTTTCATTCTGTGTAACGTAACGTTCTGTGTAATGTAACGTTCTCTGTAACGTAACGTTCTCTGTAACATTTTATGTTTTGCAATACCCCTTATTTTACATGAATCCCCTACGTATTGCAAAACAAAAGAGATAAAGAATAAAAGACGAAAATCTTAGGTCTCATATAAGATATAATGCATCAGAGCTGGTATAGGAAGCAATATGAACCGGTCTTAGACTAAAAATTTAACACACAGTGTAGTTGGTGTAGCAAGCTATATGAACCAAAACACTTAGTGTGTGTTAGCGGTTTAACAATCACAATACACCCCCATAATTCTTGCTATTATCGTTGTGTTGTGCTTATTAGGCTATATGCGTGCCCAGTATTCATGAGTGCTCTAAAAATCTTGCAAAGATCTCATACAAACGGCCCCACTCGACACTTATATAGGTGACTTTATCAAGTGTATGCTGCAAATCATATACCATCCGTAAGGGATATGAAATCGTTAAAAACTTTGTTTAGACTAAAATTCATACACCACATAAAATTTTAATTACAAAGTTTAACCTCTTAATTATGTAGTATCTAGCACTTTCACATATACACCATAGGAATGAACATAATTGATTTTAATTAATTTTAGTGCTAGCAGAACTAACAAGTGAGTTTTTTTACCCATATGAACTTTATTCATGGGATCTCCAATCACAAAGATTGAGTTATCATCACCTGTTTGTTTGCAAGTGACTTAAGTCTCATTTCCCTCGATGTTTCTAAAATCATATTTCTCGCTAAGGGTTTTGTCAGAAGATCTGCTAGATTTCGTTCTGAGTTCACATAGTCAATGTAAATTATTCCATTCTTTAGTCGCAGCTTCACTAAATTATGTCTCAATTGTATATCTCTGTGTTTTTTTATTGTAGTTCTTATTTTTAGCAATAGCTATTATCAATTGGCAATCACAGTGAATTGATACAAATGGAATCAGTTTCATTCTTAATGGAATGTTTGCTAAGAAGTTTTTCAATCACTCAGCTTCACTATTAGCCATTTCGAGAGCAACAAATTTAGATTCCATTATTGATCTTGCAATAATTGTTTGTCTGACTGATTTCTATGTAATCACACCACCCTCGAGTGTGAATACATAACCACTAGTGGATTTTGTCTCATCTGAATCAGAGATCCAGTTAGCATCATTGTATCCTTCTAGTATAACGGGAAATCCACTATATTCAATGACATAATTCATTGAACCTCTTAAGTATCTCATAAATCTTGCAAGTGCATTCCAATGTTTTTGATTAATGGCACATGTAGCACATTACTCAAGGCTAGAGTATTTCCAGATGTGAGAAGAATTTTTCCTTTTCCTAAGATAGGAGTTATTCTGGAATCACCGAGATAAACATGTTCTTCTCCATTCCCATACTAGTGTAGGAGGTAAAAGCACTTCTGTTTGCACAGATATGCCTCGTAGCACAATGCTTTTTTGGGAAATGATCACAATAATTATATCTTCTCCTTCGGCTAAATTTGGCCTAGGAGGATTGTTGTTTCTCATTCTACGTCTGTACTGACACGCATGATGACCTGACTTTCCACAGACAAAGCAATTTTCCTTCTTCTTAGAGATAAGGTGGGGTTATATCCATTGGTTTCATACAGTCTCAAACCCTTACTTATACGTATATACAAAATAATATGTGGACAAAATAATATCTTACACGCATGTACAAAATAATATGTAGGTCTAAGTCATACATACGTAAGTGCTAATTGTTCACTACTAAACAAAATCTCTCACAACATATAATACTCATGCATAATTCATTTTACCTGTTACATTGTTGTAATAAATCCAAAAATCTTTGTTGCATTGTTATAATAAATCCAAAAAAGAACTTTTGTTTGTCATGTGTGTTTTGTATGCACGTTGCATAATGCATGCTGATAGCATGTTGCATAATGCATGCTGATAACACTTAATCTAAAAATTTACGTTTCTTCCATCATAATTATAATAAGCAGTGAAACAAATTTTATACATGATTCACTTTTAACCCAATCACGTAATTTGTTTTTTCAATTAAAATCAATTACAGGGTCATTCATATTTCAATAAGAATTACAGGGTCATTCACACAGGGGCTGTGAAATTGGTTTTAATTTAAAATTGATTGCAACTGAAAACATAAACTAGGATTTATTCCTTTATTCAATTTTGGGAAAACAAATTTAGAAATTAATTAGGGTTCATTCTAATCGGATAGAGAAATCCCCAAATTCATAATTAGGGTTTATCTTAATTTGGGAGAATTATCCGAAAATCATAAATCTAATAACTATGACTCTGATACCACATGTAAGTTAATTTGCAGTTTCCTAATTTGCATATTCTCACATCATAAGATATTCTTACATAATAAGATACATGAATCATAATAAGAAGACTAACCTTGATCCATGAGAATTTGTTCTTTAATCTCTTTGTTCTCCAATCTCCTTTACCCAAGGGTATAGAGTTGTTGATATTCGTAATGTCAATCATAAGTCCTTAAGATTGTTCTAAAAGCTGACAGAGACATGAGCAACTGCCCTTAAATACTTATCTGTGGTATATTGCGCAAGTTCCCTAGGATACAATAGGAAATTCTCGAAATTTCCAAGGATCTCAGAAACTAGCAAGAAACTCTTAAAGTGATATCTATTTATAGGTGTAGATTGGGCCCAAAACCCTAACTACCTATGTTCTCTATAACGTTCTAAGTTTAAGAATACCCCTTATCTTACAACATATTCACCTTTGAGTAATTCAAAGATGTCTTGTAACGATAAATTTCAATTAACCCATAAACCAATTAAAATATGCATAATTTAGCATCTTTTGTTTTAAGGTATTTGACATAATTCAACTTCATTTTGAAATTAATTAAAGCATAAAATTTGATCACTTTGGTAATTACAAATTTACCATACAATTAATTCCTAAATTAAAGCAATGTTCCACTACCAAAAATATATATAATGTAATAGTGAATATGTTTTTCTCAATTCAAAGCTTTTATTGCAAATCATCTATCAATCGAATTCCAATTGGAATTGCAACTTACCATATTTCATGAATAAAATCCCTAAATTTCATAATTTCAAATTAGGGGTTCTATAATTTGGAGAAAACATCATTCACAAATAATCATAAATTCTTAATCTGGCTCTGATACCAATATCAACTTGTAGTTTCAAATATTCTAATTTAATTCAAGAAAATATTATATTTCATAGGAAACTTAGGAATTATGATTCTCACAAATATATTATTTTCTCTTTTCTTACTTCCTTTTATGACTTTCTTGATGATATAGAACAAGTTTTAAATTTTAGATTTTAGATTTTTACCTGATATGACGTACTGTCGCACTGCAAATAAAGAAATGTCAAATAGTTCCTTGCTTGAGTTGCATTATCTCCTTCTACCCCTTGAAATAAGTGAAATCGAAACACACACAAGCAGAATGCCAACAACCAACACAAGTACACAACATATAAGAGATGACTTAGATGAGAAATTGAAAATATTTAGTCATTAACTATGTGTTATGTGTATGTATCAAACACTCAAACTAAGTAGTATGAAAAGTAAAGAGAATGAATAGATGAGAACTAAAAAGTCACATAGAAAGAGAAGATAAAAATTAAAATTAATTAGTAAAAGAATAGAGATAAAAAAATAAAAAATTTTGGACTTCTTTAACTATTAATATTAACTAACCAATTTTTTTAAATATTATAATTTATTAAAAAAAATTGTTAGAAATAATATTAGTATTAAAAAAAATTTAGGAGGCCTTTTTTTAGGGGGGCCTAAAGCAAGGGCTTTAGCTGCTTGGGCCTTGAGCCGGCCCTGATTCTATATATTCATTGTCATCCATGTTAATTGATGACTTTGTTGCAAGTTGCCTTTGACATATGAAACTCTAACGAATATGTTAAATAAGAAATTAAAAACAAAATAAAATATACTTATCTTTGTCACCGTCTCTCCACTCACAACCACACCTCCTTCCTCAAGTCTCTCCACTTCATCTCCCTTCACCATCAAAACTCTAACCACGTTATGAACCTCACTAGAGCCACCACGTCCTCCCTCCTAGTTGTGTCGCTCATCGCACCTAACCATCACCCCTCCATCGTAGGCAATCGCGTCGCGCTACCACCATAAACCTCACTGTTAGTCACTAAGTGTGCTCATCTCATCTACCTATCGCTCCCCCTATTAGGTTTAGGTCAAGACAAAGCTCAATTGAAATATGGGTCGAGAGACTAAGAGTGTGGGCTTAAAGGATATGTGACCCAAATTTGAGGGGATGAAAATAACATAAAATGTTTCAAATAGTAATTTGAAAGATTTTTTATTTTTATGAGTTATTAGGCCTAATGTTTTTTTTTTGTTAAACTAAACAACATAACAAAAACAAAAAAACAAGTTACAAATACTAATAAGTCGAAAAATTTATTATTATTATTATTACTATTAGTTTATCCGAATTTCAAATAAAAATGATTCTATTTTTTTCTTTTTCTTTTTTTTAAAATGATTTAAATTAGTATATCATTATTAGAATATTGAAAATTAAATTTCAATAATTATCACTTTCTTTTCTTGAGTGCTATTAAACATGCAATATTGTTATTATTAGAGTATTAAGAGAATATTCATAAAGGTTTAACCACTTTGGATGCACATCTAACTTGATTGCTATAAAATTATAATAATCACTTCAAATGTATTTTTGATTTGATTATGACAAAAATATTTTAAAAAAATATATTTTTTAAATCCAAATAGAAATTACAAATACGATAATTTAAACATTTAAATTACTTTGGATGTACTTTCAATTTAATTCAAATTATAAAAATGATAATCATCTTAGATGTATTTCTAATTTGATTATGGGAAATGATACTTTGATAACATAAATTCATACAACTCTATAAACAACTCTCTTTTAATATTATAATAATAATTTTCCTTTATTTTTATTTTTATTAAATCATTATATAGATTATTATATTAATAAAAGTGAGTTGTTTAAATGATTGTATGGTTTCTAGTTGTCAAAATATCACCACTCTTTGATTATTACGTGTACACGTTTAACTTAGCAACACAAATAGATAAATTAAAATAAATTATTTACAAATATTTGTAAGAAAGAATTACGTTATTTCGATTCTCCATTGCACCTGAGGATACATAGGAGCGGGAAGATGATCCATGTCGAGCCAAAATATAAAAATATATAACCTTTTATATTTAGTAGCACATTTAATAGATATATAAGTTTGAGGGATAAAATAAATAATTTTAAGATATCTAATTTTTTATGTCTAATTAAAGGTAAACCGATTTTAGAATGGATGTTGTAGGGTGTTAATATCTTCCTTACATAATCGACTCTTGAGTCCAATCTTTATTTCGCAAGCCACCTTTTTTTTTTTAAAGGTTTTTACGATATTTTCCTTAAAATAAATATTAGTGGCGACTACATTATTTTTCTTTGATTTAGAAACTTAATTTTATTGCCCAGTTGCGATTATGGTTGCGACAGTCATCTTCACTCGAAATTTCATATCAAGGATCGTGGATCTCTTAAGTTCTTTCTTAGTCTAGAGGTTGGAAGGTCTAAGAAAGGTCTAGTTTTGAATCAAAGGCAATACTGCCTTGAGTTTCTTTCTGAAGTTGGTATGTTAGGATGCAAACCAACCCCCAATCCTACTAATCCTTCCGTCAAATTGCATGTAAATCAAGGTTCTCTTCTTCTAAATCCTTCTTCTTATAGAAGACTTATTGGTAGGTTGATCTACCTCACTCGTACAAGGCCAAATATAAGTTTTGTTGTTGAACAGAGTAGTCAATTTGTTTCTACACCTAGAGAACCTCATTTACATCAAGCTATGCATATTCTTCAGTACTTGAAAAATGCTCCTGGTGCTAGTTTATTTTATCCAGCCAACAATCCTTGACAAATACAAGCATTCTCCAATTTTGATTGGGCCACATGTTCTATTACAGGATACTATATCTTTCTTGCATAGTCATTATTTTCCTAGAAATCTAAAAAGCAAACTACTGTCTCTAGGTCATCTTCTGAAGATGAGTACAGAGCACTAGCCTCCCTAACTTGTGAACTACAATGGCTTCCATATTTGTTCACAAATCTTCACCTTTCCATTTATGTTCCTTTCTCTACTTAATAAAATAGCTAGTCTGCAATTTAGATTGTCAATAATTCTACATTTCATGGAAGAACTAAATATATATATATATATATATATATATATATATATATATATATATATATATATATATATAGATAGATAGATAGATTGATTGTCACATAATTCGGATCAAGATTCAAGAAGGACTTGTCAGGTTAATATAAATTTCTTCTTCTTAATTAACAATTGGTTGATGTGCTTACTAAATCATTTTATCTTGTTTCTTTTAAGATTTATGTGTCCAAGATGGATCTCTCAACATCCATGACACACCTTAAGAGGGTATTAGAATAATGAATGAACTATTTTCATTCATTTTCGTTCAGGTTGTTATATTGTTACTTACTCTAGTCATCATCCTAGAGTTAGAGTTAGTTAGTTTTTCTGTTTGTTAATTTGTTAGTTTATTGACAACTAATCTCCTGTATATAAACTAAATACTTCTAAATGTTAGGTTACGTTCAATAAATCAATTTTCTTTCTCAAGGTTAATTTTTTTTTTCTATTCACTAACAATTGTCTTCTTTAATAATATATGTCAACACATAAAAAGAATGGTCGTACAAAATTGTAAACAATGATTGAATTTTATATAATTTTATTATATGTAATATGAGAGTATACTTTGTTAACAAAATCAAATTTTGAATGTGTTTTAAACTTGCATTACCAAGATAAAACATAATCATTGATCTTCGTTATAAAGATTCTAACTGTCAAATGCGTGAACGTGTAAAGAAAACAAATATAAAAGTCCTAGATCCAAAAATGTTGTGAATAAGCTATGTCGTCTTAACATGTAATCACACATACTCTATAGTTCTAAGCAAGAAAAGAGAAGAAAAAAAATCTAACTTTTACTATTTTCTTTTTCTTTATATGCATATACCAACGAAGGTTCTAAAATCGTTTGTGAAATCAACACCACGTACTTGGATTGATTTGAATGAAATGTTGTCTATCGAAAAGTTGATATAGATACACCATTAACTATTTTTGCACCGGAGCCAATATCCCTAAGTGGTTTGTCAGTGTATCTAATTAGGTTATAGCATGTTGCACCTAGTATGGCACCAACAAATGGTCCAACTACATAAATCCAAAATCCATTGTAAATGCCCATCACCAAAGCAGGTCCAAGGCTTCTTGCTGGGTTCATAGACGCTCCTGACACAGGTCTGCATGCATGCCATTATCAAACTCAAGTCAAAATCATGGTACACAGTTTTAGCAAATAAATCTTCCTATAATTAACTCAAATGCAAATTTTCATCTCCATGTGTGCATGTTCATACACACCTATAACAATACTTCAATTCATAACAAAATTTACTGCTAAATTACCCAGCAATGAAGACGTCTACGATGATTGTCATACCAACAACAACCCCTCCAAATTTCCCATTCTGTTAAGAAAGAAGAATTTGCATTATTCACATGCTTATGAAGTTATTTTTTAAACTGGGTGTCATTTCTTGAATAGAAGAAGAATTAGGAACGTTAGAATGAAATCAGAGTATACTAACTGCTCTCTTGTCCGTTGAAACTGCAGAGACAACGAACATCAAGAGAAATGATGTAAGCAACTCTAAAACAAGAGATTCAGAATGAGCTCCTGCTGGTACTGTTCCAAAATAAGAATTCGCGTCTGGTTTAAAGAGAAGGTACAATGTCCCACTAGCAAGGAAAGAACCTAATACTTGCGCCATAAAGTACAACGGCACCTGCAAAAATTATGCAGAGAACAAATTTAATAATATTATGAACCGATCGAACATAACATGAGAACCGAAGTAGTAACATTTACACAATGAAACCAATTTGAGAATGTCGAACACGTTGATGTAGATTGTTTAACCTAGTTCATAAATAATAATAATATTAACCCAACATGCCATTTTGAAAGGGAAATGACTATGGATAGCAAAGCTGATAGTGACTGCTGGGTTGAAATGAGCACCAGAGACGTGAGCAAGAGCATAAACCAAGATCATTACTGTTGAACCCCACACTATGCAAATTCCGGGAAATGTTATTTGCCCTTTAGTCTTTTCTGAATTATTAAGAATCACAGAGCAACACCCAGCAAATATTAAGAAATATGTCCCTATCAACTCTGCAAATACCTGTTACACAAACATTTTATTCTTTAGTTGTTTCTGTCATCGTCACCAACAATTAACCCCATGCAACATCGCAACATGAACTAAATGAAATCAAATTGATGAAATCTATGACCTTTGGTATAACTATTAACTCCATATATCCAACAAAAGTGAATTTTACATCTTGATGCTTGAAATTAATTATGCAGATAATGGCATCATGTATATATATGTACCTTTTGTATAACTTTAACTATTGCTGGAGAATCACAAAAGCTAGTACCACTTTCAAAGCCTCCTTCACCTTCTTCCATTTGTGATGAAAACCTATTACAATATGCCTTTCGTTTCTTTAAATTGCCATCATCCATTTTCTTTTGGTGGAGATGAGTTTCTATGAGGATAGTTGGTAAGAAAAGCATACTAATTAATAGGAGAGCAACGTCGATTTTGGTGGTTTAGCTGTTTTCAGGAGTAAACAATGGATATGCAATAAGTGCTTAATGGAACTGTACACGTGCCAGTGCTAGGATATATATGTATAACCAAAACTAAATCGAAATATTAGTTTTAGAAATGTAATAAGTGAACCCAAAATCACACCACTTAGTTTTTTTTTTTTAATTGAATGTGAAGATTTAAGGAAATTGCACGAAATTTGGAACAAAAAACTTTAACTTTCTCACAAAATCTTATTTATATAAAATAAGAAACATATCAATTTAAGTAAATTACGTGCCTACAAAATCTAATTATCCTGATTTAAAATAAGGACTAAAAAAAAGTGAGAGATTTAAAACTTACAATTAAGAAAAAAAAAACAGATTTGTATAAACTGAAAATATATTTACTTATATAAAAAAATATACTTATTTCAACTTGGAACTGTATTTCTAAAAAAAATGCAACTCTATTTAGTAAGTGATATCTATACTCTTAAAATAGTAATGGTTATTCCACCATCCAAAATAACACTTAAATCACCTATTAGCTTACCTCGACGGAAATGGGCCACAAAAACAAGTTGGGCCTTGTTATTCCAAAACCCCATCTTTAAGCTCAGTTAGCCTGTGTTTGGTTCAGCCTATTTATTGTCACGCGGACGGATATAGGATAATTTGAATGGATTAAATAAGTTTGGTTCAGAAAAATGAATATGAGAAATAAAGGAGAAGCAATAAGAGAAGTGAAAAGCTAAGTGAACCTGTTTTGATGAAAAATACTATTTTATCCATAAATTAATCTTTTAAATGCCATTTTTATTTATTTTTACTTTTCATCACTCACTCATTCGTCATCAAATTTAATTATTTATATTTGTTTATTTCACAATTATATAATATTATATGAATTTTTTTATAAAAATCATATGTAAATAAATTATGTATTAATTATATTTTAATTTTTTTTAATTAAATATTTAAAATAATATAAATTTTATTTTTTAAAATATTTTTTTTATTTTTCTCTGTTCTTTTTATTCCATAAAACTATTATACTTTAATAATTATTTAATAATAATAATTATTATAAAAATATATATAAATAATAATTATTATTATTATTATAATAAAAAAAATAATTATATTTATAAGAACAATTATTATAATAATACTTTTAATAATAAAAATAATAATTTTCATGTTCTAATTAAAATAAAAACTATTTGTAATATTCTAAATTCTAATAATAATTTTTATCAAAAGGATAATTTAGTAATTTCCAATTTCTTTTTATTAAAACATTTTTTATTATGTATATAGATCAAATCACTCGTAAACTTTTTCTCTCATTTCTTATCATTTTTTCTTTAATCAGGCCACTTCATATTCACCACTTTTTTTCCCTCGAATACATCATTTTCCACACCTTCCTTCAAATTCATTATCAAATATAAACCGTATCTTATAACTTTCTTATATACATTCTTTGTACTATGTATGTGGACAAAATCTCATTGAGATAGTGAAAATATTATGTATCTAAATACATAAAATAAAAATAGTTTTGAAGATATATAACGAAAATGCTTCTTTCAGAATTTAGATAAGACTTATCAAAATATATTTTTATTATATATTATTGACAAGATTTTATCCATTTATTTTACGAATCTTAAATCATCTTGTTAATGTATACAGCAAAAAATTATTTCCTTTATATATTTTGATAGGTTAATTTTCAATTTTTATTGGCCTAATTAAAAGGAGTTAAGAACCTAATTATTTGAAGACTTTTGTTTTCTTCACTTATAAATATATTTGGTTGACAAAAACGATCTTTTAAAATGTTTTTACACATTTAAAAAATGGTTGCATAATCCTTATAACTTATAAGACATTGTGAAAAACCTGTTATAGAATGTGTAATCTAAAATTATTATTTTTACGTCTTATATTACAAAATTTGTCACCCTATGCCTCTTTTTCTGAAATACATCATATTGGATTAATAAATAAATGATTTATTTTAAAAGTAGTAACAAAATATTACATCATCATTTTTCTCTTTCAACTTAAAAATAAAGAATGACGAAATTTTGGTCTCCAACGGTCACCCCTGTCTTGTGCTTTTCCTTTGTCCTTTGGTTGTATTTTGGTCACTCTTTCATCAACTAAATCTTTTGAATCACTGTGGTATGAGCTACCTTTACAACTATCTTTTGAAACACTATCATATGAGTTACATTATCTCCCTTCCACACATGCTTTTGTTAAAAATTGGACTAGATCTACCATCACACAACCACTACATGTTCAAAATCACTAATTAAATAATTATATATATATATATATATATATATATATATATATATATATTCTCTAATATGACCTATTTTTCATAAGTTAATTCATCAAATTAAATTTATTTTTAACACCTTAATTACATGGAAAAAAAAACTTAAAGTAGAAATTAATAGACAAAATCACAATATTTTTCTTTAATTATAATAAAATATAAATAAATATTCTTTTAATTAAGATACTTAAGTATTCTTAAAAATAAAATTAGTATAGTAATACATTTCAGATGTAATTTTAAGTTTGTTATTACAAAATACTACGAAATTTTGATAATCACTTTAAATATATTCTTTGATTATTATAAAATATTTATAGAAATTTAAAAGGATAAATAAAAATCAATACTTAAATTGATCTAAAAGTGAACATAAATTATTTTAAATTTAAAAAGAGAGAAATAAGGGATAAATTTAATTTTGTTTGGCAATGATTACTTTTATAAGACTTTTGATTTAATTATTACTAAACTTATAAAAAAATTATGATAATGAGTATGCTTTTAATTTGATTATTAAAAAATATATAATTAGATAAAAATTACTTCAAACATGGTTGGTTATTACAAAATTTGAATGTAGTTTTAATTTGATTATCATAAAATATTTATCTTAAATATTAAAATATTTAGATAAAAATATGAATAGATTTAAAATTTTATAGTACTAAATAATTATTATTTTGAATACATTTCAAATTTTTGGTTGTTGTAAAAAAATATATTAAAATATATGATTATATAAAATTTTTCATTTAAAAATATTTTCTAAAAAACTACATAACTTTATTTATCCATTAAGTACGAGTAGAGCTAATATAGAACCAAAACACTAAAAATAATATTTATTATTATAATAAATTTAACGTAAATATATTAAATAAACGATAAGATATTATTTTAATTAGTCTTATTTATTTTTAAATGATGTAATAAATATTTTTTTAATTATTTATTTTTTCATATTTTATTAAAAATAATAGTAGGACGGGTATTATTGAATATTAAAAAAATACATATAATTGATTCTCGAATATAAATTTATTTTTTTATATAATTTTTTTTCTTGCAATTTTTTTTCTGATTTTTTTTAAATAAATATGGGTTGTTACTCCGTTATTTTAAAATTTATTCTTTTGACATCTCACTACGATATTGATTATACATGTGGTGTTTATGCAATAGAAGTCTTGAGTTAGAAACCCAAGAAATAAGTGATTAGGGAGAGTTTGTTCCCTTAATTAGACTCTGGGACAAAATTCAAGAGGATATTTAAGAAAGAATTAAAAAAAAAATCACTTGTAGATCCTAAAAGACAGTTAATATTATTATTTTCTCTTTAATGTTTTCCCAAATATTTTTTATCAAATATTTTCTTCTTGTGTTTTTTTCTTTTATCTTTTAATTTACTTAATTGTTCACTTGACATCCAATCCCTTTTAAAATTAGAAGACCTCCTCGAAGTTTCTTCATATTATTCTTTAGACTCCTTTATATTCTTGTATATATTGAGAAGAAGAAAAAAATAAACCTAATTTATTATATATAAATAAAAAAGACTTTTTATTTATTACTTAATACTCTCCTAGTTGATAGTGTTTTTTTTTTCTTATTTATACTTTTTCTTCTTGAACTCATTTAGGAGTGAGGGATTTTTAAATATTTTTTCAAATTAGTTGGAATATGTTATTTATGAAAAATTATATATATATATTTATTTGCTGTATTTATTTTTTTATTACTAATTAATTTATTTAGTTCATATGTATTTACATAAATAACCTTACCTTTAAGGAGAAACATTTTTACTCTTAGACTTCCTTCGCCTCGTACACTAAGATGTTTAATTTCTTATGTCTATCAATTTTTTATTTATTCAAGAAAATAAAATATATATATATATATATATATATATATATATATATATATATATATATATATATATATATATATATATAAGTACAAACACACATACTAAACGTATACGTCTATATTTTTTATATAATAATTTTTTTCTTTATTTTTTAAACGTGTCAACTTTCTTTCCTAATATATCATTTTATTTTGTCATATATTTACTATTTTTTAAATATATAAATATATTTTTTTAATTTTGATATTTTTATTTTTATTCTTAAATGACAAAAAAATAATTATAAAAAAGAAGCTCATTATATTATAATATTATATATATATATATATATATATATATATATATAATATCTTGTATTTCTGATTTTGTTTTTACAAAAATTTTTGTTTAAATTGTTTAAAAACAAAATTAGAAATACAAGATATACCTACTTTCTTAAAATAAAAGTATAAAAGACAAAAATTTAATCGACACTAGGACTTCAGTCTTAGAAACCCGATTAAAAATACTTGAAGAAAAGATTCTTCACTTAGAAAAATTTGTTAAAGGAAAATATACTTGAAAAAGGTTTAGTATCCACCTCTACACAAAACAACATAATGGGAACTATGGAACGTATCTCATTAGTTTGTAATACAAAACAACTAATAACCATAAAGATATCGGTAAAATTAAACTTTCCACAAAAAAATAAAAATCTTGCAAAAGAGGCTATAGTTCAAGCTCTCTTAGATACAGGATGTTCTGAAAAATTTGTGTGCAGAACAAAAGTACCCACTTACATGATTACCAAAAGTAAACATGTACAAAAAACCAGAATGATGTCTGGACAAATAATGATAAATGATGAAGAGATAAACAATATCTCTCTTCAATTCAATACAAATTGTGACTTGTTTGATCAGAAAATACACATCAAAACTATGCGAGTGAAAAATTTAGTCCCCTCCAAATAAAGTATGATTATTGGTTTAGATTTTATTATTGGTCATAATCGAACTATCACTATAAACAAAGATTATGTTATCATTAGTGATAGAACACAGATGTGTCCCATAATCAGTGGTGACAATAAAAACTACTTAGAATAACCTGTTGAGGAATGTTCTTGTAAAAATCTCAAATCTTCTGACGCATGTGATTGTATGAAAGAAGATTTCGAAAATATTGATTATTATTACACAAATGATATTATGAAATCTTTTTCTTCCATAAAGATATAAAAAACAATTACGTTTGACAATATCCGACAGATATTGGATAAGTTAAACAAAACAAGCATAATAGGAGAAGACCCCACAAAGTTTTGGGATCGAGACCCTATTATTTTCAAATTAAATATAATCAACCCAGATTTGATTATAAAAACAAAAGACATACAGTTTAATAACTGAGAACAAGAAGAATATTGATTGTATATTGACAATATTTTAAAAATGAAAGTAATAACTCCAAGTGAAAGTCCTCACAGGAGTCATGCTTTCATAGTTAACAAAGCCTCAAAGCAAAAAAAAGGTAAATCTAGGATGATTTATAATTACAAAAGACTGAATGATAACACAGTCGAAGATAGATATACTATCCCATCTAAAGATATTTTGATAAACTGCATACAGAATGCAAAATGGTTTTCAAAATTTGACCTAAAGAGTGGTTTCCATCAAGTTAAAATGGATCCCAACTCAGTAAAATGGACAACATTTAACTGTTCAGAAGGATTATACGAATGGCATGTGATGTCTTTTGGTCTTAAAAATGCATCTGCCATTTTTCAAAGAAAATTGGACAACATTTTTAAAGATCTTAAATCTTTTACTTGCGTTTATATAGACGATATACTAGTCTTTTCCAAGACTAAAGAAGAACATTTTCTTTATCTCAAACAAGTTTTATACAAATTAGAACACTATGGGTTGATAGTTTCTAAAAATAAAATGGAAATCTGTAAAAGTTTTATAGAATTCTTAGGAACAGAAATAGGGAATGGAACCATAAAACTCCAACCCCATATTTCTAAAAAAATCCAAGATTTTCCTGATAAAATGAAGGATATTAAAACTCTAAGATCCTTTTTAGGACTTTTAAATTATGTCCGAAATTTTATTCCAAATTTGGGTAAATACACATCTCCTTTATACAACAAAAATTCTATTAAAGAAGAAAGAAAGTTCAATTCTAAGATTGGTTCAGAAAATAAAAGAAATGGTAAATAAACTACCAATTCTACAATTACCATTAGATTTTGATTATTTGATAATCGAATGTGATGGAAGCGAATTAGGATGGGGAGTCATCCTAAAACGAAAGAAAAACAAATATTCTTCTAAGATAGAAGAACAAATATGCAGGTATGCCTCTGGAAAATATACTGCAAAATCACAGGTATATCAAACCAGCATTGACTATGAAGTCAATTCTATTATACATGTTCTAGAAGCATTCAAATTATTTCTGATAGATAAACCAAAAATAACCATCAAAACCGATTACGAAGCAATTGTTTCTTATGGGAAAAATCAGATTCATAAAGATAAAAAGCCACATAGAAGATGACTTTTATTCAAAGATTAAATGAATTCTAACAAAATTATAAATTTTGAACATATTAAAGGATCTGATAATATGTTCGTTGACATCCTTTCCAGGTACGTCACAACCAAGGACTTGGTCAAGTCCTCCAACAAAAACTCAAATTATGGATAATAATATGGTAGCACAAAATGACCCTGAGATTCCCCCGAGATATGGGTTTTTACACAGGCCATTGAGATTTGGTGTTATTTATAGCCTTCATCCGCCCATAAAAATTACAAAACACATAAAGAGGATAAAAAGAAGATTAGATGAATTACGTCTAAAGAAAGACAAAATAAACCCTCATAACTTTGTTTATGAGGTTGCCTTTTATAAGGCCCTTATAAAATCCCTAAAATAAGAATTAGGGAAAATAAGTCATTTTGTTGCTTGATATAACCTATTTTCTGGTGTTTTAAGGGACAAAAGACCATTGATGACCTCTACAAGTTAATATAACTTGCTTACTAATGTTGCTTTTTCAGGAACAGAAATCCAATTATGAATTCTACAAACAAAGGGAAAGGGCCTTTAGGTCCTAAACCCATAAAATCCCCATTTATGGCGGAGAAATACATGAGGTATGGGAAACAAAAGTTACCCATACTTACAAATTTCTACCAGGTAGAGAATCTACAAATGTCAAATTAAATGTTTTAATTGACAATATTTGGAATATTCCAAAATACACAGCTCAGAATGAGCAACAAGTCGCTAAAATGAAGTAAAGCATTATTAGTGTACTATACTGTTTCTGCAATGCAGATAACAAGGAAGTTAGGTTGACTTCCACAACATCTCCTTTTGGTAAGGGGTTTACACATTATGCCCTAGTTACGGGGCTAAACAAGGGAGTTTATACTTCCTACAAATACCTCTTTGAGGCAAAACAAGACCAGTTTTGGTCTAAGTACAAAGGTTTTTATTCCAATGAAGAAACCCAAATGACTTTGAAATTGGAAACAATAAATGAAAATAAAATAAAAATGGTCATTCTGCTTGAACCAAAGGCCCAAACACAAACCTATGCAGGAGTCTGTAGTCTTCCTACACAGGTTAACCCAAACATTTTCTTAGCCAAGTTTGGTTTGATACAGGAATTTCTATTTGAAGCCCATTCTGAAGCCCAAAACCCCAATGGGCTTATTGTCAAAACACAAACCTGCTTCAACACTAGGAACCCTTAATTAGGA
Organism: Sphenostylis stenocarpa; assembly: GCA_963425845.1. Lineage (NCBI taxonomy): Eukaryota > Viridiplantae > Streptophyta > Magnoliopsida > Fabales > Fabaceae > Sphenostylis > Sphenostylis stenocarpa. The sequence goes on from OY731400.1 coordinate 65,168,115, forward strand.
TCCTTAGATTACTGTAAAACAGTAACCACAAATTGTACATGTCAGTTAAAGTATGTCATTCGAAGGGCACAAATTGATTTGTCAACCTTCAAAAACCAGTTATATCGAGAGCTTCTGATAAGCCCTCAACTTCTGTTAGAACCCGGATGTCTCCAAGTTATTTCCATCCCGCCCACAGAAATATTTCACTCATTAACCCTAGAGATAAACTCTATAGTAAATGAGATACAAATTGAATACATGACAAATGTACTCCTACACATTACTTCTTTCCCAAGAAGTCTCACTTCTCTTGATAGCATGGCAAAACACGTTATTAAGTTATACACAGAGGTAAACCCTGATATACTTACCTCAACAGAGCAAGATCCTTTTAAGGGACTTACTCTTAACAAAGATAAGTTTTACCAATACCAGCTTTGGAAAGCTTATGTAGAAGGATTTAACTAGAACTTCTCCAAAAAGGATATTTAAGATTTTATTCTTTTTAAAGAAACTGCTGATACCAAACTTTATTGGAAACCGCTCATGGGAAATAAGTTTCATCATTTCCCTATTGAAGCTAGTCCAGTTCTGGTAGAATACTTTAAAAAAGAAATAATTTTCAAAGAAATTTATGAAGAAACCGGAATCCATGAACAAGGAACTCCCGGAGCTTTATTTCCCTCCGACGATGAGGAAATAAACTTCACAAATCAGATGATCGAAGAAGGACTTGAAGACATATCTTCTGTGTCAGTTTCTGGAAGATGTTCTTAAAACTTCAAACGACAGAACGATACAAACCTCGCATCACCACAACTAATGAGTCTTTCCGATAAAGACAATTTCACCCTTGAAGATTTCGAGGAGCTTCTCATGACGTAAGCCCTTACGTCATACAACAATATCAAAAGATGACAAAGGTTAATGGCAAATAATAATATCTTACTACCTTGTCATGGTTCCTCTACCGTTACACGTTGTTAGACCCTTTTAAGTCTTGTGTGTTAATGACGGAAATATTGAATCAATCTTTTGATATAATAATAATAAAAAAATAAGTTCACGAGAACTCTCATAAAAATTTCTCTCTTAAAGACCCATGTGATATGGGTCCCATATGTACTTACTACTTTTTGTTTTTCAAAGACCCATGTGATACGGGTCTCATATGTATAATTACTTTTCTTTTATTTTTCAAAGACCCATGTGAAGTGGGTCCCTTATGTTTAATTTTATATTCAAAATTTACTTTTTCTTTTCTATATAAAGGCTTCGTGAGTCCCTTATGTTAGGCAGAAGTCCAAGAGTCCCTTCCCATAGCCTCTCTCTCCTCTCTCTCCCTTCTCTCTACCACTCTCTCTTACTCTCATGTAAATTTAACTCCATCAATAAGAGAAGCAATTTTAGTTTCCCCCTCTCCTTTCCCTTCCCCTTTACGAGTAAGTTTTCTTTACTCCCCCTTTATGGAGTAGTTTTCTTATAAGGGTGTCCTTGGATGCCTTAAGTTATATTTATTAAAAGATGCGATAATCATTTAAAGACTTAAAAATTTTGTATAGCTTTATTGTTCATATAAGCTTATGAGGAGATGTCTAACCGGTTCTGCTAGATTCAGTCTTCCCATAATCTTATCATGGCTTGTGTGTTTATTTTTCTGTCTTTACTTTTCTGCCTTTTTTTAGTTCATGTATAAGCTTATGAGGAGATTTCTAATCGGTTCTGCCAGATTCTGTCATCTCATAATCTTATGTTGAACACTTTCTTGTTATAACCTACTTTATCTCAGATAGTCATCATTTAAGCTATCCTGGTTTCAGGTTCTTTGTAAGCTAAGTAGTCACGTTGACCTACGGAAGAGATAAATAGTTATAACATATTTTTATTTTTATTTTTTTTCGTCATGTCCCTGTTTCTCCCCTTTTTTCATGTGGTTTCCCATTTTGGGTTTTCCTGTCTCTGTCCCTCGTTCTTGGTATCAGAGCGATAAATCCTCAGGTACCTTAATATTTTTGCAATTAAACTGGTTTGTATTCGTTAGGATCGGTGGCGGATCTTCTTGGAAGCGAGGGGCGTGGCCCCAAAGTTTTATAACTCCTATGTAATTTATGATTCCGACTCCCCAAACTTAATAAACATTTAATATATTTACTTATATATTTACAATTCTATCCTCTCAGCCCCTCCTCAATTTTGTAACTCTCATGTAATTTATGACTTTGTCCCCTCAAACTTAATGATCATTTAATATATTTAAATATATATCTACAATTTTATCCTTTTACCCTTTCATCTTCTTTCTTCCTTTTATATTTATTTATTATTTATTAATAATATATTATTTTATATTTATTTTATTATTTATTAATAATATATTATTTTATATTTATTTATTATTTATTAATAATATATTATTTTATGTCTATCTATTATTTATCAATAATGGTCAAGATATCATGTCGATCACTGGTTAGGATACCCAACCGAGTAATAGGACATGTTAATTCTCATATTTTAAAAGATGAGGGGATATCAAAGGGCAGTTTTGAATGTGGAGAATTTATTTTTCAATTAATAAATATTAATGTTTTACTTGTTTAATTTTTTTTCATGTTTACTAATTCATTAATTTAATCTATATCTAGATAAGTAACCTTAATCTTGGGAGAAACTTTTTATTCAAGTGTGTCTCTCTTTTACGGGTAAGATATTATAAAAGTTTTCAGTACCTTATTTTCTAATAACTAATATGTTATCCCTGTTATGTATACTAAGTTGCTATAACTGATAATATCAGCATGCAGGTAAGATTTAAAAAAAAATTATATATATATATATATATAATAATTATTTTATTTTATTTTCTATTATTCTTTCAAAATATCTTCTTTATAGAAAGGTTTGTAAAGATATATACCTGATCATTAAGGTTGCATCTCCCATTTAATGCATACGGAAAAACAGAGAGAAGAACAAAAAATGACATGGTTTAAATTGAGATGGGCCTCTTGAATGGGACTTTTCGTTTCACTAGATTGGGCCTGCTGGCCCAGTTTTTTATATTGTAATAGTTTGTTGCATAATTATTTCTTTATTCTAAAGTATTGATATTTTATGCATCTTAATTTTCGTTAACTCTCTCTCTCTCTCTCTCTCTCTCTCTCTCTCTCTCTCTATATATATATATATATATATATATATATATATATATATATACTTATTTAAAACTATTTCTTTTCATTTTCTTACAACCCATTCAAAAATCACTTTGAGAAAATATATTCAGAATTTAAATTTATAAAATGTTTTTACTGTTACCATTCTCTCAGTATAAAAAATGAAAACAAATTAATATATGTTATTAAAAGTATAATAAAGTAAAACAAATTTGAGGTTTTTATTTTAAAATTTTTAATAACAATTGTTGCATTATATATATATATATATATAAGATCAATCATTAAAAAAAGTATATAAATGAAGATTTTTTTTATAATCGTTTTTTTAAAATATATTTTAAAATGTCAATAATAATAAAAAATGTGTATGGGGCTTCTTGTGTTTATACTTGATATATATAATAAAATTCTCATTTTTGTAATATGTTATAGTGTCATTGTTTATACAACAATATTATTTAATATATAATTTTTTATTTTAAATATTTCACTATAAATTTTTTCAAAATTTTCATCTAGTTAGATTAATATTTATAATTTTCCCTCTATTGTATTAATAGAATTTATATTAATTATAATACATATTATATTCTTGAATTATATGCTTTCAATAGTTTTAAATATTAAATTTAATTATCATATAGATAATTTGTTGAATTTTAAACTAAAAGTTCGTATAACAAACTATTCATGAATTAGTTAGTAAGAAAAAGTGGGGGAGAAAAAGGCAATAGTTTAAACATAGATGGGCCTTTAGCAATAGTATTGTGGTCTTATAGAATAGGCCTTTCGGCTGCACTAGATGGGCCGTGCGGCCACGTTGTACATTATTAGTTCGTTGCATAATTATTTCTTTATTCTAAACTATTGATATTTTATAAATTTTGAGTTTCGTTAATGATTTTCTCTTTCCATATAAATTTCTCTAAACATGCAATAAATGATTATTTTCATATAGGTAGAGTGGTAATATTAAAAGATGGATAATTTAGAATGGAAAATGGTGTTATAATGAAGACAAAGAAGAGGGTGAAAGGGCAAGGTTAATTAATAATTATTGGGAGGATCTCTTTAATCTTTTTTATCATTTTCATTCATTGTCCTTGTCCCGCCACCCTTAATGGTCCCAAGAGGATTAGTCCACACCACCCCATGCGGTTCATGTCCGTGGTTCACCCTACAAACACCATCACCTCTCTCTCTCACCTTTCATTGCCTTTTGTTTCCATTCATTTACTCTCTTCTCAAACACCCTTCAACCTTTCTTCCTTCCTTCAATATTTTATGGTCCCAACACAAGGTTGTAGTAAAATATTCAACACACTACTCTACTTTCAAAACCCTATCCAGAAAACGATGCTACCTCCTCAAAAAAAATACACTCACATTTTTCTCTTCACCTGAATAAATTCCACACTCCCAAAATTGTTACAGCTGGTTAGACAGATTTAATGCTCAAAAGCATTTCTGTATTTCGTATTACGGATCCCAGTGCTTCCTGTACTTTCACTGGAGCCACTACAATTTGGACTCTGGCCCCTCAATCTATGCTTCAAGATCAGGCCACGCACACGAGTGTAGCACCATATGTTTTTCCTACTGCACCCCGTCATTTTCTTCCCTTCACCATACCATTCTACTCACTCATTCATTCCAATCAATTAATAATTAGCTGCTTCACCGTTCTTAAAATGGGGCATACTATGATATATACTGTAAATATAATTTGAAACGTCTTATCACAATTTATATGTTTTGACATATAACAGGATTGTGTTTTGGTTAGTGCACCAGCAATTATATTTCCTCAGCTTTGTTAATCGTATCATGTATGATTAACAGTTATGAATCATGATCAACCACAACTATTTTGTTTTTTTAATCCAAGGTATACATACTCCACTAAAAATAAAATGAAGATCAACTAAATGTATAATCACCATCATTAACCACATACAATTACTTGTAAGGGTGATAGTTTTATCATCCTCACACACTCAAATGTTGATAGGAATAAAACAGATCAGAACAGTCAGCGACCAGTGTTATTACTATACCCTATGAGTGGTTGATAATGATGTGAATTTAAGCTGAGGTCTGTGTTGAATTCCTTTTCTATATATTGAAAAGGAAGTAAACAAAGGCATAAATGAGTAATTAACATGTTGAGTTTGTCCAACTACATTCTGGCAAGCCCCTACCTTAGTTGGATAGGAACCAAAACGTCTTCAAATTGATATCTCTTTCTCTTAACCTTCAATGCAGAAGCACCACTCAATGTTCAGCTTTGGCTGGCTAGCTACCATCATTGTTGCGTCCACATGAACCCACATGAGCATGGACCGCAAGGTATCACTTTTGCCATGTGTATACTTTATGTGCAATGATTATTACACTTTACTACTAGCTATTGACCTCTTGTCAGTGTCAAACCAATGCCAACCTAGATTTGGTGCATGCATATTTGTTTTGATGTATATACTCATCTATCCTCATTGTAGAGTCCATAAACAAATTGACAAAGGGTGGGCGAGTGAGGGAAATTTCTGAAAAATCCTGGACCTGCCCATTTATGCAACCAAGCATGTATAATCTCATTGTCACTTTCCTAATCTCTTCTCAGGACCTTGCCATTAATGACCTAGCTTAAATGTTACCCCATGTCGCCTTCAGTGCTGAGCTGAGTCAACTAGATATCTCCCACTGAAATCATCATGTGCTTCCACTCTACAATTTACCTGTGATCCCTATCCATTTTTCCATATCATATACTGAAAATTTTAATTTATAATAACAAGTTAACAAAATTCGGATTTTTAACTATTGCAGGTAAATATAGAGAAGGTAAGATAAGTTGTGACAGTGAGAAGGACTCCAGTGTCTTTTGCGAAGAATCCTGAAAAGGGCAATGTAGCGAGAATATATATGCTAGAGCTAGAAATATGACCTTTATAATTAGAAGCAGACAGTAAGATAGAGACATCTATACATACTAAAAAGGAAATCTCTCCTTTGTTCTCTAATTCTAACCCTGAAGAAAATGAAAATCAGAATATGTCACAAGTAACACTGTGCATTCGTATAGAATAATACTAATGTCTAATGAGTTGTACCTAATATGTATGTTTGTTTGCCATTGTCATCATGGAAATGGTCGTCCATCAACAAGGGATAATGACTTAACTTGTGTTAGCACTAATGTGTACTTGTGCCAAAGATTATACGAATGATAGAGGTATCAACTTTGATAAATCACCATCGTGTTCTATTATTAGCCTCATTGATATTAAGCATGTTACTCCCCCTTTTGTTTGCAAAAGCATACCAGTAATGGTGCACAATATAAATGTTCCTTCCACCAAAGATTGTGTCCATTCCATGCCACACTATTTGGGTTAAAATCGGATCTTTAAAATCCAGATGCTTATTCAAATTTAAAATTGGTGTTTTAGAACAAAACAAGTTTTTCTTTTTATTTTTTTATTTTGTTTTATGTATATATATACATATATACCCCTTGACGATGGAATTAAAAGTCTAATGAAAAGGACTAGAGAAGGCACATCAACATATACCCATGATCAATTATTCAACTGTTAAACAAGTTTAAATTAATGGTGAAGGAACCCCTCTACAATCTAAAGATGCGAGGAAGCACAAAATACTTTTGAAAATGGACAGTTTCATACTCCGAAGTTACGATTAGTCCCACGTCGATATCATTATAAATGTAAAATAGAAATATGAATTGATTGTGTGAAGAATATCATGATGTAATAAGGAAAAGTCTTACGTACCCTTCGCTCTTTTTCTTATATCAAGACAAAGAAACATCAACTTTTGTTTTGAATTATGGATTGCCAATAATTCATCTTCCAATGCTTCTTGACTTAATAAAATTTTAGTTATTCTATGTCATAGCTCCATTGTTAAATATTATTATGGACCCTTGTTTAAGTTTTAATTAACTTAAATTTATGGTACTTTCAGTATGTAAACTCTTTGTTCAAATTTGTGTTATAATAGAGACAAACAAGGGATCGTTTTCTTATGTTAAAAAAGTTTCGTTTTGATTTTGTTTTACCTTTTAGGTTTTAAAAATAGTTTGAGATAAATTTTCAAATTTTATTTTTGAAAATAGGTTAAAGAAAAAAAATTGATCATTTTATTTTTAAAAATTATTTTAAACGGAAGATAATGATAAGAAAAAGTAAGTAGAGTTTAAAAATGATTTTAATAATTATAGTCATAAAAATGAGTAATTATCAACAAAAATATTAAAATTTATTAATAAAAACAGAAAATTAAATTAGAAGACATCTTTTATCAATTTTGTTTTTTATTTTAATTAAAAAACACAAACAACTTTTAAAAACTATTTTAACAAATATTTATCAAATAAGTTTTTTAATTTTTCAAAACCGGAAAACAGAAAATAACTTTTAAAAACAATAAACAAGTACTAAGTTTTCAATATTTTAGTTTTTAAGAACTAAAAATTTTGTTAGATAATTATTTAGTGAAAATAGTTTTCGAACACGGTTTTTATTTTTGAGTTTTTAAAAATAAAAAAATAGAATCAATGAGATTTTTTATCTTTAAATTTCTGTTTTTATTAATGATATTCACTCTTTTATTAATAACTACAATCACGAAATTATCAAAAATCGTTTTCAGTTTCTATCATTATTATTCATCGTTGTCATCTTTTTTTATTGTCTTAAACAATTTTTAAACTGGAATTATCTAATAAGTTTCTTTCTAACTTATTTTTAAAAGTGATTTTTTTAAATTAATCTCAAAAACTATTTTAAAAACTAAAAAAACAAAATTAAACCTAGTAGAACCTAAATCTTCCCTTTCCATATATATGTTTTTAAAGGAAAAACAAAGACTTACTAAAGTTTAAATGGAATACACAAACTTCTTTTATACTTTTAATTAAATGGTATACACATCCTTTATGTTTTTAATAAAGAGATATTTACCTCTTTTGTTTTGTTTTAAAATAATAAATTAAATAATATTTATATAAAAAAGTATAAAAAAATCACAGTGGTAAATTGTAACAATTAAAAAATATATAAATAAATAAAAAATTGAATGTTTTTGTTATGATTGAATTTTTTAAAATTCAGTTTTTAATTAAAATGATAGTGAATTTGTCAAAAAATTAATATTCAAAAAAACTAAAATTTTTTTAGAACTTCTCCAAAATAATTATTAATAAAAATTGGTTATGAATAAAAATAAATATTTTAACGTGGATATGATACATGAATTGTTTAAACTTGATAAACTTGTTTAAAATTAGAAGAAAAAAAAGTTATTTATATAAACAATTTTAACCAAATTTTAAACAATTTATAATAAAATATTTATTTTTATTTATAAACAATTTTCATTAACCAATCCAGTTAGATATGCCGAAGTGTTTTTAGAAACAACTTCTACCGAATATGTTTTTGTATCTAGATAAAAATTTTTAAAGTATTAATTTTAATATTTAAAAATTTTATTTTTTAGATTTTCATAATTTTTATTTGAATATTGATTAATAAAATTATGATCAAATCAAGAAATAGGTATATTTTACGAAAAAAAAATGTAAGAAATTAATGACTTTTTATTAACAACACAAAAGAGAGTGTTGTCTTTTAAAAGCACATAGAATGTATTTTTCATTTTATCAAAAAAGAAAATTTTGGGGATGCAAAATTTGGAGCTCTTAACGTCCAAAGTAGTTGTATTTAAGTACGTTGAACAAGTGTATACTCCCTCTTTACAGTAAAGAGAGTGAGTGAAAATGTGAGAAGCTTTAAAAAGAGAATGAGTTTGGATATGAATGGTGCGATGGCCAAAAATTAAAGGAGGAAGTGGGTGAGAGTTATTTTAAATGGATAAGGGTAGGTCACTCAAGCACACGTGGCAAGAGGGCCATGTGAGAGTGTAACCACTGTGACTCAACTTGGTCTTGGAGTGAGTGTGGTAAGGCACCATTACCAACACCCACACTAACACCAATCACTTTCTCGTCCGAGCATGTTGGTCTTTGCGTCAAGTTGCCGTTTGTCTCAGTCCTGCGCGTTACTTCCGTTATTTTCTCCTACGTCAACCTTTCTACAAATTTAAATTCACTCATGTTATCACTGTTGCTTTAGATAAAATCACACCTATCAACAAAAATTATTATTAATGTTTTTTATTCAACTATTAGTTTTATACCTCTGAATATATAAAATGTTGTATTTTTTTAAACTGACAAATATTCCAACTTTAGTCTCGTATTCATTGTAGTTTAATATTATAATTAATAATTTAACGTTAAAGGTTTAGTTAGAGAGGGGTGGAGGGAGGAGATTGACGGGGTTACGATTCCTTTTTTTTTTTTATTAGAAAAATATTATAATTCTCTTACAAAATTATTTATTTAAACTGTTTTTCCTAAAACTAATCTTTTATTTCGTATCTATTTTAGTGTTTAACTTGTTTAGTGTTGAGCTTTGCTAAGAATATTTGTTTATTTTCTTGTTGTGATTAACATAATTTAATCAATACAGTGAGGGTCTAATGTTTTGTAATTACACTGTGATTAATAATATAATATCATAATTATATTATTTGTGATAAAAAAGAAATTGAGTCTGTTCTGGGATTCGCATAAATGATCAAAGAAAGCCCAAATTGGATAAAATGAAACACGGCCCTTTTGGTTTCATCAAGACGTCTTGTTCTGTTCATTACGACTTTTTACAGACACGTGTCAATAAGTATTGCCAAAACTTTTTCGGCTACATTATGACCATTTTGGCCATCTCATCCTTATGTTATTTTCTATCATTATTAATATAAATAGTCCCATTTTTTAGGGTTGTATGAATTTGTTTATTGTATTTTCTTCATCTAAGTTATATAAGAATAAAACATAATCATATTAATAAAAATTCAAACGTTGATGTTTTAATTTATATGTAATTTCTTATTATAAATAATTAAAATTACTAAAAAATAATTCTTATATAAATTATTAATTTATGATAAAATCACATTATATTAATATTGTTGGGATAAAGATATTTGATTAAATAAATTATAGGTTTGTATAACGGTACAAAATATTGTATAATCGAACTTCATTTATTTAGTCCTGATTTGTTGGAGTAAAATACTATAAGATCATGGTATCTGTGTACAAAAATAATATGAATAAAAATTATAGAATGAATTCTATGACTTTCAATTTGGTATCAGAGCTTATAACGTATGGTCACAACTAATGGAGATGCACATTGCAGAGAGGGAAAAGTTGTCCTACATCCTGGGAAGGTGAAGCCTCCAACAGAGAACGATAAAGAATATGAAAAATGGTATGTTGAAAACCAAAAAGTGAAAAGATGGCTATTGATGTCCATGAAGCCAAAAATCATGAAAATGTATCTTCACTTACTCATTGCCCTCGATATTTGGAATGTTTTGTCAAAGGCATTTTATGATGGAAGTGATGAGCTACAGGTGTTTGCCCTGAATCAAAGGGCATTCACTACAAAACAAAATAATAGAACCTTAATTAAATATTATCGGGAGTTGGTTGAGATTTTTAGGAAATCGGACCATCGTGACAAAGTAGTCATGAAGGACCCTGATGATGTGAAGTCATATCATAAGTCCATTGAAAGATTAAGGGTGCATATATTCGTTGCTGGACTGGATGATGATTTTGAACAAGTTCGGGGAGAAATCTTGCAGAGAAAGTGACACCTGATTTAGAAGAATGTTATGCATTAATCCAGAGAGAGACAGTCCGACGAACAACGTTGAAAATAGAAGATATGATTTCTGATTCCACAGCTATGATGACAAAGAAGCAGCCAACAAATCATCACAGCAAATCGAAGCAATCAAAAGATTTTGAAAAAGGTAACTACAAGTGTACTCAGTGTAATAAGGATGGATACACCAATGAATGATACTATGAAATCATAGGATACCCTGAGTCGTGGGATCACAGTCGAGCATCGAATAAGAATTCAAAAAGAAATCCAACTGCTGCTGTTGTAACTGCCATTGACAAAGAGGATGACAAAGACATAATGTTTGCTACAATCGCAGGTAGTGATGATTCCAATGGTAAGGCTTTAATAAGCACATCTACCGTTCTGAATAATGCATGGATAATTGACTCAGCGTGTTCTGATCATGTGACTTTTGATGTTAGACAGATTAAAAATCTTAAACTTTCCTAACAAAAAAATATTTCCACAACCAATGGTAGTAAATCCACTATTATTGGAGAAGGAACTGTCTCTATTTCAAACAATTTGAATCTTGATACTGTCATTGTTGTTCCTTCTCTTAAATATAACCTATTGTCAGTCTCGCAAATAACCAAAGTTATTTATGTGTTGTAATTTTTTAGCCTAACTCTTGTATTTTTAAGGACATTCAAACGAGGAAGACGATTGGTTGTGGTATTAGGCGATGTAGACCCCAAATCTTGCCCGACCTACGAATAAAGTCAGAAAACTTCCTATTTGAAGACGGTCGAAGCCTAACAAGCCACTAAGAGAGACTATTAGGCCCCCGTACTAGGATAGGAAGGTTTTTTGGCACGAAAAAATAAGGTTTCTCGCCTTTTTGGGACGAGACCGTCGTCTCGAAATCGAGACCGCCGTCTCGCCTCAAGCAAAGGTCGAGACCGCCGTCTCGTTTGTCCAAACGGCAGTCTCGCCACATGCAAAGGTCGAGACGGCAGTCCCGACTTTCCAAACGGCGGTCTCGCCACCCAATGAAGCATGAGACGGCGTTCTCGACTTTCCAGACCGCCGTCTCGCCATTTTTGCAAGGCGAGACGGCGGTCCCGAATCTCGAGACGGTAGTCTCGACCCTGTCAGACGAGACGGCGGTCTCGACCTGTCAGGCGCGAAAAACTATAAATAGGGGCCTCCATTCCCTCATTTCCACACAGTTTATCCTCCTTCTCTCTAGATTTTCTCTCTCTAAAACCCCTCCGAAGCATTTCCGGAGTTTCTGAGTGTCTCTAGGAGTAATTTGAGCGTTTCAAATCTTCTCTAGAACCCCTCTGAAGCATTTCCGGAGTTTTTGAGTGTTGTAGAGTGAAGGGCTGCCATAAAGCACCCTCTTTTAAAGAGATAATAGAAAAAGCTTGCTTTGGAGGTTCACACTCTCCCTCTCTACTTTTACTGCTTTCATTTAAATTATGCAATAGACGTTAGAGCCATGTAGTCGTAATTTTTAAATTCCGCATAATAAAAGGGTAAAAGCGCATTTTCCAATTTATTTATTTATCCAAAGTAGCCGGCCTATCATAGGGAACCCGAAAAGGGCGTCGTAAAGGAACTAACACTTCCTTTACACGTAACTAACTCCCTTACCCAACTCTGGTTCTAACGACCAAAGTTGGTTTTCAAAAACCAACGTCTTTTAAAACTCCTTTTTCGATGTTTCTGGTAAAAACATCGGTGACGACTCCAGAACCCTTCAAAACATGTTCTTGGGTTAGCCCAGTTATCGGAAAACTCAAGAACACTTTTCGAAAACCTCGTCTCTAGGTTAGCCTGGTTATCGGACAACCTAAGGACGTTGTAACCACCCATAAAAAACGCGAAAGCAAGAGGGTCGAAAACCATCGCGTCGCTCCGACCGCCCCTCGTTTTTGGGAGGTGGCGACAGATGACGACTCCACTGGGGAAGCCTAGAGAGTTTATCCCATTTAGTGATGGGCCGGCTTAAAAAATAAATAAACCAAGAAAAATACGCTTTTACCCTTGCCTTGTATTATAACATGTTTTGTTGCTTGGCTTTCAATAACTGTTGCTTGTTTATACTTACGCAATTGATTGAAATACAAACTGTACACAAACCTTTGCACACTACAATTCCCTCTATACCCGGGGGCAAGTGAGAAAATCATAGGGAGTGGGTGGCAGGTACGGTTCGCTGTAGTGATGGCCTTGTGCCCACCGGTGTGATCGGAAACCACCACTCAAGGTGATAACCTTCCTCTTTTGGCAACAAGACTGACTTTGGCCTTAGTGCTAAGCATGGTCGGACGGCTGGAGAGTGGGGACCCTATAATGGGGGCACCTTGGGGGCCTTAGCCTGGTGAGAACAGTTAGAACCTACCCTGACCAATGCACTTTTCTGCAGGAAAACCCTACCTCGTGATAAAAATGAATTCTCGCTTGTTCGCGGATGACTGAATTGTTTGTGCATATGTTTGTTGCATTTGTCTGTTGCATAGCATAAACAAACAACAAAGAAAAATCCAAAAATATTTTCGCAAATAAACACCCTTATCTCGGACAGTCTGCCTTTTAGCTAGCCTGGTTTCAGGTTCTTTGCAAGCTAAGTAGCCACGCAGTTCCGAAAAAAGAGATAAGGGACGCTAAATATTCTTTTCGCATAAAGCCACACTTTATCTCGGACAGTCTGCCTTTTAGCTAGCCTGGTTTCAGGTTCTTTGTAAGCTAAGTAGCCACGCAGTTCCGACAGAAGAGATAAAAGGCTATAAAATAAAAATCAAAATAAAAACCGGTTTCCAAAAACCACAAATAAGACCTGGTCCAAAAATATTACATTCATAAAAGCATTCATGTAGATAGTTTATTTTTTCAAAAAAAAAAAAATATACGCAAATACCATATATCATGTAGGAAAAACATGATAAATAGGAAAATAAACACTCACATTCATTCAATAAACATCATCTTCATCAAAGCATACATTTTGATTTTAGAAAATGGAGGGGACAAGTAGACAAGTGGGGAAGGTGGATATTCCCCGATACCATACTGGGAAGCTCGAACGGCTTAGCACAACAATGCCACCAGAGGTCCGCGCTGATTTTGAAAAGTCCTATGGACAGATTTTGGACCTCCTAAAGATTAGTGTCGATCAGGTTTTCCTCAGGGTACTGATCCATTTCTGGAACTCCAGTCTGCAGTGCTTTGAATTTCCGCAGTTCGACATGGTGCCCACCTTAGAGGAGTATGAAACTATGTTGAAATGACCCAAGTCAGCCGGGGTCCATATCCGCCACGAGGCATACACTCCTGCAGCATCAGTTGTTGCCCTCATTCATCTACCCTACCGGCAGAGTACCCTGATAGGGAGAGGGAACTTCCAGGGCTGGAAAGTATCAATGTTAGTAGACCACCTGTCCTACTTGGCTGAAAGGGCAGAGTGGGTTACCTTCAACAAAACCCTGGCGCTAATAATTTTTGGAATGATCCTGTTCCCTTTCCACCTCGACACAATAGATCAAGCCGTCATGGACGCCTTCTTCGCCTGGGACGTCAACTGGAAGAGTCCCTTGCCTGCTATTCTTGCCGACACCTTGCTCTCGATGGATTTTTGCCGCCAGAAGCAAGGGAGAACACTCCGCTGCTGCTCTTCATTATTGTTTGTGTGGAGCATCACGCACCTTTACGCCTCAAGTCACATGGGGGTATTCCCCGATCCTTTAAAAAGCTTCTCCAAGATCCCCCTCCAACGACGTCTGACCTCAGAATGGAGGGATGAGTTGGAACGAAAGGACGCCAACAGTTTGTCCTGGGTCTGCCCTTGGTTCCGACCCGGCCCAGTTCTTGTCAGATGCGGGGACTACCCAAACGTACCCTTGATAGGACTAAGGGGTTTGTAGACCCCTAATTTTGCCCGGCCTCTCAAATAAAGATAAAGGAGATCACCCGTAACAAGATAAAGCTCGTCTAGCATTACAAATGAGAGCCAAGGAGACTTCCCATATGAAGATAAAGCTTCAATAGACACATATCGGCATCAACTGACGTCCAAAACAGGCAAGGAAAGCTTCCCGGAGTCCCGAAACGCGCGAAACTGGCCAGAACAGGTTGAGACGGCCGTCCCAGTTGGGACGGCCGTCCCAACCTCTTAAAACCAGTTGGGACGCGCGTCCCAAAGTTGGGACGGCCGTCCCAAACCCATTTTAAGTGGGACGGCCGTCCCGGCCTTCCTGGGGGTCCCGCTCTGTGTAAATTTGCCATTTGGGACGGCCATCCCAGTCCAGACGGCCGTCCCAACCCAGACGGCCGTCCCAAAGTGCGCCAGCTGCGAAAAACTATAAATAGGAGGCTCATTTGCCACTTTTTGACACCACAGACACTCCAGAGAGCTCTGAAACACTTTAGAGCACTTGTCTACTTCTCTCTCTCTCTCGAATGATCTTTCCGATTGCCTTAAATAGGTAACAATCGGTTAAGGAATTATATTCCGGCATTTGATTCTTCTTTAAATTTGTAGTAGAGTCGATCTTGTATTGGTGAGGAGAGACTGTGTAGAGAGAGGGGTTGCCAAAACGCACCCTCACAGTTCGAGGTTCTCAATATAAAGCTTGCTACGGAGGTTCTTTTCAATTCCCTTCTCTTTTATTGTTTTATTTATTGTTTTATTGTTTTATTTAGCTTTATTATGTCATGAAGAATAGGATCATGTAGATAGCTATTTTAATATCTCTTTTATTGCTTTATTTAGCTTTATTCATCATTTTATACATGCAACATAGAATAAAATCATGTAGATAGCCATTTAATATTATGTAATAAAATAGGGTAATCGCGTAATTTCTTGTAGTCTTTATTTAAATGAATTAATCTGTCATAGGGAACCCGAAAGGGGCGTTGTGGGGTGCTAACACCTTCCCCACACGTAACTAACTCCCTTACCCAACTCTGGTTATAATGGCCAAGTGCGGTTTTTCTTAAAATCAACATTTTTTCCTTTTCCAATGTTTATGGTCAAAACATTGGTGGCGACTCCATAAGAATCCCTTTTCGAAAACCTTTTAAAACAAAAACGCGAGTCTAAACCATCTTTTCGCGACCGCTCGCATAAACGTTTCGAGACGTCCTCCGGACGTCGGAAAGGGACGGCGGCGACAGATGGCGACTCTACTGGGGAAGCTAGAGAGTTGATCCCATTTAGTGACAGATAAATTCAAACTAAGTAAAGATTTGAAATTACGCCTTTACCCTTCTGTATGTTTTTATTGTATGGCTTTAATAACTGTTGTATGATTATTTCTGCAATTGTTTGAAATATAAATTGCACACAAGAACCCTTGCACACAACAGTCCCTCTATACCCGGGGGCAAGAGTGAATATCTATAGGGAGTGGGTGGCAGATACGATCGGTTAGTTGGCACACGGGGCTACTGCCGTTGTCGGAAAACCACCAACTCAAGGTGATAACTCTCTTCTTTTGGTCTAAGGGTGTCGCCACGAGTTCCGTGCATGACCCGAGGATTGAGAGATTGAGAGGTCCCTATAATGGGGGCACCTTGGGGACCTTTGGCCTGGTGAGAACAGTTAGAACCACCTAAACCAAGCACGTTTCTCGAGGAAAATCCTACCTCGTGATTAAATAAGCGTGGCTCCGCTCGTGGATGTGTAAATTGTGTGTGCATACGTTTGCTGCATTTGTATTGATGCATTAGTATAAGGTAATCATACAACAGACAAAAAAGTGAAAAACCCTAAAAAAAATCATAAAAAAGTGAAAAACCCTAAAAATCATAAAAAAGTGAAAAACCCTAAAAATCATAAAAAAATATAAAAACATTAAGGTCATAAAAATACCTTTTTACAAAAGATTTTTGGCAAAGTCGTATCATTCATACCATATCATTCAATAAGTGGTAAAACCAAGAGAGAAAACCAATGCATTAAGAAAAGTATGCATAAACATCATCATAATAAAACCTCTCATACATAAACACATTCATCCTAGGGCGTATTTATTCCACGCTAATCATTTAAAATAAAAAGTCATAATAATAATCATTAAAATCATTTAGAAGGTGGTTGGTCTTCCGCCCGTCCTCACTCGTGCTCAAAAAGCTAAGAAGATGGAACAACTAGAAGAGCAAAACCGAAAGCTCACCGCTGAGCTTACTACGCTGAAAGAGCAAATGGCTCAAATGCTAGAAATGATGCATCAACAGAATCTTCATCGAGAGGATCCTCAGAATGGACAAGCCTCTCACCAAGAAGAAGAAGAGGAACCTCAAAGTGAGCACGATCATTCTGACACAAGAGCAGTACATATTCATGCTCCTGAAATATCAAAACAACAAATCACTGCTCTTGAAGAAAGGCTGAGAGCCATGGAAGGTCATAACTTTGATATAAAAGAAGCAGCTGATATGTGCCTCGTCAAAAATATCCAATTCCCTAACAAGTTCAAAACTCCGGACTTCCCGAAATACATGGGATCGACCTGCCCGAGAAGCCACCTTACAATGTACTGTCGTAAGATGGCTGCACATGCTGATAATGAAAAACTCCTGATCCACTGCTTTCAGGAGAGCCTGGCTGAATCAGCCTTAAACTGGTATATGCAACTAGAAGGAGGGCAAATCCAAACCTGGAGACATATGGCAGATGCATTTCTTCGTCGTTATAAATACAACATTGACCTGACCCCTGAAAGAGCAGATCTACAATTATTAAGCAAGAAAAACGACGAATCCTTCAAAGCATATGCCCAAAGATGGAGGGAATTAGCAGCACAAGTGGAACCTCCTCTATCCGACAAGGAAACCACATCCATGTTCATCAATTCTTTGACTGGTCCCTATTACGACAAAATGATAGGGAACACATCAACACTCTTTGCGGATGTGGTAATTATAGGAGAAAGAGTAGAGCAAGGTCTGAAAAGCGGAAGAATTGCACAGCATACTACCTCCAATTCCTCTACTCCAAATGATAAAAAGAGCTTTGGAAAAAGGAAGGAAGGAACCGTGAATGCAGTTAGTATTACCACTCCTTCTGCCTCCTCGCAACAAGCCAAACCACGCAGACAGGAGAGGAAATTCACTTCCATACCTACCTCCTATGGAAGTCTATTTTTGAAATTGTTGGACGCCAAGCTCCTCGTGCG
Organism: Sphenostylis stenocarpa; assembly: GCA_963425845.1. Lineage (NCBI taxonomy): Eukaryota > Viridiplantae > Streptophyta > Magnoliopsida > Fabales > Fabaceae > Sphenostylis > Sphenostylis stenocarpa. The sequence goes on from OY731400.1 coordinate 65,186,196, forward strand.
CGTCCCTCCCAAGAAAATGGAGCCACCATACCCAGAATGGTATAAAACTAATGAAAGCTGTGATTACCATTCAGGTTCTCCAGGGCACTCCATCGAAAGCTGTGTAGCCCTAAAGCACAAGGTCCAAAATCTAATAGACGCGGATGGATTACCTTTGACGCATCTACTCCGAAGGTGGATGACCAGCCCCTATCAATGCCCGAATAAAAGATGGGATAATCGGAGACCAGCGAGATTAGGGCTCATCATTTTTATCATCTTTTGCAATAAAAAATATAGATAAAAATAGATATAAAAAAAAAAACTTCCGATGTATTTCTCGTGATCCCTGCCCATGATCACAAGATTTTTGGTTAATAAGGGCTTTGTAAATATTTTCTTCTATCAATACAATAAGGCATTTTCTTTAATATCCATATTCTCTTTCATTCTTTTCTCTCTCATACGTCTCATAAAGAAATCTAAAACAAAGCATAACCCATACAATCATGTCTGTGATTGAAAACTCCTTGGAAGATCTGAAAGCTTGAAGACGAATGGATTGAGTCAGGACAGTGAGGAGGGGACCATTTCCCCGACATGCAAAGACTGCTAGAAAAAGAAGCGCAATCAATACAGCCCTATCAGGAGAAAACTGAGGTCATCAATCTGGGACAAGAAGATAATAAGAAAGAAGTAAATATTGGGACCCAAATTGATGATGATGTCAAAGAAAAACTAATACAATTGCTAAGAGAATATATGGACGTGTTTGCGTGGTCCTACCATGATATGCCTGGGATCGATAAAAGTATAGTGGAGCATCGATTACCATTAAAAGAGGGATTTCTGCCCGTTAAACAAAAAACTCAGAAGAGTAAAACCAGAATGGTCCTTAAAAATTAAAGAAGAAGTAGAAAAGCAGTTGGATGCCAATTTCCTGATCGTTTCAAAATACCTTGAATGGCTGGCAAATATTGTGCCAGTTATAAAGAAAAATGGAAAAATCAGAGTATGCGTAGATTACCTGGACTTGAACCGTGCAAGTCCGAAAGATGATTTCCCCTTACCACATATTGATATGCTCGTAGATCACACTGCTACAAATACTCTTTATTCTTTCATGGATGGATATGCAGGGTATAATCAAATCAAATTGGCTGTCGAAGACAGAGAAAAAACTTCCTTCATTACGCCATGGGGGACATTTTGTTATAGAGTGATGCCGTTTGGACTTAAGAATGCAGGGGCGACCTATCAAAGAGCTATGGTTACACTATTTCACGATATGATCCACAAAGAAATCGAAGTATACGTGGATGATATGATTGTCAAGTCTAAAAATGAGACAGATCACTTCCTACACTTAACGAAATTATTCAATCGGCTTCGAAAATACCAGATTAAGCTTAATCCGCTAAATGCACGTTCGGAGTACGATCAGGAAAACTTCTCGGGTTCATCGTCGAGGAAAAAGGAATTGAGGTAGACCCTGATAAAACAAAAGCAATCATAGAGATGCCCCCGCCAAGAACAGAAAAAGAAGTTAGAGGGTTCTTAGGCCGAATAAACTACATCGCACGGTTCATTGCGCAATTAACAGATAAATGTATGCCCATCTTCAAGTTATTGCGTAAAAACCAACCGACAATTTGGAACGATGAATGTCAACGAGCCTTCGAAAATATCAAAATATGCCTAACTAATCCTCCAGTATTGATACCACCTGTGGAAGGGAGACCCCTAATTCTTTACCTATCAGGATTTGACGAGTCCATGGGATGTGTGCTCCGTCAACAAGATGACACTTGGTAAAAAAGAACAAGCCATATATTACCTCAGGAAAAATTCCTAAACTATGAGACCCGTTATACACCACTCTGAAAAAACATGTTGTGCATTGGTGTGGGCAACTCAACGCCTTCGACAATATATGGTCAGACATACAACTTGGTTAATTTCCAAAATGGACCCAATCAAATACTTGTTTGAAAAACCCATCTTGACCGGAAGGATAGCTAGATGGCAAGTACTCCTCTCAGAATTTGATATTATTCATATCACTCAGAAAGCTATAAAAGCCAGTCCTTTGGCAGACTACCTGGCACATGGGCCAACAGACGAATATCAATCCCTCCAAGATGATTTTCCAGATGAGCATATAATGCATATTCAACATGAAGAGCTTAAAAATGATGAGTGGATCATGTTTTTCGATGGAGCTTCAAACTTACTAGGACATGGGATCGGAGCTATTTTAATATCGCCTTGAAAAGAAGCATATCCCAATAAAGACCAGATTAACCTTCGACTGTACAAACAATATGGCAGAATATGAGGCCTGTGCTCTAGGTATTCAAGCGGTCTTGGATCACGGGGTAACCAAACTCAAAGTATTCGGTGACTCATCCCTTGTTATTTATCAACTCAAGGGTGAATGGGAAACTAGAAACTCCAAATTAATCCCTTATCTGGAGCATATCCGTAAGATGACTTCACAAATGGAAAACATCAGTTTCGAATATATCCCTCTGGAGGATAACCAAATTGCTGATGCGCTGGCAACATTATCATCCATGTTCGCACTAGGGCAAGAGCATGAGATGCCTATCATCCAAGTCAAAAGGCACGACAAACAAGCCTTTTGTATGATGGTGGATAGCGAAAAAGATAAAGCCCCTTGGTATCAGGACATAAGGCGATACTTGACAAAGGGTGAATACCCCGAGGGAATCAGTGACAATGATAAAAGGACCATTCGTAAAAGGGCTATAGGGTTTACAGTGATAGGAGAAACCCTCTATAAAAAGAATTGTGATTCTACTTTATTAAGATGTGTTAATCCCGAAGAAGCCCAGATATTGATCAAAGAAATACATGAAGGAACCTTTGGGACTCATGCACCAGGGCATATCATGGCTAGGAAAATCCTCAGAGCAGGATACTTTTGGTCCACAATGGAAAAGGACTGTTATCAGTATGCTAGAAAATGTCACAAGTGTCAAATACACGCAGATAATGTACATGTTCCACCGATACCTCTCAATGTTATGGCTATCCCTTGGCCATTTGCTATGTGGGGCATAGATGTCATTTGACCTATTGAGCCTAAGGCGTCCAATGGTCACTCGATTCATTTTGGTAGCCATTGATTATTTCACTAAATGGGTGGAAGCTGCATCTTATGCACATGTGACTAGAAAAGTAGTGGTCACCTTCGTTAAGAAAGATATCATATGTCGATACGGCATTCCACATCGCCTCATTACTGATAATGGGACCAATCTGAATAATAAAATGATGGAAGAACTATGTTATGACTTCAAAATTCAGCATCATAACTCCTCTCCTTATAGGCCTAAAATGAATGGCGCAGTGGAAGCAGCCAATAAAAACATCAAGAAGATTGTTCAAAAGATGGTTAAAACCTATAAAGATTGGCATGAAAAATTACCTTTTGCTCTTCATGGATATCGAACGTCTGTACGAACCTCAACAGGAGCCACTCCATTCTCCCTTGTATATGGAATGGAGGCCGTATTGCCAATAGAGGTCGAAATACCTTCCCTGCGAATTATTATGGAAGCAAAATTAACAGAATCCGAATGGGTCCAAAGTCGATACGATCAATTAAACCTTATCGATGAAAAGCGGCTGAATGCCATATGCCATGGACAAGCCTATCAAAAGAAGATAAAAAAGGCTTATGATAAAAAGGTACGCCCTCATACTTATCAAGAAGGGGATTTAGTGATAAAGAAACTGCTTCCAGCCCAGAAGGATAAAATTGGAAAATGGGCGGCAAATTATGAAGGACCCTTTGTGGTCAAACGAGCTTTCTCAGGAGGGGCACTTATTCTCACTAATATGGATGGAGAAGAGCTTCGACACCCAATCAATTCTGACGCAGTAAAGAAATATTATGCTTGAAGACATTGCTCAAGACCCGTCAGGAATGAAAATCCGCAAAGGACATTCCTGGGCAAAAGATAGGGTCCATATTCCTCGCTAGGATATGTCCTAGGCAAAAAGAAGAGGTCAAAAAAAAAAAAAAAAAAAAAAAAAAAAAAAACTAAGAGCAATGGTTACATTAGTTGAAAACCGAAAAGGCGGCTAAAGTAACATTCTTCCAGGAGCAAGCAGTCTGCATAGTCTTCACTCTGAGCTCAGGCATCTCAACTGAAGCAATTAGGAGAACTGGGGGGCAGATATCATAGACATGACTGTTCAAGCCTATACAGTACAGCCAACCTTGACTACCCATTCTTCTAAATTCCTTTTGTAATCCTTCTGTAAAAGAAATAAACTTTCGTTCATTTATCAATAAAATTCCCTTTCATTTCCTTTCTCTTGACCAAATATTACGGAAATGCCTCTTTATTGATAAATCATAAATATGCGCAAAGACTTTTTAATCAAAAATCAAACATGCATCTAAAAAGGGGAAGCATATAAAAATAATAAGATAATAAGCGCCTGCTAGGATATTCTTAGGAAAAAACCAGGGTAGCCTGCTAGAAAAAAAAAAAAAAAAAAAAAAAAAGAAGAACGATCTAGGCAAAAGATAAGGCAAAAGCCCCCTAAGATATTCTAGGCAAAAATTAAGGCAGCCCGCTAGATCGAAAACCCGTAAAGGGCGGTCTAGGCAAAAGATAGGGCTAAAACCAAAAGATGAGTAAAAGATGAGCCCATCATTAAGATCATAAGAAAGGAGCCCATCGGCATATTCGTGAGAAGCCGACGGAAGAAGGCCAGTCACTTTCTAAATGCATCAAAAATAAATGAACATCAGATTGCATTTAGGACATCCACACACAAAGTAGTTGCATAATACGACTTCGTCAAAATCAAGAAAAAATAATTTTCTTCAAACAAGAATAATAAACATGCATATAAGGAGGATAGTCTCCATGTTTGTGATTGGAAATAAAAGGCGCCAAAATCCAGCCTCTAAATGAAAGTCAAAAACACGAAAGGCGAAATCAAAATCATTTTAGCAGACTAAAGAGCTCCAAGAAAGCTAATTCCAACCATCAACCTTCTACACCAATAAAAGAAGGTACATCAAAAATAGAAAAAGCCAATGGAAGGGCTTGATAATCCCCAAGCGGATCCTTGCCTACTCCAAAGGCAAAACAAAATTTCTCCATGACTCAACATCTACACTACATGAGTCATCAAGCATAAATCACTTGGAGCTGCAATCAACATCTTTCCATCCAGAAAAGTCATCAATGTAGAAAAGCCAACGGAAAGGCTCAATTATCCCCAAGCGGATCTTTGCCTATTCCAGAGGCAAAGCAAAAAGAATACCTCGCGACTCATCTTCGTCACCACATGAGTCATCAAGCACACTCATATAAGGATCTCCACTTCATTCCCCAACGGAGAATAAGGGTTACACAAGAGCCCATCATACGAAGTCAAGTCCTTTACATCACACGAGAGAGGCAACCCTGGAAAGAGAATCCCCAAGAAGAGCACATCAAGAAAAATCTATAAAAGAAGAAAATGAGAAAATTCCATCCACAGGAAGGCAAATCAACCCCACTGGGATCATCAAAAAGAAAATTTTCTCCCCAGGAAGCCTAACCGCAAAGGCAAATTACAAATTACAAATCCACAGGGAGTTAAGCACCCAATATGAATATCCCCAGTGAAGTACAAAACCTTCACTCCCAAGAATGCCTATGCTTACTCGAGAACAATCAAAGAGCCGATATCCCCAAGAAACGGGAAATCAACCTAAAAGAGGTAATACAAGCAAAGCTTTCAAGAAACATCTACCTACTCAGAGGTATTATCAAGAACAAATATCCTCAAATAGAACATCAGCCTATTCAGAGGCAAACAACAAGTAAAAAGCCTTCACCACTATTGAAGCACACGCCTAATCAAGAGGCACAATCAAGAATCAACAAATCCCCAGGGGATTCCCGCCTAATCAAGAGGCACAACCAAATAGAAATCACATCCCCAAGTGGGCTCTCGCCTAATCAAGAGGCACAATCAAGAATCAATAAATCCCCAGTGGATTCCCGCCTAATCAAGAGGCACAACAAAATCCTCAAATGAATCTTCGCCTAATCAAGAGGCACAATCAATAAGAGAATTCAAAATCCCCAAAAGGATTCCCGCCTAAAAAGAGGCAATCGACATAATCCCTGCAAAGCCGGATGGCTAAAACAAGAAAAGCCAAAAATCAAGAATCCTGGAAAACCGGATGACTAAAACAAAAAAATCAAAAAGAAAAATTACTCCCCATAGGCGCATGATCAGAGACAATAAGTCGCCAGAAACCGGATGAGGGTTCGTACTCATCAATCAAAAAGATATTCCAAAAAGAGCATTCCAAGAATTTGTCAAAATGCAGATTCGTACCAGATGGGGGTAGGTACTCATCAGAGTCCGTCGAAATGCAGACTCACACCCAGTGGGGTGTAAAAACCATTAGAGTCCGCAAGATGCAGGACTCGCACAATAGAGCCTTGTCAAGATGCAGGTTCACACCCAGTGGGGTGTAAAAACCATTAGAGTCCGTCAAGATGCGAGACTCGCACAATAGAACCTTGTCAAGATGCAGGTTCACACCCAGTGGGGTGTAAAAACCATTAGAGTCCGGCAAGATGCGGACTCGCACAATAGAGCATTGTCAAGATGCAGGTTCGCACCCAGTGGGGTGTAAAAACCATTAGAGTCCGGCAAGATGCAGACTCGCACAATAGAACCTAGTCAATATGCAGGTTCGCACCCGAGTGGGGTGTAAAATCCACTAGAACCTAGTCAATATGCAGGTTCGCACCCAGTGGGGGTGTAAAATCCACTAGAACCTAGTCAATATGCAGGTTCGCACCCAGTGGGGGTGTAAAATCCACTAGAACCTAGTCAATTTGCAGGTTCGCACCCAATGGGGGTGTAAAAACCACTAGAATCCGGCAAAATGCAGATTCGTACCAGGTGGGGGTAAGTACCCACCAAAACCTTAAAAATGCAGATTCATACCAGGTGGGGTAGGTACCCACCAAAACCTTAAAAAGAAAAGCTCAAACCGAGATAGGGGTTGATACCTATCAAAATATTTATCATCCGGAGGATCAACAAGGAGCAGCATCCGAAGGATAACCTGGCAAAAGGGTTAACTCCTTCCCCTACCAACTAATTTTGTCGGTATACTAAAACCAACGAATTAGTCTAGGCAGGTGAAGGGGGGCTTGTAGACCCCTAATTTTGCCCGGCCTCTCAAATAAAGATAAAGGAGATCACCCGTAACAAGATAAAGCTCGTCTAGCATTACAAATGAGAGCCAAGGAGACTTCCCATATGAAGATAAAGCTTCAATAGACACATATCGGCATCAATCGACGTCCAAAACAAGCAAGGAAAGCTTCCCGGAGTCCCGAACGCGCGAACTGGCTGAGAACAGGTTGAGACGGCCGTCCCAGCTGGGACGGCCGTCCCAACCTCTTAAACCAGTTGGGACGCGCGTCCCAAAGTTGGGACGGCCGTCCCAAACCCATTTTAAGTGGGACGGCCGTCCCGGCCTTCCTGGGGGTCCCGTTCTGTGTAAATTTGCCATTTGGGACGGCCATCCCAGTCCAGACGGCCGTCCCAACCCAGACGGTCGTCCCAAAGTGCGCCAGCTGCGAAAAACTATAAATAGGAGGCTCATTTGCCACTTTTTGACACCACAGACACTCCAGAGAGCTCTGAAACACTTTAGAGCACTTGTCTACTTCTCTCTCTCTCTCGAATGATCTTTCCGATTGCCTTAAATAGGTAACAATCGGTTAAGGAATTATATTCCGGCATTTGATTCTTCTTTAAATTTGTAGTAGAGTCGATCTTGTATTGGTGAGGAGAGACTGTGTAGAGAGAGGGGTTGCCAAAACGCACCCTCACAGTTCGAGGTTCTCAATATAAAGCTTGCTACGGAGGTTCTTTTCAATTCCCTTCTCTTTTATTGTTTTATTTATTGTTTTATTGTTTTATTTAGCTTTATTATGTCATGAAGAATAGGATCATGTAGATAGCTATTTTAATATCTCTTTTATTGCTTTATTTAGCTTTATTCATCATTTTATACATGCAACATAGAATAAAATCATGTAGATAGCCATTTAATATTATGTAATAAAATAGGGTAATCGCGTAATTTCTTGTAGTCTTTATTTAAATGAATTAATCTGTCATAGGGAACCCGAAAGGGGCGTTGTGGGGTGCTAACACCTTCCCCACACGTAACTAACTCCCTTACCCAACTCTGGTTATAATGGCCAAGTGCGGTTTTTCTTAAAATCAACATTTTTTCCTTTTCCAATGTTTATGGTCAAAACATTGGTGGCGACTCCATAAGAACCCCTTTTCGAAAACCTTTTAAAACAAAAACGCGAGTCTAAACCATCTTTTCGCGACCGCTCGCATAAACGTTTCGAGACGTCCTCCGGACGTCGGAAAGGGACGGCGGCGACAGGGTTGCATAGCCTATTCACCTATAGTGGCTATGAGGCAACTCATGAGGACCCAAACTACTATCTCTCGAGGGGAACTCGGGGGGCTGTGCTTCTTTGGAGACCCATGCACAATCGCCAACTCATTAACCGTGAGAAAAGCATGGGAGAGGCCAGTCTACATGGGAGACAGAGAGCTAGGAAAAGCTCGGGTAACTGTCAATAGTGACTACGAGGCGTGGAGAAGAAGAAGAGGGATGGCTCAACCATCCACCACACCCGTACCAATCGCCAACAACGAAGAGCTGCAGGCACAAGTCGATGCCTTGACCCAGAGGATAGAAATTATGGGAGCCCAGATAAGGGCCCTTGAAGAAAGAGAGCAAGAGTCTATCCTCACGATTGCCGGTCTACAGAGGCAAGGCAAGAAAAAGGATCATGAAATAGAGCGCCTCAAGGATCAATGTGCTGATTCTAATGAGCAAGCTATCCGGGCATCCAAAGCTGCCAGAACCAGCTCGGATAGCCAACTACAAGAGATAACCGCCAAGTAGGCACGCCTTGAGGCCGAATCAGCAAAGCAGGCGCAAATGATCAAGGAGTTGTCGCGAGAGCTCCTCAACACTCGGTTAGAAATACGCCAAGAGCGGGAGGCCAACCGAAGACTCACCAGGAGTCTTGCTGATCTACGTCTTAAAGAAAAAGACGGGCTAGCTCAGTACGACCAAGTACTAGAAGAAAAAGACCGAGCTGTTGCAAAGTTCGATGAACTACAAGCCTTGGTCGTTCATCAAGAGGCGAAGATTAAGGAGGCTCAGAAGTACAGTGAAGACATGAGTCAGGCGGTCCACAAACAAAGCGAAGCACTTGCTCGTCATGTCCGAGAAGCCGAGAGAGAACTACATAGGGATCAAGACCCGCCTGTGGGTTTCTTTAGGCTTTTCCGTTTTTGCCAAAAGTTGCTTCGTAGTATGGAATAGGGGAATGTACACCTTCAAATGAATTAATGAAATCTTTCCTTTATTCTACAATTGTCTACTTGCATGCATAAGCATTCATTTGCATATTTAACTTCCCCTCCTTCATGCTTAATAAATAAGATAATAAAAAGGAAGGACTAACTGACACGTCTTCCAAATCAGAAGAATGGAGAGAAATCCACTCCTAATAAAGCTTACCCCAACGGTCGACTCGCCACAAGAGGAAAATAAACCTCGGTCGTTGGTCCTCAAGAATAAAGAAGAGGGGGCAAGGACGCCAGTGCGACTATTTATGCCACGTCCTTTCCCCTACGAATCAAATAAAGTTGTACCGTGGAGATATGGGGAATCTTCACCAATAAAGGAAGAGATCACAAACATTGTCGGCATTGGGGGCACGACTAGAAGCAGAAGAATCTACTCCCCCAGGGACTTACAAGAAGACGTCCCCAAAAATAAAGGAAAAAATAAAAATACCGAGGAGAAAGAAAATAAAGAATCCAAGGAGGAGACAGAGGAAATACTCCAGTACATAAGGCAAAGTGAGTATTCCATCATAGACCAACTCAATCACACACCTGCGAAGATAACGTTGCTATCTCTGATAATGAGCTCAGAACCGCATAGAAACGCCCTGCTGAAGGTCTTGAGCGAGGCGCATGTACCTCATACTATATCCCAAGAAAAGGTCGAGAGAATCGTCGGTCACATTATGGCAAGCGATCACCTCACCTTTACAGAGGAAGAACTCCCCCTCGAGGGGTCAAAACATAACAAACCCTTGCACATCTCAGTCAAGTGCAAGGAGTACCTCATCGCAAAAGTTCTTGTGGATAACGGGTCATCCTTGAATGTGATGCCCAAGTGCACACTAGAAAAACTGACTATCCAAGGAACCCGTCTGCGCCCAAGCAGCACCATCGTTCGAGCCTTCGACGGATCCAAGCGAGAAGTAGTGGGAGAAGTTAACTTGCCAATCCAAGTTGGACCCACTATCTTCAACGTCGATTTCCACGTCATGGATATTACTCCAGCATATAGCTGTCTCCTCGGCAGGCCTTGGATTCATGACGCTAAGGCAGTACCTTCAACGCTCCACCAAAAAGTCAAGTTCATAGTGGATGACAAATTGGTCACGGTCCAAGCAGAAGACGACATCCTGATCAGCGGACCATCCACCCAACCTTGTGTGGATGCGGCTGAAGAGGCCCTTGAAACATCTTTTCAAGCGCTCGAAATTGCCAGCATAGAGCGACTTCCCAGAAACACAAAAGTAGCCCGCATGATGTTGAAGCATGGCTACCATCCTGGCCAAGGACTGGGGGCAGATTCCCAAGGCATGAGGGAACCCCCAGAATTCAAAGACAATCCTTGCAAGTATGGCCTAGGATATGACCCCACTAAGGGTCGGACGGGAAAAGGAAAAGGGAAGTCCCCCCTCCGCACGCTCAAGCAAATTTTCCGAAGTGGAGGGGTGCAAGCGTCAAGAGTCACCCTAGTCATTAGGAAATCTTTTTCTTCGTGTAAGGGATGTAAACCCCGTGATTGTTAGAGATTATCCCCCGGGGCTAGCCCGACCCCCGGGCATTTTAGGGCACATATTCCTTCATTAATTAATAAAGAATACTTCTTACTATCTGCTTCTCTTTTTGCTATTTCTTGACTAGACCTCACAATAACCCTGCCTAAGTAAACAAGAAACAAAAAAGGAAGAATAAAAGCACATCCAAATAAATGTACCATTGTCATTACAATCAAGCTAGTTGATTAGAAGCACAAAAAATAATAAAACTTTACCCCACTATAAAGAAAGTCACGCTTCGCCAATATTGTGGACAAAAAACAATAATCACCAAAAAAAGAGAGAAAAGAAAAAGCCCAGAAAAGCCAAAGGCCAAATATACGGGCAAATTACCCGGTAGGAAACCCACAAAGGGGGCTACGCAAAAAATAGGGTCGACCCGGTAGGATACCCGAATAAAAATAAAGGGTAGCCTAGGCAAAAAGTAGGGTTACAAAATAAGGTCCGCTAGGATTCCCTAAAACAAATTACAAAAAGAGGAACCTAGACAAAAGTTAGGGCCAAAACACAATATCCTAGTTCGAAAACCCGAAGGGCGATCTAGGGAGGTCAGCTAGCCATAAAAAGCAATGGAAATAAAACCAAAAGGCGCAAATACAAAAAGAAGAGAAATGTTTGCTTAGACAAAAGCTTAAACACTTAGGCCTAACCCTAGCCAGCTATTCTTACAAAATCCTTTTCCAAATAAAAATTAACCTTCTAAAACACAAGCCATCGAATTTACCTTTTTGCTTCTCTTCTCTTGACCCTCACAACAAATATTCTAATAATTAATTTAGGAATATGGAGGCGTATAGTCAACAAGAGGATTGAAATCCCTAAAGCGAAGAAAAAGGGACACTACATGACAAAGAGTGCTCTACAAAAAAAAAAAAAGAGAGAGAGAGAGAGAGAGAGCAGAGAAAAAAAAAGAAAGAGAAAAAGAAAGAAAAAGAAAAAATTCTTCGGTCACCAAAAGTCCGGCATGGTACAGCATGTAGAAGAATCAAGATTAGAGGGCACTCGACGCTACAAGACACGTCAGCTTAGTCCTTCTGAAAAACTAATTAAAGTAGGCATTATAGGGCATCAAACATGAAAACATTTGCATGCATAAAATATTTTTGAACCAGGTCCTATTTCCTTATTCAAAAAAAAAAAAAAAAAAACCCTGAAAATTCGAGACCGCCGTCTGGACATTCCAGACCGTCGTCTCGGATCTCCAGCAAGATGAGACCGCCGCCTCGAGAACCTAGACCGCCGTCTCGACTTAGGCAAAAAGCGAGACCGCCGTCTCGCTTTAACCCAAAGTCGAGACCGCCGTCTGGACTTTCCAGACTGCCGTCTCGACTTCCCAGACGGCGGTCCCGAATCCCAAAATTTTCCTAAATAAGGAGGGCGCGCTTGGGGGGTTTTCTCACAACTCTCCTTGGCTCCAAAGCCTCCAAATCTCAGATCTTGCTCTCCCAAGCCCTTCCTACTCAAGATGTTTAGTAGAAGCGCCTCCAGGAAGAGAAGGAGCACCGCTGGTGCCAGTAGTTCTGCACCACCGCCACCTCCAGACCCCTCTGAGCTATCACCACAGCACCAGGCCCGCCTGGACAACATCCGGACCTACCAATGGCACCCTATGCTGACACTGGACTTCGGCGTCCTGGCCGAATTTGGGTGGGAAGAAGACGTCTGAGCCCATATAGACAGCATTGGGTGGGGATTTTTGCTGCAGCCTCCACCCACTCATGTGTACCCACAAGTGGTACTAGAATTCCTGGCCTCCGTCTCTCTCATCGAGATCCCCTCCATGGTCTCGGTCATGCAGCCCACCAAGATGGTTAATTATTTCATGGGTGGGCAATATCATACCACCACCCTGGAAGAATTCAATGTAGCCATTGGATTCATCCGACCCGAGGCCGCACTGACCCGGGACTACCGCGACGCCATCTGCTCCCGGCTTGCCAACCTCACTTCCGCTGAGATGTGGCACGACCTCACGGGGGCGACCACATTGGCCACGCTGATGAGGGGGTCTGCACTCCCCCCAGCACTCCGCATCTGCCACAAGCTGCTGGCAGGCACCATCCATGGGAGGAAAGAGAGTCAGGGTAAGGTATCCCTCCCTGATCTCTTTGTCCTTTACTGCATGCACCAGAGGCGGCGCTGTAACCCCGGATACTTCCTCCTGAGGTTCTTAAGGACTTCGGGAGTAGATCCACGGGGGTCGTCCTCGTGGCTCCTCTCATCACCCCCCCCCCCCGGCAGAGAGAGTGGGGTGCCCCGGCCAGGAAGAGCTGGCCCACAACCTGCGACCCGAACCCATCAACGGGTCAATCCTGGTCAGCATGGGGATGCTGATACGCCGGGGAAGCCAGTTCGCCCTTCACCCCTCCCTGGACTTCGAGCTGGACCTCCGGGGGCTCGTGGCAATGCAAGATATCCCCACGCCTCCCGACTCCCAACAGCAACAGCAATAGCAACAACAACAACCACCACCGTACACGGAGGACTTTGCTGGTATACACCACCACATGAACGATCTGCAACAGCAGTTCAACCAAATGACGGTGTGGCGAGAGCAGCAGACCCAGTGGCATGAGGCCCACGATGCTCGCCAGCAAGCCTTCCAAGCTCGGCAGGATGAGATCTATCAGGAGCAGCAGAGGATGCGGCAGGAATGGACGACATTCCAGCAGGACTACCATGATGAAGTCCAAGAGCAAGTGGACTTCCGGTATCACATGTATAAACAATTTCCTTACCCCGGTTCCCCTGATGATAGCCCCTAGGGACTGTGCTTGCCAAAATAAAATGTTGTTGTAATAAAATTTTCCATAAATAAAATTTTATTTCATGCATTCTTCGCCTTCCTTTATAAAATCCAGCGTAACAAAAGAAGCTTAAAAGGAAAAAGGCGTACGCTCAATTAAAAGCCAAAATCCAAAAATCGCGAGAAAAAAGATAAAACTGCGAGAAAAAGGCAGGATCAAGACAAACCACCTCGACCAACAAAATGTCGACTATCAAAGTGAAAGTCGAAACACAAAGAAGAGATAACCCGATGTCGCCGCCTCCCAAAAACGAGGGGCGGTCGGAGCGACGCGATGGTTTTCGACCCTCTTGCTTTCGCGTTTTTTATGGGTGGTTACAACGTCCTCAGGTTGTCCGATAACCGGGCTAACCTAGAGACGAGGTTTTCGAAAAGTGTTCTTGGATTGTCCGATAACCGGGCTAACCCAAGATCATGTTTTTAAAGGGTTCTAGAGTCGTCACCGATGTCTTTACCGGAAACATCGGAAAAGGAGTTTTAAAGGTGTTGGTTTTCGAAAACCAACTTTGGTCGTTAGAACCAGAGTTGGGTAAGGGAGTTAGTTACGTGTAAAGGAAGTGTTAGTTCCTTTACGACGCCCCTTTTCGGGTTCCCTATGATAGGTCGACTACTTCGGATAAATAAATAAACTGGAAAATACGCTTTTACCCTTTTATTATGCGGAATTTAAAAATTACGACTACATGACCCTAACGTCTATTGCATAATTTAAATGAAAGCAGTAAAAGTAGAAAGGGAGAGTGTGAACCTCCAAAGCAAGTTTTTTCTATTCTCTTTAAAAGAATGGGTGCTTTGCGGCAACCCTTCACTCTACAACACTCAGAAACTCCGGAAATGCCTCGGAGGGGTTCTAAAGAAGCTTGGAGACGCTCGAAATACTCCTAAAGACACTCAAAAACTCCGGAAATGCTTCGGAGGGGTTCTATAGAGAGAGAAAATCTAGAGAGAAGGAGGAGAAACTGTGTGGAAAAGAGGAAAATGGAGCCCCTATTTATAGTTTTTCGCGCCTGACAGGTCGAGACCGCCGTCTCATCTGACAGGGTCGAGACCGCTGTCTCGAGATTCGGGACCACCGTCTCGCCTTGCAAAAATGGCGACACGGTGGTCTGGAAAGTCGAGACCGCCATCTCGTCCTTTATGGGTGGCGAGACCGCCGTCTGGAAAGTCGGGACTGCTGTCTCGACCTTTGCATATGGCGAGACCGCCGTCTGGACAAACGAGACGGCGGTCTCGACCCTTGCGTGAGGCGAGACGGCGGTCTGGAACCTCTAGACGGCGGTCTCATCCCAAAAAGGCGAGAAACCTTATTTTTTGTGCCAAAAAACCTCCCTATCCTAGTACGGGGGCCTAATAGTCTCTCCTAGTGGCTTGTTAGGCTTCGACCGTCTTCAAATAGGAAGTTTTCTGACTTTATTTGGAGACCGGGCAAGATTTGGGGTCTACAGCTGCCCCCCCTTTACCTGACTAGTCGACTGTTGGCCTGTTGTGCCGGACAGGTAGACAGGAAGGTAAAGGAGTTGACCCTCTTGCCCGGCTACCCTTCGGACGTCCCGTCTTGCGGCGGTTAATCTTCTGGGGAAAACTGGTGTCGTGCGCCTCTAGGATACTACTCCTGACGTAGCCGATCCCTTTGGTTGGCACGTGGTAGAACCTCAGGATACTACTCCTGACGTAGCCGATCCTTCGGTTGATTGGTATAAACCCCCCATCAGGCTGGTAGTTGCAGTCCGTTGTGTGGGACTGGATGGGTATGAACCCCCCATCAGGCTGGTACAGTCCACTCCGTTGGACTGGTGGTAGTGGCGTCTTACAGCTCAGGTGGCTCATGCGCCGTCTCCCTGGGGAGTGACTTCTGTGTTTGGTAGATGTGTTCATCCGGGTTGTGCCGGGGATTTTTGTTGGTTTGTTCATCCAGCTTCATTGGTTGTCGGGGATTCTTTGTTTTTGATCTTTTGGTGGTGGTCATCCGACTTTGCTGGTTGTCGGGGATTTTTTGGTAAGTGCCTCTTAGGTAGGCAGGAATCCTCTGGGGATTTGTTGATCCTGGTGACGCCTCTTGAGTAGGCGGATATCCATTGAAAAATTTGATGGTGCCTCTGAGCAGGCAGATGCTCCATTGAGTTTCTGGTAATGCCTCTGAGTAGGCAGATGCTTCATTGGAAGAATTTGCTGATTTTGATGGTGCCTCTAAGCAGGCAGATGCTCCATTGAGTTTCTGGTAATGCCTCTGAGTAGGCAGATGCTTCATTGGAAGTGAAGACTTTTTGTTTGCATTCGTTTTGCCTCTAACTAGGCTGATATGGGGATGTTGGATCTTGCTTGACAGGTCTTGCCTATGCGTAGGCAAATGACATTCTAAGGATGAATCTGAAGTTTTGCCTTTGCAGTAGGCTTACTGGGAATGATCTTTCTCTTTTTGGTGATCCACCGGGGAATTGGTCGACTTCCCGGGGGTCAGATTTTGGTAGCCCTTTGGGGGAATGGAGTCTCGGCTCCTTATGTGTGCGAGCTGGCTTTTGTGGTGCTCTTATTCTGTTGGGGGGGGGGGAATGGAATTTCCGATTTCTTCTTTTTTTTGTTGATTTTCCTTTTTCTTAAGTGACCTTCTTAGGGATTTGATTTCCTGAAAGTAAGGATTTTTATTTGATTTCGCCTTTTTCCACGATTTATCACTTTTTTGTCGCAATTTTTGAAATCTGGCTTTTTTATTGGGATAATGCGTGAGCCTTTTTACTTTTTAGTCTCTTTTCATTACGCTGGCTTTTTCCCTTCTTTTTTTGGGGATCCGCAGGGGATAAAGTTTTCTTTGGTGATCCACCAAGGGATTGTTGACTTCCTAGGGATCTGATTTTTTCCTTTTCTAAGGATCTTGACTCCTTGATTGATGTTGCGGGTCATACTCGTGAAGCTCTTTTTTCACTAGGGGATGAGAATTTCTGATTCCTTTTTGTAGACTTTTTTAGGAGATCCACTTGAGGATTTTTATTCGGCCTTCTTTGTCATGGCCTACTTTGTCATCTGCTGTAGATGAAGGGTTTTCTTATCTCTTCTTGTCTCTTTTTATTGAGCCCTTGATGGTTCAGACTCTTTTGACTGTTGATGATGATGGGCTCTTGAAGCCTTTATTCTCCATTGGGTAGTGTGGAGGAGACTTTGGGTGAGTGTGCTCGATGACTCATGCGATGGCGGTGCTGAGCCATGGGGTAATTTTTTTGTGTTGCCTTCGGAGTAGGCAGGGATCCTCTTGGGGATGACTAAGCCTTTCCGTCGGCTTTTCTTTTATGATGTCTGATGATTGTGCCCTCCCTTATTGGGTAGAAAAATGATGACTGGAGCTTTGGCTTCTGGAAGCTTCTTATGACAACTCGCTCTTCTTTCTTGAGGGAGAGCAATGTCTTGTGCCTTCTTCTCTGGGTAGAAGGATGGTATCTGAAGCTCTTGATTTTAAGAAGCTCTTATTCTGCTGAGTCGCTTGATTGATGACTTGCTCCATTTTCTTGAGGGCATTATTTGGAGACTCGGTCTCGATGATCCTGTTTTCAATCACAAACATAGAGCTAGTCTCCTTATATGCATGAATGCTTTTCGTTTTTTGTTATTTGTCTGAAGTAATTTTTATTTCTTTCATTTTTGACATTGACAAAGTCGTTTTGTGCGACTACTTGTGTGTGGATGCCCTAAATGCAATCTATTCTTTTTGATTGATGCATCTGGAAAAGTGACTGGCATTCTCCTGCTGGACTTTTTATGATTATGATGAAGGGCCCCTCTTTTATTCATTTTTGGTTTAACCCTATCTTTTGCCTAGACCGCCCTTTTTGGGGTTTTCGGTCTAGCGGGCTGCCTTAAATTTTGCCTAGGATATCTTAGCGGACTTTTTCCTTTTTTATGAATGCCCTAACTTTTGCCTAGACCGCCTTTTGCGGGTTTTCGATCTAGCGGGCTACCCTAACTTTTGCCTAAGAATCTCCTAGCAGGCATTATTTCTTATTTTTATTTTTCTCATTTCTCTTTTCTCTTTTCTTTTTGAGAGAAATGACCTTATGTATGCAATGTTTGTGATATGCATCCTATAATACTATTTCAATTAATTTTTCAAAAGGATTAACCAATGTGCTTTTACTTCTGATGAGCTTCTGACGTTATGTGCTTTCGTCGACAGGATAGGCTGTACCGATTTTGCCAACTTGACTTTACCGTGACCAAAGAATGATTGTGTTGATTGCAGAGCGACTTGTCATGTCAGTGCGCCTCTCCCTTTCCTTGGGGATGTCAATCCTCCTATTGATTACTATCTCCATATTTCCCTACTAATTACTAGAATAATGCCGTAGTGATAAGGGTCAAGAGAAGAGAAGGAAAAGGATATTTAATTCAAAGGCTTGTGTTTTATAATTGTTTTATTTTGACAAAAAATGGTTTTTGTAAGCATGGCTAGCCAAGGTTGGTTAGAGTGTTTAGGCTAGTTTAAACAATGTTTTGTTTATGGAGTGGTATCTTATGCTATGGCGCTTGCTATAACTGATTGACTTCCCTAGTCTGCCCTTTGGGTTTTCATCTTAGGATGTTGTGTTTTGTTTTGTCCTAACTTTTGTCTAGGTTTCTTTTTTTGCTTTGGAAACCTAGCGGACTTTATTTTGTAACCCTAATTTTTGCCTAGGCTACCCTTTATGGTTGTTCAGGTTTCCTAGCGGGTTTACCCTAACTTTTGGGTAGCCCCCTTTGTGGGTTTCCTACCGGGTATCTTGCCCTCTCTTTTTGGCCTTTAGCTTTCATGGGCTTCTTTTGATTTTTCTTTTTGCACGACTTTATTTATGACGAGGTAAAACTTTGTTTTGTGTTTCTAGTCAATCAGTGATGATGGATTTGATTTTTATTTTGGTCAATGGCGCATTTTGATGACTTTGACGCACTTTTGAAAACGTTTGCTTAAACATGGTTATTAATGAGGTTTAGACATGAATAGCAAAAAGAGAAGCAGATAGTAAGAACGACATTCTTTGTAATTAATAGGGAAATATGTGCCCTACAATGCTCGGGGGTCGGGCTGGCCCCGAGGAGTAATCTCTAATAGTCATTGAATTTACAAACCCTAAGAATCAGAAGGAGAACACCTAATGACTAAAGTCGCTTTTGATGCTTGAACCCTTCTATTTGGGAAAATTTGCTTGAGTGTGCGGAGGGGAGACTTCCCTTTTCTCCATGCAGTTTGATCCTTTGTAGGGTAATGCTTTAAAGGATTGTCTTTAAAATTTGGTGGCTCCTTTATACCTTGAGAGTTTAATGAGCCCTTGGTTTGGACGGCATCCATATTTCCTTATCATGTGGGTCACCTTTCATATCGTTGGGGAAGTCTTTTCATACTGGCAAAAGATATTTCAAAGGTCCTCTCCAGCCGCATCCATTCAAGGTAGGGCAGACGACTTACTGATCCGAATGTCATGTTTAGCTTGAAACGTGACCAGTTTATCGCCTACCATGAGTTTGTCTCTTTTGGTGGAGCGTTGAAAGAACTGCCTTAGCGTCATGAGTCTAAAGTCTTCTCAGTGTTCTCTTTAGATTATGTTTCTCTTCGGTATTATTATTTTTCCTTTATTCTTGGGAGCATTGTCTTGTAACTCCTTGGGGGAATAGATTCTTCCATTTCTAATTTTGCCCCCAATGCCGGCTATGTTGGAGATATCCTCAATGATGGGTGGTGTTTTTGCGTATCTCCATGGTACAACTTTATTTGACGTATGGGGTGAACAAATGTAACGACATCCTTGCCCCTTCTTCCTTATTAACTCGGATACCCAACGGTTGAGGCTTATTATCCTCCTTAGGCGGATCAACCGTTGGAGAGAACTTGGCGACGAAAGGTTTGCTCTTCATATTACTTTGATTCGTGGAAAGCACATCGTCTAATCCTTTCTTTTTATTATCTTATTATTATTAAAGTGAGAATGAATGAATGCAACATATGAATGCAATAGACGGTTGAAGAGATGATGAAAGCAAATAATTTTATTTATTTCATCTGGACAGTGTACATTCCTCAATGCAATGTTTCGAAGTACACTTTTTTTCTTCTTTTTTTTTTTAAAAAAAAGTGGAGAAGCCTAAATGAATCCATAGGCGGGTTAGAATTTTCTTTTTGACTTCCCTTGCATGGCATGTGAATGCCCTAATCCTCTTTTCATGGTATTGAGGAATGTCCGCTTCTTCGATTGTCTATTATTAGATGTATGTTATGAGGATGAAGTTTGGTGAATGCATGTATGCAAGTGTTTGTTTTTTCCTAAACATTATCATGTTTTATTTTCTAACATGATGTATGATAGTGTTTGGGATTTTTGTGTTTGTTTTTTTTTTTATGCGGATGAGGGCATGAAGAATACTAGCCGCTTTCTAGAACGCATATGAATTTAAGAATGTTTATTTTTATTTTGAAATGAAATGAATGATTAGTGTAGGATAGATATGCCTTAAGACAATGATTTTGGTATTGTCCTTAAAGCTTACGCTTTGCGGAGCACCATACCCACTTCGGTAGAATGGTTCCTTCCTCATAAAGGTCACCATATACCTTAACACACTTGTCTCTTCCTTATGGAAGATTAGAAGCGCACTTGGGCCTCTTTCGTCTTTGTCTTAGGGATATCTAATGCTCCCTAGAATGAATGTATTTATGCATACACCAATACAAAAGGGCGGTAGATGTTCAAAGTGGCATAACTTTTGACTGAGATGTCCGATTTGGATGCACAGCATATCAAAACGAAGAGAAAAGGGTGGAGAACCAGGTTGCAAATCCCCAAAGGGGATTTGACCCAGTAATTTTCCCAAAAAACGCCTCTAAGACCCATTTTTTATGGATTTATTAAAATGATGCGTATGCATGCTTTCTTTATGCATTTATTTTCTCTCGGTTTTTTTTTACTCATGATATGATGTAATATGAATGATTTGACTTTGTCAGAAGTTGATTTATTTATTTTCTAGTATTGACTTGGATTTTTATTTTTATTATTTGTATAGCCTTTTATCTCTTTTGTCGGAACTGCGTGGCTACTTAGCTTACAAAGAACCTGAAACCAGGCTAGCTAAAAGGCAGACTGTCCGAGATAAAAAAATGGCTTTATGCGAAAGAATATTTGGCGTCCCTTATCTCTTCTGTCGGAACTGCGTGGCTACTTAGCTTACAAAGAACCTGAAACCAGGCTAGCTAAAAGGCAGACTGTCCGAGATAAGGGTGTTTATTAAGGAAAATATTTTTGGAATTTTTCCTTTGTTGTTTGTTTATGCTATGCAACAGACAAATGCAACAAACATATGCACACACAATTTGATCATCCCCGAACAGGCGAGAATTCATTTTTATCACGAGGTAGGGTTTTCCTGCAGAAAAGTGCATTGGCCAGGGTAGGTTCTAATTGTTCTCACCAGGCTAAGGCCCCCAAGGTGCCCCCATTATAGGGTCCCCACTCTCCAGCCGTCCGACCATGCTTAGCACTAAGGCCAAATTCAGTCTTGTTGCCAAAAGAGTAAGGTTATCACCTTGAGTGGTGGTTTCCGATCACACTGGTGGGCACAAGGCCATCACTACAGCGAACCGTACCTGCCACCCACTCACTATGGTTTTCTCACTTGCCCCGGGTATAGAGGGAACTGTAGTGTGCAAAGGTTTCTGTACAATTTTTATTTCATACAATTGCGTAAGTATAAACATACAACAGTTATTGAAAGCAAAACAATAAAGCATGTTATAATACAAGGCAAGGGTAAAAACGTAATTTTCTTGGTTTATTTATTTTTAAGCCGGCCCATCACTAAATGGGATCAACTCTCTAGGCTTCCCCAGTGGAGTCGCCATCTGTCGCCGCCTCCCAAAAACGAGGGGCGGTCGGAGCGACGCGATGGTTTTCGACCCTCTTGCTTTCGCATTTTTTATGGGTGGTTACAACGTCCTCAGGTTGTCCGATAACCGGGCTAACCTAGAGACGAGGTTTTCGAAAAGTGTTCTTGGATTGTCCGATAACCGGGCTAACCCAAGAACATGTTTTTAAAGGGTTCTAGAGTCGCCACCGATGTTTTTACCGGAAACATCGGAAAAGGAGTTTTAAAGGCATTGGTTTTCGAAAACCAACTTTGGTCGTTAGAACCAGAGTTGGGTAAGGGAGTTAGTTACGTGTAAAGGAAGTGTTAGTTCCTTTACGACGCCCCTTTCGGGTTCCCTATGATAGGCCGGCTACTTCGGATAAATAAATAAATAAACTGGAAAATACGCTTTTACCCTTTTATTATGCGAAATTTAAAAATTACGACTACATGGCCCTAACGTCTATTGCATAATTTAAATGAAAGCAGTAAAAGTTGAAAGGGAGAGTGTGAACCTCCAAAGCAAGCTTTTTCTATTCTCTTTAAAAGAATGGGTGCTTTGCGGCAACCCTTCACTCTACAACACTCAGAAACTCCGGAAATGTCTCGGAGGGGTTCTAAAGAAGATTGGAGACGCTCGAAATACTCCTAAAGACACTCAGAAACTCCGGAAATGCTTCAGAGGGGTTCTAGAGAGAGAAAATCTAGAGAGAAGGAGGAGAAACTGTGTGGAAAAGAGGCAAATGGAGCCCCTATTTATAGTTTTTCGCGCCTGACAGGTCGATACCGCCGTCTCGTCTGACAGGGTCAAGACCGCCGTCTCGAGATTCGAGACCGCCGTCTCGCCTTGCAAAAATGGCGAGACGGCGGTCTGGAAAGTCGAGACAGTCGTCTCGTCCTATATGGGTGACGAGACCGCCGTCTGGAAAGTCGGGACCGCCGTCTCGACCTTTGCATGTGGCGAGACCGCCGTCTGGACAAACGAGACGGCGGTCTCGACCCTTGCGTGAGGCGAGACGGCGGTCTGGAACCTCCAGACGGCAGTCTCGTCCCAAAAAGGCGAGAAACCTTTTTTTTTGTGCCGAAAAACCTCCCTATCCTAGTACGGGGGCCTAATAGTCTCTCCTAGTGGCTTGTTAGGCTTCGACCGTCTTCAAATAGGAAGTTTTCTGACTTTATTTGGAGACCGGGCAAGATTTGGGGTCTACACCCGACCAGCCAGCAGGAGTCGGATAATCACCACAAAAAGATCAAAAACAAAGAATCCCCGGCAACCAATGAAGCTGGATGAACAAACCGACAAAAATCCCCGGCACAACCCGGATGAACACATCTACCAAAACACAGAAGTCACTCCCCAGGGAGACGGCGCATGAGCCACTTGAGCTGTAAGACGCCACTACCACCAGTCCAACGGAGTGGACTGTACCAGCCTGATGGGGGGTTCATACCCATCCGGTCCCGCACAACGGACCGCAACTACTAGCCTGATGGGGGGTTCATACCCATCCAGTCCCACACAACGGACTGCAACTACCAGCCTGATGGGGGGTTTATACCCATCAACCGAAGGATCGGCTACGTCAGGAGTAGTATCCTGAGGTTCTACCACGTGTTAACCAAAGGAATCGGCTACGTCAGGAGTAATATCCTGGAGGTGCACGACACAACTTTTCCCCAGAAGATCAACCGCCGCAAGACGGGACATCCGAAGGGTAGCCGGGCAAGAGGGTCAACTCCTTTACCTTCCTGTCTACCTATCTGGCATAACAGGCCAACAGTCAACTAGTCAGGTAAAGGGGGGGCAGCTGTAGACCCCAAATCTTGCCCGACCTACGAATAAAGTCAGAAAACTTCCTATTTGAAGACGGTCGAAGCCTAACAAGCCACTAGGAGAGACTATTAGGCCCCCGTACTAGGATAGGAAGGTTTTTTGGCACGAAAAAATAAGGTTTCTCGCCTTTTTGGGACGAGACCGTCGTCTCGAAATCGAGACTGCCGTCTCGCCTCAAGCAAAGGAGGAGACCGCCGTCTCGTTTGTCCAGACGGCGGTCTCGCCACATGCAAAGGTCGAGACGGCGGTTCCGACTTTCCAGACGGCGGTCTCGCCACCCATGAAGGACGAGACGGCAGTCTCAACTTTCCAGACCGTCGTCTCGCCATTTTTGCAAGGCGAGACGGCGGTCCCGAATCTCGAGATGGCGGTCTCGACCCTGTCAGACGAGACGGCAGTCTCGACCTGTCAGGCGCGAAAAACTATAAATAGGGGCCTCCATTCCCTCATTTCCACACAGTTTCTCCTCCTTCTCTCTAGATTTTCTCTCTCTATAACCCCTCCGAAGCATTTCTTGAGTTTCTGAGTGTCTCTAGGAGTAGTTTGAGCGTTTCAAATCTTCTCTAGAACCCCTCCGAAGCATTTCCGGAGTTTCTGAGTGTTGTAGAGTGAAGGGCTGTCATAAAGCACCCTCTTTTAAAGAGATAATAGAAAAAGCTTGCTTTGGAGGTTCACACTCTCCCTCTCTACTTTTACTGCTTTCATTTAAATTCTGCAATAGACGTTAGGGCCATGTAGTCGTAATTTTTAAATTTCGCATAATAAAAGGGTAAAAGCGCATTTTCCAGTTTATTTATTTGTCCAAAGTAGCTGGCCTATCATAGGAAACCCGAAAGGGGCGTCGTAAAGGAACTAACACTTCCTTTACACGTAACTAACTCCCTTACCCAACTCTGGTTCTAACGACCAAAGTTGGTTTTCGAAAACCAACGCCTTTTCAAACTCCTTTTCCGATGTTTCCGGTAAAAACATCGGTGGCGACTCCAGAACCCTTCAAAACATGTTCTTGGGTTGGCCCGGTTATCGGACAACTCAAGAACACTTTTCGAAAACCTCGTCTCTAGGTTAGCCCGGTTATCGGACAACCTAAGGACGTTGTAACCACCCATAAAAAACGCGAAAGCAAGAGGGTCGAAAACCATCGCGTCGCTCCGACCGCCCCTTGTTTTTGGGAGGCAGCGACAGGCGAGGAAGGTTGTATTACCTGGACCTGATAGAAAAAGATTCAAAGAGACTTGATCAAGTGCTAGCAACAAAAGGGTCTCAAGAAGTAAGAAAAGGCGAGGATATTTGGTTATGGCATAAACGTCTAGGACATGCATCTTTTGGTTACATAAAGAAATTATTTTCAAATGTATTTGACCAAGTAGACACTTCAACTTTTTATGTTGATGTTTGTGAGCTTGCAAAGAGTCATAGAATATATTTTCCTTTAATTTCAAATAAAACTTTTGTTTCTTTTATGATCATTCACTCTGATGTATGGGGTCCATCTAAGGTTACAACGTTGGGTGACTCAACGTGGTTTGTAGCGTTTATTGATGATTGTACTCGAATGACTTGGTTATGTTTGATGAAGTCTAAAAGTGAAGTTGGAGGACTATTTCAGAAATTCTGCAAAATGATTGAGACCCAGTACAAAGCAAAAGTTCAGGTACTGCGTAGTGACAACGGAGGAGAATATATGCAATCAAAACTTCAACATTTTTTAGTAGTCAAATGAATTGTTCATCAGAGATCTTGTCCAAATACTCCATAACAAAATGAGGTGGCAGAATGAAAAAACCGTCATCTATTGGAGGTGGTCCGAGCTGCACTGATTGGAGCTCACATGCCAGCAATATATTGGGGAGAAGCTCTCACATATGGAGTATACACTATCAACCAAAAACCGTCTAGGTTTCTTGAGTATAAAACACCTCTTCAATCACTTACAGATGCAGTAGTAAGTCCTAAAATCGCTAAACTAACACATAGAATTTTTGGTTGTGTTGCTTATGTTCACTTACACAAGCATCAGAGAAGTAAATTGTCTCCTAGAGCTGAAAGGTGTGTGTTCCTTGGCTATGCGGATCACCAGAAAGGATATCAGTGCTACAATCCATAAACCAAACAAATGTTTACTACTATATATATAGTTTTTCATGAAACCTTGATATAATTTTCCCCTGAGTCTGAAATTCAGGGGGAGAATTATGATGAAGTTCAGACTTTTGTTCCTCAAGAAATTGATATTGAGGTCAGATTGGAGAAAGAAAGTTACAAAGTTGTATCAGAAGATGATGAAAGTATGCAACAATGTTATGATCAACAACCACATAATGAGGAAGATTTTGAGCATGTCGAGATCAAAAATTTGCCTGTTGATACTGATGATATACCACACTAATCGTCCTCTCAAGAACCTAATACACAAAAAAGAATTATGTCAGATCGTGTCACTAAAGGTATCCCTAAGCTTACTTATGATCCTAACCTTACCAGTTAGACAAGATACCCTATGAGTAATTATATTTGTAACCAGAATTTGTCTAACTCAAATATCACATTTATAAGTCAATTATCTACTATATTTATTCCTAACAGTGTGCAGGAAGCTTTAGCTGACTCCAGGTGGAAAGATGCTATGAATGAGGAGATGAGATCCTTGCAAAGAAATAAAACATGGGAATTAGTATATTGTCTAGTTGGAAAGAAACCAGTAGGATGCCGATGGGTGTATACTGTGAAATTTAATGCAGATGGCACAATTGAGAGATTCAAAGCTAGATTGGTGACAAAGAGGTACACACAAGCATATGGAATAAATTACACTGAAATGTTTTCTCCCGTAGCCAAAATTAGTACAGTTCGAGTATTGTTATCTCTAGTTGTAAACTATGATTGGTCCTTACAATAATTTGACATAAAAAATGCCTTCTTACACGGGAAATTGTCTGAAGAAGTTTATATGGGACTACCAGAAGGATGTGGGATCCCGAATACACATAGCAAGAACGTATGCAAGTTGAAGAAGTCATTGTATGGACTAAAACAATCACCACAAGCATGGTTTGGTAGATTCACTAAGTCAATGCTTGCTTTTGGATATCACCAGAGCAACTAAGATCATACCTTGTTTCTAAAGAAAAAGGAAGGAAAGATTACAATTCTTATTGTCTATGTTGATGACATGATAGTTACGGGAAACGATATAGAGGAACGCAAGGCATTGAAAGAGTACTTGGCAAAGGAATTCAAGATGAAAGATCTTGGTCCTTTGAAATATTTTCTTGGAATTGAGGTCTCAATATCAAAGTCAAGTATTTTTCTCTCACAACGAAAGTACGCATTGGATTTACTGAAAGAAACTGGAATGACAGCATGCAAACCAGAAAATTCTCCAATTGAAGAGGGATTGAAGTTGTGCATTGAAGAAAATCAAACTCCAACTAACAAGGGAAGATATCAGAGACTTGTAGGGAGATTGATGTATCTCTCACACACTAGGCCCGATTTAACTTATTCTCTTAGTGTGGTTAGCCAGTTCATGCACAATCAAGGTGAAAAACACATGAATGCTGTTATACGAATTTTAAGGTACATAAAAGCTGCTCTTGGAAAAGGAGTGATGTTCAAGAAGAACTCCAACTACAAGGATGTGATGGTTTATACTGATGCAGATTGGGTAGGTGCTCTTGATGATAGAAGATCAACCTCTCAACACTTTACATTTGTAGGAGGTAATGTTGTCACATAGAAAAGTAAGAAACAGAAAGTTGTAGCTAGATCCAGTGCAGAAGCTGAACTTAGAGGAATGGTTCTTGGACTTTGTGAAGGTTTGTGACTCAGACTACTTCTCCAGGATTTAGGGTATGCACATACACGTCTCATTCAATTGTATTGTGATAATAAAGTTGCGTGCGACATTGCTCACAACCCTATCCAACATGATCGGATGAAACATGTGGAGGTTGATAGATTTTTCATCAAGGAAAAACTTGATAAAAATATTCTGGAATTGCCAAATATTCGATCTGAAGATTAGCTAGCAGACATTTTTACCAAAGTTGTGACAAGTCAGATTTTTAGGAGATTATTGGACAAGTTGGGAATGTATGTCATCCATTTACCAACTTGAGGGGGAGTGTTGGGATAAAGATATTTGATTAGCTAAATTATAGGTTTGTATAACGGTACAAAATATTATATAGTCATAACTTCCTTTATTTAGTCCTGATTTGTTGGAGTAAAATACTATAAGATAATAATATCTGTGTACAAAAATAATATGAATAAAAATTATAGAATGAATTCTATGTTTTTCAATTAATATACTATGCTTGATTTATTTAGTAGAATATGACTTTATATAATTAATATAGAAATAAAAAAGATAAAAGAATGATACATAATTATATCATAATTAAATTTATGGAAAAACAAAACAATTAACAATCATATATTTAGATAATAAGTTTATTTAAAACAAACAATTATTTCTAAATTTGAATGAGTTGGAGGTGTTCCACAAACAACAACAATCATTCAATAAACTCTCCCTTAAACTAAATTATTATTTAATTAAATATAGTTAGTTTATCTCTTCAACACTACATATTCCATGTCTTTTTATTAATTTCATGAATATTTCTAATTTCAAGGTGTTGGTCATGATACCAGTTGGTTGATCCTTAGTAACACAATATACTAATTCAACTTCTCCTTGATTTATCAATCCCCAAAGAAAATAAAATCGAACAAGAATATACTTACTCTTACAATGCATAACAAAATTCTTTATGTACTTACTTTGCATAATCTCCAACCTCTCAAATACATGCATCATCCAACTGTTTTGAGCAGCACAAGCTATTGCAAAAATAAATTTGGCCTCACTGGTGGACAATCACACCATAGGCTACTTCTTAGAACTCAAAGCAATTAATACATTTGACATCTTAAAAGCATACCTTGATATACTCTTTCGGTCTTCAAGATCTCCGACATAGTCACTATCAAATTTTCATCTCCTTCTCTTTTGTAAAACAACCCCAGTTTATTGGTTCTTCTCAAATAATGCAGGACTCTTTTCACATCTTGTTGATGCATAATCGTTGGAGCTTCCATGAAACGAGCCACCAGACTCACAACATACATTAGGTCTGGCCTAGTGGGTATTTAAATACATAAGACTTCCCACTATTGGCTTATATACGATAGCTTCAATCCTCTAGCATCCCTTATGAGCTTGCACCATGTAACGATTAGATTTTTGACAAATGAGCAATTTTGTAAATCAAATATTTACAGTACTTCATTAGCATACTTCTTTTGACAAATACAAATGTCACTTGAAATCTATGTGACTTTCACACTAAGAAAACATCCTATGTATCCCACTTTAGTCATCTCAAAATCCCTTTTCATTGAGCTCTTGAATTCTTCGAATATTTTCTCACAATTTCCTGTAAAGATGAGATTATTTACATACAAATTCACAATAAAAACATATGCTCCCCCTTCCTTCATTGTAAACAGAGTGTGATCACTCGTGCTTCTTTCAAAACCTTTCTTGATAATGTACGATTCTAACTTACTAAACGATGCTCGAGGGGTCTGTTCAAGCCCATAGAGATCTTTCTTTAGTTTATAAACTTTATCTTCTTCACCTGTCACCTCATATCCCTTCGGTTGTTCCACATACACTTCCTCTACTATCTCTTCGTGTAGAAATGCACTATTCACATTCAAGTTGATAAACTTTCCATCCTTGACTAGCAGCAATGGACAAAGTTAGTTGAATGATATCTCATCTTGCCATAAGTGCAAATACCTCAGTGTAATCAACTCTAGCTTGTTGAGCATATCCTTTAGTTACAAGACAAGCCTTACATTTGTCGATTTCTCCCTTTTCATTTATCTTGGTCTTAAATACCCACTTAACATCAATCTTCTTTTCTCCTATTGGCACATCTGTTAGTTCCCATGTTCTATTTTTCTCAATTGTTGCAATCTCATTCTCCATTGCATCCCTCCATACTTGACTTTTTGGTGCTTCCTCAAAGGTGGTGGGATCATTTGACACAAACATAGCAAGCTACTACATTTCCTGGGTGAGCTGCTCCACTCCTTCTTCTCCCTCTTTTGACAATCCGGCTCCAAAGTCATAGTTTCTCATTGTAGACCCCTAATCTTGTCCGGCATACAAAAAGCTTCAGAAATCCTTTGTTTTGAAGATGGACAATGCTTCATTAGGCTCCTAGTAGCATTTTCTAGGTTCCATTTAAGAAAATAAGGGTTTTTTTAGAAAAATAAAAATTAAGGTTTATGTCAAAAGGCAAGGACGACCGTCCCAGATCCAGACGACTGTCCCAACCCCCTTTGAGGTCTGGGATGGTCGTCCCAAATCCAGAAGTCGTCTCACCCCTTTGGTAACTCGGGACGGTTGTCCCAAAAATATAGATGGTCGTCCCACCTGACAAAATTTGGGACAGTTGTCCCAGCTTCCTAGATCCACGAGCCTATAAATAGGAGCTCATTTCTCCCATTTCCAGACACCTTTGGGCTGAGAGCTCTCTTCTCTCTCTTACTCTAAAACTTTTTCGAGCATTTTTTTGCTTTATTTCAGAGTCCGAGTAGTCTTTCCGATTATTCTTTTTGGATTAATCGGTTAAGGAAGTCTCTTTTTGAGACATCAGACACTCGGTAGTTTAATAATTTTATCGTTCGTGAGAGGAGTGCTCTTGTAGAGGGAGGGGACTGCCAAAAAGTGTCCTCAAGTTTCTTTGATATATATATATATATATATATATATATATATATATATATATATATATATATATATATATATATATAAAGCTCGCTTCGAAGGTTCCTTTTCTATTCCTTCTCTTTTATCACTTTCCCTTTATCACTTTTTTTGTGTGCATTAGAAGTTAGGACCATGTAGATATTTAATTATTGCAAGTAGATAAATAAATAGGGTAAAAGCATAATTTCGATATTTTTATTTTAGAATTATTCCATCATAGGGAGACCGAAAGGGGCATTGTGGGGTGCTAACACCTTCGTCATTGTTGCCGCTGTCAAAAGAGGCGGTCGGAATGACGCGATAGTCTTTCGATTCGACTCGCATTTTTTAAAAAGTGTGATCATCACCCTTAGGATGTCCGATAACCGAACTATTCTAAGGATGAGGTTTTCATAAATGGGTTCTGGAGTCGCCATCAATATTTTAACCAAAAACATTGAAAAAGGAAAAAAAGAAAGCAATGGTTTTAAGAAAAAACAACTTTGGTCATTACAACCGGAGTTAGGTAAGAGAGTTAGTTACGTGCGGGGAAGGTATTAGCTTCCCCATAACGCCCCTTTCGAGTTCCCTATGATGGACTCTTATTTTTTTAAAATAAGAACATTAAAATTATGCTTTTACCCTTATTTATTCATTGCAAAATTTAAATTATTGATTACATGACCCTAATAACTAATGCACAAAGATGATAACTAATAAAAGCAATAAAATATAGTAAGGGATATAGAGGAATCTTCGAAGCAAGCTTTTATAAATGTTCTTGTAAAGGGCGTTTTTTGGCAAAATCTCACGCTCTACAATGCCGCTCACTCTTCTCTAAAAGAACTCTAGAATGTCTAAAGAAAACCTTAAAACTCTAGAAATGCTTCAGAGGGATTCTAGAAGAGTATATGAAGGTATATTCAGTCGGAGAAGTTGTTAAAAATGAGGAGAGGACCCCCCCTTTTATAGAAATTTGTGCTCGTCAAACTGGGACCGCCGTCTCGACTTTCGGTATCACCGTCTCACCATTTGGCAAGTGGCGAGACGGCGGTCTCACTTTTAGCCAACCGCGAGACGGCGGTCTCGCCAAATGATATGACGGTCTCAACCTTTTGGGTAGAATTTTCTTATTTTTTTGTACAAAAGCCTTCCTATTCTAATATGGAGCCTATTGATCAATCCTATGGACCTTTAAGGCCTTGCCCATCTTCGAACGGAAGTCTTCTGCTCTTTATTTTGAGGTCGGGCAAGATTTGGGGTCTACAGCTACCCCCCCTTCACTTAATTGGCCGACTATTGGCTCAATATGCGAAAAAGATTGGCTGGAGGGTGAAGAAGTTGACCCTCTTGCCTGGTTATCCTTCGGTTGTTTCCCTCGTCGTGGTAGCCGACCTTCTGGACGTTGAATGTGATCCTCCGGGATGCTCCTTTGATACGGTAACTGACCTCATTGGTTGTAATATTCAGTTTAAGCCCCCTTTTGTAAGGCTTGATGAGTACGCACCCCCATCTGATTTTGACGAGTACGAATCCTCGTCTGATTGTTGTAGAACTTGCAGCCCACTTTGTAGGACTGGATGAGTATGCACCCTCATCTGGTTTGGCAAGTACGAACCCCCGTCTGGTTGTTGTAGCCTCGAGATGCTCCTTTAATGTGGTAGCTGACCCCATGGTTGATGAATACAAACCCTCATCTGGTTTGGCGAGTACGAACCCCCGTCTGGTTTGGAAGTCCACTTTGTAGGACTGGTGCGACTTACTGATTTTGTTCATTCGCAGATATTTGGATCTCTGTCTTTCGGATACACCTTTTGTTGTGGTGACCGACCCTTTTGGCAGAGAAGGTGTTGGTGGCTTACTGCTCTTGCTCATGCGCCATCTCTGTGAGGAGTGTTTTTTGCTTGATAAATTGTTTTTTATTTTTCTAATGAAGTCTTCTGGTTTGCCAGGGATTCGTTGGTCTTCCTCCAGCTGGTTCAGTACAGGGGATTCTTCTGTTTTTCAGGCTTTCGTAATAGTCATCCGACTTTGTTGGTTGTCGAGGATTCTTTGATGAATGCCTCTTAGGTAGGCAGGAATCCACTGGAGATTTTTTTATTTTGATGATGCCTCTGAGTAGGCAGATACTTCATTGAGGTTTTGGTAATGCCTTTGAGTAGGCAGATGCTTCATCGGAAGCAAAGACTTTTGACTACATTATTTTGCCTCTGAACAGGCTGATATTCCCTTTTGAGGTGTTGGCTCTTGTTTGTCGGGTCTTGCCTATGCATAGGCAAACAACCTGACTGAGGATGTGAATTTGAATATTGTCTTTGCAGTAAGCTCACTAGGGTAAGTTCTTTTCCTTTTGGCGATCCATCGGGGAATTGGTTGACTTCCCGGGGATATGATTTTTACCCCTGGAGGATGGATTTTTGGCTGCGAGTTGTCCTTGTGAGCTCTTATTCTACTGAGGGATAAGAATTTCTTATTCCTTCTTTTTATAGACTTTTCTAGGGAGATCCACTTGGGGATGGAGGGTTTTCTTCTTTTTCTTTTTTGTTGAGCCCTTGATGGTATGGAGGTTGGACTCGTTGATTTTGATAATAGGAGCTGGTTTAAAGCTCTTATTCTGCTGAAGAGGAATGAGATTTCTGATCCCTAGATTTGCTCTATTTTTATTTTTTTGTATGACCCACTTGGGGAGTTATTTGGCTTTCCTTAGCCATGAATTTTTTTTTTTACTTTGGGTTATCCGCTGGGGGATAAAGGGTTTTCTGGGTTTTCTTTTGAGCTCGTTATTTTCCTTGAAGGATGTAGTGGAGATTTTGTATGAGTGTGCTTAGTGACTCATGTAATGGCGATGCTGAGCAATGGGGTAATATTTGTTTTGCCTTTGGAGTAGGCAAGGATTCGCTTAGGGATATTCAAGTCTTTCTGTCAGCTTGGGGTAGAAGGAGAATGGTTGGGGCTTTTGATTCGGGAAGCTCTTATTTCTTCTGAGTGATTTGATGACGACAACTCGTTCTTCTTTCTTGAGGGAGAACAATATTTGGAGACTTATTATTTTCTTTGTGCCTTCTTTTCTAGGTAAAAGGATAGCGGTTGGAGCTTTAACTTCTGGAAGCTCTTATTTTGCTTTGAGTCGCTTAATTATTAGTGACAACTTTCTCTGCTTTCTTGAGGGAGAGCATTATTTGGAGACTCATTTTTTGCGCTTCCTGTTTTCAATCACAAACATGGAGCTAGTTTCCTTATATGCATGAGTATTATTTTTTATTTATTTACTTACAAAGATTTTTTATTTTTTTCCTTTTGATTTTGACAGAGTCATATTGTGCAATTACTGGTGTATGGATGTCCTAAATGCAATCTATCCTTTTTGATGCATCTTGAGAAGTAATCGGCATTCTCCAACTAGATTTTCATGAATATGCTTATGGGCTCCTCTCTTTTGGTTTAGCCCTAACTTTTGCCTAAACCGCCCTTTTGGGGTTTTCGATCTAGTGAGCTGCCTTAATTTTTGCCTACGATATCTTAGCGGACTCTTCCCTTTTTATGAATGCCCTAACTTTTGCCTAAACCGCCCTTTGCGGGTTTTTGATCTAGTGGGCTATCCTAACTTTTGCCTAAGAATCTCCTAGCAGATATTATTCTCTCTCTTCTTCTTTTTTTTTCGCAAGAAAGGACCCATATTCATGCATGCAATGTTCGTGATATGCATCCTATAATACTATTTCAGATAATTTTTCAAAAGGATTAACTGATGTACTTTTATTTCTGATGAGCTTCTGACATTATACTTAGTTGTACCGACTTTGTCGTCTTGGATTTGCCATGATCGAAGAATAGTTGTTTTGATTGCAGAGCGACTTGCCATGTCAGTGCGTCCCTCTCTTTTCTTGTGGATGTCAATCCTCCTATTGATTACTATCTCCACATTTCCCTACTAATTACTAGAATGTCGTAGTGGTAAGGGTCAAGAGAAAAGAAGGAAAGTTCTTTATTCAAAGGCTTGTGTTTAAGAAGTGTTTTATTTTTGAAAAAAATGGTTTTTGTAAGCACGACTAGCCAAGGTTGGTTAGAGTGTTTAGGCTAGTTTAGACAAATGTTTTGTTTATGAGGTGGCGTCTTAAATGATTATTCGATGGCACCTCTCATGACTGATTAACTTCCCTAGTCTGCCCTTTGGATTTTCAGCCTAGGATGTTGTGCTATGTCCTAACTTTTGTCTAGGTTTCCTCTTTTCTTGTTTTCGGAATCCCAGCAGACTTTATTTTGTAACCCGAATTTTTGCCTAGGCTACCCTTTATTGTTGTTTGGGTCTCCTAGTGAGTTTACCCTAACTTTTGTGTAGTCCCCTTAATGGGTTTCCTACCGAGTATCTTGTCTTTTCTTTTTGGCCTTTAGCTTCTATGGACTTCTTTTGATTTTTGTTTTGTTTTCTTTTTACACAACATCGGCGAAACACTACTTTATTATGATGAGGTAAAACCTTATTTTATGTTTCTAGTCAATCAGTGATGATGAGTAGTTTGATTATTTTGACGATGTCGCATTTTGATAATTTTGACGCACTTTTGAAAACATTTGTTTAAACATGGTTATTATGAGGTTTAGACATGAATAGCAAGAAGAGAAATAGATAGTAAGAATGAAATTCTTTATAATTAAAAGGGAAATATGTGCCCTAAAGATGCTCGAGGGTCGAGCTAGCCCCGAGGAGTAATCTCTAATAGTGATTAGGTTTACATCCCTTAAAATTGGAACAAAAACACCTAATGACTAAAGTCGTTTTTGATGCTTGAACCCCTCTATTTGGGAAAATCTGATTCAAGGTGTGGAGGGGAGACTTTCCTTTTCTCCGTGCAGCTTGATCCTTTGTAAGGTCATACCCTAGGCCATGCTTCAAAGGATTGTCTTTAAAATCTGGTGGCTCCCTTATTCCTTGAGAGTTTCTAATGAGCCCTTGGTTTAGGCGGTATCCATATTTCTTCATCATGTGGGTCACCTTCATATTGTTGGGGAAGTCTTTTCATATTGGAAAAAGATATTTCAAAGGTCCTATTCAGCCGCATCCATTCAAGGTAGGGCAGACGGCTTGCTAATCCGAATGTCGTCTTTAGGTCGAACCGTGACCAGGTTGTCGCCTACCATGAGTTTGTCTTTTTGACGGAGCGTTGAAAGAACTGCCTTAGCGTCGTGAATCCAAAGTCTATTCAATTTCCTCTTTGGATTATGTTTTTCTTCGGTCTTTCTATTTTTTCCTTTATTCTTAGGAGCGTCATCTTATAGCTCCTTGGGGGAATAGATTCTTCCACTTCTAACCTGCCCCTAATGCCGGCTATACTGGAGATATCCTCATTGATGGACTATGTTTTTGTGTATCTCCATGGTACAAATTTATTCGATTCAAGGCATGAACAAATGTAACGGCATCCTTGCCCCCTCTTCCTTATTAACTTGGATATCCAACGTTGAGGCTTATTATCCTCCTTAGGCGGATCAATCGTTAGAGAGAACATGACGACAAAAGGTATGCTCTTCATCTTATTCTGATTCATGGGAAGCACATCAATTAATCCTTTTTTTTATTATCTTATTATTATTAAAGTGAGAATGAATGAATGCAATTTATGAATGTGATAGACAGTTGAAGAAATGATGAAAATAAACAATTTTATTTATTTCATCCAGACAGTGTACATTCCTCAATGCACTGTTTCAAAGTACATTTTTTAAAAGCGGAGAAGCCTAAAGGAACCCATAGGCGGGTTAGAATTTTTATGTATTTTCTTTTTTTTTTACTTCCCGTGCATAACATGCGAATACCCTATCCTCTTTTGATGGTATTGAGGAATATCCACTTTCTTCAACTGCCTACTACTAGATGCATGTTATGAGGGTGAAGTTTGGTGGATGCATGTATGCAAGTGTTTGTTTTTTCTAAACATTATCATGTTTTATTTCCTAACATGATATATGATAGTGTTTGGAATTTTTGTATGCGGATGAGGGCATGAAGAATACCAACCGCTTTCTAGAATGCAAAAAGAATTTAAGAACGTTTATTTTTACTTTGAAATGAAATGAATGATTAGTGTAGGATAGATATGCCTTAAGACAATGACTTTGGTATCCTCTTAAAGCTCACGCTTCACGTAGCACCATACCCACTTTGGTATAATGGTTCCTTCCTCATCATAGATTTGACAAAGGTCACCATATACCTTAAAACACTTTTTGTCTCTTCCTTATGGAAGATTACAAGCGCACTTGGGTCTCTTTCGCCTTTGTCTTAGGGATATCTAATACCCCCTAGAATGAATGTATTTATGCATGTGCTAGTAAAAAAAGGACCTTTTATGATAAAAAAAGGCGGAAAATATTCAAAATAAGATAACTTTTGATTGGGATGTCGGATTTGGACGCACAACATATCAAAGTAAAGAGAAAAAGGTGAAGAATAGGTGATAAATGCCCAAAGGGGATTTGGCCCAACAATTTTCCCAAAAAATGCTCCTAAGACCCATTTTTGAGAGATTTATTAAGATGATGTGTATGTGTACTACATTTATTTTTTCTCTTGATTTTTCCACTTATGAAATGATGGGATATGAATGATACGACTTTGTAAAAAATCTTTTTATTAGATTTTGTTATTACTATTTTTATTATTATTTATTTTAACCCTTTATCTCTTCTTTAGGTCCACGTGACTACTTAGCTTACAAAGAACCTGAAGTCAGGCTAGCAAAAATGCAGGCTGTCCGAGATAAAGGTGGTTATTGCGAAATAATGGTTTTAGATCCCCTTATCTCTTCTGTCAGTCCATGTGGCTTCTTAGCTTACAAAGAACCTGAAACTAGGCTAGCTAAAATGTGAACTATCCGAGATAAGGGTGTTTATTATGAAAAAGGTTTTTTAGTTATTTTGCTATTGTATGATTATGCTATGCAACAAACAAATGCACAAACAATTCACTCATCCGCGAACAGTGAGATGACGTTTTTATCATGAGGTAGGGGTATCCTGCAGAAAAGTGCGTATTCAAGGTAGTTCTAAATATTCTCACTAAGGTCAGGCCCCCAAGGTGCCCCCATTATAGGGTCTCCACTCTCCCAGCCTTCAGACCATTCATAACACTAGGGCCTTGTTAGTCTTTAGGCCAAAAGAGGAAGGTTATCACCTTGAGTGGTGGTTTCCGACCATACCGGTGGGCTCATGACCCTCATTACGGCAAATCGTACAATGGCACTCACTCCCTAAGGTTATCCCACTTGCCCCCGGGTATACGAGGAACTGTTGTGTGGAAGAGTTTGTGTACAGTTGTTATTTAAAACAATTGCATAAAGTAAGCATACAACAGTTATTAAAGTCAACCAATAAATCATGTTATAAAAGCAAGAAAGGGTAAAAGCGTAATTTCAATTTCTTAAACTAGTTCATCACTAAATAGGATCAACTCTCTAGCTTCCTCAGTGGAGTCGTCATCTGTCACCGTCGTCAAAAGAGGCGGTCGAAGCGACGCGATGGTCTTTCGATTCGACTCGCGTTTTTTAAAAAGTGTGGTCATCACTCTTAGGATGTCCGAAAACCGAACTATTCTAAGGATGAGATTTTCATAAATGGGTTTTGGAGTCGCCATCAATATTGTCGCCGCCGTAAAAAAGAGGCGGTCGGAGCGACGTGATGGTTCCGACTTTTCCATTTTTTGCGTTTTTATGGGTGAGGTTACAACGCCTTTAAGTTGTCCGATAACCGGGCTGAACCAAGGGGCAAGATTTTTGAAAAGGTGTTCTTAGGTTGTCCGATAACCGGGCTAACCTAAGAACTAGTTTGAAGGGGTTCTTATGGAGTCGTCACCGATGTTTTTACCGGAAACATCGAAAAAGGAGGAAAAAGGTGTTGGTTTTTCGAAAAACTAACTTTGGTCGTTAAAACCAGAGTTGGGTAAGGGAGTTAGTTACGTGTAAGGGAAGTGTTAGTTCCCTTACGACGCCCCTTTTAGGTTCCCTATGATAGGTCAGCTATTTTATAAATGAACTTTTGAAAAGACGCTTTTACCCTTTTATTTGCGGAATTAAAATAATGACTACATGGTCCTAATGTCTATTACGCAATTTAATCATAAAAATAAAGACAGTAAAAGAGAGAGAGAGAGAGAGAGAGAGAGAGAGAGAGAGAGAATGAAGAAACCTCCAAGGCAAGCTTTTGATTAATTTTCTTGAAAATAGGGTGCGTTTTGGCAACCCTTCACTCTTAAAATGCCGAAAACTCTCTCGAAACGCTATAAAAAGCTCTCTAAGACTCTCAGAAACTCCAGAAATGCTTCAGAGAGACTCTAGGAAGAGAATTTGAAGAAATTGTAGAAGGAAAAGTGGAAGAATTGTGTGAAATGAGGGGGGAGCGCTCACTATTTATAGGGATTCGCGCCTGTCAGGTCGAGACAGCCGTCTCGACTGACAAGGTCGAGACGGCCGTCTCAACTGACAAGGTCGAGATGACCGTCTCGCCATTCGGGACGACGGTCTCGACTTGCAAAAGTGGCGAGACGGACGTCTCGTTTGGCGAGACGGCGGTATCGACTTTTTAAGTGACGAGAAGACCTTCTCACCAAACGGGATGGGGGTCTCGCCATTGGCAAGTGGCGAGATGGTCGTCTCGCCAAACGAGACGACGGTCTCGACTTGCATCAATGGCGAGACGCCGGTCCCGAAAAGCGAGACGGCGGTCTCGACTCTTGAATGCGAAAATCCTTATTTTTATATAGAAAATCCTTCCTATCCTAATATGGAGCCTAATAGTCTCTCCTAGTGGCTTCTTAGGCTTCGTCCATCTTCGAATAGGAGGTCTTCTGTTCTTAGTCTCTCCTAATTTTTATTCTTGGGGGCATCTTCTTGTAAGTCCTTGGGGGAATAGATCATTCCACTTCTAGTCATGCCCCCAATGTCGGCTATATTGGAGATATCCTCCTTTATTGGTGAAGATGTTTCGTATCTCCATGGTACAACTTTATTTGACTCGTAGGGGAAAGGACGTGGCATAAATAGTCGCACGAGTGTCCTTGCCCCCTCTTCCTTATTGGTTTTGAGGACCAACGATCGAGGCTTATTATCCTCTTATGGTGGATCGACCGTTGGGGAGAGCTTGATTAAAAGTGACTTTCTCTCCATTCTTCTGATTTGGAAGACGTGTCAGTTAATCCTTCCTTTTTATTCTCTTATTTATTAAAAGTGAAGGAGGGGAAATTAAATATGCAAATGAATGATATGCATGCAAGTAGACAATTGTTGAATAAAGAAAAAATTTCATTTATCCGTAGAAGGTGTACATTCCCCTATTTCATACTACGAAGCAACTTTTGACAGAAGTGGAAAAGCCTAAAGAAACCCACAGGCGGGTCTTGATCTCTATGTAATTCTCTTTCGGCTTCCCGGACGTGATGAGCGAGTGTTTCGCTTTGCTTCTGGACCGCCTGGCTCATATCTTCACTATATTTTTAAGCATCTTTGATCTTCACCTCTTGATGGACGACCAAGGCTTGTAGCTCGTCGAGCTTTGCAAGGGCTCGGTCCTTTTCTCGTAGTACTTGACCGTACTGAGCTAGCCCGTCTCTTTCTTTGCAGCGTAGCTCAGTGAGACTTCTGTTGAGTCTCCGGTTGGCCTCTCGCTCTTGGCGTATTTCTGACTGAGTCCTTGTGAGATCTTGTAACAAGTCCTTGATCGTCTGAGCCTGTTTTACTTATTTGGCCTCAAGGCGTGCTGATTTGGCGGTTATTTCTTGAAGTTGGCTATCTGAGCTGGTTCTAGCAGCTTTGGATGC
The DNA here is from genome assembly GCA_963425845.1 of Sphenostylis stenocarpa. Taxonomy (NCBI): domain Eukaryota; kingdom Viridiplantae; phylum Streptophyta; class Magnoliopsida; order Fabales; family Fabaceae; genus Sphenostylis; species Sphenostylis stenocarpa. The sequence continues at coordinate 65,226,264 of OY731400.1, forward strand.
TCGGATAGCTTGCTCGTTAGAGTCAGAACATTGATCCTTGAGGTGCTCTATTTGATGATCTTTTTTCTTGCATTGTCTCTATAAACCGTCTATGGTGAGGATAGATTCTTGTTCTCTTTCTTCAAGGGTCCTTATCTGGGCTCCCATGATTTCTATCCTCTGGGTCAAGGCGTCGACTTGAGTCTGCAACTCTTCACTATTTGCACATGTAGCGAGTGAGGTGGATGGTTGAGACATCCCTCTTTTGCGTCTCCACTCTTCATAGTCACTGGAGACAGCTACTCGAGCTTTTCCTAGCTCTCTATCTCCCATAAAGACTGGCTTCTCCCATGCTCTTCTTATGGCTAGTGAGTTAGAAATTGTGCATGGGTCTCCGAAGAAACACAGTCCTCCGAGCTCCCTTCGGGGTATTGTAGTTTGAGTCCTCATGAGTCGTCTCATAGCTACTCTAGGTGAATAGGCTATGCAACCCCTGAGTCCTATTAATGGTATGCTCGGGTAATCTCCACATCTGATGAGGACTGGGTCGGGTCAGAACCAAGGGAAAACCCAAGATAATTGGTTGGCGTCCCATTGTTCCAACTCGTCCTTCCACTCTGAGGTTAGGCGTCGGTGGAGAGGGATTTTGGAGAAGCTCCTCAAAGATTTGGGGAACATCCCCATGAGACTAGAAGTGTAGAAATGTGTGATTCCCCACACAAAAAGTAGTGAAGAGCAACATCGGAGTGTTTTTCCTTACTTCTGGCGGCAAAATTCCACCGAGAGCAAGGTGTCGGCAAGAAGTGCAGGCAAGGGACTCTTCGAGTTCACGTCCCAGGCGAAGAAGGCGTCCATGACGGCTTGGTCCACTGTGTCGACATGGAAGGGAAACAAGATTGTTCCAAATATAATCAAGGCCAGTGTTTTGTTAAAAGCAGTCCATTCTGCCTTTTCAGCCAAAGAGGACAGATGGTCTTCTAACATCAAGACTTTCCAACCCTGGATGTTCCCTTTTTCTATCAAAGTAGTCTGCCGGAATGGCAATCGGATGATGACAGCGATTTGTGCTGCAGGAGTGTATGCCCCGTGGCGGATATGGACCCCGACTGATTTGGGTCATTTTAGCATGATCTCATACTCCTCTAAAGTGGGCACCATATCGAACTACGGGAATTCGAAGCAGCGCAGACTGGAGTTCCAGAAATAAACTAGAACCCTAATAAAAATGGGATCGACACAGATCTTCAATAGGTCGAGGATCCGTCCATAGGATTTTTAAAAGTCGGAGCAGACCTCTGGTGGCATTATCGTGCAAAGCCGTTCTAACTTCTCAGTATGGTATTAGGGAATGTCCACTTTCTTTAGTTGTCTACTAGTTCCCTCCATTTTCTAAAACCAAAATGCATGTTTTATGAATATGATCCTTATTTGTAGATATGTGAGTGTTTTATTTTTCCTATTTATCATGTTTTATTTCTACATGATGTATGGTATTTGTGTATATATTTTTTTTTGAAAATAAACTACATGTATGAATGATTTATGAGTGTAATGTTTATGAATAAGGTCCCATTTATTTTTATTTGATTTGGGTTTTTTTTTTATTTTATTTTATTTTAGCGTCCCTTATCTCTTTTGTCGGACTGCGTGGCTACTTAACTTACAAAGAACCTGAAACCAGACTAGCTAAAAGGCAGACTGTCTGAGATAAGGGCGTTTTATTGTGAAAATTGTTTTTTTGTGAATTTTCTATTGTTTGGTTATGCTATGCAATCAAATGCAACAAACAAATGCGCACACAATTCAATCATCCGCGAACTGGCGAGAAGTCATTTTAATCACGAGGTAGGGTTTTCCTGCAGAAAAGTGCATTGGCGAAGGTAGGTTCTAACTGTTCTCACCAAGGCTAAGGCCCCCAAGGTGCCCCCATTATAGGGTCCCCACTCTCTAGCCTTCCGACCATGTTTAGCACTAAGGCCATAGTCAGTCTTTGTGCCAAAAGAAGAAGGTTATCACCTTGAGTGGTGGTTTCCGATCACACTGGTAGGCTCAAGGTCATCATTACAACGAACCGTAACTGCCACCCACTCCCTATGGATTTCTCACTTGCCCCTGGGTATAGAGGGAACTGTTGTGTGCAAAGGTTTGTGTGCAGTTTTTATTTCAAACAATTGCATAAAAATAAACAAACAACAGTTATTAAAGTCAAGCCTTTAAAGCATGTTATAATACAAGGTAGGGTAAAAGCGAAATTTCTTAGTTTATTTATTAAATTGACCCATCATTAAATGGGATCAACTCTCTAGGCTTCCCCAGTGGAGTCGCCATCTGTCGCCGCCATCAAAAAGAGGCGGTCAGAGCGACACGATGGTTCCGACTTTTCCATTTTTCGCATTTTTATGGGTGAGGTTACAACGCATTTAGGTTGTCCGATAACCGGGCTGAACCTAGGGGCGAGGTTTTTGAAAAGGTGTTCTTAGGTTGTCCGATAACCGGGCTAACCTAAAAACTAGTTTGAAGGGGTTCTTATGGAGTCGCCACCGATGTTTTTACCGAAAACATCAAAAAAGGAGGAAAAAGGCGTTGGTTTTTCGAAAAACCAACTTTGGTCGTTAAAACCAGAGTTGGGTAAGGGAGTTAGTTACGTGTAAGGGAAGTGTTAGTTCCCTTACAACGCCCCTTTTAGGTTCCCTATGATAGGCCAGCTATTTTATAAATGAACTTTTGAAAAGACGTTTTTACCCTTTTATTTGCAGAATTAAAATAATGACTACATGTCCCTAATGTCTATTACGCAATTTAATCATAAAAATAAAGACAGTAAAAGAGAGGGAGAGAATGAAGAAACCTCTGAGGCAAGCTTTTGATTAATTTTCTTGAAAGTAGGGTGCGTTTTGGCAGCACTTCATGTTAGAAAAGTAGTTTTAAATCAAGAGGGGGGGTGAATTGATTTTTGAAAGTTTTTCGCAATACACAGATTATCTAATTCGAAAATTAAGATTACTTATCAATTCACAAATCACAAAGCAATCAAACAGTTTAAGTGCAGCAGCAGAAATTAAAGAGAGAAAGGTTAGGAAAGATTTCACCGGTAATTTTATACTGGTTCACCCAATACCAGGGCTACGTCCAGACTCGACCAAATTCCAGTGGGTTCCACTAGAATAGATGTTTTACGAGACTCACCCTCTTACACCTATTCTAACTCTCCACCAAGAACCAAATTCCAGCTCTTGGAAACCTCTGCAACCAAATTCCAGTCATGAGAGAAACCGAGTGCCCAAATTCCAGGCACCACACACAAGAACCAAATTCCAGCTCTTGCTTACAACCTTCCCACCAAGAACCAAATTCCAGTTCCTGGAAACTTCTACAACCTCTACACAGTTGCAGAAAACTTGTACCCAAATTCCAGGTACAAAACAGGTACAAAAGAATGAATAGAAATTGAAAAGAAGAAACAAAGAAAGCTCAAACCGGATTACACCAATCCACGGTCAGTTTCTTCTTCAAAGAAATGCAAAGTGCCTCAAGAAAGATTTCAAAAGAAGTTCACAAAAACGAGTTGTGTATCTTTCTTGGAAAAAGTATGCTAACAGTTGCTTGAATTGATTGCTTTGGATGTTTAAAAGCTGATATTCAATCTGTTGTTCAAAAAATTCAATCAAAACTGTTTTTAAAGAGTTTTCGAAAAAGCTGCATTAATTAATCTGTTGAAAGTTTGTTTTAACCTGTTGAAATAGCCGTTATAATCTGTTAAAAGTCCTTTCAACCCATTAATGCGTTCTTGATCTTTAACGAGAAAATGTTTTAGTTGATACTGACCACGTTTTTATCAGTTAAAGCGTTTTACAAACATTTTCAAAATATAAAACAATCGATTGAATCGCGTATTAATCGATTGTTTTGTTTAAAAACCTTCTTATAAAACTTTCCAAGTTATTTTAGCTGATATAAAGTCGTTTCAATCGATTGAAAATCTGCACATATATTTTCAAGTCATTTTAATCGATTGAAAGTTCGTTTTAATCGATTGAAAAGATTTTCTAAGTTATTTTAATCGATTGAAATGCGTTTTAATCGATTGAAATAATTCTGATCGGTCATAATTCAATTCGATCGATCATAACCAACTTCGATCGGTCATAATCTCATTTTGATCGATCATACTGACATCAAAGTGATTTTAATCGATTGAAACGTGTTTTAATCGATTAAAATAATTCTAATCGCTCATATTTAAGATCTGATCGATTATATTGCATTCGACCTATTATATTCGAATTCTAATCGGTCATAAAGAGTTTTAATCGATTAAAAGAAGTTTGTATCGATTAAAATATTGTAAAAACACTTTTTAAAACATTCTAAGTGTTTTAAATTGATTCTTTCAAACCTGTATCGAGTTAATAACTTGTTTAAGAAAATTCTTTGCCAAAATGCTTTTGTTTTTGATTTGTTAAAAGCTGTTTTTGAGGCATTTTGCAAAATGAATGAAGAAGCTTTGTGCGGTGGAAAAGGTAAAGTGGTTTTACCTAAGCTTTCTGTTCGGACACACTAAGTCTTCGACTCCATTCTTCGAGTGACTTGTTTGACTCATTGCAGAGTTGACCTTTGACTTTATCTTTGACTTCATCAAATCACTGAGATCTTTGCTAGGATCACTTTCGGTCTCCCCCTATTTGATGAAGACAAACACCATTTTGAAAAAACAATCTCTGCAAAATAAGTCACTTGATAATGCGAGTTAGGTGAGAAATATAAGAATGTAATAAAGTTTTGTTTCTCCCCCTAAAACTTATTTCTCCCCCTAAAACTTATTTCTCCCCCTAAACTGTTGCTCTTAAATTTATCTTAAAGTGATGCAACTATTTCTCCCCCTTTTGACTTCATCAAAAATAGGGAATAGAAGAGAAAAGAATAAAATGTAAGGTTTCGAAAAATATGCTCAAGTTTTTGAAAATACAAAGTGAATCAATATTTCACTCATGAAAATAATCAATTAAAGTTGATTCAAACTTATCTCCATTAACACGTTTGTAATGAATACAATTAACACGTGTAAAGATAAGGGAATCATGCTTTAGTAGCATGTTACGAGAACGACCATTAACTAAAGCCTTTAATCTTTCTTCCCAGAATAAAAATCGATTAAAAACAGAGCATAATCGGTTAAAATGTTCTTGGTAAATGATTTTAATCGATTGAAAGAAAGGTTTAATCGATTAAAACATTTAAGATTTTGAAAACATGAATTTTTAATAAAAACAATCGATTGTTTTGATTTTAAATCGATTAAAACGAGTAATGAAATTTGCTTGTTTAAGTTTATTTAACTAGATTAAAAAGTGTTTTTATTAACTAAAACAACCAGATTTTGAAAATCATGATATATCCGATGTGAATATCTCGTATCTAATCTATTGGATATGTAGTGAAATGATTGTCTAGATCAATATCAACTATTTTTCACCGATAATCTACCACTATCAGATTTAATTTTAAATTTGGCTAATTTCATTGTTATAAGACGAGTTTTAAAAGGTTTTAATCGATCAATGCCCAGTTTTAAAAGAGATTCGGGGATCTATCATCTACTTCTATCTAAGCCAGTTCAATCTAGATTTAGATCCTAAATCATATTTAACCAAAGCTAGATCAAGAGTCCCTGGTATAACACCGATTAATATTACAGATCCATGCAAAAAATATAAAGATAGAAATAAGCGAGAAGATAAAGATGATGAGGGAAACTAGTCATCCCAATTTCCCTGATTGAGCTGCTTATCCACCGAGCTTGGTGATCATTCATTTGATCCCCACCAATATCAAAAGATAATAGGCTTTCCTTTTGCTTGGAACTAATTTTGCTCTATCAACTATTTGAGTCAACAAGCTGCTCGTCACTCTCGTATCGACAGACAGAAACTTTTCCGAAAAGAAATCTTTTAGCGAGTTCTTGTTATTATTGACTGCATTACAGTCCATGGTTGACACCACACTTGGAATTTCTACTACACATCGGAGGCATAATCATGTACTGACCAAATCCCACACGAGAATGCATGATACCATAAATTGCATGAATCACAGGTTAATAGCCAACCCATTTTGAACCCTGCAGTTGTCATTATCCAAGCAAATAACTGCATTCTTATTAATGTAGTATGATGGGTGTTATTCTCACTTATAGTGAACCAGTCATCATTATCTTTTGAGGAATGTTATTCGGTAGAGTGGGCAATGATTAGTAATGAGGACAGGTGATGACAATCAATCCAGAATTCTAAAACAATATAAAATTTATCCCTGTCTTGACCATAAAACATACATTCCCTGTACCACGTTATTCAATTCTTGAATTGCTTGTCCCAGATTGGTTTCCTTACGGTGTCACCTCGTGACATTGATGATTAAAGCAAATATTCAAAGTTGCACAGTTCAATGAATTTCACCAAGAGTTTTGAACCAATGCATGCTCAAAATTATTTCAAATATATTGCAATGTAATATCAAGAAATTTAATGAAAACATGTATTTATTGGATTTCCTAGTAATGAATAACTTATTACCAGAAACAATTATCACTAAAAAATTTTTGATAAACTATGTTTTCGAGTCCTAACAGTTTGACACGTTTGTAACTAGTGTCTATAAGAAAAGTTACAGTCCATTCTTTGATAATTTCTTTGATTTTCAGGTGTATTACCATGCATCATTCCATGTAAAGTATTAAGAGAAATGTAAACATCTACGGTGAATTAATCGATTTGTTTTATGAAAGAATCGATTTGTATGGTACGAGAATGTAATAAAAAAAATATCACCGAGTATTTAAATCGATTAAAACGTAAATGAATCGATTATTTTGATACCTAAGTGTTTTTAGTTGATATACGAGATATTACAATCGATTAAAACAATTAAACCAAAATCCCGAGATCAGTTCAATCGATTATTTCGATATTTCAATCGATTAAAATGGTACGGACGAGATATCGGTAAGTTATTTTAATCGATTAATATTGATTTATATCAATTAAAACAATTAATTTAAATACACGAACCTGGTTTCGCAGCTTCGATCTTCAAGGGATTCCCGAGACTTGTTCCTGCAAAACAATTAAGTATTTTTCGGTACCCTTTATAATTACTGGGTCCTGATCAGGTTATTTGAAAGGAATTAATCTTTGGAACCCATTTCATTCTTCCTTTGGAGTACTGCATATTTCTTAATTCTGCAGGTATTTAACGAGTGACCCTTTTTCATACGAGTAAAAACATTTAATAAATGGAGATGAAACTGTTTTACTATATGCAAAATAATTTTTGAAAGCTCTGGTTTTCTTTCCAATGGCTGGTGTATAACCTATACCACCACGTTCAATAACTAACTTTTGGGAATCAAGTATCTTATCAAGATTATTCTTTCCTTGTGCTAATTTAGATGAAGTTTTTACTAGGTATGATACTTGTTTACGTAACTCGAGACGAGTTTTGCAATCTTCAACATTACACATGCAATCAGTATTATTTTCTAATTCTAACTTTTCTTCATCAATTATTTTCTTTTCAAGAATAATGATCTTGTTTTCTAGTAACCTATTCATGCTTTTCAATTTTCTGTTTTCAGTTTCTAATTTCTTTGCTACTTCATGTATTTCAAAGAAAGCATCTTGTAATGAGCTATAGTTTATAGATTCAGAACTTACACTTGGTTTTTGATGATTCGAGTTGACCATCAAGCATATTTACGGTGCTTCTTCATAGGTCTTTTCAAGGATCTTCCACATTTGTGCAGCGGTTTGGCAGTGTGCAATCCTGAAAAGATCATCTCTGTTAAGGGCGGATAAGATGATATTCTTGGCAATACAATCATCTTGGATTACGTTAGCAATATCAGTTTCCTGTTCAATAACATTCCAAGCATTTATACTAACAGATTCAATGAAGATTTTCATCCTTATTTTCCAATATAGGTAATCTGTTCCACTCAACAGTGGAGGTCTATCAATGCACGCTCCCTCGAGAAAATGCCATGGATCGAAGTAACTTGATTAACTTTCAAGCACCTCGCTACGATGCCAATTGTTAGAAAAGTAGTTTTAAATCAAGAGGGGGGTGAATTGATTTTTGAAAGTTTTTCGCAATACACAGATTATCTAATTCGAAAATTAAGATTACTTATCAATTCACAAATCACAAAGCAATCAAACAGTTTAAGTGCAGCAGCAGAAATTAAAGAGAGAAAGGTTAGGAAAGATTTCACCGGTAATTTTATCTTGGTTCACCCAATACCAGGGCTACGTCCGGACTCGAGCCAAATTCCAGTGGGTTCCACTAGAATAGATGTTTCTGCAGACTCACCCTCTTACACCTATTCTAACTCTCCACCAAGAACCAAATTCCAGCTCTTGGAAACCTCTGCAACCAAATTCCAGCTAGCAGAGAAACCGAGTGCCCAAATTCCAGGCACCACACACAAGAACCAAATTCCGGCTCTTGCTTACAACCTTCCCACCAAGAACCAAATTCCAGTTCCTGGAAACTTCTACAACCTCTACACAGTGCGAGAAAACTTGTACCCAAATTCCAGGTACAAAACAGTACAAAAGAATGAATAGAAATTGAAAAGAAGAAACAAAGAAAGCTCAAACCGGATTACACCAATCCACAGTCAGTTTCTTCTTCAAAGAAATGCAAAGTGCCTCAAGAAAGATTTCAAAAGAAGTTCACAAAAACAGTTGTGTATCTTTCTTGGAAAAAGTATGCTAACAGTTGCTTGAATTGATTGCTTTGGATGTTTAAAAGCTGATATTCAATCTGTTGTTCAAAAAATTCAATCAAAGCTGTTTTTAAAGAGTTTTCGAAAAAGCTGCATTAATTAATCTGTTGAAAGTTTGTTTTAACCTTGTTGAAATAGCCGTTATAATCTGTTAAAAGTCCTTTCAACCCATTAATGCGTTCTTGATCTTTAACGAGAAAATGTTTTAGTTGATACGACCACGTTTTTATCGGTTAAAACGTTTTACAAACATTTTCAAAATATAAAACAATCGATTGAATCGCGTATTAATCGATTGTTTTGTTTAAAAACCTTCTTATAAAACTTTCCAAGTTATTTTAGGCTGATATAAAGTCGTTTCAATCGATTGAAAATCTGCACATATATTTTCAAGTCATTTTAATCGATTGAAAGTTCGTTTTAATCGATTGAAAAGATTTTCTAAGTTATTTTAATCGATTGAAATGCGTTTTAATCGATTGAAATAATTCGATCGGTCATAATTCAATTCGATCGATCATAACCAACTTCGATCGGTCATAATCTCATTCTGATCGATCATCACGACATCAAAGTGATTTTAATCGATTGAAACGTGTTTTAATCGATTAAAATAATTCTAATCGCTCATATTTAAGATCTGATCGATTATATTGCATTCTGACCTATTATATTCGAATTCTAATCGGTCATAAAGAGTTTTAATCGATTAAAAGAAGTTTGTATCGATTAAAATATTGTAAAAACACTTTTTAAAACATTCTAAGTGTTTTAAATTGATTCTTTCAAACCTGTATCAGTTAATAACTTGTTTAAGAAAATTCTTTGCCAAAATGCTTTTGTTTTTGATTTGTTAAAAACTGTTTTTGAGGCATTTTGCAAAATGAATGAAGAAGCTTTGTGCGATGGAAAAGGTAAAGTGGTTTTACCTAAGCTTTCTGTTCGGACACACTAAGTCTTCGACTCCATTCTTCTGAGTGACTTGTTTGACTGTTGCAGAGTTGACCTTTGACTTTATCTTTGACTTCATCAAATCACTGAGATCTTTGCTAGGATCACTTTCACTTCACTCTTACAATGCCGAAAACTCTCTCAAAACGCTATAAAAAGCTCTCTAAGACTTTCAAAAACTCCGAAAATGCTTCGGAGGGACTCTAGGAAAAGAATTTGAAGAAATTGTAGAAGAGAAAGTGGAAAAACTGTGTGAAATGAGGGGGGGAGCGCTCACTATTTATAGGGATTCACACCTATCAGGTCGAGACGGTCATCTCGCCATTTGGGACGGCCGTCTCGACTTGCAAAAGTGGCGAGACGGCCGTCTCATTTGGTGAGACAGCGGTATCGACTTTTCAAGTGACAAGAAGGCCTTCTCGCCAAACGGGAGGAGGGTCTCGCCATTGGCAAGTGGCGAGACGGTTGTCTCGCCAAACGAGACGGTCGTCTCGACTTGCATCAATGGCGAGACGGCGGTCTCGACTCCTGAAGGCGAAAATCCTTATTTTTATACAAAAAATCCTTCCTATCCTAATATGGGGCCTAATAGTCTCTCCTAGTGGTTTCTTAGGCTTCGTCCATCTTCGAATAGGAGGCCTTCTGTTCTTATTTTGAGGCCGGGCAAGATTTGAGTCTACAAATATTTTAACCAAAAATTGAAAAAGGAAAAAAGAATATTCGGAGGTTCCTTTTCTATTTCTTCTCTTTTATCGTTTTCTTTGTGTGCATTATAAGTTAGGGCCATGTAGATATTTAATTACTACAAGTAGATAAATAAATAGGGTAGAAACATAATTTCGGTATCTTTATTTTAGAATTATTCCATCATAGGGAACCCAAAATGGGTGTTGTGGGGTGCTAACATCTTCCCCACACATAACTAACTTCCTTACCCAACTTTGGTTATAATGGTCAAAGTTGGTTTTCTTAAACCAACGCCTTCTTTTTTTTCCTTTTCCAATGTTTATGGTTAAAACATTGTTGGCAACTCCTAGAAACCCTTTTTGAAAACCTCACTTTTAAAGTTAGTTCGATTATCGAACATCCTAAAAGTGATGACCATTTATTTTACGAAAATGCGAGTCACAAACCATCGCGTCGCAACCGCTCGCATTTATCGTTTGGCGACACTCATCCACACTGGCGACCTTCTTCTTCTTATAGGAACATTGATTCTCTCATAACCTATAGCTTCTTCTTTCCTTTCATTAAGTGCTTGATTTTTAGCTTATGAATCTTTATTTCTCTTCATTTTCTTTGCACATAAGATCAAGAAAATTAGTTTCTCTTAAATTCTTTCAATCCCATTTTTTATTTCATCAAAAACTACAACTGGACTGATGATAATCTTCTTTGTTTTTGGGTCATATATTCGAAAAGCTTTGGACTCTTCACTGACTCTCATGTACACGCACTTGATGCTCTTCTTATCCAGCTTCTTCTTTGTGACATCAAGAACATGAACATATCTTTTGCGTCGAAATGCCTTGAGGTGTCCCACTGATGGTTTTCTCTCTTTCTAGACTTCTTCAGGTGTCATGTTTGGCAAGGCTGAGGTTGGCCATCCATTCATAACATGAGTAGTGTTTAAGGGTTAGTTAAGCTTTATAGATCTAGAAATATTGGATCTCTAAGAGGCACCACAATAATGTGCACATTATAAAGATGCAAATAATTGTAAACCAAAATTTATAATTATCTAATAATCGAATCAAACATTTAACACATATTTTATTAGTCATGACTTAAAGTTTATTTTGGATTATAAAAGGAATCAATAAAAAATTAATGTATCATGAGAACCTATGGGAATCCAACAATATAACACCTAATGTTAAATCTAAAGGATGAAGACATTAGAATATATAAAAATATATAAATTGATAAAAGATTGATGTAATATATGAAGATAGTTAGAAAACAAATACCTACAACTATTTGCGGTTTAGGTTACTTGGGAGAGTTATATTTTGCATTTGGAGTTTGTAATTTTTCTTTCTTTATAAATACACTAGTACAAAATAAACAAAAGATAATATCTTTAAAAGCTGATTATACGTGAAGCATGGTTAAAAAAGACATTGTAATAATTTTGAAATTATTTTCAGTAACGTAACGATTGTTGATTTATAACCATTTTCGTATGTCACATATGACCATGGTTGCATGTATAATCATAATTATATGTGATATACATCAATGATTATAAAATGAATCATTATTGTATTTAAAAAACAACTTTTAACGAAGATTCTTGTGTAATTACCATCATACATGACATATGATGATAGTTATATATGCAATCCTCGTTATATATGATATACAACAACGATTATAAATAGAACCATCATCGTATATTTTATTATACTTTTTAATTTATTCATTTTATTCAGTTTTCCTCCATACCCTCATCCTCTCCTTCTTTATTGTAGTTCTCCTCTTCTATTTCCATCAAGATTCAACTCTTATTTTAGTCCTTTTTCTTTTTATCTCCTTTGTGAAGTGTATCTTTGTGGCGAATCTACAACATGCTTGATGTTGTAACAAGTAGAACGACTGTGGAAGGTGAGATTCCAACGAGAATACAATTTAGATTATTCTGAAAAAACTTTAATTAGACAAGTTGTAGGTAGGGATGTGTTAGAGGATGTTCTACTAGAAATGACTATATGTGGACATTGAAATTTTTGTACACATTGACGTTGTGTCAGAAGAACAACAAGGAGAGATTATTACAAGTTTTTATGTTTGTTATGGTAGAGAACAACGAGGTCCCATGCAATAACAATTACATTTATAATTGTCATCATTGATAACTTATAAGAATGAGTTAAAATCATCATTAATTTTAAAACTTTCAATGAAAGATTATATTAAGATAATTTTAATACTATAGTTATATATAATTATTATTATTTTTACTTATTGTTAAATAGTTTGTGTAAAATGTTGTATTTTTTTTAATTGAAAGAATATAAAATATTTAAATAAAAATATTAACAAAGCAATATCCTATAATATTAGTGTGCCAAAAATTATCTATAAAAAAAAATTTTGAATATTTCTAAAAAAATTGTAAGTAAAAGATACATGATAATTACACACCTACACTTTTTTTTAAGAGAAAAGAGTTATCTATTTAAAAAATTAAGAGGTTGAAATTAACTCTCTATCATCCCTATTCATTGATTTAATAGCCTAAAATAATTAAATTTTAAAAAATAATGATAAGAAAGAAAAATAATTATCTAATTTATATTTTTGGATTAAATGGATATATATAAAAAAATGAAATTTCATATAACCAATCTTCTTTTACAGATATGTAATTGTTTGAACACATAATTAGGACATGTTTACTTTTTAAATGTGTTTAAACTTTTATATACATGATACAGAAAAGTAAATATATATATATATATATATATATATATAGTTAATATTATTATTTGTAGTAAGAAGTGAATATATATGTACATTAAAAAAATATATGTACAGGAGGGAACCAAATATAAAGTGTTTCCAACTCACAAATGTAGCTATTACATGGTGAGGAAAACTGTAGCAGCACTAATTTGCAATGACTTGATTATTTTATCTTCATCTAAAAGACCCTCTCAATATAGTAGACGCCTACTCTCCTTTTTATGGGCCATCTTAGGTGAGATAACGATTTGTTTTCTTTTATGTTTTATTTTTCCCTTACAACTGTCACCATATGAATATAATTGAAGGAGCCGTAGGGGATGATTGAGTTTGAAGTGCCATCGTTTTCCTGGTAAAAAGTTGAGTGCTGACCAGCCCACCTCTCTCACGCTAGCTTAGCTCTTGATAAGTAAAGCTACTATTGACTATGAGTTGCTAGTTAGGGTTGTGGGTACATACATCACTACCCAAAAAGCACAAATAAAAGTTTTGTGCTCTTCACCCTGCTCTTTCTCTGCTTTATTCATTTTTATTATTTTTTTACAAAAATATTTTAGCCTTCCATCAGCCATCACTCAACTTCAGAGGAAAAGTACATAATCCCCACTCAGTAGAAAGACGATGTTCTGAAAGTTCGACTCTCAGTCTGATGGTCCCATATTTATTATACGCCAGAAAAAAAACAACGAAGATCACTTTCTGGTGTTTTTACTTCATCAGATAAAAAAATACTAAACAAGAAACGTGACCAAAGAAAGACGACAAACGCAAATAATTGCGGGATCCGCGGATGATCAAAGACAAAAACACCCATAGTATAATAATAAAATTGAAGTAAACAAATGACTAAACAAAACTTAAAAAAAACAATCTCCGCTTATATTCCAATTTCATTTCCCCTACCCAATTGCTCACCTGTCTTTGTTACTTGATGACACAAACATGACTTTCTAATAAAATTTACAATGCAGATACGGAGGGAACCGTTTCTAGATTTCCTTGACTCTGCTCATGCGAGCTTTCTCCTGTTTTCCTATGCTCTGTCTCCCATAAGCTGTACTTGCTCCTCTCTCTCTCTCTCTCTCTGCTCTTGAAAACTGCGTCTATTTTGGACTTTTGATAGGGGGATAAGAATTCTGGGGATTTGGGCCAATTGGTCAATTTTTTCAGAAATTCCAAAAATTTTGGAAACTCTCGAGGATCTCCTCTGCTTTAAGGATACTAGTTTAGTTTGTGGGTTTTGCTCTCCACTCAGAAGATCCACATCCTTGTTAATAACAGCATAATCCACTGTGGTCACCAGGCATCCAAGCTAAACTCCCAAAGTATAAAAAGGTTCGAAAGGGTCATTCGTTCGGTCCTGGTGTGTTCGCTACTACTGCATACATATTTTACAAACCAAGTAATATGTAGTAGACTAGAGTAATTGGTAGAGCTATCAACATCCCAAATATAACCCTGCATTTAGGTTTATAAATTTCACAAAAAAGTGTCAACTTCTTTCTTAAGAAAATGAACGAAAATAAAATAAAATAATGAAGTTTAGTTACTAACCCTGTGCTAAGAATGGCTGGGTGGACGTTGTATTCTTTTGCAAATACAAATGGAACAATCCCTTGTGGAAGTGCAGCCTATGAACAATAATTACGTATCCGTAAGTTGACATACATTCCAAGCCTCTTTCTTTAAATCATGTTTAACATGGTAGCCAAAATTGTAGTCACAGAAAAGTTCATTGAAATTTCCATATAAAACATAAGATGCTATATAACACGCGTTCATTAAAATATTTTCCGTTATTAACTATAATTTATTAAAAATTATAACGTCTAGAATGCACAGAGTCAAAGGGCCTAGCTATTCAGAATCTGTGATTTCTACTGTAGCACTCAAAGATATTAAAGTAATTCACACACAAGTAAGATTAACAGTGTCCTATCAATCAAACAGGATTATAATTCAAGTTTACCTGAACAATAGCTACACGTAAGAGGGTGCCACGTAGGCCAACAGCGATAGAAGCTGCAGCCATGACAGCGGGACCTGTGAGGAACCGAACAGCCATGGCAAATGTTGCAACCGAGTTCCCACACGCAATTATCTTGGGTTGAAGAGCCATGAAGAGACCTACAAGCGCCAAAACCGCAAAAGGTTAGTCCTCGATAATTTTTAGCGGAAAGGGTAGAAAGGTGAAAATGAAAACAATAGAGAAGGAAAAAGGCATCCAAAATTTACAGTCACGGCATAATGGGAAAATGCTTTTAAGTTTTGTGAATGAAAAGATATTTATAGTACTGCTTGATTCGTCTAAATCAACTACCTTTGCCTAATTTGGGTCCAAAATTGGTACAGGTCCCCACCACCGCCCTGGACCGCATAGCGACGTTGTTCAAGACCAGACCCCACATGTCGGGGACATTGCACTGTCACTATGCAATCCCCATGTTATCGTCTAGTGAACAACATCATCTGCTTGTGTTATGTGGTAACAAACTTCAATTCAATGGACGGCCATTACTTTGTTTATGCTTATTACTTGCTTTCCCCCAAATCCATACTTTTCATACATCCATCACACTCATCTCACCATCGCATTCGTGTTCATCTCCTTCTCATTTTATATTTTCCAACAAACTATTCTTTGTAACATTATTGTTAAAAGTACAAGAAAAACATGTGAACCAACAAAATTATTTAAACACAAATACGATTTTATATTACTCTTTTCGATGTACGTTTTAACACCAGAAAAGGGACTTCTCATAAATATCAATGTTTTCGCCAAAGAGGAAAGGAATTGCAAATAAGGGGGAATGAAATTATTGTAAGAGCAAGAATTTGGACAAATTATTTCGACCACTCACCCAAGCTGAACATAGCCATTCCAAGACCAGCATCAGAGAGTATGGAGATTGATTGCTCTATTATTTTGGGCATGTGCACATGCCACCTGCAATTAATTAATTAGTAATCATAAATCACAACTACGTCACCACAAAATAACCACTAATAATAACTAAACTCTAAAAGTCAAAACATGTCAAAAATTCATCGTCGTTCTAGATTGACTTTGAAATTTACTTACCTAAACGCCACTAGCGACCAAATGACACCAATGAGGCTGGAGTAAGTGTTGGGATTGCGGATAAGCTTACGCCACACCATAATCAGTATGAGACGGGTCATCACACTCGCAGGAGGCAAGTGTTTCCCCGCGGCGGCTCCGCCCGATTTTGGGTGTAGCTCCGCCGTTGAACTGGAACCCAGCTTGTTAAGCCCAGTGGCTCCCGCTTTCTCTCCCTCTTCATCCGCGTGTTCCCCTTCTTTCCCTGGAAATTTCAAATCTTCAACCCCAAATTCTCCTTCTGCTGCAGCTTCAGTTCCAACCCACAATCACCCAAATCAAATCAATTCCTCAAAACAAAACTCAAATTAAGTTCCAAAACTACCTAGTGCTCTCATTCAATTAGAAATTTTTTTTTTTTTTTTGTATTGTAATTAAAGACTTCAAGTTTAATCAGAGAATTGCGTCAAAACTAGTTTTAAACTCTAATTAATTTAAGTCGTAGAGAGAGAGAAAAAAAAAAAGAAAAGAAAGAAGGAATCTATTAGAACTACCTTTGTTGGCTTCTCCATTTTGAGGGTGGTCGTCCGCTACCAACATCCTAATCTCCTTGGCACCTTGGTCGGAGCGGCCCGATTGGTCGGAAGCTCCGAAATCGGCTCCAGTGAACACATGAAGGCCTCCGGCTTCAGAAACCGGCGAAGCGCTGGAGCTCCACACGAACATGTGGAGCTCCTTAGCGTCGTGGCTGGCTTTGTTACCACTGTTGGGTGGTTGAGCAACTTGAGGAGCAGCTTGAGCTTGAACCTGCGGCTGAGACTGAGGCTGAGGCTGAGGCTGAGGCTGTGACTGTGACTGCGTCTGCGAATTCTTGCTAACACTCTTGGTTAACCCTGAAGAGAATTCCGGGTTCGGAGCAGGGTAGGCGGCGGGGGCGGTCTGCACGGCGGGGTAGAACCCGAACCTGGGGGAGCTGATAGCCTGCGGCGCGGGTGCAGAGTTCTCCTCGAAATTGGAGGGCCTCGGCGTGACCCCACGTGACGTGGACTGCACGGAGTACAAATCCGCAGCGCCGAAGTTAGAATGCCTAGGCGCGTACCCCATCATGGAGTAGAAATCCGCGTGGTTGAAGTTTGAGCCACGTGGCGTGGGGTTACGGGAGGAGCTGAGACTGTAAATCTCGGCGCCGGTGAGGTTAGACGGGCGAGGGGTCATCATGAAGGACCTTCTAGAAGCATTGGACTTCCTGACGGTCACGTGGAGCTTCCCGTCGTCACCGACTTCAGCATCGGTTTCGAGGAAATCCCTTCCATCGAGCGAAACGACATCGGAGTCGACCTTGAAGGAAACTATGGAAGCAGCGGTTTCGGGGAACTGTTCCATGATCAAGAGCTTGGCACCGCGGTACTCGAAGAGGAAGAGGAGGAGCGTGTACCAGATGATGCACTGGAGCACCACCACCTGGACCATGAGACTACCCGAATATTTGCCGTACATGGCGATGAGAAGTGGAATTCCCATCACAAGCGTGTTGGGCAATGTGGAGAGAGAGAAAATAGTAATCATCCACTCCAAGCTCCCGTTGGCGGTGAAGTTGGTCCAGATTGCCAACGCAAACAGCATGATAATTTTCTGGAGCGTGTCGGCGGCGATGAAGCGGAAGTTCATCGCGTAAGGGTTGTTGGTGGAGATGAAATGGAAGGAAAGAAGCGGAACCGCGAAGATCGCGACGAAGCGGTTTATGCCGGAGCATTGGTCCGGCGAGAATATCTTCCACCAGCGAACCGAGCCGTACGCTAAGATCATGGCCACATACAGCGGAATCACCGCTGTCAAGACGTTGTACAAATCTCCCCAGGATATCATTTTCCCTTTCTTTCAATAAAATGCTGGGCTATGCTAGTAATTGGAGGGGCATAAGCGAGAGAAAAAAGGGTAAAGTGGGAAGAAAGTGAGAAAATAGAAACCGTTATATAACTAACTAGACTGCGAGGGGATATATGTCTCTGTGGGAGCGAAGGTTTATGCCTGCCTGCTACACCCTGCTGTGCTTCTGAATTTTCTGATCAAGTGTTGAGAGAGAGAGCAAGAGAGAGGGAAAGGATTTAGTTTAGCTTAGCTTAGCCTGTACATATATATATATATATATAGACCTACGAGGGAATAGAGTCACACATAGAAGGAGAAGAGGTGGATATATATGTATATAACTATGTATTTATATAGTCAGGGCGACAAAAGAACTGTAATTATATCATCATTTTATATTAATAATATTAATAAATAAATTACGATCATTAATTTTGTTTCAGTGTTATTGGAAAAGGGATTGGGGGACCACCAGGGAACAGTGTGAGGTTAGGTTAGCAACTGACCGCCTGCTATGGTTAAGGTTACCCAAGGTGGGTTAAGATAAAGGTAAAGTTGCATTGGACCATGTGGTGGGGAAGAATGCGTATTAATTTGGGTGACGTGGAACACCTATGCTTTTTTCCTTTCCGTTTTTTTCACTTTTTATTCACTCTTCTTTCCTTTTCCCAAGCTCAAAAGCTCTTTGCAGGAACTCAAGACGCCCCGTTTCATTGCATTATATGATGCAAGTAGTAGAGAGTCATCTGCTATGGGAGTAATAATTGCTAATTTTTACCTATGTTTACTGAAAATTTATTGTTTGAGGAATAAATGTAGTAACAAATAAACACATATTAAGTGCACAAAGTTTATGTTAACAATAAATTCTTATACGATTGAGGTGTTTTGTACCGGAAAAACAGGATTAGTTGCAACATCAGAAAAAAAATAAAATAAAAATCAGAGATAGCCCTTAAAACAAGGTAGATGAGAAGGGAAAGAAGACAATATTAGCTTTTATTTTAATTTGAAAGAACTTTACGGGTGTAAAAACGAGAGAAAATTGTGTTACTTAAAGTTTTTATGATGAAAAAAATATTTCGATATTCTTAGAAAAGAAACATGAAAATAAAAGTTTCTTTTTTCTACCAAAAGAAAATAAAAATATTTTTCAAACTTAAAACTCTTAGGAGGTGTGATTCTTCAATATTTAAAAAAAAAGTCATATATTTATTTATTTATCTATTTATATGTTATCCATAGAAATTTGTTTGTATATCCATTTCTTTTCTTTCTTTTTTTAAGTAAATAAAATCTCTAAAGTTTACGTTTATCCCAAGATGGGATAAAGTATTGTAGTTGTCCAAAGTCATCTAATCTTGTAGTGATTGATGATTAAAGACAATGTCACTTAAATAAACTATAACAATTCCTGTTATATATTTCCTTACAAATAAGGTGTGATTAACTTAACTTTGCATTGAACATTTTGAGATTATTCTTTTGGGGCAAACATTTATTATCAAATTTACATATTATATTATGATTTTGTCACTCTGCTTTCATAAAAAAACTCCTCTTTAGGGAAATTTCATTTGGTACAATTCTCAATCTCAATTAATTTCCTATAAGAGAAATGAAGATTTTAATCAAATTCAACTTTTCCATTAAGTAAACATTTACGCAACGAGTTTGAATATTATACTAATCTATTCATATGCATTTAGCTTTATAGTAAAAATTCATTTGTGCCCAATAACTTGGTTTCCTTTTTGGAAAAATCCCAATTCTTATTTTCTTTTAGTACAACAGTTCTCCAATGTTTAAAGCTTTAGTGACTGGTATATAGTCCAATTATGTAACTAAATCTCTATGTTTGAAGAGAGGTCAAAATATGAAAATTAACCTAATATAGGATATTATGTGCAATTACTAATTTATTTCCTTACCACAACAATGGACATATTAAGAACATCAATTGCCTCAAAGCCTTACACATTTTATTTTGTGGCTTTTTCTTTGTCTAATTTTAGTTGTATTGATAGACTTTACAAAGGAAAACAAGATATATGGAAAACTTAAGGATTTTTTTTTCTTGCGTTACAGCTAGCTATTATACAAATGTGAGAGAAATTCCTCGCTTAAGACTATAGTTGTGACTAAAAATAGTACAAGCAAATACTTTTAGTGGAAGAAACTCAAGAAGTATTTAAAATGAATAAGCATTTTGCAAGAGAAAATTATTACAAAGGTTTGGAGAGAAGACAATTTATGGCACATGTATAATTATAAAAGCTTTCCCAGAAAAAGGATTTGGAACATTTCGAGGGAATATGATAAAGTTAGCAACCTCAAGAAAGTAGCAATTTTTTTTCAACAATATTATTTACTTGAGGATATGGCTATAAAAACTATGGAGAAAATGACATGTTTAGATAACTAATCATCGATGTCATGTGATCAAGAAGTATTTCGTTTCATTGATATTGTGAATAATATGAATACATGATTGAAAAATATTGCTTTTATTTTTCTTTCAAAAACATACTTCACGCATAAATATAGGTCTATAAATATCATTAACTATCAAACCCTAACCATAATAATGTTACAAATTAAAAAGGGATCTAATCTTTACTTGTCATAAGATGAAAATGGTTTCAGTGAAAGAAAGTGATAAGAATGGTAAAAAAAAAATTATCTGTAAAAGGAATACATGTTTCAACTAAAAAGAAGAAACATCTTTATTGATGATAATATAAGTGTTTTAATAAAATTTAGGATACAGAAATAAGTCTAGATATCATCGGATAATATGTCATTTAATGCTGATAGCTTGTTTAACTATCTGCTAATCATCAAAATAAAAGATTTGTGACTATTTGTTTTCTAACACTTAATGTTTAATTAATTCTTCAAGTCATAAATATCTTAAGAAGTATCTTATTAATCTATAAGAATTTTTATGAAACTCTTAAATACATTACATAATATCCATTAAGTTCAAGTAATTGAATAAATTTAATGAGGTTTTGATAAAATATAATTTGAAAATTTCAATAAGTAATTAGGTTAATTTTTAATTATTTAACAACTTAATAACTTCTTATTGACTATTTTAATTTGATCGATATATTTTAGTTTTAATTTGATTTTAAAACAACTATTAATATATTATTTATAAAATTATTTATCATATCTTACATTCACATTAATGTTTTTATTTACAACCTACTTTTATCTTTATTTACTTCTTTTTTTAATTTGGTTTGGGGAAGAAAAAAGAATTATAAATTATTGAGTATTTTCAAATGAGATTAGGTTATGGATTTTTCATAAATAAGAATTTAAGACTCTAGATTTATATATAATTTTTGTTCGATCATTCATAAACCAACTTGTTCTATAATTCAACTTAAAATCACAATGTAACATATAATAGTACAAAGTCCCCTAATTTTTAGTCTCTTTAATTTAAGACTCTAGATTATGGGTTGTTACGTGGTATTTAGAGAATGGGTGACACGAATAGGGTCGATTTTGACTATTTTAAATATATGTTAAAAATCATTCATAAACCAACTTGTTCTATAATTCAACTTAAAATCACAATGTAACATATACTAGTACAAAGTCCCCCAATTTTTAGTCTCTTTAAAAATTATGGAGGTGACCATATATGAGCTGATCCCATTCAAACTATAATTAAATATTTATTTATTGGTCAAAAGAAAATCTTAAGGATTAAAAAAAATGTTATTCAAAGTCTTCTTTCAAAGAAGGGTTTTGCTTAGAACATGTCTCTTCTTAGGAAGACATAATTTACAAGACTACATAACACTACATAATTCCTTAACTTCAAGTTGAGGATGATAAGACTTCATAAATCTCAAAGTATAGTAAATTACATATCAATCAACAACATCTTAACACTACAACCCACGTCATCCCAATCATAGTGAGTTGTGTTCCGTGACTCTCACGATCCTGTGTGTAGTAATAACTCATTGAATAATAAACTTCAGACAATAGTTGAAGTATGATAGATTGATACCATGCAAGGGTCAATTAAGATCACATATTATATGAATCAAGATCACATGCAATAGGGATCGATCAAGATAACATGCCATGGGAGTCGAGATCATATGTCATGAGAGATCGATCGAGATCACATGTCATGAGGATAGATTAAGATCACATGTCATAAGATATCAGTCAAGATCACATACTATGAATGGGGGATTAGTCTAATCCAATGCCATGGGGAATGGGTCAAGATCATATGTCATGGTCTATAGAGATATCTTTTAAGGACAAAATTGTGATAGACTAAAGTTCTAAAAAGGACAATAATTCAGATGTGATAATTAAATCTAATGATATTATCATAGCATACATGAGACCAAGATACTCTCAATTCCTAGACAGAACATTAGCGTCAATGCTACCCCTTAGTCAATGGAGGATCTTAACCATTGATTTTAGGGGGAGCAAATAATATATTATTAATAAATAATAAATAAATAAATATAAAAGGGTAAAAAAAGATAAGATGATGAAATGATAAAATTATAAATATATAAGTAAATATATTAAATGATCATTAAGTTTGGGGGGCCAAAATCATAAATTATATGTGAATTGATTTGAAGGGAGGGTGAGAAGATAAAATTGCAAATAAATATATTAAATGATCATTAAGTTTGGAGAGACAAAATCATAAATTATATGAGAGTTAAAACTTAGGGGAGGGTGAGATGATGAAATTGTAAATATATAAGTAAATATATTAAACAATCATTAAATTTGAAGGGGTCAAAATCATAAATTATATAGGAGTTACAAAGGGTCACGACCCGTAGTTCCCAAGAAGATCTATCACTGCCCTTAGTCCTTGATGTCGAGGTCAATGTAAATTTATATATGTTTTTCTCTCTTAACCTATCGAGATGTCTTTTGAGGATAAAATCATGATAGATTAGATTTCAAAACGGAGAATACTTTAGACATGATAGTTAATCCTAATGATATTATCATAACGAACATTAGACAAAGACACTCTCATTCATAGACGAAACATTAGTGTCACTATAGGATCAAGAACAAAATTTTGCTTCACTCCTATTTTCTAATCTTTGACTGAGGCACTATGTCCTAATACGCTTATGAGTATTACATCGATTTGGAGTCAATGCCTAGAGTAATTTATATATATCATTTTCTCTTAACACGTTGATACGCCTTATAAAAACAAAACTATAACGTATTAGAATTTTAAAATAAACAATACATCAAATATAATCATTGATCATAACATATTATTATAGCGAACATCACACCAATTTACTATGTCATTCATAAACTAATTAAATTCTCTGCACAAATAATTATCCATTTCCCTACAACATGCAAGACATTTGAAAAAAAAAAAAAAAAACTCTCTGCCAAGCAAATACCTCAATGACCACTGGGTACAACATGCTAGCACATGAAAAAAAAAAAACTCTTTGACAAGCAAATACGTCAATGACCATGGAACCTCATCCTGGCGACAACAGCCATTCATAGTATCAATTTCCACTCCATAAGAATAAACTATAGTAACTTAACTTCTTTCACTGTCCTTTTTCACATGCTAACACCTAGCAAAGGCACCAAGGTCCTTCTCAGGCTCTGAACATTTCTCAACGCCCATTTAATATGAACTAATTATAGGCATATTAAGTTACTTAAGTTTTAACTAATTTTAATTATAGGCATTCAATATTGAACAAAATCTTTTTTTTATCCTATATATCTTTATACTTCAAATTAAAACTTTAACATTTTAATTCATGGTCCAAAGCATATTGGATTATTTTTACTCATATATGTTATATGTTCACAATTAATCTTGTAATTTATTTATTTTTCGCCGTCGAGAATTAATATTTCGTGAATTTTCTTTAACATCTAATTCCTTTTTGTACTTAATATTTTTTTCGAAGTTCTAAATTGTATTCCAAGCATCTTTCTAAGTATTTTCACTTTCACTACTATGAATAATATTTTAATTAGAGATTTCAAAAGTATTAATTTTTAGCTGCATAAATTTTTAAGTATAAAATACCATTTTTTGGTCTTAATTTAAAAATTACAATTTTCTTCCTAATTCTTGTATATATCTCAGAGTCAATCTTCCTTTTCTTTTCAACTTAGGCACATAATTAAATCATTTAAAATAGTTTTTATCTTTTATTTCTTAATTTAAACTATTACACATAATTTACAATTTTGTCTTTAACTTTTTTTATTTTTTTTATTTTCTTTTCTTTTCAATATTATGTCTAGTCTAAATGGTATCTTTCTTGCACCAGTTATTTACTTAAGTTAATTACTTTAATCTAATGGATCAATAAAACATTTTTAAACACTTAATCCATCTCGTTTACAGGTTACACGAACTTTAGAGTCACCTCCCGTAGTTCAAATAAACTTTATAGTTTCTTTAACAATTTTTCTTAATTATCTTTCTTTAGTATCCTTTCTTAAGTCTCTTATACTAAACTTTATACAAAAATGTCGTTTTTCTCCATAAAATCATGTGTAATTTTTCAATAAAGCACCTTTAGTTCCTTAACTCAATACTTTACCATAAAGCTCGAGGAAATATGAAAACGCGTACTTAAACAAATTTGGAAAGCACATGTCATGTTACGAGCAAAATCGTGGCATGCTTTGGAAGCGTTATCCATCAAACCATGCAATGATTTTTAAGCCATAGAAATGCATTCTTTCACAAAGAAAATCAAGTAAAAGGTCAAACCGTAGTTATAGGGTTCTACCAAACTCAAAAATAGTACAAGTGTCTCCATAGACTAGGGCTTTTGACTTCCTTTAACTCAAAACCCTTTAAAAAGTTGCAAGCCTCCAACTTTTTTTCCAAACTCACCAAGAAGTCTTGTCATTTGGGACTTGGAAAGTAAGAAGAAAATGTTAAAGGGCTTGGTTGGAAGTGTTTTGCATATTTGGAATGGATGACTAGAAAATTTTAGGAATATTAGACAACTCACAAATAAAATATGAGTTAATTATATAAAAAAATATTATATTACATTTAATCTAAAATCTTATATATTAAGTTATGAATTTTTCTTACTTATAAATTATTTAACTTTCCTATTTTTATTCAATATGAAACTTTAACTCGCAATTGAATTTTTAATAATCTCTCTTAAGTGTGATTCTTTTTTATATATAGGTATATCATCCTTTCAAGCAAAAACAATTTTTTTTAATAATAAGTACCCAGTAGTGACCTTACTTGTTAGGAATCCGATGAGGCTAATAATAGGGAGATTCTCAAATGAAACATGAGTCAACATATAAGAGAATATGTCACCACTTTTAATCCAAAATTTTAAGACATTAAGTTACGAATCTTTCTCACTTATAAGTTACTCAATTTTCGCATTCAACATGAAACTTCAACTTACATTTCAATTCTTAACAGAAAAAACATAAATATTATAAGAGGAATGTTGGCTTGACTACCACGGGAAAGAAGAAATCTCTCGAGAAATGAGAGAATATGAAAAGTCACAAATGAAAGAGAATTAGTTAGGATAACTACCTAGGACTTTTGATTTTAAATTTTAAGAAACCATCGATGAAAAAGGAATTTTTTGAATCAATTTCAAAAAGAAACATGACCAATAAAAAAAACATAGAAAATTCATTATAAGATATATATCTTATAAATTAACCTTAGCAAAAGGGAATCATTGGGTCATGCAAGGTTTGATTTTGTCATTTTGTGAAACTTCTCGTTATTGTATATGTATTTTAAATTGAGTTACGTGAAAAATATATTTCTTAATTTAATGTTTATCTTAAATTGAAGATTATGTTATTTTCACTTACTAAATAAATTTAGTATCTTCAACAGTTTAATTTAGTAGAGAAGGTTTATTGTGCATGTATACTAAATAAATTCAGTATCTTCATACAGAGTTAAGATAGTACATTGCAGTTTATATTATTAACAAAACCTATAATCAATTGAATAGTACGTAATTATATATAAAACAAGTAACATTAAATTAGATTATTTATATCTAAACTCTACTTTATAGATTTATAATATATATATATATATATATATATATATATATATATATATATGAGAAAAACAATTAATGCATCCAGCAAAATAATCTAAAAACAGAAATTTTAACGTGAATCGTATTTCTTCATTATGATATAACTCTTGGAGAATCAATGCAAGGTTCTAATCGTCTGGAGATTTATCCTTATTGTGTGTATTTAGACCGTTTTATTTTATTTAAATAATATATTTTTATTGTATTTCATAATTTTAAAAACGTTTATTTTTTAAGATTCATACGAAACTGATAACAAAAAATTTATTTGTTTTCTATATATATATAAAAAAAAAAACTAACGTAGTAACGGTCATGTAATTATACCAAAGATCCAGCAAACAATTTTCTTTTTGTTTAAAAAAGCCAGAAACCAAGCATGTATTCATTTTCCATTTCACATGCATACTACGAGTAAACACATTAACGAACCTTCGTTGGATAAGGTATAACTTCACTCCTTCAATTTTCCAAATTTATTATTAATTATGTTAAATTTCCATTCTTCATCTCTTAAATATATTTATTGATCCCACTATAAAGTGACAAACTTGATATTAATATCTATTACTTGTTATTTTTTAATTAAATTATTTCCACTGGTCCCAATTAAGTCTACCACTGAGAAGACACAACAGTGACTAAATTCACTTTCTGTTTTCTGTGAATACTGTGGCGAAATTTTGGTATCTACTTTCCTATATTCTTTGTCCATTCAACGTTCCTACTTTTACTGTTTTGCGAATCAGATTAGTCTCTAATAGAATGAGATGATATGGTAGTTAGTACAAAAAATAGTTTAGGCTTCCCTTTATGCACCTTAAAAAGAAAATTAAAGCTTTGTAACTTTCGTTTGCTTCCATGATAATGACACGGCATAAAACGTGGGAAAAAAAGAACAAAATAACAAAAGTGACACCATTTGAAGAACGTTAGGGAATCCCATAAAATGAAAAAAGTTTAAGAATGAATTCAATATCTTACACCAAGTTCATGCACCTAACGGGATTATTATCATTTTCTCCAAACAAAACCCTAATAACATGCTTATATAATGTTAATATTTGAGTTTCGAATACATTGCCTTACGTTATTAGATTAGGCACAACCAATTCAAGGTTCAAAGAAAAGTAACTTGGTTCAACACAAATCACATTCATGTTGGCTCAAAAAGTAGTCACAGTTGTTGTTTCGTAGAAGAAAAGCTTACTGCTTCAGTCTTCAGTCTTCACCATATCTTAGAAAGTTCTTTTCACGTCTCAATCAAATTTCATTGACCTGGTTATAATTCTTTCACAGATGAGACTAATATTATGGCGTTCGTTGGTTCATGCAGTGTCGGTATTAGACTTTTTCTTTAAAGTGTCTTCAAATGCATAAAATTCTATTCCAGATAGGCTTATTTATTCTTTTATTATTGAACATTATTTATATGTTTAAGCTTCTAATAGTTGCTTTGTTTGTTTGGCTCTCTTATTTATATTAAAGATTGTGGATAATTTAATATGTACAGTGTCAATTAATATATATTAAGCAAGTTAAGCTTCAAATTTTACGATGTAAACTTAATTCACACGTAATAGGGTTGTTCAATTTGGATGAGAAATTGTGACCTATATAAAGTGTGAAATAGAGTTGAAATATTAGAGATAACTCTTACAATAACTCGACATCATCAGTTTATTTAATGCGTTGAAAGTTCATTTAGTTTTGGTTGTAATTGTAACATCTTTTTGGGTGTGAAGGAGATATACGTTTCTCGTTATGGATAATGATTATTCTTTTGATATTTTCTTTATCCAAAGACAAATTTGGAAACAAATAAAATCACCAATATTTATTCTACTACCATGTTTTACTTTTGATAAAAAATGGGGGAGTAAATGACAAATTTAGTTCTGGTGAGATGTTATAAAAATGTCAAAATATTTATAATTATGCTTTAATATTAGTTTGGAGAGACTATTTTATTATAAAAAATATATTTTTAAAATAAAAATTGGCAATAAATCAATGATTATTACCATTAAACTATAAATTTAGGATCAATTTGACTTTTCATTGATTGAGAGACTAAATTAGATTTTAATTCTTTTAATGATTAAAGTAAGCATCGCCTCACCCATCACATTCTTTTACATAATCTTATTTCTCATAAATATTTTTTTAAGTTGAAAGTTTTTCATTCACGCATTAAAGTAGATCTTGCGTACACAATTTTTTATTTATATATTTATATAAAGGAGAACACACAAAAAAAACATATTAATTATAAAAAAATTTACTCTGTAAAAACTCAAAAAATAAAGTAAACTCACCCTATACAAAAATTAGTCAACAAAGAAATGAGACTTATATTAAAGACAAACAAATTCAAGAAGCGAAGTAAAAGTAAAGAACACGTAATAAACTACGGAAATAATAATAATAATAATAATAATAATAATAATAATAATAATAATAATAATAATAATAATAATAATAATAATAATAATAATAATAATAATAATAATAATAATAATAACGGTACGAGGAAATAGAAATTTTCGTCGTGTTGTGAGAAAAGTGAGGGTGCAAAATTCTTTTATATTTTTCTCCTTCATAAAACTTTTATATCAATTGAAATTTTAACTAGTATAATAAATATTTTTTAGGTCGGTTAAACTTTAAAGTGTCATTAATATGATATAAAAAATAATATTTAAAAATGATTTATTATAACAGTTTCAATCCACCAAACATAAGTTAGACAAATGATATTGTTTTTAATTAAAGAAGACCTTTTTTTATCAATCAGTATTAATAACAAAGTTCTGTGAAGAATACACTGAATTTGTAACATATAATTTGTGTCAAATTTTGTAATAATAGCTTTCATTTCCAAGAACGAAATCACGGGATGACATGAAGATGCACGATCACTCCTAAAATTTTATTTCTTTCTTAAATTTTATATATAAATTTATTTTAAGAAAATTATATGTGTTCCTCTCTTTTTAGTTTTGCCTTCGCTTATGTTGATCTCCACAATTTCCTCAAAATGACATAAATATATAAATTTATTATAGTCATGTATTTTTTAATAGGAAAATACAATCGTTAATTTTTTCATACAAATTCGTCACAAAATGGATTTGAATTATTTACTGGTTTTTTTGTGTAAGTTTGTGTGTGAATTGTTTGTATTAGTCTGTTGACTGAAAGCGCGGGGCTTGGGGTGTGAAGGTCATCCAGAGAAACGCGGCGAGAGAGATCTTGATGAAGTAGCTCACGGTGGAGAGATAGTGGAGGTTGAAGGAGGTTTTGGCTCTAACCATGACTTCTCGTTCTCTCGGTGCTTCTCGTTCTCTCAGTCAAGCTCCCATTTTCAAAGAAAGATGGAAAGAAAAAGGCACCTTGTTCTTCTTCTCCAAATTCCCAGAGTCATTCGAGGTAAAAGACCGTATGGAACATTTTATCAAGGTGGGGAAGGGTCATTGACATATTCATATCCCATAAAAGAAACAGAGTTGGTCAACGTTTTGGTTTTGTGAGATTCGTAAATGTGGATAACATTAAGCAAATGGAAAGAAATCTAGATGGTATTTGGATCGGTTCTACAAAGATGCATGTCAACATACCAAAATATAGGAGACATGAACAATAACTGTTTCGGGCGAATAAAGAACCAACAGTTAAGCAGGAATGGAGGAGAAAAGGTGGTCAACGGTCTTTTGCAAACGTGGTGAAAGGGAAAGAGGAAACTACAACAACCGATGAAACGTGGAGGGGAAGAATTTTGAAGGTGGAAGAGAATGTGCAGAAATGGATGGAAGACAGCTTCATAGTGGAAGCGGCAAGAGGCATAGGAAAGTCAGAAATCGAAAACAACCTGTATCTAAAAGGATTATTCAATGTCTACGTCAAGGGAATGGGAGACAACTTTTTTCTCCTCAGTGGAAACTCGGTAGAGGCATTAACAGGAATCTTGGAAGAAAACTCTCAGTGTTTCTCTAAGCTCTTCACTTCTGTAATCAAATGGGACAAAAATTTGGTGAGCAGGCACAAACAGGTGTGGGCTAGATGTAGGGATATCCCGATAGCTCTATGGTCCGAAAAAACCTTTGAGGATGTTGTGTCTGTGTTGGGAACGTTGTTAGAGGTGGATCAGAAAACCTTAAAGTGGACACGCTTGGATTATGCAAGGCTAAAAATCAGACTTACAATTTCATCCCAAGATACCATGGCTCAGAGTATTAAAATTAATGGACGAGTGTTCATGGTATCGTTAGAGGAAGAATGGACGGAAGAGGGGTTTAAGTGCGCTGTGTGCGAAGGTATTAATGATGAAGAGGAGGAAGAGTCTGAGGAGGCGATGGAGTTCGTATCATCAAATTCAGAATATTCTGCGGATGAAGACGAGGTCGGTAAGCGAACTTCTCCGGCTTTGGATGGTCAAAAATTCGGTGGAGGTAGCTCAGATTCAAGCGAGCCGGTAAAATTCAACGGTAAGAAATCAAGTGTGGATCAACGCTCAGAGGTAGATGTGTCAGAAAGAGTCAGCAAAAGCAAATACGCTGAGGAAGAAGATTTGGGAGCAGACGTAAGCGGGGTAAAGGCAACTCTGGATCTGTTTGAGAAAGAAAGGTTCGTGCTTTCACTTGAAGAGAAACTGATGGCCCACTTCGAGAAGGAAAGTTTTGGGCCTTCACTTGAAGAGCAGATGTCGGCCCACTTCCTACAAAACAAGGAACCCTCGCTGATCGAACAAACTAGCAGTTTAGACTTGGCTAGCTGCGAACAGTTCGAAAAAAGGCCTGAGACATTGCGAAACCTCGCAAAGGACCAAAATCGGGAGGTCTTTTCGCTAGGCAAGGGAGGCTTGGTTCCCCCGCTTGGTGTCTCGTCTGTATCTGTCATCATCGTGTGCCGGAGGAGCAAGGGTTGAATCAAGCAGATGTTAGCTTTGTCGCAGAGGGAAGGGAGTCAAATCACGATGGCGAACAGAAGCAAAGGGCAATGGCGATGGGGTTTCAAATCAAGGCTGGCTCTCAGTCTCACTGCTCAAAATTCGAAGCTACACGTTACGACCAAGAGACGGTCAGTAATTCAACCGTCAAGGACGCTGAGGAGACGCTGGGAAACCAGGGCATCAGAGGAAAGAGACTGGACATAAAACGCCTATCAACTGATGTAGAAGGAACCGTTCGTAAGCCTGTGGATTGCAAAGCGGTGGAATCAAATCAAGTAGTGGCTCGGAAAGGCATCGAGTTACAAAAGGAAGCCTTGATGATTAATGGAGGAGGGGAAACAAGCAACGACAGTCGATCCAATCCATGTGTTTTGGCCAAAATTCTACGCAAGGAGAAGAGGTTAGATTTCTTTCTGGTAACTCCATAAATGATAGTAATATAGTAAACTGCAATAGGCTGTTCTAGTTAAATAAAGAGTATCAGGAGGCGGTTAGATTATGGGAGATAGGGAGAGAGTTGGGGTTCTCGTACGAAGGGGATAACAACTTGATGGTAATGAAACTGAAAGAGATAGATGAAGAGGGGAGAGACAGTGACACATGAGGATATTAAGCTTAAATGTCAGAGGTATTAGGAGCCCTGGGAAAATCAAATATATTAGGGAAGTAATAAATAAGGAAGGGGTAGAAATGGTGCGTATACAAGAGACGACACTAGCTAGACAGGATGAGAGTATATGTTATAAAATATGGAACCATAATAATATTCAATGGGCTTTCAAACAAGCAGAAAATGGGTTAGGAGGGATTTTAAGCACATGGGATACGAATAAGTTTAAGTGCGTAAACATGATTATAGGAGAAGGATTAATAGCAGTAGCGGGTATCTATAAGAAAAAGAATATAAAACTGGCAGTGGTAAATGTTTACTCCTCTTGCGTAGTGAAGGAAAAATACAAGTTGTGGGAAGACATACATATGGGTATCCAAAATCTGTCGTGTAAGGTGTTTTGTGTAATAGGAGATTTCAACACCGTCAAATTACCTAAAGAGAGAAAAGGAAGTAGTAGAAGAGGCAGAGTAACGGAAGAAATGCAAAGATTTAATGATTTTATCCAGAACCTAGAGGCTCGGGACTACCGGCTATTGGAAGAAAATTCACATGGTATAGAACAGATGGGTCTTCAATGAGTAGGCCGGATAGAACCCTGGTATCTATGGAGTGGATCCATGAATGGAAAGGGAGCAAACAGTATGTACTGGATAGAAGCATCTCAGATCATTGTGTGCTAGTAATAAATGAAAATAATATAGATTGGGGACCCAAGCCCTTTAGATCTTTGGATGTATGGCAAGAAGAAAAGAGGTTTAGGGAGGAGGTAAAAGGGGCTTGGGAAGGAATGGAATTCATAGGCTGGGGAATTAAAAGTTGGGCCAAGAAGCTTCAAATGCTTAAAAATCATTTGAAAAGATGGAATAGAGAATCGTTTGGGGACTTGAATTTGGCAAAACAAAGCTTGATAAACAAGATAAGTGAGTTGGACCATAAAGATGAAATAGATTAGTTGGATGAAGAAGGAAAGATGGTTATACCAAATAGAATTGAGAAAAATATTGTTGAAGAGTGCATCTATGGAGAAACAGAAGATAAGAGACAAGTGGATAAAGGAAGGGGATATAAACTCAAAATTTTTCCATTCTTTGATTAGTTGGAAAAGAAGCAAGGTGGAACTATCATGGATGATGATTAGAGGGGCTTGGTGTCAGGACCCAGTAAGATTAAAAGATGAGGTTATGGAACATTTTAAAATAAGATTCAACTAAGAAACAAGTTTGGGAGTCAAATTAGAAGGGATCTCGTTTGAAGGAATAACAGATGTACAAAATGAGGCTCTGGTTAGAGAAATATCAGAGGAAGAGATAAGGGAGGCAGTTTGGAGTTGTGAAGGCAGTAAAAGTCCTGGACCTGATGGTTTTAATTTCTGCTTTATAAAACATAACTGGTTTACACTGAAGGTGGACATACTAAAAGCTATTGAAGAATTTCAGAGGGAGGGTAATATTCCAAAAGGATGTAATGCCTCGTTCATTGCACTAATTCCAAAAGTAGAAATCCCTGTGGACTTGGATGAATATAGACCAATATCTCTGATAGGCAGCTTGTATAGCAAAAGTGTTAGCAGGGCGATTGAAAGGCGTGTTAAATAAGATAATTAGTGCTTCCCAGTCCGCTTTCCTAGAAGGAAGGGGTCTCCTGGATAGCGTTGTGGTAGCAAACAAAGTCATACATGAGTACAAGAGCAAAAGGAAGAAAGGTCTAGTACTCAAGATAGACTATGAAAAATCCTATGACTCCGTGGATTGGGAATTTTTCTTCTATATGTTAGAGAAACTAGGGTTCTGCAGGAAATGGGTGAGGTGGATTAAAGGTTGTTTAAAATATGTCTCCATATCAATTCTAGTGAATGGCAACCCAACAAAAGAGTCTCTCCCCCAAAAAAGATTAAGACAGGAAGACCCTTTGGCCCCGTTCCTTTTCTTAGTGGTAGTTGAAGGGCTAGCTCAGGTGGTTAGGCAAGCAGTAGCAAAAGGGATGTTACAAGGAGCCAAGGTGGGGGGAAAGGAGCTTCAGGTCAGTCTTCTACAGTTTGCAAACGACACTTTGTTTTTCAGCGATACAAATCTCAATAACATTACGGTAATTAAGGCGATATTGAGATGCTTCCAGTTAGCATCGGGATTGAAGGTCAATATGAGAAAGACAAAATTAGGAGGAATAGGGGTGGAGTCTGTATTACTGGAAAGCTTTGCACGAGAATTAGGATGTAAGACAATGTTATTGTCATTTAGATATCTGGGGTTGAAAGTTGGAGGGAACCATAAAAGGCATGAGTTTTGGGATGACGTCATAAGTAAAGTAAAGAAAAGACTCTCTAGGTGGAGAGGGCGTATGCTCTCCTTTGCTGGGAGGGTATGTTTGGTGAAATCGGTTCTTTCGGTGGTACCACTGTTTTATGTATCCATGTTCAAAATGCCTGTTAGAGTGATAAAAGAGATAACAAAACTTCAAAGGGAGTTTGTGTGGGGCTGGGGCAAAGAAGGGAAAAAGATAGCGTGGGTAAAATGGAAAAAAATATGTAGAAGAAAGGAAGAGGGTGGGTTAGGGGTGAAGAACATTTAGAAGATGAACGGGTCCCTGCTAGCAAAATGGAAATGGAGGTTAGGTGTCGAGTCAAAAGGATTATGGAAGGAAGTAATAGAAGTCAAATACGGGTCCTGGAGAGCCTTAGACAAACCGAAAAACATTAATAAGGATTCAAAATGGTGGC
This sequence comes from Sphenostylis stenocarpa, assembly GCA_963425845.1. NCBI lineage: Eukaryota > Viridiplantae > Streptophyta > Magnoliopsida > Fabales > Fabaceae > Sphenostylis > Sphenostylis stenocarpa. Next base: position 65,260,786 of record OY731400.1, read on the forward strand.
TAGATATAAAAAGAATATGTAAAGATAATGTTGGTAGAGCTTGGTTTGATAAACATGTAACATGGAAAATAGGAAATGGGGAGAAAATCAGGTTTTGGGACGATGTGTGGATTGGGGAACATAGTTTAGGTCGCTTGTATCCAAGGTTAAAACAAATAGGACTGAACAAAAATGGGGTGCTATCAAAATATGGTGTGTGGATGGAAAATAGATGGGAATGGAGAGTAAGTTGGAGAAGACAACATTTCGAATGGGAGAAGGAAATGGAGGAGGAAATGCTAAGTAAGATTCAGGGCGTAACACTTAATAGGAATAGAGAAGATACGTGGTTGTGGGAATCGAATAAAAATGAAAGGTATACTGTAAAAGAAGCGTATGAGATTCTAAACGAAGAAACTTGCAATGAGAACGAATCGATCTTCAAATAGTACTGGAAAATTAAAGCGATACCAAAAGTCATGGTTTTAGGGTGGAGAATTATTCAGGATAGGATCCCTGCTAAGGTAAATTTAGCTAGGAGAGAGGTTGATATAGGTAACTCAAAATGCGCTTTGTGTGGAAGTGAGGACGAAACATCCAATCATCTCTTTTTCACGTGCAAGATGACCAGGGAGATCTGGGAAAAGTGCTTTAGATGGGTGGGAATCAGCTTTGTTAGCCACTGTGAGGCGAAAGCAAGCCTGGAAAGCTTTGCATTAGGTGTAGGGATGACAATTAAACTCGTCTCAGTGGGGACCGACCCGTCCCCGCCCCGAGTTTGACGGGAAAAACCCGAGTTGACCGGGGGCAGGAGCGGGTTCGGGTTTTCCCCGCTTTAAAAAGTCGGGGGTGGGGCGGGGATGGGTAATGCAATCCCCATCCCGACCCCGTCCCCGCCCTGACTTTATATTTAAATTTAAATTTTAAAATATTAATATTTTAAAAGTATTTCCTTTTCTTTTTCTATTACATATGAGGTCATTTTTTTATATTTCACCAAACTTTTTTTCTTCTACCCACTTTTTAATTTTTTTATCTTTTTTAATCTTTTATATCAATTAATTTATTATATTATTCTTTCTCTTACCTTTAGGTTTTTCACATTTCCTTAATCTCTCCCATCAATTTGTTTTTTATTTTCAATCTTTGTAACCAATTTGATGAACACAAAGTTAATTTTTTTTTATTCTTTATCTTTTTCTAAATATTTTACATAAATCTTAGTAGTAACTAATATTATTTTATTTATAATTTATATTTATTAGGTTTTATTATGTCATATTTTTTTATCTTATTATTCTTATTTATCATATATCAAATTTTATCTTAATAAAATAATTGTATTTTAAAGGATTAAAGGAATTGATAATTTAAATTTTTATTACTTCGAACTAATTGAATAAGAATTAACTTATTAAATATTTCCTTATAAACTATATATTTTATATTTTTAAATGACAACTTAAAAATGAATTAACTTATATATTTATAATGTTTGAATACAGATATTATAATAATAGTGTTATAAATATTCAAATATTTGAATACAGTGTTATAATAATAATAATAATATTATAAATAAAAAATGATTAAATATTTCTTTTACATACATATTTTAATATAAATATAATAAATTAAAATGTATATTTAATTGATAATAATTATAAATTATAAATATTTATTTATGTATAAAAAATAGATAATAAAATTAATTTATTATAAATGTAATTATCTTTTTAAAAATAATATAAATCGAGGACGGGCGGGGCGGGGCAAGGGTGGGGAACCCGAAACCCAGCGGTACGGGAATGGGGACTTAATTTCTAATCCCGGCGAGAAATGGGGAAATATATTGTGGAAAAGACTATGGGTAGCAGTGGTATATGAAATTTGGTCTCAAAGGAATAAATGTATTTTTAAAAATGATAAATTTGATGCGGAAGTAGGATTTAGTAATGCGAGTGCAAACTTCACTGTTTGTTGCGCTAGAGACTGGGATGGAGCGAGTCTAGCAAACTTCGATTGGTTCTATGAACCAATAAGATATATGAGACTAATTTCCCTTTAGCTTCTCTTTTTTCTGTGCTGGCTGGTATGTCTTTTCAGGTTAAAGTGTGTAATCATGCCACAATGATGAGAACTCATATAAGAAGACGGTGAGCGGGAGTATCCGAGAGCTATAAAGCTTTTTTCTTAACCTTGTTGTAAGCTTTGTTAGTGTTAACATTTTACCCGAAGCTAGTTCCTTTAGGCACCGCTAGGGTAATTGAACATGTACTCTTGAGCTTTCGTCCTTGTGACCCAGTAGGGTGTGTTTTATTTTCGTTCACCTAGCTTCTTTTAGTTGTATTTGGGTTGAAGTACCCCCTTGTACTTCTATTAATTTTATTCTTTGTTGCCGATAAAAAAAAAAACTTGTTTTTTTATGTTAGGTTTTTTTATTTTTCTACCATAAACTTTTCATCTCTAAAATAAAAATAAAATATTTAGCATTTTTTTATTGAAGATTTTTTATTCCTCAAAAAATTTTGAAATCACATTTAATTATTTTATGACATAAAAAATATTGTTAAAAAGGAAAAAATTGTATAAAAATATAATTTGTAATGTAAATGGATGATCTAATGAATATTTGTAACAATCATAAGGGTAAGGAGAGGAACCATCCTTCAAAAGCAAGCTTAAGAGGTTGGAGAACCTCCCATTTTATAAGGCTTCCTTGGTAAGGAGAACTTCCTGATACAGGACTTGTTACAATACCACTCCCTTCGAAAGTCAGAGCCCTCCATAAGTAGCCCTTCTCGAGTTGACTAACTCTCAATAAAAGTATCAATGTAACAATCATAAAGTTAAATCAAAAGTCGGTTTAAGAAGTTGGAGAACTTCCCACTTTATAAGGTCTCCCTGAGAATGAGACTTTCACTGTCTGAGACATATTACAAAATTTCAATTCTGATTTTGTTATTTTGTATATCTAATTTACACGTTACTGGTGAGCTGTGGTGTGGGAAGTAAAGTTGTACCAAGATTTGTGTTTATTAAGAGTTGAATCTTAGGCACTTTTGCTAGTGTGGTACTGTTATTTGCTTAAACATGGAGAATAGTCTGCATATGTGGAAACATCAACACAAGTTACCTGCACCAGATTGTTGAAGTTGAAGTTATCCACATGGTTCATAATATGCATAGAACACATGTGCATGCATGCTCACCACAGCAACAACACTCTCCAATTGATATTTAGGAAAGTAGATTTTATAGTTTTGTTCAACACATGGTTCTCAACATTTTTCAAGTCGATTTATAGTTTATGTTGCATTGACCATCACCTTATCCACGATTTTAATATTTAGCTATATTCTTTTTAATGTTGTTTTACTAAATCATTTCCTTAATTATTTTCTTTTATATAAAGATAAAAAATCTAATTTAAAGAATATACTACAATTAAGCATATTTATTATATATATATATATATATATGTATAGTAAATCCGATTTAAGAAAGTCCAATTTAAGAAAGGGTTATGGGCAAAGGAAAGAAAATGCATTGAACAGTGGGAAAAGAAAAGAAAGGGATGAGTGTGATTTTAGATTTGGAGTTGAAGGAAGCACATCAATGGAGAGGATGTGGTTGCATAGATGAAGAGTTACAATCAGTAAGATGAACAGTAGTGACCCACAGGTTGAGTAACCCAAGTGGTTACTGGTTAGGCCAATATGCACAAGAGGGTCAAAGAAGGGTTGAGAGACATGTGAAGGCAAAAAGGAAAGGGTTAAAAGTGTTTGAACATGCTCAATAAAAAAAAATGGTCCCCTACCCCCTATTCTTTTGAGTGGTTCAATGTGGCTCTCCTTTTTCCCTTTCTTTTTTGAAGTAAGCAAGTACTTCATAGTTAGCAAAGTTAGGGCATGTGTAAGTCACTAAATGTGAGACTGTCTTGCCCACGGCCCAATGGGCCCTCCCCACACTTCTTGGCCCCCATCCCCTTCCACAATGCCAACCCCCAGCAAATTAATTAATATCATATTCTCCTTTTATGGTGCAGTTAACTTAAAAGGATCATTGTACAAAAGCAATGTTTTAGACTACTCCACAAATCTACTTCATTTTTGGAATGCAAGTACCAAACAAGTTTACCAAAACCGTGTGCAAAACATAAACACCCTCAATTTTCAGAATGGCATCATGAATGGCATATTACAACCATTAAGTAGGTCTAAGGAGCCCCCACTAACCTCTTTTTTTCCAATAAATTCTAACCCTTTTCTTCCTTTAATGTGTACTCCACAAATGTAGTTTAGTTTTAGACAAAATAATTTTATAATTTCACAAAACTTTGGAAGTAGTTATTATAATTTATTCAAATATTAATTCAACAACTGCTTCTTAGTTTTATCATGAATGGCATATTACAACTATCAAGTAGGTATATGGAGCCCCACTCATCCTTTTTCCAATAAATTCTAGGACCCTTTTTCTTCCTTCTTTTTTTCTTGGTTGCTCTTTTTTGAGATGGGAAAGATGCACAATTTCATTGACCCACTTCATGATTTAGTCGTGAGAAGGATTTGCAAACCCTAATTGTTGAAGAATCTAGGACCATAACGCATGGGAATTGATAGTGGTGTGAAGGTGGGACAATAATGTTGGCAACAAGTCCCTTGAACAATGTGGTAGGGTTTATGAGTTTGGATCAATCATCATGCTTCTAAGAACAATTTGCAATATTATGTCAAATGAATGGAAGTCATAAAGGAACTGATTGAAGAGTGTGTGGTCTATTGCCAGAAAGACACGCCCTAAATCGCATGAATGCCAATGAATAATTAACTGTTGCTTATTCATGGGTATAGAAAAGTTTTATTAGGGTTTTTTTTAGCATTTTTTTAAATAGTCTTTCGGTTTTTTATTTTTAAAAATAAAATATTTATTTGATAGTATTTTAAAAATTATTTTGTTTTCTCAAATTTTTAAAAACTACAAAAGTAAAACTGACAAAAAATATTTATTATTTTGATTAATAAATATCAATATTTCCTTTCATAGTTATATTAAATCATTTATTTTTATTATTATAAATTTTTAAAATTATTTTTTACTTTTTATCACGATTTTTTGTGATCATTCATACCATTTTTTATCTAAAATAATCTTAAAAAATAGAATTATTAAATATATTTTTAATTTATTTTAAAAAAATTGGTCCTTAAAATTATTTAAACTAAATCAAATAAGTCATGATTAACATTTTCTTCCTTATAAATTTTATATTTCTTAGGCATTACATACGTGATTTTTAATTTGCACTAAATAATCTGAACTATAGAGTATGAAAATTGATAGAAGTGTAGAAAATAATATGAATTTTTTTTTCCTCCATTTGGTTAAAGAAAATAATATTTTACATGCTTTGGAATGCAACACAGTGCAATTAGTTGAATCCAATGTTCCTCTACGTGTGTGCTGTAGACCAACGTGTCCATCAACGATTGTTTTTCCCCTTTATTGGGCCTGCGAAATTTTTTGGATCAATATCAACTTCTCTTGGTCCAGCATTACTCGTACAGAGAGAGAGAGCAATGAACACATTACACATGCCATCAAATACATATTATACTGTTTTTATTTTATTGAAGTGCTGAACTGAAAACATGAGTAACGATAAAAAGTGGTTTAATATTCATTATATTTAATCATGTTTTTAATTTTTGAAAGTATTAAAGTTTGATTAATTTGTAACCAAAATATAGGTAGACTTTAAATATGAATATCAATGATAATTTGGACTTCAGTGTTTATTAAAAACACACATTTATTAATAATTCATATTATTACTTTAAACATTTCATTATTAAAATATATTTCCTCTATTTTTGAATATAAGTTTTTAAGATCATTATTAATAGTTTGTTATTTTCTCTCCGTAATGAAATAATTAAAAACATAAGAGTATTATTGGTAAAAGAGTAATTAGTATAATCCTAATATTTATAGATTTTTTTTCTAATAAAAAATAAAATATTTTAAAATAAAAGAGTAAAATCTTACTAGGGGACCCCAAATCCGAAGCATGGGAAGGAATATTGTGGGATGTGTAGAGGGTGCTTGCTCTAATGGACTCACATTTCTAGTCCCATTCCATGCTAAAAATTGGGCATTCCCATCTTCTTCAAACTTTTTGAAACAATCTTGTAAAAATTCCTCCAAAAGAAGGAGCAATTTCCAAAACACAGCTAAGACATTGTTCCACCTTCTCAGACCCTTAGGATTTTGTAGCTAGCTAGTTTCTATCTTGCTCAATGGTTGGGGATCAAAATTAGGGACATATTCAATGGGTATCCTAGACATGTTGGGTATATGTTTATTGGACATGATTTTTGGTTGTAAATAAAACTTGGCGCCAAAAATTTCTTGGTGTTTCATACACATGTTCTTCTGTGGCCATTCGATTTTTTGGAATAAAGCACAAGATGTGAGCCCATGTGATCTTGCTTCAGTGCTTTTAAGTCAATTTATTCTACTTGTTCGGTAGAGAGGGTGATTATATTAACTACCTCTTCATAATTCCTTCTTTTCTTCCTCCTCATTTTCTTCTTATTACTTATTCCTCTCCCTCCCAACCAAACGTGCCAAAAGATCTTATTCCAAATCCTCTTAAATCTTGCTTCCTCTCATTTTTGAAATATATATTTCCCTGTCATTAGATCTTGGAATTTCTTCTCCTCACCTCCACCACATACTCTTCCCCTTCAAATTCTCATCATGATTTTCACAAATTCTTCCATTATTTAATCCAAAAATATAAGCTTTAATCGGAATATCTCCATTTTATCTCAGGTATGATCGGTAGAAGAGTGTATAAACTTTTTATAATTTTATTTAAATAAATTAAGATGTAAAGAAATGAAGTCCCATTACAATTTATAAACAAACGAGTTGTTATTATCTCTAAGATTTTTACACAATTATGCTTTCACGTGGTAGGATCTCTATCTGGGACTGGGCCAAGGTGTGTTCCCTGGGCCTTGTGGTTTGGGTTTATCTTAGGTTGGTATGTACATATTTTTGGAAGCATTATTTTGATTTAATTAAGAAACAGATTGTGATCTTTCATCAATGTTCTGTTGGGTGTGTCATGCTCTTGTTTCCACATATGAGGCAAGAAACTGACTAATCCCTGGCCTGAACTCAGTTTGGGCTTTCACTCATTTCATTTTGGGCTGCTTGGACATTTCAAATTATTTATTTCTTCACCGACCAAAAATATGTGTGTCTGCCATATTGTTTTCTTTTAATATTGGTCAGAAAACAAGATTGTCTTCTATAATATTGGCAACTAATCATTGATATATATATATATATATATATATATATATATATATATATATATATATATATATATATATATTGTTTATTCATGTTTTTGCTATTATTTATATCATTTTAAAAACTAATTGTTTTTTTTTCCTCATCTCTAGTCCAACCCATTACAATTTAAACAAGACTAGACCCTAATATCCAAACTTTTAGGCTTTTTCTTGGTGCACCCCATATTCATCTTAAAAGATAATATTGTCTTTAATATAAATAATTTTCAGCTTCATTATTCTGGAAGTTTCTACATTGAACTTTCTAGAAATAATCCCGAATGACCTTTCCGTAAACTTTCCAAAAATGTTTTAGAATTAACATTTTGAAAATATTCTGAAAAATTAATTCCAATTTGTTTTCAGAAAGCTTCCGGAAGAGAAAATTCAGAACTTAAATTATACATCTAAAAAATTATTTTCAGATTTATCTTTCTGAAAATTTCTAGATTAATCTTTCCGGAATAGTAAAATTATATTCCAAATTTTATAATTCGAAACGTAAAAAAAAATATACTTCTAGATTCATTCATCTAATTTATTTTTAGATTTATTTTCAATGCAGAATACTCTTAAAATATACTTCTGAATCACTTTATCTTTTCAAATTAATATAGATGCAACAAAAATAGAGGGAGAATGTCCAATCTTTTATTCGGCTAATGAGTGTTGAAGATCCATTAAAAGCCCACTTACTAATGGTGACTCAGCCACATTTAAACAATAACTCTTTTACATTTGAACCTTCTAAATATTTCACTTGTAAAATCATCAAATACATATTTCGATGTACTATTATTCTACTAGTTTACATACTAACTTGGGATCGAAGCATTTTTTTTTTCACTGCATAAAATGGGAAAACGTTGATAATATATTTTAAACAAAACTTATTTTTGTTGATATTTAATATAATTTTTAAACAAAAATTATAATAAAATTTAAAATAATTTCATAATCAAATACAAATTTTATACTTGTGTAAAACATTTTTATATTTTAATTTCTATATATAAATAGTATTTCGTATATTTTAAATAATATAATTTTTTATATTTTAAACTATGAAAAAATAAATTATAATTTCTAATTTAGTAAGTAAAATGTGAAAGGTTGCATAAAATAAATGAGGAAGTGATGCAATATGAAGGATGGTGATCGATGGAGGAATGTGCATGTGTTATGTCACAAAGAGCTCATAATAATAATAATAATAAAAAAAAAAAAAAAAGAGCACGCGAGATAGAGAATAAGATATGATTGGTTACATTTAATGAAAGATTCGTATAACCCCTAAGAGAATATAATTGCTAAACCCAAAAATAGATATTTTATAGTGACCACCCAATCTCTTCTACATTCTTATATCCCTCTTCAGTTTTGGAGTGACATAACACATATTGTATGTTTTCTCATCAACTACATGACCTCTTCCATCATAAAAGGTAAAATTTCTCACCAAAATCTGTCTTCCTCACCATTATCGTTATCCTTTATCGCCTCGAATCTTTTATTTTACGTGTTTTTCTCATGCCATTGGTATTTACATTGAAAAAATCTCTCCTCAATCTTATAAGTATGTTTTTCATGGATACCCATGATTTTAAAAAGAGTACAAATGTTATTAGCCTACTTTACAAAGATGTTTCTCTTTGTTGATGTCATTTTCTTTGAAACACTTCCATTTTTTGGGACTATGTCATTTACATTTGAGTCTTCTCCTTCCCAACTATTACTTATCTCATTTCGTTTTTGTCTTCACGAGGAGTCTTCATCCCCTCCATCCATGCAGGTTTAGCAATGTCATATTCATCTTGTAGCACTTCCACCTAACACCAAGAATTCACCAACCACCTATAGTTCCAATTCCTTAGCCTTATGCTTTGGTCCCCTTTGATTTTCCCATTTTTAGTATACATTATACTCATGATTCTTCTCCTCCATATAATGCTTTATATTTTTACTGTAATTCTCATTCCTACTACTCTTATATCTTTCTTCCTTATCCTCTATTTCCTTTCCTAAGAATGCAGGTAAGTATTCGTCTATGGGAATGAGTTATGATAGATGAGATGTGTGCATTATAGAGTAGTGAGTGAAAGTGGGAAATTCGCTCCTCTACCACTATTGTTGTTGGTTTTGGATAGGTGTACAAAATCACAAAAATATATGAGTTGGATTATATAATATTTGGTAAAATATTTTGTACGACTAATATTATTTCTCATTAGTCTTTTTATCAATTGATTACAATAATTTTTATTTCATTAATTTGATCTAATTTACTCATTTATGTATTATTAATATAACGGAATATTATTTACCTTGTAAATTATATATTAAAAAAATATATTTCATTTTTATTTTGAGAATCTCACAGAAGATAAATAAATGGAGGTGTGATAAAATAGGTTACTTCGTCCAATTTTGACTCATCTCATTTCAAGTCTAAAAAAAATGGGTTAATTCGTTACTAGAGACAACAAAATGGGTTAGAGTGGACGAGTCGACCAACTAGTCTATCTTAAAATTGGTGGGACGAATTGATAATTTTACTCTTTCAACCTATCTTAACTTGTTTTGCTTAGTCCACCAACTTAATGAACAAAAGGTGGAGTTAAAGGTAAGGTTCACTAATTAGCTCACTCATAATTAAAAATATTATTTATTTTTGTGTTATATTATTGAAATATATAAATATATTATAATATTATAATTTAAATTATAAATACTAACTAATTAAGCTTAAATTATTGATTATAATTGGATATTTTAATATATATAAATATAATAATTTTTTAAATTTAACAAATAAAAATATTAATTAATGAATAAAAACTTAAAATTATTCATATAATTAAAAATTTATTTTAAAAAAATAATATAAAAAAATATACTTGACTGATCCACTAAATTGTCGAGTACATCGATTATTGGGATGAACTGACTTGTTTTGTCATCTCTACCCATTATAATCAGCATAAGTCATACATCGTAATCTTCTTCTTGTCAATATTTTCTTTCACATATTTTTTTTAAATATACCCTTAATTATATGAAGATTTTCAAGTTTTTATTCATTAGTTAATATTTTTATTAGATAAATTGATAAAATTACTATATTTATGTTAAAATATTTAATTATGATTAATAATTGAAATTTAATTTATTAATATTTATAATTTAAATTATAATATTATATTATATTTACATATTTTAATAACATAACAAAAAAATTAATATTTTTTATAATATTTTTATTTTTATTTTTATTTTAATATGTAAATATATTAAAAAAATGAATTAATAAGTCTGTTCGTTCTATTGACTTGTCAAAGTTGGTGAGATAGAGGAAATTATATAAAAAATCCTCTTGACTGATTTAACTTTATAATCCATAAAAATAAATACATTTTTTTTTATCTAATATTTTATTATTAAATATTAATATAGAGAGAAGAATAATTACTCGAACATCAAAATAATCTATATTTTTCTTTTTAATTCTTCGTAATGATCTAAATTTATATTATTATGTACTTATTAAATTAAGATACTATTTAAAATTATTTATTTTATTTAATAATATGTATGTGATAAGTTTTGAGAATGTTATTAATAACATTAAATTAACGAATCAGCCAACAATTAATTTATAAGTTTTTCATTACACCAACAAACATCCACGGTAAAAATGAAATTAAACATTTTTTTCCTTACTGTGAAATAAAATAAATATTTACACGACAAATTTATGAGATGAATGTTGATATATAAATAATTCAATTTTTTTAAAATATAAAAGTTTAAAATTTGATTAATATTACATTAATAAACAGAGTTGTTTGGATAATTGTTTTTGTTGAAAAATGATTGTTTCATATGCTTTTTCCTTATATGAAATAACGATTTCAGGACATATGTTTGGGAAGCTCCAATGCACTCCAAATTATCAAATATTATAAAATTTATTTTTTAAAATCTAATAAGGAAAAATAGTGTGTAACTAGAGGCCAAGAAGATAAGAATATGGAAATTTCTCATATATATATAAAGGAATTTTAAAAAATAATAATTAAATTTTATTCTTTATTTTTTATTATTATATTTTAATCTAATAATTAAAAATAATAATTTATCTTAAATATTATATTAAGATAAAATAAATAATAAAGGTTATATATATATATATATATATATATATATTTTAGTTTTGTGTTATTTTTATATTAAATATAAGATATTGTCTCTGGGTCTATATTTTAAATATAAGATATTGTTTCTGAAGCTCTTATCAAAATAATTTTATTTTTAAGAAGTATCTCAATAAATTAAGGAAAAAGAATATAAAGTATCATCGATCTAGTGATGTACCCAAAAACAAGAGCAAATAATCAAATATTCATTGAGCATTGAAAAGAGCATCCTACAACATGCTACAGACTAAAAGAGTTTCCCTCCTTCACCAAAAACAGCATTTTGTAAAAGCTACTACATATAAAACATTTTTTTTTTCTTGTAATGTATATTTATATATTTTTTCACATTAAATTTATAATTTTCAAAATTTAGTTTAGTTTTTGCAATGTGTCTGATTAGATTTGAGGTAGGGGTCAACAAGCAGCAGAAGGTTGACGGGATTGCGCAGGCACTTTAGCGGACAAAGTGACGGCGACGGAGGGCGGTTTGTCGGCGGTAGTGGTGACGCGCTCACAGCGGGGACACATGGTTAGTGTGGAGGCTGGGAGTGGCTCTGAAGAGTGTGGGGAAATTACTGTTGGTGGGCCCACCTTCATTGCCCTCAATTCCTCCACTTCCCTCTGAAGCCTTCGGTTTTGCTCTGTCAGTGACCCGAACCACCTCTTCAGGTACTCACACTCCATCTCTGTCTGCTTCAGCTTGCTCCTTCATTGCATTTGCATTTATAAAAATATTTTCTTGTCAAAATAAATAAGAATTTATTTTTATAATGTATTTGCATGGGTCACATAGCTTTGATGAAATGAAAAACTTAATATTTGGAATAAGTGAAGAACCCTTGTGCTCTTATGGATACGTGATGATGATAACTAAATACATTATGCTTAACACCAATAATTTAAGTTGTAAAATCAAATGCACGGTTGGTCTAAAGTACCAAAACAAGTGGTCAAAGTCGCACTTATTGGAGTAATGATCAGTGTAGCACACGAGGCCAAATAAAACTCCACCAATGCGGTGCTATCATTATCTAGTTGTCTACTTTAATTTCGACAACAATGATTGTGTTCTTTGCCTCAGCTGAAATTATGGTTTAACACTGGAACTACATCATTAACTGTTCATATATTTGAACACCAAGCTACTCTCATGTCATTGCAATGTCTTCATGACCTAATATATTATATTATATTATTATTATTATATCATTACCATACGTTTATAATTTCTGTTAATGTGATTATAGTTTTGTCACATTTGAAACTTAACATATTTGAAAAAATTAGAGACAATTTCCTTAAAACTATAACTTGAAACTATTAAAATAAAAAATCATAAAACATGTTACAAAGAAATAGATCATACAGGTTTGTCTTAAATGTGCGTTTAATAAGTTTAAAACAAACAATTTATGGAATAGCTTTGAAAAGCAATGATTATTCCAAATAACAAAAAAAAAATAGATATACCACCATCCATTCTCACTACTAAAAATTCTCATTTTTCATGAGAATATTTTTGCAAAATTTTGGTAAAAATTGCAAGAAATAAGTTTTCTATAAATTTAAACAATTTTTTGCAAGAAAATTGGTAGAAAAAAACTAGTTTTCTAGTAGTGTCTATATAAACTAGGATTTTTCCCAGCCATATGATCAACTAATTTTCACATTATTTTTCACAGCCATGATAAACATGAGTCTAATTTAATTCTACAATGGCTTATACATAATAATTTGCATATATGTATAACTAGCTAACACGTGAGATAACAAAAATAGAGTTGTGACTTCAACTTGATCCAAATATTTGAGCTATGTTTACACCTAGACATGCAAGATCCAGATTTCTTTCATGGTATGATCTAGATCTCTTGGGAACGAGGAATTACATGAAGGAAGTGAATCTAAAATTTAAATGATCACTTTTCCACTTTTATTTAGAGATTGTACGGATGAATAAGGGGTATAGAATCCGATTCAGATTCATGAGGTCCATATGATAATTATCATTATTCTGTCAACATTGACATGTGTCTGTATATAAGCATACCCACAGAAAATGCGGATATATAAAGTTAAGATGATGAAATTATAAATAGTAGTACGATATTTTAAAGTCAAATCATAAATGACAAAATAAATGCCATTTTTCCATCACCTTATTAATTAGGATTAATTAGGCTTACCTGGCCCTACGGTTCTGAAACCACACCTCCACCTGCCTTGGTCGCAGCTTCAGTTGCATTGCCAAAGACTCTTTCTGCTTCTACAAAACCAAGAAATCAAAAACCGTAATATAATTATTACTCAGTATAACTATACGTAATCACAAGCATGAGATATGACACTGATGTTTAATTATGTAAATTACATATTTAATGAGAGAGAGAAAGTTTGGAGGGTTACTGGGTTTAGGGTGTGGTTTTGTCTAAAGCTTTCTTCAAGGAGACGAGATTGTTCCTTTGTGAGACGGAGTTTCTTCCGGGGAGTGTCTCCATTGCTGCTTTCTTCTTCATCTTCCATGTTTGATGCCATCCAATCTTCTTCTAGAGGTACTTGGTTTATGTCCAATTCTTTCACTGTAATACCAAACAGTGCCTTATATTTATACATATATATACTTCCAAAAAATAAAAACCTCATGGACCAAACAAATCATATGATCTTCTGTACATGATCCAAAAATATATCATTTAAGGACAAGATTGGAAAGATGATGTTTACAGACATCGCTGTTAAATCACCAACCAGAGAGAGAGAGAGAGAGATGAAAGAGAAAAACCCTGGTGGGTTCATGTGGTCGTGACTTTAATTTTAATCTAAGAAAGGGTAGAGAAAAATAAATAAATGATCCCTTCCTAAAGAAAACGTATATTTGACAGAGGGGCCACTTTTACACACCAGTAGAAGTAAAAAAATCAAAAGAATTTAACATGAAATTAAACAAACAAGAACACAAAAAAGGGAAGAAATTTAAGAGGGTATAAGCGGTTGATCAAAATGACAAAGATGAAGAAAAGGATGATAATTGCAGAAAAAGAGAAACAACCAAAAAGGGACAGATAAACATGTGTATATGTATGTGTGTGTATGAGTATGTGGTGCTTACCAGATGATGATGATGGAAGAAGAGTTGGTGAAGAAGCAAAGCCAGGGATGCATATGGTCAATTCCAAGGTGGAGGAGCTACTTGGTAAAACCGCCATAGAAGACGCACAGGAAATAATGAAGGGGGTGGAAAAAGATATATGGTGACGATGAAGAAGAAGAAGAAGAAGAAGAAGAGAAGGAGGATCTGTGCGAAAAAGGAGAGAGAAAAAGGTAAAGTGGGGAAACAGAAGGAGACACACATGAAAAGGAAGACAGAAGCAGCAAAGGATCTGATGAAATGTTTGGAGAGAAAAAGGTCAAGATATATAGAAAGGTCAAATAAACAAATATAGGGATATTAATTAGTCGTACAAGTTTATTATAATTAATACCCTAAAAGGAGCATAGAAAATCAAAAGGAGGTTTCCATGGGAAAAACGTATATCAAGAGGTGTAGGTTTCTGACCGTGGTCGTCCAAGTCAAAGGCCTTGTGGCCCCAAGATGCTGACACGTGCACCTGTGTAAGACTACAAGATCCAACTCCAAATTCATTTTCCGGTTTTCATCTTATGGTTATTTTTGTTTTATACACCTAAAATTCCAAAGTCAAGAATTATAAAATAATTTTAGAAATATAAAATTGGTAAAATAAATTATTTTACTTTGTTTATTTATACTATTAATCTAATAATAATATTTTTGACATAGATTTGAACGGAAAGGGAAACTTATCTATTTCAAAAATAATAATATTAAGAAGTAACTTACATACGCTGTTAATGAAGGAAGTAACCTACAACGTTCATTAACATTTGGTCAAACTTTAGGAGTACTGAGATTGTTTCTTTTAGTCGTTAGAAAATATTTTTAATAAAAGAAAGTAGTTATTATTCAAAATTAATAATAATAAATAAAAATAATTATTTTGTAAGGATGTGATGTAAATTTTCGTTAAGATAAATATGATAATATTATAATATATAAGTGAATATAATTTTTATTTAATTAAATTAATTTTATTAAATTAAATTAAATATTTTTTATTTTAATTAACCAAGTATTATTTATATATTTTCTTCACGGGCATTTGGATAAGTTTTCTGAAACCCAGTCACAAAAATAACTTAGTACTGGCAGTGGATCGTTCAAACCTAATTATTTTCGTAGATCAATTTCGAAACTGTGGATTGCAAGGATAGAATTGCCAAGTCGAAAAGCTTAGTTAGATATATTTAATGGACAATACTATTTTTTTATTATTATTATTATTTCAATGGAGAGTTAACAATTTTAAAGTTTTCAAATATGAAATTTTATTATATATGTTTTTACATATAACATGATTCAAGGCTTTCAAACATTTTATTCATTTAATTTTTACATCAAGATTTTATTTATTCACTTTGTTTTGATACTTAAATGAACTCATGTAATTAAAGAATAATAATAATAATAATAATAATAATAATAAGTTAATATAAAATTAACTCATTAAAATGTAGTGTACCATGTAAATAAGACACTTTTACTCATTTCTGTTTTTGTTTAGAATATTTAACCATTTTCTTTTTCACACATAATCATTTTTATTCTTCGATTACCTAAAAAAAGGGAAAAATGGTTTCCTTGATCTTGATTAGTGTAGAGTTGACTGTTTGAGCTCTAATTAAATACATCTCAAAGAAAATAATGATTACTTTAAACATATAACTCTTTAAGAATAATCAGATGTTACCATGTTTACACTTTTCTCAGTGATGGTTTTATTATTATTATTTTTTTTTAAATGTTTATCAATTAAAAAATTAATACGAAATGAAGACTAGTAATATTACTATTTGAAACAGAACAATAGAAATAGCTAGTAACAAATAAATATTCATGATTTTTACCAAACTAAAAATATTCACGATGGTTTATTATATTCATATATGTTATAAAAAATGGTATTGTTCTCTTGCTTTACTTTTCTTATCACAAAAATTAAGCCACAAGCACACACACACACACATAAAATAATTTTGTATTTCTATTTTTAATAATTAAAAATTAAACTAATTAATGTATAAATATTAATATTCAAACAATTACTATTTCTTCTGTTTTATAAACTAAAATAATTAATTTTATATAAATATATGGTGTCTCAACAACAATGTTAATCATTCTCGTAAAATCCAACATTTATACGGGTAGTAACAAAATTTCCAAAGATATAAAAGAAAAGTATGGAAGTGCATAACAATGTATTTGAGAATGCAGAACATGTTATTAAGGAGGAGAAGGGAAAAATTGTATAAAATGTGATAGATAGATAGAAGGTAGAAGTAGGGTTTGATGTCGGTTGAAAGTTCTTGTGAGGAAATGATTGGAATGCCGAAGCTTTTGATCTTTCTCTGGTTCCCCTCGCAACACGAACCAACCAATATACATCATTGGCCCCATTAACACAAACTAAGACAGACAACTCGTTTTCACTTTTTCTGTCTTTACTCTTCCTAATCATCCTCATCACACACCCACAACTAATATTTTAATCTCCCACATTTCCCCTATTCAATTGACTTTTCTTTTTCACCCATATGCCAAGACATAATTTTAATTCAAAAATCATTTCACCACTTTCATAAATATTCTTTACTCTTCCCAAGTTATAAATGTTTGAAGATTAAGATTTTCATTCTCTATGTATGTAAAATCAAACATTTTAAATATTATATTTTTTTCTTTTAATCTGTCATAATTAACCAGTTTTTTATATCTCAACCATCTCAATATTTTGTTTTTAATATTTTCATATACTTGATTTTCTAATCACTTATGTATTTCAATCAACAATTTTTATGTCATTAAATTGATTTTCAATATTTTTTTAAAAGAAAAATGTTAATAACTTAAAAAAATTCCCATAACTTAAATTATTTATTATAAATAAAATATATATTTATTTAATACATTTTAAATATAAAATAATTTGTTTATATAATACACATATTAAATTAGTAACTAATTTAACTTATATAAAAATAAATATTTAACTTATATAATACACATATTAAATTAGTAATTAATTTTACAAGTAAAGTAGATATATATACTAAGAGTTTTCTGATCATAGATCATCTATTAAAAAGTTTGAGTCATGCATGGTATACACAATATATATGCATATTATGTACAAACTAGTTCTAGTGTGAATGAGAAGTTGGTAAAGGGGGAAGAAAATGCTTTTTGTTGGCGATGGGGTTTGATATTTGTGTGAATTACATTAAGATATGATATGATTTGATGGTGTTTGAATTGACAATAGTCCATGATTCATGGACAAAAAAGTTGTCAAGTTGGGCATGTAAATGCTAATTTCACAATGGAAAGTAAGTAACTGTTTGGGAAATGGATAGAATAAGGAATTATAGTAAATTCATGTTGAACTGTTTACAGGTAATGGAGAACCCTAACGCGTAATTCCTTGCATGTTCTTTTACAAAATTAAGTTGGCTTAAATATTTTTATACAAATTAATTTAGAATGTTTATTAAATATTTTTTGTAAAAGAAAAAAATAATTTTTTCATATACTTATTAATCTTATAATCTTACATTATTTAAGAGTCCGAAGATAATAATACTTTATATGTATCTTTTCTCCTCATATATTGAAACACCTTTTAATATATAATCGCAACGGATTAAAATTTCGTAAAAATTAAACCTATTAATGTAACATAAGACAATTACACTCGCATTTTCTTTCTAGACGAAATATTAACGTCACGTACTTTATTATATATTTTTTTATTTATAAAATAGATGCAAATATCAATTACGTTTACTTCATTAAAAGATTATCAAAATAACGTTGATTTGATGACTTTTTTTCATCATTGATATCAAATTTTAAGGAATGATAATTTTGAAAATTTAAAATTTCTTAAATGAAATTGATGCAATTAAATTAATTAGATTTCCTTCTTATATTCAAGGAGTAATATATTTAATAAACTGTAGGTAGGATTAGTATGCAAAGAATTTTAAAATTCTTATTTTCCCCTTCACATTCGTACAGAAAAGAGACATGAAAAGACCGCGTTATTTAAAAAATAAAATATGTCTCATTAAATTTAGGAGTAGTTTAATTAAAATCACACATTAGATATTCACTTTACACAATTGAAACCCTTTAACTGAAATTAAGTGATACCTAAGGTACTAAATATACAATTCTAAATTAGTTCTTCAAGTCTTAAAAGATTATTGTCTGAGGAAGCAAATACACAATAAATTTATAATGTGGTATTTTAAAATAATAATAATAATATTATTATTATTAAAAAATGAAAAGATTATATAAATTATAAATTTAAAAATACTAAAAACAATAAAATATAAATTAATAAAATATAATAAAAATATATAATAAATTGATGGTCTTTACTTTTATCTTTATTCACTTCTATTTTTATAAATATTATATATTATTTATATTAATATTATATATTTAATGTTTTGTCTAAAAATAAAAATGTCTTGATTTCATATTTATTATAATAATATTATTATGATCAATTATTATATTTAAGATATTGTTCACTTTATTAAATATTAATGTTTTAAAACAACAACATCTTAATTTCATATTTATCATAATAATATTATTAGGATTTATTACTATATTTAAAATATCATTCGATTTTAATATATGATTCATCATATTTTGTTTAAAGACACTTTGAAAACTGAAAATTGAGTGACATGATATATACATTACACTTTATCTCATCTCCTATGAATACGTGATTTTTTCTAACCCAATTAATTTATGCATTACAACCGGATATATTCTCTCTCTATATGACCATCTTTGAGTTTGATTCTATAAGAAGCATGTCTTTACAAAAGGACCCATATATGTATACCATCTGAGCATATAAGTCAAGTGATTAATATAATTTTTTTCCCGAATTATAGCAGGGAAATATTGCACATTTTATGTAAGATGTCACGTCTTTGAACCCAATATTATATATGTTTTTACAACTCTTTATGATTGACTTTGGTATCGACAGTGCATTGGCAAATACTTTTGTGACCAACTAAACTTGAAACTCGTTATGAGTTGTATGTAGCCCTATGAAGGCACGGGGCGGAACATAATCAAATCATTCATAAAATTAAGGGTTCAGTCTATGTGTACAACTTTTTCATATTTATCATTAATTAATAATATAAAATGCAAATAGTTAGATTTAAATCCATACATGATTTGTTTTCTTCAAATTATTCTATTAGAGACATTATACTCTATTGAGTGTGAACACCAAAAAATATGAGTCTTGTTGGCTAGTGTTAAATTTGCCTTTCACAGCTTCTGAAATGAAAGTGAAGAGAGTGGAGAATCAGGCAAGTTTCAATATTAAATATGCATGAGATATTATAGTATTCGTTGATCGAAGATGTATATGGCAATCAACAATTTATGAGTATATCGATTATAGAAACCCGCAATATATAACATCACACTTCATTCAACATCTCAAAAACAGATTCTTAAAATCCATCTATCCATAAAAACAATCTTTTTGAAAAAATTAAAAATTAAAAACAACTTTTTAAAATTTTGCAAAAACAAATTTAAAACTATTTTTGAAAACATAAAAAAGTAAATTATAAAAATTTGTTTGAATTAATGTCGCTTCAGAAGATTCGTTAAATTTTTGAGAAATAATAGAATAATTATTTTTTATTTATAAAATATTACTAGAAAATCTCAAGCAAATTTTTTATAAAAATTACACGAAATAAATTTCGTACAACTTTAAACAATTTTTTATAAAAAAATTTAAAAAATAATTAATTTTTTAGTACTGAAATAAAAAGCATGAAGTTGATCTAATTATTTTTTTATATTTATAATCAAATATATTAGATAGATTTGTTCGTAGATGAATCACTATATATGGACCACTATTATTATAAACATGTAATTTTATGATAATTAAAAGGATATATAATAATGATTTTATCATTATTGTTTAAAATTTTAAAATTGATAATGATTTTAGTCTGTCGTAATTATCAATACGATAATGATTACAAATATAATATTTATTTTATATAATGTATCGTAAATATTTCTTTGTCACAATAGATATTATTTCGTTACAATAAATCTTAAATATTTTATTATTCTTTTATCATTCTTTTCAAGCACAATGTCGACGATAACAAAAGTTTTAATGTTTACACATTAGAAAAAATTTAGATGGAAATATGCTTCAGGAAAGAAAGAAGAAAAGTTAATGGAGAAGAGTCAAATTCTGATAGAGAAACAGTGTTTAGGTGAACCAAGAGGAAAAAAAAGAAAAAAAAAAAGAAGATTAAAGTGCGCAAGAGAAATGAATAAAAAATATAATAAGATACAATGATGATTCTAATAATGATAGTTATGAGATGTGATGTATGATTATTTTAATAATTATTATATATCATATAATGATAATTATAAAAAAGTTATAATTAAAAAATTTAAGCATACGAGACAACTCTTTTGTAAATATCGTCTTATAAAATTAATTATAAAAATTTCATATAATCTTTTTAATCATAATTAAAATATGTCATCTTTTATTTATTTTATATAAGTATAAATAAATGATAATAAGTGAATTATTTTCTATTCCTAATTTTAAATAATTATAATCGTAATTATAACTTATGATTTAGTGACAATGAGAAGAATACGTGGAAACTAGAAATGGTACGATGTAAAACGTTATCTTGTGGTAATGAAATTAAATATATAGTTATAGAAAAAAATTAGTTATCGAATTTTTAGAATAATGTCCAAGATACAAAATATTTATTTAAATTAAAATAAAATAAAATAATTTTAATGATTGTATCGATAGAATTAAAAATATCTTGAAATTGTTTTCAAACAAATTTCCATATTATCATTAAATATTTTTGAAAACAAAACTAATATAAAATAAAAAAAATTATATAAGAGAATGTAAAATATTTTTAAAATTGAAAATCTCATTATGTCATTCTCAAATATTATTTAGCTTTCTTATTACACTATAAGAAATCTCAATTCCTACTTCAATGAAAAAAAAAAAAAAAGTCAAGAAGTAGGTTGATCTGACGCAAGGGTGGGAGGGGAAGAGTGTGCACGCAGGGACAGACAGGGTTTGGGAATTTGATGGCAAAAGCAAGAGAATGTGGGCCCCCACTCATGATTGGGTCAAGCCCAATGGATAGCCACTTTTATCATGGTGGGGAGCCATTAGGTACTACTTGTCTCCTTGACCTCTAATAACTCTACCCTTCGTTCATTCATTGTTTAATAAAACTCTCCTTCTCTTGTAGTCCCAGTGGATGACATGTGGACCCCTCTTTGATCCTCCTATCTAATATTTCATCCCACCACCCTCATAAAAAAGAAAATACTATGAGATGGGGAAGTTAGGTTCATCCCCCATCATGAAAATATCCAAGTTAATCACCAATTTCAAATCATAGTGAACAAATTAATGTTCTAATGCACCCATCCACCCACTAAACCTTGTGTTTCGGTGATGTCGCCATGTCGGTGCTTTCTTTAAAAGTTCGTTCTTTCTTTCATTGTTTTCTTATTTAGAGTTTCGCTCTTACCATGCGTTATTTCGTCTCAGTTTTGGTGTAATGAACCACAACATTCAACATAACCATCATGGATAAATAGACGTATCATAACACCAACCCCAGTCTAAAACTGTCAACTGTTTACGGACTTTTTTTCATTATATCGATGCAGTGTTATTAATATACAGACTAAAATACTTTTCTTTTTACCCTCTCACTTTAGAACTATATTGCTTTTTTTAATTTTTTTATCTAATGCTTCTAATAAGTTGGTGTTATTGGATTAGTTTTGTTCACTTGGATTTTGGGCCTGGAAAAAATCTTCTGTTGGATAAGAGAAGACTGTTTCTTACTCACCTCTATACTTTATTGTTGCACCCTATATATTTATCTCAAATGACTATATTTTCTTTAATGTAACAATGTTTCGCATTGCTGATTATAGAGATGAGTTTTTGCTTTCCTTAATGTATTTTTGAATTGTATTTTTTTTAAAATGATTCCCCAAAATTTTTGAAAATGTTTTTAGAATATATTTCCTGGACACATAATTTAGAAATGAACATGAATTGTATTTTCTAAAATGTATTTTTAGATTGAATTTTTATAGAAATATATTTCAGATTTAGCAACTCAAAATTTATTTCTAGAAAATATATAATGAAAAATGTGTTCCAGATTAGCCTATTATGAATTTATTATATTTTCTAAAAATATATTTTAAATTTAATAATCTAGAACATCACAAATGCAAATCAAATGTATTTTTTTATGTTGTTTTTGGATGCACAACATGTTATACAATTCAAAACATAAACCATTAACAAATTTTTAACCTTAAAGTGAAAATGATGCTTGAATGAAGATGTTGAAGAAGAAGCAAAGGAAGGTGTGGATGCTAGTATGAAGGTGTGATGTAGAAAATGACAACTAACCTTACAAATATTTGATAATTTACATATATTATTGGGGTGTAGAAGAAATTATTGGGGTGTAAGAGAAATAATCTTAGAGAAAGATTCAAATTGTTTGGAAAATATGTGACTAAGCTACTTTTGTAATGTTATTGGCACACCCTTTGTGCTAAGTATAATATATCTTTTTTTTTTTTTTTCATACAAAAGGTCATTTCGTGTATACTTAACACAAACGAGTTTTCATTTCATTTATACTTAACACAAATGAGTTTTCATTTTATATTTAGAGTGAATGAATGGTTCCAATATAAAAACAAAAACTGACATGTTTGTATTATAAAAAAAATACATTTATATGAATGATATTCTAAATTTGTTGAGAAAATAAATTCAACTTAACACAAAACAACACAAAATGCATATAAGTAGTGAAACAAATTATTCATGCAAACTTATAATCATGTTTTGGTTGATGTAAGGAAGCCATGAAAAGTTATGTGAAGTTGGTTGAAGCTAAAGAAAGATAAATGAATGGTTTCAATGAATATTCATATTTATCTAGAATTTTGTAGGTACTCGTGTTTTCATTCTAAGTTACAATTTTGAAAACAAAATAGTGACCAAACCAATGATGATCATTTACGATGTCAATTTATAGTACTAGTTTATTGATCATTTAATTTTGATGGGCAAAATCTCCTTATCTAGTAAGTTGGTGACACCTAGAGAGGTGTAATTTAGATCAATAGAAGAATCAACATAATAACCTAATAACAAAGGAAATGGAAGGTATAAGACGTAAAACATATACATCTAAAAGCAAAATAGAGAACAATTAGTGTGAAGACAACACTAATAGAAGAAGAAGGATACTAAGAAAGATAACATGAAAATAGAAAAATGATAAGAAACATGTTTCTCTTATAAGAGTAAGAAAGTTGTTTAGTACCCGACCAAAAATCCCTAGTGTAAGAACATGACAATCAGAGGAGTCTTCTAGAAGCAAAATAAAGGGATGATTGAGAAATGTTATTCATTAAAGAATGCCATTTTGATATACATAAATTATCTTTATTAACAAGCATTAAAAACAAATTATTTTATTATAAATGCACAAGGAAGGAACTAGATAATGAATAGTAAAATCTCACTGTATTAACTAAAATCATATTATTATTAATTATGTACTATAAAATCAAATATACACTAAAATTCAAGATCATAGATAAAAAGTTAATTATAAGATTGGTTGAGTCCTTTATGTTTGGTTCTATATATGTATTGTAGTGAACGAAATTAGGGAGTGAATTTGTGTAGAAATAGGTGTGTTTGTATATGCTAATTTCACATGATTTGTAAGAAAGATGTGTGGGACCTATGCACAGGAAAACACCTCTAATCTTGAGAAGAAAAGAGGTGAAATGAGCATGTTAATTGAGAGAATGTCTATATTGTCCTTAACAACTTTTTCTTTGTCTCGCATGCAACCTTTCAACACTGCACTCATAAATATTCTCTTCCAACACTACACTCACAAATATTCATCTTTAATTTTTCAGCTACCATTGCGTAACATATTAACACCACAGTAAATACAGTATGTGTTTTCTCACTGTTTCTTGCCATGTGCGTTGAACGTTGTCATGACTCTGTTTAGTCTTTGAATGAACTCGTGAACCATTTGGAAGCTATAAATACAACAATTGGCAAGACTTGTCGTCGTGCATTCACTAATATTATTTCAAGAGAAAGAAGGGGTCATTGAGTTTTGCAAGGAACGTATGATAGGGATCGAGGGAAGGAACCATAATAGCGTCCCAGAGGTACTTCTGCTTCCACCTATTCATAATGAGTCCAGTAAGTTTATCGATCACTTTTCTTCTACAATTGTTTATGATTTCATTGATTTAAGATGTTAATTACATGTTGTGTTTGTTTGTTTGCATAGATTTATATCGTTGAACTATTGTTGATTTGCTATTTAGATGTGTCATTGTTATAGATAAATGTCAACATAATTGATTATGAGTGATGACATAATCAATTATGTTGAACTGCATAATCGATTATGATTGAGGTAATAATCGATAATGTTGTTGTTCCTAATCGATTATCAAAACGTGCATGATCGATTATATGCCTATTTCATTTGTTTTGTGTTGAATTGTATAAAAATGATGGTTGTTCGATTTGTTATGTGATATGCTCTTAATATTAAATTAATTTTACACTCATTATGGAACATAATTTTAAAAAATATTTGGTTAAATAATTGTGAAATATAACATCATAGAGATAGGTAAGGGATTATAAGATGTATTAGAAGTAACAATTTTTGAAATAAATCCTATCTTAGGAAATAAGTAAATGAAAATTTGTCTCGATCAATAATGTAGGGTTATGAGTTCATTTTTTTAGTTTATAAGCAAATAAATAAAAAATATTTGCATAACTATTTTTAGATAATTAATTATAGGAATTATTAGAACTATAAATAATTGTCAATTTTAAGAAATAATTGATCAAATTATAAGTAAATAATTATAAAGAAATTATTTGACTTTTTTTAGTTAATTAATTTGGAGTAAGATATAATGTATTTAATTATAAAGAAATAATTAAAAAAATTACGTAGATAATAAAAAACACCCTTCAAATTATAAACATTTATAAAATTACTTGTTTAGAAAATAATCATAAGTTTAATTTTTGGAGAATTAATTTGTGTTATAAGTAATGAATTAATAAAATTTACATAATTATTTGAAGGTAATTAATTATAAGAATGAATGAAACTATAAATAATTCTAAAAATATTTGTATTGAAAATAATGATATTTTTATGTTTTAGTAAATAATTATGGTTTGGAGTTAAGTGATTAAATTATAAATAAAGAATTATAAATTAAAATTAGAAAATAATGGTAAAAATATTTTGTATAATTAATTGTTAAGTTAATAATTTAATTATAATATAGTTATCGAAGTAAGCTATATAAATTTTTAATTTTAATTATTTACATAGTTTTTAATCTAAACTCTTATGAATTATGTGTATATTAATGTTTATTAATGACAAATTTATTATTATTATTATTATTATTATTATTGATAATATGGTAGAAGTAATTAAGTAAAATATTTTTGTCTAGAAAGTTATTATTGTTCTACGACAAAGAATGAAAATGAAGATTATATGAACTTAGAAGATGAACAACAAATGACTACTAATATCGTGGACATGGATATTAACATAACATATCATGTTCATTGATAGATAAAACAAAATGTGAATGTTGGGACACAACCATCTTATGTAATGTTTCCTATACATTATACATGTTAGAGATGATGTATACCACCACCAACAATGTTAACTTGCATGGTCCTGAAAAGATCGTCATAGATGTGAGTTGATGTGATATCTTATACATTCAGAGGGATGTCGGGATATTATTTACATGAGACCTGAGGCTTTGATCCAATTGTACCATCGATTAAGAGCAACTAATATGGTAAAAAATGTGTTTAGTTTAACAATAGAAGAACAAATTGCTAAATTTTTACATATTTTAGGGCATAATTTAAAAAATTGAACTATCTCATTGTCATTTTTCTTTCATCGATCTGGTAAGACTGTTAGTCGACATTTCGACAACGTGTGATCATTAAATTGGAGGAAGAATTTTTTGTTCAACCATCAGGAAGGATGTGCAATCGCGTATCTATAACAATATGAGATTGTACCGCTCTTTTAAGGATTGCCTTGGGACGATTGATGGAACTCATGTTCGAGTCAAGGTACCATGATCGGATACACCCCATTTTCGTGGTAGAAAAGATTGACTAACCCAAAATAATTTTGCAGCTTGTGATTTCGACATGAAGTTCACATATGTCATAGCATGATGAGAAAGAAATGCATCTTATTTTAGGATTTTGTAAAAGATGATTAATTGCATTTACTAAGTAATGTTATTTTCTTACCATCCAAGGGTGTCTCCATCTATTCCTTCCACCCTTTTTGTAGGAACATCTTCATCATGGGGCTTAAAGAGAAAGACCAATATGGTAGATGTAGACTTGAGTGTATAGTTTGAAAATATGAGCACAGGGATACAAAATCTGGTGGATAGAATTGGTGAGAGTAATAAATACTCTACAAAGTTGACTAAGGTGGTTGAACATCAATGTTATTTCATGGAGAGGCAAATTGACTTGATGAGTGAACAAGTGATGATTAAAAAAAGCTCTGTAATACTACAACATTCAGCTAATGATATATGACAACTGTTATGTCAACTTAATTTGCATGATGATCAATTGATGTTATAGTGCTACAAGTTTATCTGTAGAAACCTCATCCATAGGGATATGATTTTTGGCATGCCACCAGAGTTACAACTTAATTATTTGTTGAAGCACATGACTAGTGGAGGCTCTTCGTAGATAATTTTATGACTTTTCATTTGCATCATTATGTTGTGTAAATTATTTGAATTATGTTTTTCAAACTATGTTTATGAGAGCAAGGGCAACTTGATGTACTATGTTTGTTGGGAGATGTTTAATGTTATGTTTATTTATCTTTTAATATGTTTTGTTCATCTATATACTTAATGCAATGGTGTAAATTACATTTACATGTTTGAATCATGTCTTCATCATCGTCAAGATTAAAGAGATAGAGACATGGGTTATAAAGTAGGGAAAAAATGTGGTAGAGGAGCTTACACCAACCCCTCCTCCTAACTTGTCTCCTTTCCCAACTTTATTAGATCATGATTGTTACTCCAACAACAAATGACAGATAAAAAAATATTACGGAGATTATGTCCATAGACCCATAGTGTAACCAAAGGTAATGGACTTGAACTTTTTGTTATGACTGGATAGATTTCTAACTTCGACCAGAAGTATTTATGAAGACCTCATAAAATTCTTTTACACAAATTTGAACTTGATTTACTTTGATGAGCTAATAACTAAGGTGTTATAAATGCAGATTAAGATAAAACCTGATAATTGACTAAATCTGGTCCATTCAAAATATCAAGGTCGTCGGATTGATCTTGCTGACATCCCTAAAGACCTGGGATATGATAGAGATGAGATATTGACTGTGATGATTAAACCAAACCTACAAGTATGAACTTGTAGGAACAACAGTAGTTTGACTGTGGAGGATAGACTTTTACATTATGTATTCGTTCATATTCTTAGTCCTGGATGAGACAATTATGTTTAAATCTTATAGGATGATATATTTATGATATGGTGCAAAAAAATCACATTTTGATTAATTAGCCTCATTATATCATTAAACATATGAAAATATAAGATTAATTGTATGTCTCTGCCTTATGGTATTCTAATCACTCGTATTCTACTGTATTATGGTTTGGACTTGACTTTACAGTCAAGTCACTCCCTGAGTTGGACAAATAGATTTAATGAGAGATCTCTAAAAAATTTGAATATTGTACATGTTAACGGTGCATGACAACATAGTAGGGGTCACCATGTCCAACAACTTGATCTCGAGCAAGATTACCCTTCCAGCGAATATGAAGATACGAGGGTTGAACAAAAACAAACACGAACACCTGTTCAAGGAGAGCAAATATATCTTCCCCAATAAGCTAATACCATAAACTTAATATGAGGAGGTATTCAGGATATTCAAAGACTCACTTTGAGAATAATTATCCGAATTTTTAAATATAGATTAATTATGTGCACCACAAAATTGATCATGTAGAAGACTCAATTGATTATATTTATGAAAATTTTAAGTAGAAATCTCATTATGTCATTTATGTTATCTTTTTATTTAAGTTTTTTTTGGATGACAAGTACTTTTTATTATTTTGGATGACTGTATTTTTTTATGATTGTAATTTATTTTCCTTTAATTTTTATTTTGAATGAATGTAATTTTATTTGGATAATTTCATTTTTTTTATGATTGTAATTTTATTAATTATCAATGTATTTTTTACTTTGAATGACTTTAAATTTTTTGGATAACTGCACATGTTGTACTTTATTTTTTTTACTATTTAAATATTATATTTTATGTGAAATCAAATTTTTACAATTTTAATAAAACTTATAAGTTATTATTAAGTAATAAACAAAAAAAATATTTTACAAATATCACAAATTATATCACAATTCTAATTTATACTTATTTTACCTCTTATCAGTGTAAGGATATTTTAGTTATTACATACTTTAAATTATTATTTTAATTTTTTTATTCAATTTCATGAATCTCATCATCTTTTAAAATCATTTTATCCATCTATCTTTATTTTCTACTCTCATTCCCTCAATCTAACTCATCTCACTTTTCTCCTCTTTTCTACTCTTTCTCCGCTTTTCCATTCCTTAAAATCCATTCCCCAATCCAAAGATACCATTAAACTTATTTACTATTTAAGCTCCCTCTATAAAGAATAAAATATTAATCTATTTTAAATTATCAACCTAATGAAAAAAAAAAAACTCAAATTCTAAGTTTCACTGTCTTGTGTATCTATCCCAATTAAGATATTTAGTAAGGTATACTAATAAGAATAGTTGATTTAAATCATTAACAGAGATCTCTATATTCGATGAATTTTTTCTTGCAAATTTTTTATAAATATTTTTTAAAAATGAGTTTCCTTTGCAAATTCTAACTTACCTGTAATTTCTCTGTGGATAAAGAATATAAAATTTGCAAGTGGCAAATTAAAATTCGCAGGAAATCAAAACTAAAATATGATTTTCCTACAAATTAAATTTCGCATAAAATTTTTCCTACAAACTAAATTTCACAAGAAAATTTTCCTTCAAACTAAAATTCGCATGAAACTTCTTTTACAAACCACAATTTGCAAAAACTTTTAAAAAAATTACAAGGAACATTTCTATATAAATAATTAAATAGAAAAATCTATTAAATGCCTTTGAAATTATATTCACATTTTTTTCTGCAAAATTTAGTTATAAGTATTTTTTTTCTAATATTTTTTTTTCAAAATATTCATGCAAAAGTTAATAAAAATTATATATATATATATATATATATATATATTGTTTTCATTTTTTAAAAATTTAAATAAATAATTTATAATTTTCATATTTTAAAGATGATATTTTCTATGACTTTTGAAATTAAACTTATTTACTTAAAGATATAAACTTAGAGAAAGAGTAATTAAAGTTACACCTAAGTTAAAATCACGTTATTCTTTAGATTTTCTCATTGTTCGCACACATTGATCATTAAAAACCAACACTGTATGAAAGAATTCTATGCCTACAAAATCTTAAAGTTTCAATTTATTAAAACCAACTTTTTATGGCTTTCTTTTGCATATAAATAAGTAAAATACCATTTCTCTAAGCATTATTTAAAAAGACAAAATATATAAGTATGATTTAATTAATTATCTTTCTATGATTTATCAATCTCAAACAATTAAACGAATATTTCACTCTTGAATATATTATAAACAATAGTTCAATATCAATGTTCTTTGTCTAGTTTTCCATAACATATATTAGAAAAAAAAATGAAAGTACAACCTTAACACTGTAATTTGTTGAGGTTGAATAATGAACATATCATACTTTGTCCTAACTTCTTTCAAGAGGGTAAGAGGGTCAAGATTTTTTACGAACACCGTTTTTAAGAAATAACCATTCAAATCCAATTCACAAGTCATCTCATATTATAGCAAAAGAATTCATGAATAACATAAATAGTTTTTTTAAGAATCCATACAATTAATCAATGCTTCCAAAATAAGATAAAGGGACAGTGAGTAAATAACATAATTATTTGTTACTAATAATTATTTGTAGAAAACTTTTAAAGGATTTTTTGTGAATAATGTTTTGGAGGAAAATTTGTTGGAAATAAGTAATTTTTTAGTAGTATGTATTTGTCGGAGTTGTAATCTTGTAATCCTAATATATTTGGTTTGTTATTTAATACTCACATGTACACTATTTCTCACACTTTGTTTAATATATTAACTTACATTAATGGTTTTTTTAAGTTATTCTCTCTATTATTATTTGCCCGTCCATTATAGTCCAAGGTCTCTCTGCATCTAAGTGAGAGTTTAAAATTTGGTAAGTAGGTGTTGAAACTTGGAAATATCGGATTTCAACTTCAAATCAATTGGCATTCAAGGAATTGACTTAATACATGTATAAGTCATACCCAAAAAAATTGAGATAGCCAAAATGAGACTCTCCTCAAAATATTCTTGACTAAGAAGATACATACTTCAACAGGAAGGACTAAAAAAACTATGATACCATATTAAATTATGAACAGAAAATGATGAATAATATTTTAAAACTCAAAGGAATAGACCAATAATGAGTATTCTCTAATTGTAGAATTCTCATATAAATATTACTTAATCACTAATTACAAATTATCATTATAATAACAAATAGCTAAACTATCACATGTACGCTTATAATAGATTTTTTAATTAAATTAATGACAATAAAAATACAATAAATATATAATAGCAAATAATTTGATTTTGTCGACAAAATATATAATAGCATAACATTCATGACCATTACATCCAATGGATGTAAAATATAATGTTTTTACATGATGATTTCAAAGAAGACGTTTACATTAAACTTTCTGTGTATTTAAAGCTTCTTAAACTTTATTTATATTTAAAGCTTCTTCAAAATATGGATTATAAACTGAAACCTTCTTTATATGGATTAAAACAAGATTTAAGAATATGATTTGAAAATTTTTGCTCTATATTACTTATTTTTTTCATTTAATCAAATTTAGTAATGGACATCTAAAATCGTTGTGATATTTCTTGTTTATGTAGAATGAAACATTTGTTGTATGCAATATTTTACATGAATAACCTAGGAAATCTCACTTATTTCATAGGTTTAGAGGTGCATTATCAACTCCAAAAAATTTTTTTAATCAACACAAATATTCAGGATTTGGTCTAACTAATGGACTTACAAATTCTACTAGTGTTAACAATCCAATGAAAGTTAATGTTAGATATAAATGAAATGAATGTGCATTTCTTGATCATCTATATGACTATCACTCGCCTAAACATTTTTTTTTGTACATATTGTTAGTAAGTTCATGCAATATCTAAAAAACATTCATTTTTCAGTGGTACAACGAATAATTACATATCTTCATGACACATCTAATTGTGGTTTATTTTTTCTGTTGACTTATTTCCTAAACTTTAAACATATTGTGATGTAGATTGGATGGGTTGTCCAAATACAAGGAAATATACTAGTTGTTGTATGTTCATGGGAAATGATCCTTTTTTTTTTGGAAATATAAGAAACAAGAGTCGGTCTCAAAGTCATCCATTGAACTAGAATACCATGCAATGTCTCTTGCTTGTTCTAAAATAATATAGTTGTAGGGTCTTTTAACAAAACTTTATTTTTGTTAAACACAACCTACTTTGTTACTTGTTGATGACAATACTAGTGCTATACAAATCACAACAAATCTTGTTTCTCACGAAAGAACTAAATATATTAAGGTTGATTGTCACTCAATTCCAGAAACATAGATTGTAAAATTATCACTCTATCAAATGTCTCAACATTTATTAAAATAACTAATGTTTTCACTAAAACAATGACATCTTAATGACACAATGATTTTCTTGTTAAATTAATTCTTTTAGATTTACCAATATCAATTAGCATCAATTTTGGGGGATGTTAACAAAATTTATGACATCAACAATTATTTGAAATTATACATTTATTTTGTTTTTACAATTATTGATTTAATTATAAAATCTATTATAAATGAATAAATGATAATTTTTTAAGTATGCTAAAAATCAAAATGGTAATTTATAATTAAATAATATTTATATGAAAATTCTCTCACATACTATTATTAGCATACTATTATTCATCATGTTCTTATAGGGTTAAAAGAAAAATAGAAATTGAATACATTTGAATAAGACAACGAAAAGGGAATATAGAATCCTTGAAATAATAAATTACCTTTTATCTTTGATGTAGCTAAGAATAAAAATAGTTGTTAAAATAGGTTAAATATAATGTGTCAAATCATTAATCTATTATTAATTTGGTGGGATGAGACTTGGTACCTGTTTTACCTATCATTTTCAATTATAATGAAGACAACTTGTTTACTTTTTTTTTATATTATGTATAAAATATTAAAATTTGTTCATAAAACTTAAAATGAAAAGAATTATATTTAAATTTTTTATTGTATTATTGAAGGATGAAAATATATAATAAAATTATAATTTAAATTATGATACAATCATTAGGACATATATGTATATTTTTGTCCTGCATACCCATTGAACAAAGTACGATTAAGTAGTGTATTTCCTTCTCAAAGCATATTTTTTAACATTTGAAGCAATTTAGTGAAACTTTTATCAGTCCACCCATTTATTGTCTTCAAATTTATCAATCTTAACATTGCTAACAACTGTGTGAAATTAGTTGAACCATGATAAAGTAGAGTCTCTACATTGGTACACATATCTTCATACATATGTGTTTGAGTAAAAAATTCTACTTAAACATCACAAATAATGTCTTGTAGTCGATTATCTATGATTGAATCAACTATATAATCATATTCATTTACACATGACAAATATAATAATTCACCATGTCATGTCCAAATTATATAATTTTTAAGAAAATCGTCACAAAATATGCTCCTTAATTTCTTCAATGTTTAATAATCTTCCATTAAGACAATTAACACATAGATTCCTAAATCTTCCACTAGTAGAACTAGATGAAGTGTTCCGTTGTGTAAATAATAAAAAATTTTCCACTCCTTTCTCATACTCATCAATTATTCGGGCACAATTATTCCAATTTTTGTCCATTTCTAGATTATATAATGAATACACAATTATGTAACTCAATCAAGAATGCAATTGTCAAGGATCAAAACCATTAAAAAAAAGTCTATTATCTACAACAAAAATCTGTAAGTAATGTAATTTACCTACGGTACAGAATCATTATCTATAGGTACTTGAACAAAATATTTTTATTATCAGATTAAGAGAATTTTCACTGGCAGGAATTGAATTCAGTACCTTAAAGTTGAAGGTTGATACTCGAACCACTAAGTTATTAGGATATTCTAATAATAGCTTACAAATAAATTATATTTATATTTATCCGTGTAAATATATAAATATAAAATATATAAATACAAATATATTTATATTTTGATATATTTATATATTTACATATTTATATATTTGATATAATTATCTTAATTTCATATAATTTACCTACGAATTGCAATCCATATGTAATTTACCTACAAACAGTAATTCTGTAGATAATGAATAATTACTTACGGATGGTATTACCTACGGATAGTAATTCCATAGGTAATGGAGGACAACATTACCTACGGGATAGTAATTCTGTAGGTAATGGATAATATTCACGAATGACATTACTTAAGGACAGTAATTCTGTAGGTAATAGATAATTACCCATGAATGACATTACCTACGGACAGTGATTCCGTAGGTAATGAATAATTTACATACGGATAAAATTTCGTAGGTAATATTTGTATGTAATGTATATTTTACCTACGGATTTTTATCCGTAAGTAATATTTTGTAGATAATACCTCTTTTTTTTTGTAGTGAACATCCTTAAACTCAATACAAATTTGTTCAAAAAAAATTAAATATCAATAACACTTATGACATTACAAACAGTCAATCAATTCATACATTAATCAAGTAAAAATAATTATTAACTAAAGAGGAATAATAAGCTCTCACAGAAGGGAAACAAGGGACCACCATGGACCATTACACACCAGTTGCTCATGGACCACCACCAATCACAACGCACACCACCATGTTGTCTTCGACGATGGGTCCTAAATGACTGTAGTCAGAAGACATTGTTGTTTCTCTATTTTGCACTAGTGTTAACATGTAAAAATAATAATATTCTAAATTATTCTAATATATTAATGAACTAATTAAAATTTGGAAAATACTTACACAATTGTAATGTATTTTTAGAAGAAGAAAAAAACTCAAATTTGATGGACAACATGTTAGGAACTAACTCATTTTAAAAACACAAGTTCATGATGATTGAACAAAAATAAGATAGACTTAATGATGTTGAACTAATTTTTCCTTAGTGAATATAGGTCATGTAATCATAGGTATTAGGGTTGTCAAAACAGGTGGCTCAACCTAGCTTGATTTGATCCTATGGACCAAGTAAAAAAATCTAATGGTTTAGCCTGACCTATATTTTAAAATAGACCAAAAGTTTTGGTCTAGCCTAGCCCTATGCTAGGCCAATGGGCTAACAAGCCATTTTTGGCCTAATTAAAAATAAAAAAAAATAAATCTTTTTTTATATATATTTTTAATTTTGTTTGAAAAAAATAATATGTCATTTATTTGTTTATTCAAAATTAACTCATAACTTATTTAGACAAAATAAAATCATAAAATATTATCATACAAAAAAATTCAATTTGATCATCATAATGCAATCAATTACGAATGCAAATGAGAGTTTGCACATTTTTTGAGAGTAAATTTGTTTTATATTTGTTTAAGATGCGACTCACTGGATGCTATATGAAGATTCTAAAGCTATTATTATAATTAGAATGCTTAAAATGTCATGACACTACAACAAAAACATCAAATAGTGATCGAAATAGTAACCAACCAAAATCAGTCACTAACAAAAATATTAAAAAATTAAAAATATTTAATTTTTTATAAATTTGAATTATTATTAGATTGAAAGAATTGTCATCTGGTAGGATTCAAACCCAGTACCTTAGAATTAGAGATCGATACTCCAACCACTAAGCTACAAAAGATTTTTTAATAATAATTTATAAATAAATTATATTTATATACAAATAAAAATATATATCCGTGTAAATATATAAATATAAAATATATAAATACAAATACAAATATATTTATATATTTATATGTTGGATGTGAGGGCGCACTCGAGGCTAAAAGTGTGTGTCGAGTGAATTTTCAAAATTTGATGTCAAATTTATGAGCAGGTCTCTTTATATGGGTTTATAATTTAATGACAGAATATAATCTTTATAATTTATTTATATAATGATATAAAATAATTTTTCTCTTTATTTTTTATTTTATTTTATTTTAATTTATTCTTTTTATCTTTTTTTCTTCTATTATTTAATTAAAATTCTTATATTAAAATAATTTTTTCAATATTAAAAATAATTAAATATTTATTTTTAAAATTATTTAATTTAACAAATTATTATAAATTAATCTAATTACGATTATTAATAGAACAATTTTTTCCTAACATATATTAGTATAAATTAATCAAAATCATCTTTTAATAATTATTTTTTCCAGACATAGATTAATTTATAATAAAATTTTAAATTAAATACTTTTAAAAAATAATTTTGAAAATAAATATTTAATTATTTTTAATAATGAAAAAATTATTTTAATATAAGAATTTTAATTAAATAATAGAAGAAAAAAAGATAAAAAGAATAAAATAAAATAAAATAAAAATAAATAAAGAAAACAATTATTTTATATCATTATATAAATAAATTATAAAGATTATATTTTATCATTAAATTACAAATCCATATAAAGAGACTCGCTCACAAATTTGACATCAAATTTTGAAAACTCACTCGACATACTTTCACCCTCTAAGCGTGACCTTGACATCGAACATATAAATATATTAAAATATATAAATAAATTTGTATTTATATATTTTATATTTATATATTTACACTGATATACATTTATTTGTATATAAATATAATTTATTTGTAAATTTTTATTAAAAAATTCTAACAGTTTAGTGGTTGGAGTATTAATATCTAACTCTAAGGTACTCGGTTTTGAATCACGATAATTTTCTTAATCTGATAAAAAAAAACTTTGTTAATAAGAGAAATTATATATTTTTGTGGTAAGACGATGAGATTTTTAGGTTAAACTAAAATTAAGGCAACTAAGTTGTTGTTATGGACTAAAACCCAAAAAGTAAAAAATAAAAAATAAAATTAAATAAAAGAAAAAATATATACTTTTGCATTTTTATTTTCAAATATTAGTTTTTTTATGAAGTTATTTTTAATTAAAATAATTAAAGTTATATATATATATGTATGTATTTATAAATTTTTTAATTTATTAATATTATCAAATTTTAGCTTCATGATTAAAAAAATACCAATAATTTAAATTTTATTAATTCTATAATTTTATATAATAATTATTATAAATTTAATACTCCAATAACTAATAATATTAATACATTTATTAAATTAAAATTCTTTATTTTAATTAATTATTTTAATTTTTTTAACAATTTTTTTTAAATAAAAACAATAAAACTTAAAATTAATTTCTAACTAAATCTTCACATATTTATCGTTAATAGTATATTATATTATTATGTTTAATTAAATTTTAAAATAAGTTCACTTAATCTTTACACTTTTATAAAAATACTAATATAAACTTAAAATATTTATCCAATTATTAAATTATTTAAGATATTAATATAAATTTGAAATATCAATTCAATAATTAAAATAATTTTAATTATTTTATAAATACATTGAAATACATTTTTATTAACATAAAAGTAATATATATATATATATATATATTTATATATATCAAAAAGAGACTAAATTAGTAATTAATTTAATCATTGATTATATATATAAAAGAGACTAAATTAATAATTACTTTAATGATCGATTTAGTGATCGAATGAGTGACCGATTCTGGTGACTAATTTAATAATTATTTTTAAATTTTTTATTCACATACTAAATTAAAAAATAAAATAAAATAATTATATTACTAAATTATTTAATAAGTTAATAAACTATTTTTTAAAATTTTTATAATGTTATTAAAATTTTTATCAATTATTTTAAATTATTAAGTAGATTTATATTTAATATATTATTAAAATATTTTTAAAAAATATTTATATAAATAAAAAATGCTCACTAATTTATAGATTATTTGTTTAGTGACTGAAATTTTAGTCACTAAATCAGTCACTAAATATAAAAAGAAAAATCAGTCACTCATTCAGTTATTATTAGTAACTCGAATTTTTCGATCACTAATTTTGATCACTATTAACCATTTTTCTAATAGTGACCGAATCAGTGATTGATTTGATGATCGAATCAGTGATTGATTTGGTGACCGAATCAGTGACCGATTTCCGTGACTGAAATTTTAGTCACTAAATCAGTCACTAAATATAAAATGGGAAATCAGTCATTGATTCGAGTTACTATCGAGTGATCGAATTTTTCGATCACTAATTTCAATCACTATTAACCATTTTTCTAATAGTGTGAAATAAAAGTAACTTATTCCAATTTTAGCTTTGAGAAGTTATAATTGTCCATACAAGTCAAACCTATTTTATGACAAATATTAGATAACACATCCTTTAACTCGTTCTATGTTAAATACACGTTATAAACATAATTAATGGAAGTGTTTCTAGTAATTGGTATAAAATCAGGATTCAAAACTTTATTTACCTCCCACACTTGCTCATACATAGTTAAATAAAAGATCATGCTTAGTAACGAGTGCGGATCTTCATAGTAATTAAGGGGGCCATTGCCCTACCAAAGTTTTGTAACTTACTTGTATATTTATGATTTTGGCCCCCCAATATTAAATATATCATAAAGAAAAAACTGAAGGACTAAATTAAATAAAAAAGATTAAAAATAATTTTATTATCTGACCTTTCTATCTTCTCTTACTTTTTCATACTCTCTCATTAACTGGTAATATTTTATTAGTATTTAATTGCTTCTCTAATTTCTAAAAAATATATTAAATAAGAAAGGTTAAAAGTACTTTTTCATCTTCTCTCACCTTTTCATATTCACTCACAAACGGTAATATTGATTGATTAATATTAAGTTATTTACGTAGTTTGTACTTTCAAATTCATTGTTCATCTCTCATCCTCCCTTCTCAGATTCCATACTTGAAATTATATTGATTGATAAAGGTACTTTTTCTTCATCTTTTCACTGTTTATTCTATTATTGTTTGTTATTTTGATTTTTGTTGAAGAACATTTGTTGTTTGAGAAAACTGCTTTTGTTTTTTATAAATTTTTATGATTCTATAATTAGAAAATTAATAATAGATTCATTTTTCTCTAGATATGAAGCATAAAAGAATAGATTCATTTTTTAAAAGTGATAAAAGAGATACTTGTAGAGATGAAAACCAAACAAATTCAACATCTTCTCCTGTTTCAAAGCATGATATTGATGATGATCCAATTATTCAATTAGAAGAACCCCTTTCTAAGATTCATAGAATTAAAACTAATGAATTTAATATTAATTCTTTGGAGCGTGACCCAGGAAAACGTCTTCAGATACATGAATATCCTTTGAATCAAAGAGATGAAATTAGAAGAGCTTATTTAAATTGGGGTCCATATCAAATACAACTTAAAAATTATCCTTTTTCTAAAGAGAAACATCTTAGGAGATTTCAATATGGTTGGTTTAAAATGTTTCCTTCTTGGTTAGAGTATTCTCCAACTAGTGATGGAACTTATTGTTTGCCATGTTATCTATTTAGTACACTATCAAATGGTCGTCCTGGGGCAGATGTGTTTATTAGACAAGGATTTAGATCATGGAAAAAGGTTAATTCAGGAAAGAATTGTGCGTTTCTTAGTCATATTGGAGATAGTCCTTGTTCACCACATAACAATGCAATAAAAGCATGTACAGACTTATTGAATCAATCTAAGCACATTGACAACATTATAAATGTGCAAAATTTAGAAGAAGTTTATAAAAATCGTTTACGGCTTAAAACTTCTATTGATACAATTCGTTGGTTAGCATTTCAAGCTTGTGCATTTAGAGGCCATGATGAAACTCCAGATTCAAGTAACAGAGGTAACTTTCTTGAGATGATTAAACTTTTAGCATCATACAATGATAAAGTAGCACAAGTTGTGTTAAAAAATGCTCCTTATAATTCAAAATATACTTCTCATCATATTCAAAAGGAAATTTTGCAAATTTTTTCTAGAAAAGTAAGAAATTATATTCGTGAAGAAATTGGTGACTCAAAATTTTGTATAATTGTTGATGAAGCTCGTGATGAATCTAGAAGAGAACAAATGGCTATTGTTTTGAGATTTGTAGATAAAATGGGTAATATTAAAGAGCGCTTTTTTGATATTGTGCATGTTAAGGATACTACAGCTGCTACTCTTAAAAGAGAATTATGTGTTGTTCTCTCTAGACATAATCTTGATGTTTCCAATATTCGTGGGCAAGGATATGATGGTGCTAGTAATATGAGAGGAGAATGGAATGGATTACAAGCATTATTTCTTCATGATAATCCTTATGCTTATTATGTACATTGTTTTGCTCATAGATTACAACTTGCTTTGGTTGCTGCTTCAAGAGAAGTTATTCCAGTTCATCAATTTTTTTCAAATTTGGCTTTTATTATAAATGTTGTTTGTTCATCTAGTAAACGTCATGATGAATTACAAAGTGCAGAATTAGATAAAATAGCAAAATTGTTAGAACTTGGTGAACTTGAAACTGGTAAAGGAAAAAATCAAATTGGCACTTTAAAACGAGTTGGTGATACTCGTTGGAGTTCACATTTTCATTCCATTTGTAGTATGATAAAATTGTATAGTGCATCTTGTTTAGTTCTCCAAAAAATTATAATTGATGGTTCAACTTATTCTCAAAGGGGTGATGTTGATGCTGCTTATAATATTTTGTCTGAGTTTGAGTTTGTATTGATTTTACACATGATGAAAGAAATCATGTGAATTACTGATTGTCTTTGTCAAGCTTTACAGAAACAATCTCAGGATATACATAATGCTATGCAGTTAGTCTATTCGACTAAAATTTTGATTCAAAAGTTAAGAGAAGAGGGTTGGCAAGATTTGTTGAAAGATGTAATATTGTTTTGTGAACAACATGACATTGATATTCCTAATTTTAATTCTACCTATGTAGCACATCATGGTCGTTCTCGACATCAAAAAGATTGTATTACAGTAGAACATCATTTTAGGGTGAACATATTTTTTATTACAGTGGATAAACAATTACAAGAATTAAATGATAGGTTTAGTGAGAAAACAATGGAACTTTTAACTTTAAGCAATGCTTTAATTCCAAATGATGTTTATAAAAATTTTAACATTGATCATATATGTACACTTGTGAACAAATTTTATCCTTTGGATTTTAGTGAACAAGAGAAGATTAATTTAAAATTTCAACTTCATCATTTTATACTTGATGCTCCTAACCATCCAGATTTGAAGAATTTGTCTACCATGCTTGAATTATGTCAATCTTTGACAAAAACAGGTAAGTCAGGTACATTTTACTTAATAGATCGTTTAATTCGTCTTATTTTAACTCTTCCTGTTTCTACAGCTACAACTGAGAGATCATTTTCTACAATGAAGATTATCAAAACAAGACTGCGAAATAGACTGGAAGATGAAATTCTTGCAGATAATATGATCATTTATATTGAGAAAGAAATAGTTGAAAACTTTAGTTCTGATTCCATTATTGATGAGTTCAAACATTTAAAAGAACGAAGGGCACAATTTTAAATAAATATTTTATTTTTATTTATTATTATATAATTTTTTTTATAATTGGCCCCCCCAGACTTACTGGTCAAGATCCGCCACTGCTTAGTAATACATATAGCAAGTGCATCTCTCGATCAAATTTAGAGTCAAATTTTTATTCTTTCAACAAACTAGCCTTATTATCCAATATAAGACTCACTCCCACGTCATGATACTTAAATAAATTACATTTATATTTCTCTACCCTTCAACCAAGTAATGTGAGAATAAATAAATAAAATTAAATCAGAAGACAAGATAACAAAAATCAAAATACTTGTACAAAATATACATCGAGACATACATAAAGGCTAAGAGGGGTTGGAAGTGTGCACATTAGTAGAGGAACATGATAAGTTTATGTTTAGAGTATGTTATTCTTTCTAAATTATATATATATATATATATATATATATATATATATATATATATATAATATCACTTTTATTTTATTTTAAAATAATTACTATTTTATAAAACGGATCAGCTTATATGCCTACGACCTAGCTTGACCTGACCTAAGCTCATATAAACCATAACCAAAATAGGTCAAACTAAAATTGGTCTAGTTTTATTTAGATCATAAATTTTTTAGCTTAACCTAATCTATTTTTCAAGTCTTTCGAGTTAATCATCAAACTAAGTCTATTTTGACACTTCTATCATTAAAAAATATGAAAATTTAAATTAATATTTCTAATTTTTACTAATACATATTATATATATATATATATATATATATATATATAATATTTTATGACGTATGATTATATCCATATTACATTATATAATTTTTTAGAAAATTTAATAATATTAATAAAAATAAACATGTTGACTTAATTAATGACTAAATTAAAAAAAGTTGGGAAATAAAAAAATAGTACCTATATCAAACAAAACTTATTTGTATTATGTAAAGAAGTTATTAATATTTTTAAGCTCATCAACATAACTGAATTAAGTTTATTAAATTGTTTAGAAACTTTTCTTATAAATAAATTAAGAATTTAGATTATATTGAAACATAAAATCTAAGGAAAGTACTTATAATAGATAATTAAGTTTCTCTCATACTCATGTTTCTTGAAAAATAAATTCGAAGGAATAGAAAATGTGAGAAAAAGAATAAAAAGATTATTTAAATTAAAAGAAAAATATAAAGATGAATGAAAAGATAAATAGATTAATTTTTATTTTAATATATATATATATATATATATATATATTTTTAATAATTTGTTGATATTATAATAATAAAATAAAAAAACACATTAATTAATTTTTTTAAAGGACATAAGAACATCGATTATATAACTTTACTTGTATATAAAAACATAATCCATTATTACTTTCGTTGTATGCATATGCAAGAGAACAAAATCTTACCCTGATTTTGTAATTTTTTTACATTAAAATGCATATTTTTGATCACATTTCTTCGCTTGTAATGTTTCCGCTCAAAATAAACACCGCGTTAGTGTAGCAATTAGGGTCTGGCAAACAAATTTGGGTAAAGGAAAAAAAATAAAAATTTACATGTAATTTTTTAGAGAGGTGATTTGAGAGGGATAGTTGAAAATTACACCAAGGGAGAGGATTAATTGAGGGGCGTGTGTGCTTGGATGGAGAGCACAAGGAGCCCTCTACTCTTCCTTCACCTGAGCTAAGCTCCGACAACCTCGGTCACCTGTTATGTGCCGGCGCTTCCATCTCCTACCTCCCAATGTCCCTTCCGAAGTTCCACATTTCTCGCCCCCTC
This sequence comes from Sphenostylis stenocarpa, assembly GCA_963425845.1. Lineage (NCBI taxonomy): Eukaryota > Viridiplantae > Streptophyta > Magnoliopsida > Fabales > Fabaceae > Sphenostylis > Sphenostylis stenocarpa. The sequence continues at coordinate 65,304,503 of OY731400.1, forward strand.
CTCTCTCTCTCAATCGACCCCTCTCTCAATGCCCTCTCCCTCATCAACCTCTCCTTCTCCCACTCTCACTATTCCACTTCCAATTCCCACACCTCTCACTATCTCTCTCAGTTTCTCCCTCTCGCCCACTCCACCTTCCAACCCCTCAACACTATCACCGCACGTGAACGCCGCCTACTCGTCCTCGGCCTATCCACCGCCATCAAAACCGACCAGGTTTTCGCGCTCAAGGTTTTCTCCCTCCGCTTCTGCCCCTTCTTTCTTGTCAAGATCATGAAGATGTTTGACACTCGCCACGCCGCGTTTGCGTTCTTCAAACTAGCGTTTGGGGACAATTCCGAGGAGACCGTTCGCTTGAGCTGCGTCGCCGCGCATGTTCTGTCGGCCCAGGGGCTTCAACTGCTCGCGCAGGACATGGTTTCCTGGCTCATTGCGAGGGTTGGGGCTGGGAGAACCAACGAAATTGTTGAGTTTATGTGGAGGAATCATGCTATGTATGAGTCTGATTTTTCTGTATTGAATACGCTTTTGCGGGGGTTTCTGAATTTGGGTATGAGTCTTGAGGCGTTGGAGGTTTTGCGTATGATGAGGGATGTGCGAGTCAGGCCTGGTTTGTCTTCGCTGACTATTCTCTTAAGGTTGTTGCTTAGGGTTGGTGATTATGGTAGTGTGTGGAAGGTGTTTAGGGATATGATCCATAAAGGGCCTTGTCCTTCAAATATCACGTTTAATATGATGATTTATGGGTTTTGTAGACAGCAGAAGGTTGCGGTTGCAGAGAGTTTGTTGCATTTGATGCCTAAGTTTATGTGTAGTCCTGGTGTTATTACTTTTAACATTCTTATTAATGCGTGCTGTGTTAGGGGGAGGACTTCGGTTGCCTTTGATTGGCTGCATTTGATGCTTAATAGTGGCTGTGAACCGAGTTTTGCCACGCTTACTACCATTATGCATGCACTTTGCCGTGAAGGGAATGTGGGGAAGGCGCATAAGCTCTTAGATGAGATTCAGGACATGGGAATTGCTCCAAATGCTGCGATGTATAATACACTGATGGATGGATATTTCAAGGCGAGGGAGGTTGGTCAAGCTAGCTTGCTTTATGAAGATATGAGAACTAAGGGTGTTTCACCTGATTGTGTGACTTTCAATATTTTGGTTGGAGGGCATTATAAGTATGGGAGAAAAGAGGATTGGGACAGGTTTTTGAAAGATTTGATTGTATCAGGATTGTTTCCAGATTGTTCACTTTGTGATGTTACTGTGTCTGGGCTATGTTGGACTGGCAGACATGATGAGGCCATGGCATTATTGCTAGAAATCCTTGAAAAGGGACTAACTGTTAGTGTTGTCGCCTTTAACTCGTTAATAGGAGCCTATAGCAGGGCAGGTTTAGAAGACAAAGCTTTTGAAGCCTATCTTATTATGGTCAAGTGCGGTTTAACTCCCTCATCGTCCACTTGTAATTCTTTGCTCATGAGTTTGTGTAGGAAAGGATGGTTGCAAGAAGCTAGGATACTTTTTTATGGAATGCTAGAGAAGGGGTTTCCCATCAACAAAGTGTCTTACACGGTGCTTCTGGATGGACATTTCAAGATGAATGATTTGGATGGGGCTCGGTTTCTCTGGAAGCAAATGAAAGAAAGAGGTATGTATCCAGATGTTGTTGCCTTTACAGCCTTAATTGACGGGCTTTCAAAAGCAGGTAAGGTCGAGGAGGCATATGAAGTGTTCTTACAAATGTCAGCTATGGGTTTTGTCCCAAATAATTTTGCTTACAATTCTTTGATTGGTGGCCTCTGCGATTGCGGGAGGATGACTGAAGCATTAAAGTTGGAGAAAGAGATGAGGCAAAAAGGCCTTCTTTCTGACACCTTCACCTTCAATATCATCATTGATGGTTATTGTAGACGGGGACAAATGAAGTTTGCAATTGATATATTTAATGACATGCAACGGATTGGTTTGCTGCCAGATATTTTCACATTTAACATATTAATCGGAGGTTACTGCAAAGCATTTGACATGGTTGGTGCAGGTTACATGGTTAATAGAATGTACTCATGTGGACTTCACCCAGATATCACAACGTATAATGTGCGAATGCATGGTTACTGCAGGATGCGAAAAATGAATCAAGCAGTAATCATTTTGGATCAGCTCATCTCCGCTGGTATTGTTCCAGGCACAGTGACATACAACACTATGTTGAATGGTATTTGTAGTGATATATTAGATCGAGCTATGATTCTTACTGCAAAATTACTTAAGATGGGTTTTATTCCAAATGTGATTACAACCAATATGTTGTTGTCACAATTTTGCAAGCAGGGGATGCCAGAGAAGGCGTTACTTTGGGGTAAAAAGTTAATGGAAATTTCATTTGATTTTGATGAAATCTCATATACAATACTGGACCAAGCTAACAGTTTGAAACAAGATGACGCTGAACTTGTGAGAGAAACATACGAAAAGGGCCTTTTTATGGATTTCCTCATGTACATTACATTTGACTATTTTTCAAGAAATAAACCTCAGAAGATTGAAAATAGTGTAAATTTGATTGAAAATCTATTCGTTGCTTTGTGAACTTAGTGTTTCATCTTTCTATTATCCTTGAAATCTGCCATGATTTTATGTAATGGTGAGAAGAATACATTGAACTCATTCATTGGCCTGATTGAGCATTACATAAACAAGTGGTCAAAATATGTTGTCATATACAGTAAGAAACCATTGCGGAATTGGTCACCCTTTTTTAAGATGAATATTATTGGTTATTACTACCTATTGTGGAGGGCTTTTATGCGTGTTTTTCCATGGAGGATAATAGCAGCTATTTTTCTAAGGGCTGCAAGGGAAGCATAATTTTATTCTGTGATTGAGGTGGTCTTGAGAACGTTGTCAGTCTAAAATGTGATTGAATCTACGGAACTGCAGGCGATGGAGAATATTTTGTAAGTATAGTGAATCTATGTTACTTCTAGAGAAGTTATGATATCAAATCTTGCTTGTGTATGTCTGCCTCCTGCTTTTAGTATGTGGTCACGAGATTGTATTGTACACTGGCAGGATTTAAGATTTGATTAGTTTAACTTTATTTGGGCTTGCGTTGATCTGGGAATTAGAACTGAACATTGTTAACAACCACATCTCCCAAAAGTTTAATGATAAGGTGAAAGCCCAATTATGGTTTTATATATCTGTTGAATGTCTTGGTGAATCACATGTGCCTGCTCAGTTTATTACTTGTCTTGCTACTATATTATTGCATATAAATGCAAAAAAAGATGTTGATTTTTCTCATTATTAGTGTTCGATAGGAAAATACTAAAAATGAAGCTTAATGATATGACAATGTTAAAAAAAATTCTCATTCTGAGAAACTGAAAAAAACTGGGCTTCCTCTTTGACTTCCTTGGAGAGGAAAAAGTTTAGCTGGTAAATCAATTTGCATCTCAGTTATTGCACGGGTTCATCATGTAACCAGGGAAAAGCAAACAAATGATTAGGTGGGAGTTAACGCAGTGAGGTGAGAGTTTCTTATAATTTTGTCCTTTTCAGCATAAATATATCAAAATATGCACACATCATGGTGCTGTACATAAATCTCACCAATGTAAGTTAAGAAAAGTCCTTCCTGGGAAATTGTGTGTCTGTGTGTGAAAGAGAGAGAGAGAGAGAACTAAAAGGGTTTATTGTTGAATTGTTGATATGCTTTTTGTTTTCAGCATGAGAATTTTCCATTTTTATAGGCTTTGTTAATGAGTTCTTGCCTTTGCTGATGTTTCAACCTATTTAGTTCTAAACAAGTATTCTCTGTTACAGCACTATTTGACTTTTTATTGATGCTTTTGACCCATTTATTTTTGACCTAATTGCTAGCTATACAATTTTTGGTGCAAAAGCAACTAATCTTGTGTCATGTCATATTATTGGCTATGTTTCCTTAAAGATCCTTCTAACCTTGGTGTAAGATTTTTAAATTTAAGTAGCCTTTTAAGAGGAAGGGCAACTTAGGTGCAACAGTTAGAGTTGTTGAAGTCCAACTAGGAGGTCATAGGTTCAAGTCATGGAATCAGCCTGTCGCATATGATAGGTAAGCCTGCCTTAAATCAATCTTTAATCGGTCTGGTCCTTCCTTCCCCGCTCAAACTTTATAGCTTCGAGTAACAGGTTGTCCTTTTCTTTTTCAAAGTTATTTTCTAATATCTAAATCAATGACACTGCTATATGTGGCCCACATGCACACTCCACGAAGCCGTTTTCACTGAAAGCTGTCTAAACTGGACTTTTACTTTGAACGTTGCTGTGAGCTGCACATGTTAGCATTAACCCTTGTCCTCAGTTCACAATGCCTAGGGAAAATTATCTTCCTCACAGTTGTCTGTCTGCCTTAAACTCTATATTGTCTCTTCCTTTAGAATTAATAACATCTAAAGATTTGCATATGGGACAGGAGCATAATTCCTCAACATTTTTCTGTTGTCTAAAATTTGTACTCCGTATTACATTAGTCTGTTGTTAATTGAGTTCAAGTCTATATCTTATCACTGAGTATATATTAAATTTCTGGATGAGCATATGATAGAAGATATTCTGTTGAATTTGTAACTTATCATGTATAGTCAAAGTTTTAAGATCAACTTGACTGTTTCCTACGTAAAAGTAAAATTTGCAATAGATTTACAATATCTAATTTAAGTCCAAGATATATATCCTAACTAAGTTTGGCTTTGGGTTTTCTACATTGCAGACTAATGAAGACAAGGAAACTGAGAAAAATGAGGCCAAAGCCAAGGTGATAATCTTGATACTGGTCTGCTCATCAGAGGAGAGTGCATTAAATGAGTGATGATCATGAAGGGAAAAGGTTTAGAACTTGGAATTAAAAGGTTAATGTTGAGAGGTTGGGAATTGAGTCGGAGGCTGCAGTCCCTCCTAATGTTGCAATGTCAAAGGGGCGAAACTTGGTGTGGGGGGCTTCAAGTGATATGTTTGAGAAACTTAATTCAAAATGAAAGAAATAGAAGAAGCTACCAAGATAACAGTGTGGTAAAGAAAAGGTAAGAGAAAAAAAGGAAAAGTCAAGAAAAACCATATGGATGGATGGAGTCAAATATTATTGAGGTTCTTTCTGACTTCTTTTGGGACAATTCAATTAGGTCTTGATATATTTTTGGTTCCTATAGTTTATCTTGATTTTGGTTTTGGGTCCCTATACTTTATAGTTTGATTTGTGGTCCTTATAGTTTTATTAATTTAGGTTTTGAATCCAGTTTGGATAAACTTCTCAATTAGTACTTATGGCAGAAGAAAAATGAATTAAACTTCTCCCATTTTCCATAAGATATATGAACTCGTGCACTACAATTTTTATAGAAACTCATTTTACTTTTCCAAAAACCGAGGTGTATAATTTGATGTTTAAACTTCTACAAGTTTAGTTTACCCAGTTTTTATTTTCTTCTTTCATAAGTTGTTTTTAGAACTTTATCCAAACAAGACCTTAGCCTAGTTTATTCTGTTTTGGTTTGGATTCTTATTGTATTATTCTAGTTTGGTTCTGGTTTTGGTTTCTCAAGTACACCCTAGACATTGGTCCGAATGGTTGTACCCTACAAGACATGTTTTGGCATATTGTTTGTAGTAGGGACCAAAATGAAACTTTTTATAGCTATAAGTACCGAAATCTTAATTTTAAAAGTATATGAATCAAACCAAAATTAAAGTAAATCATAGGGACCAAAATATATTTATATCATCAATTGTATTTGAAGAAGTTCACGATGTTTGTTAATGAAAGAGCAGGCTACTGCTAACATTACACAGAAATGTACTTCCATTAAAAGTCTTTTTGGGGTTTGAAGAAAGGAACCTGGAATGTAGCTCGATATTTTGCAGGAAGAAATGGAAACATCTGTCATTGGCATGCTGATTGGCTATAATTGCTAGAATACTAAAGGAATGTGATAAGATATTAAAAATAAAGTAGTTGTCCAAGTTTAGGTTCTCTCAATTTCCAGGTTCCCAAATTTGGGAGATTTTGTAGAAAAGTAATTAAATTATTTGTTTACCCTCAAACCCTTTCTTAATCAAACGATGTCTCTCGACTCATTACACTGTTTCTCATAACAAGGCATCTGTGCTTTCTGTGCCCCGCCATCACATTGTGTTTGGGATTAGTGAAGTTGCAGAAAGTTTCTCTACTTTGTTGTTCAGGCTCACTCATCATCCAACACCTTTGCCCAAATGCCTTTGCTCCGTCAGGTATAATGTTTAGTTCAAAATTCTCCTATTTTCCAAAAAATTGAACATTCCAAAATTAGATAGTTATGCTTGAAATTCAACAAAAGTGCCATTTTTTTTAATGAAATGATTATATTTGGTGAGCTCCTGATTATTTATATTTGATTGTTCAATGGTAAAGATATCAAATCAAGGGTAAGCTAAATGCTTGCAATAAATCATTTTAGTTTTCATCATAACTTCTTGTTAAGTGTGCTCGTATCACAATGAATGACGTTTTGGGACGTCCTCTTATTACCTCGTAGCAACTGGACCAAATGCATATATGTTGTTTAATTTCGTCTTAAAACTGATCAACATTAATTAAAGTTATCCAATGTATTTAAGTCACACCCTGGAAATTAAGGTAGACAATCTTGGACTTTTCAACATTTCCATACCATAGGTTCCTACTAGAACAGCCTATACATGAGAGTGGGCTTTGTGCTCTTAGAATTTAGATTTGAGCTCTAAGAGTGTAGAAAAATTAGAAGAGAAATATTATAATATTTTGGGGTGTTTCTTCACAACCCAAATCACCTCATATTTATAATAGAAGGTTGTAGAGATACATTGATTAGAGGGGAGATGAAAAGATTAACTTCTAGAGGATACAACTCAGAGATATATACAACTAATTAATACCAATATAGTAAATATAAATCTTGTGAATCTAACACTCTCCCTCAAGTTGGAACATACATATTGTATGTGTCAAGCATGAAACAAATAAACTCAATTCGAGGTTCTCTCAGAGATTTTGTCAATGCATTTGTAAGTTGATCATTGAACCTGACAAATTTAGTACTGATTTCTTTAGGCAACAACTTTTCCCGAATGAAATGATAATCAATTTCTCTATGTGTTGTTCTTTGATGAAATACTGGATTTGAGGTAATGTGGAGACCAACTTGGTTATCACAATAATTTTCATTTGTTGAACCCTACAAAAGTTTAATTCTTGGAGGAACTGTTTTACCCACAAGCTCACAAGTAAGAGGCATCATTCTCTGGTATTCAGTTTCAGCAGTTGATCGGACAACTACATTTTGTTTCTTATTTTTCCAAGAAATGATATTTTCTCCAAGAAAAACATAATATCCTGTAGTGGAGCGTCTGTTCATAGAAGACTCTGCTCAATCAACATCACAATACCAAAAAACTTGAATATTTCCTTTATCTTCATATAATAAGTCTTGTTCCGGAGTTTTTTTTATGTATCTTAGGATACGAAGGACAACATTTCAATGATCAGGACAAAGAACCTGCATGAAGTGACCCACAACACCTACTACGAATGACAAATCAAGTCTAGTGATAGTAAGATAAATTAGTTTCTCAACTAGTCTTCTATATTCTTTTGGGTTAAAGAAAACTTCCCCCTGTCCTATCATTAATTTCTAATTTGGGTCCATAAGGCTATCTACAAGTTTACAATCCATCAAACTGGTCTCTTTTAGAATATCAAGATCATATTTTCTTTGAAAGATTACAACACTTTCTTTTGACAGGGCCAGTTCAATATTAAGAAATATTTAAGATTTCCAAGATTCTTGGTTTGGAAATGACTACATAGTATTCCTTTAATTTAGATATTCTAGTGACATCATTTCCTGTAATGACAAAATCATCCATATATACTATTAAGTAAACACATTTTCCAAGGGATGTGTGACAATAGAAAACTGATGGTCTATTTCACTACATTTGAACCCAAAGACTTGAACAATGGAACTAAATTTTCAAAACCAAGCTTGTGGAGATTGTTGTAGACCATAAAAAGAACAACACAACTTACACACCAAACCAAACTTTCCGTGAGCAACAAAACCAAGAGGTTGCTCTATATAGATCTCCTAGATCACCATGAAGGAAGACATTTTTAATGTCCAATTGATGAAGTGGCCAATGTTGAATAATTGCCATAGCAAAAAAGAGACGAACAATGGTCATTTTGGCCACTGGAGAAAAAGTATCACTGTAATCAAGGCCGTAGATCTGAGTATATTCTTTTACAACCAGTCGGGCTTTCACACGATTTATTTCACCATTGAGACCAACTTTAATGTTATAAATCCATCGACATTCGAGAGTCTTCTTCTCGGTTAGAAGGGGAACTAATCCCCATGTATTGTTATGATCAAGGGTCTATATTTCTGTAATCATGACTTGTCTCCATATAGGATAATCAAGTACTTCATTCACATTTTTAGGAATAGTAATTGAAGAGATGGAGGATATAAAAGAGCAATAAGAAGGAGATAGTCTGTGATAATTAAGAAAATTATAGATAGGACGTGGATTACGGGTAGTATAAGTACCTTTATGGTGGACAATGGGCCAAGTTAAATCATCATTATTAGGAATTGTGGAAGAGGGCGACGATTGAGAAGTACTTGATGAAGAGGGCTTGTCTTGAAGCATTGGACTAGTCACTTGGGTCTTGCGTTGGTAATTAATAAGACGTAGAACAAATGGAGCAGGTGCATCTTGAATGGGAGATGATCTTGAATGGGAGATGATGGGTTAGTAGAAAGATGAAGAGATTCAATCAATGGTATAGGAAGGACCTATTGGACAGACTTAACATGTAAAATTTCTTGGTTTCAGGATAGCAACAATGATATCTTTTTTGAATATAGAAATAGCCCAAGAAAACACACTTGATAACCCAAGTGGAGAGTTGTCCAATCTTGGAGTCATATTATGAACAAAACAAATACATCCAAACATATGAGGGAAAACATGAAAGAGAGGTTCATTGGAAAAAAGAAAAGAATAAGGAACTTTATTGTTAAGAGAAGATAATGACATTTTATTAATAAGAAAAAAGATAGTGAGGATAGCATCACCTCAATGATGGACAAGTATATTGACCTTAAGTAATAAGGTGTCATGTGATCTTAAGAGGGAAAAAAATCAGAAAAGCAATATTCTTTGGTATTGTCACTTCTTAACATTTTAATAACTTTCCCAAATTTATTGAAAATTTCATTAAGGAAAGATGTAAAGATAGAGAAAAGTTCAGAACGATATTTCATTAAATAAACCCGAATACATTTTGAAAAGTCGTCAATGAAGGTAATCAAATATTTAAAACTAAAAGAAGAAACCTAACTTGGTTCCCAAACATCGGACTAAATTATTGAAAAAATAAATTCGCATCTAGATTCAGAATGTCTAGGAAAAGAAGACATAACATGTTTTCCTAATTGATAAGACTCACATTCTAAAGTTTGAAGATGACTAAGTTCTGGATTATTTTTTTTAACTTTATCAAGTGAGGATGACCCAAACTTTTATGTAAAAGCATATGGGAAGGAGATGCAAAACACGACAAAGATGAGCTGGATCCAAAATAGTAGAGACTTTAGATTCATGTTCTTCTCCAATCAATCGAAATGTTTAAGGTTCCTGTATAACAATAGAATTGACATTGAAGGTCATAGAATAATTTAATGATTTTGTTAGCTAACTTAAAAAAATGAGATTAAAAGGCCAGACGGGGATGAGGAGAACAAATTTTAAGTGTAAGGTTGAAGAAAAAGATCCTTAACCAATTCCTTGAGAAGTAATTTTAGATCTATTGGCTAGGGTTATAAAATGATTTTTAGGATAAGAAAGAGAAGAGAATATAGAGTTATTGCTAGATGAATAGTTAGAAACACCTTAGTCAATAATTCATAGACTTTGACCCTCCACTTATTGTGAAATATTGGCAGTAGAGGTGCTGGGAGTTGAGGGTAGACATTTTACTCTTCAATCTTAAATATTCTTAATATTCGGCATCAAAATTTTTTTGATCAATAACTGTAGATGTCGAGACATTGGTTATTTTATGGAATCCATGAAGAAAATAGCAATTCTTAGGTATGCCTCATTTTTTTACAGTGCGGACATTGAGAACGTCTTTTACCATTACGTGCTCGTCTAGTTCCACGAACTCCTTTCCCATTAAGTTTTTGTGATGTGATGGAAGGATCCTTGAGAAACATTGGTCCAGAGTTCATTTCTGACCCGAAGGAGATAAGACAGCACACAAAGGAGAAAACAAAGAGAGGAGCCCCAAACGGACGGCAGGCAGCGGCAACGGCAACGGCGGACGATGGCAACCGGGAGACGGCGAAGATGGTGGTGGCAGTGATTGGCAGCGATCAATGTAGTCAAACACAAGAGGAAAATAGTGGAATCGTACAATTCTACTATTCTACAAACTATCATCGATTCAGATTTCATGCGAGATTGGAACAGGATAGAATGGTGGGAATCGCCGTCCAAAGATAAAAAATGCCGCATAATCGTGATCTAGGTTGCTGTTCAGATTGTGTCGCGGGTTGGGCTGCGTCATGTGTTGGGGATGCATCGTCGGTCGTGACTGCATCGCACGTCGCGTGTCACAGGTTGGGGATGCGCTGCCGGTGAAGGGTTGGGGTTGCATCACCGATGAAGGGTTGCGACTTGCGTTTGAAATAGTAAAAAAAAAAAATTGTTCAAATTCTCCAGCGGGCTGGGCTTGTGTTCGAAATAGTGAAAAAAGAAAAACGGTTCAAATTCTTTAGCTGATTTGCATTTAACCATAGAAAAAAACTGTTCAAATTGTTCAGCAAATTTGCATTTCTAAACAGTAAAAAAAAACTGTTTTTATTTCCTGATGTAATGTGAAAGTTTTTTTTGTCTTTAAAACTAAATAAAAAATTTTATTTTATTTTATGAGTTGTGTTTTGTTAGCTTTTTTCTATGTTGATTTTAATGTATGACTTAATATTTATTTTATTATTATATTAATATTGACTTTATAATATATAAAAGTAAGATCTATTCATGTTATGATGATTTTACTATTTACGATTTTATGAATCTTTTATCATCTTACTCATAATCTTAATTTTGATGGCGACAAGTGGCAGGGTGACTGGTGGCAGCAGGCGGCGAACAGAGCCAACACAGCGTAAACCTCTGATACCAACTTGAGAGAAAATAGATAAATATTATAATATTTTGAGGTGTTTTTTCATAACCTAAATTATCTCATATTATAATGAAAGGTTGTAAAGATATATGGATTAGAGAGATGACATTAATTAATACCAATCTAATTAATATAATTTTTTTGAATCTAACAAGCTTATGGGATAATGTGGGTTGCCCCGCTTATATACAATATTTTGGCTATAATTCTAGTCAATATAGGATTTCCACAGCATACTCTTAATGTCAAGTACTAGACATGTTGACTGTGGAGTTTGCAGGATTGAACATCTTGGTAGGGTTTGTCTTGGATGCTCTAAAAACGAAGGAGAGCATACAGTCTTAGTAGTGAGCCTTTGTGCTGTATGTTGTAATGGCTTAGCGTTGGAAAGAAACAGGTGAAGGAACTATGAGAAGAAAGCAATTTGGGATATGTTTTAGTTTATGAAGGGCTCTCTACCATTATTCTAAGTGAAACTTCACCAAATTTTTAGGAGATTTTGGACCATTAAACATGACATCTTACCTGACAAGATGTTTGTAACTGACTTGAGCTAAGAAATATATAAAAAATTTCACCATGTAATAGTGCTTACATCCTTCGAAAGTAGTCTTGACAAAGGGGAGTATTATATCGGTGATAAAAGTAATCTTAAGTATGCGATATAAACAATTAAGTCAAAATATTATTCTGATCTAGTTCTATTTATAATAAAAAAGTTGAATATTGGAGTAATCTTTCGATTGTGTAAGGAGTAGAATTCACATTGATAATAGCAATGCCTAGTGGAACTCACAAATCTTTTTACCCTAATTTGATCATAACAGGTTTGCACCTTGAAGAATGTGTGATGCATTGGCATTCTCTTTTCTAACAAAGTCAATTATGGTGCCGCCAACAAGTAATTTTCTTATGAGCTACTCATTTCATGCTTTATATTATATCGATTTTGTTGACATCGATCCTTAGGGTTGATTTGAAGCGTCCGAGTAGAGTTTTATTCCAAAAGAAGTATTATATCAAGGACATAGGTGTAATACATGTTTTCTTTCTAATAAAATCTTGCTGTTTTTGGTTTCTTGAGCATAGTTCTAAGGATCAGTCTTATCATTTTCTTTGTTTGATTTATTAGTTAATTGGAATGAAAACTATTCATGAGTTACTCTATTAAAAACTTAAGTAGAAGATTTACTAATCTCCCTAGTGTTGACAATATTCATGCCCAGGTGAAAGCGTCACTAGTTGTAGTCAGCAAATTGAATTATTTTAGTGAGATTGGTGCTGGTTAAATTAATCAACATTGATTGCCTAAGCAGAGTTGTTCTCCTAACAGATTCTGCCACGTTAGATCCCAACAAATTATGACCATTTCTGTCACTTCTCTCGCATACTCAATAGTCTAGCACATGCTTGAGCACTCACTTAGTGTTTTGAGCTTTCTTAAGTTCAGCCTATGCCCTCATGGAGATTGTTCGTATGAACTTGCACTGTCAGTCTTCATTTGACAACCAAGACTAGTGTATAACTCATTAATGTCATTTAGGTTCAGTTTCTTATTTTCTTTCAACTTTTTTTTTTATTGCTCACAATAATAGTTGAATAAGGTTATTTGTGATTGACCTTTTCAGCCTGCAAGACCATCTCTAAAATCTGAATCTTGTGAAATGTGATGTCACGTTGGAAGGCCTTTACTCGCTGATTCATGAACTGAACTAATTGTACAGCTACTAATTGAAACAATTGCTTTAACTAAGTTTGTTTTGGTAATGACAATTATGTGCCAATATTGGTCAATGCTGGTGAATAGAAAGTGAATATATTGTGAAATATTAGTCCAGGGATCGAGGTTACATTGGAGATGGATGTCTACTTGTTTTGGCGGCATACTAAAGAAGCTTAAATATTAATGAGATGTAATGGCCATGGTTCTTGTTCGGAAACGAAATGCTTTAAAATGTAGGAAACTATCTATTGGATTAATTATAATTTTTTGCCTAGTATTGATTGAATATAACTATATATATATTATGATCTGCAACTCCATTTCGATGTTCAAGTTCTATGATTTTTTATTTTTATTTTTAACTTTAACTGTGAAGTGACCTAAAGGTCCTTTTCTGATATGTGTTTGCAGCCTTGTATTGTATTCGTGGTATTCCCATATTTTCTACGTACACTTCGAACTTCTTGAGAATGTGAAATTTATTTCATTACGAGGTAAAATAGATCATGGAATAACTTTCCAAAGATTTATAAAATGCGTAATTTAGAAACGTATTTCAAAATATATAATTTTAACTATTAAAAAAATTGTTTTAGATTAAATAATTTAGAATATTTAATTTTTTTATGTTAAAAATCAGATTAAATAATATGAAACGTATAAATTAATCTATGTTCCGGGTTAAATAATTTAGAGTATGTAATTTTTGAAGTTTTGAATTAAATAATTTGAAGCATATAATTCTTCATGTACTTTCATAATAGAAGTTATTGTAAGTATTAATCAGGTAGAGTAGAGGATTGTGTAATCTCAATATACCACATTGTGTAATAATTGAAAATATAAACATAGAAGGTAGTTTAAAAGACCTATTTTAAATTCTAAAAAAATCGCATTGTTACAATCTAAAATCTAGGTAGTTAGAGATTTTCCTAAAATTATATTAATTAAAAACGACTGATTTGATTAATGTCATTCAATTACTCAATAATCAATAGTTGAATATAAAATTGTAAACGTGGGCTCTGGTCCAAGCCCAACAAGAGAGAGTCCCCTCTTTTTGCGGCACGACGACAACAACATACCCTAATGCGCTATAAAAACGCAGAGCCGCTAGGAGCTGATTTAGGGTTTTTTCATTTTCGCCTTCTTAGCTCATTGCGTAGTTCCGGCGTGGTGTTTCAGATGAAGTTTTGTAGTGTGCTAATTTGTGTTTGCTTTATTCATGGTCAGGGCTGAGGCATATGGGGAGAGCAGAGTTTAACTGTGGCTCTGAAAAACCTGTAGGTGCTCTACAGGGTGCCCTGCCATTAAAGCCCTTCACAGAAAAATATGGCATCATAGTACGGATTTTGTACTTTCTGGGTGGCTCTTGGATTTAGATTTTGGTTATCGGAAGGCCCTGCCTTTCGTTGCCGATCTTGCTCTTCCTTCCTTCCCACTATTTTTCTCCACAAATCCGCCTCCAAACGCCATTACAATACATAATATTTATCAAATCTTGTTTTTCTGGTCTTATTTTTCATCGATCATCCATGGAAATTTGGAGGATTTAGATTTATTAGGTTAGTAGGGATCCACTCCTTCAAGGATTTAGAATTGAGAATTGTATTAACAGTTTTTACAACCTATAATCTTTTTACAAGATTAACCTATAATCCTATAATCGAATTGTATTTGCATAACATTAACATTATAGGAGTCTGGTTTAGATGCTATAGCCTTTGGAATAGCTACTAGTGGTTTCATTTTCTTTTACGCTGGCACAACTCATACAAAAATCACGTGCATTTTCTTATATACCGTTCTAGTTTAGATAATATAGGCTTTGGAATAACAAGTAATGATTATAGGCTTTGGAATAACACCTAATGGTTATAGGCTTTGGAATAACATGTAATGGTTAAAGGCCTTGGAATGGAATAACAAGATTTCAATCTTAATTCCATGAAAACGTTCTACAGCATATCCACGAATATCTAATTTAATTTATATAGAATAATAATTATTTTTTAAATAAAAATAAAAATAATATGTTTTATTATATATATATATATATATTATAAATTAATTTTAAAAAAATTAATTATTCTAAAAATAAATATTATATTAAGTTTTAAATAATAATTTATTTCAAAATTTAATCTTAATTATTATTTTAAATTAATAAATTGCTATGATAATAATAAAGAGTAAAATTTTAATTTTAATTTTAAAATTAAATGGATGTATTTTTTTATAATTTATATATTAGATCATTGTATCTTAAATAAAAATTAATTTTATTAATATAGTTTTATATTTTATATTTTTATATTTCATATTTTTAATTAATTATTTTGGTATAAATATGTTAATATTTTTTATTTTTTAATCAGGTTAAAATTGGCTAGTTAGTTATTATTTTGACTTTACATTAGATTAAATTAAGCTAAGCTAGTTAGTCCGATGATTAAATTATGTTAAAAGTTACGGATCTGTTTGATCATCAGATTTTTTTAACGTAATTTATACCAATAAGATATGAATCCAACTCATATAAAGAATTGACGTTATTTTCAATCTAAAATCTTAAGATAATAGATTATGAGTTTTTCTTCTTTATATATTTTTCAATTTTCTCATTCTAACTTAATGTAAGACTTAGACTCACAATTGAATTTCCCATCATGTAAGGATAAAGTGAGACTGGACTACGTAGCTCTTGAGAAATAGATAAAGTTAGGTTTAAAAATTTGTGACTTAAATTAAATGAGATCTATTTTGGTCCAACCCATTTAAATCATGGACTTAAGGTAAGTTAACCCATATACTTATGAATTGATACGATTTATAGAATAATAATAACTTTTTAAATAAAAGTAATATTATTTTATAATAAAAATATATGTATGATAAATTAATTTATTAAAAATTTATTTATTCTAAAAGTAAATATAAAAAAAAGTTTTTAATCTCCACTTATTCCACAATCTAATAATTAAGATGAATTGTTATTTTAGATCAATAAATTATTAAAAAATTAATAAAGATAATGAAGATTAACTTTTTAACCTTTATTTTGAGATTAAATAGATTCTCTTTCTTATAATTTATATATTAAATCATTATATTTTAAATAAAATTAATTTCATTAATATAATTTAAAGTTTTAAAATATGTTTTTATTTTTATTTAAATATTTTTTTAATTAATTATAGACAGGTTAATATATTTATTTTCAATTATGCCAAAACTGACCTATTAGCATGTTGTCTTAACATAAGATCAAATTAAACAAAATATTATGGTATGTTTAAAAATATAGGTCAAATTAGACCATCGAATCTTTTTACTTGACTCATACAACTAGGTCAAGTTATATTGGATTACCCATTTTAACCGCTGCAACATTAAATTCATATTGCATCTTATGTTAAATAACTTAAACAAGTTCATTAAAAGGAGTAATATTTATGGTAATAAATTAATATTATAATATCTAAAAAAAATTATCATGTAAAATTTTAGAATGCATTAAATTATAATATTTTTTAATAATTTAAATAGTGAAAAAATTTATTTATTATATATATATGATTAAATTGTTATATAAAAAATATATCTATTAAAAAAATTATTATTTATTACTAATATGGTTATTATTAATTAAAATAATAAAACAATAATAATCATAATAAATAATAATAATAAAATAATTATTATTAAATAAATATGTATATATTATGAAATTAATAATAATAATAATAATAATTATTATTATATATATATATATATATATATATATATATATATATATATATAAAGATAATGTTGTTTATCTTATATAAGTGTTGAATGAAAAAAATATATAATAAGAGTGGATAAGGATCATTAATGAGAAAAAGAAGAGAAGAAAATGTCACATATTTATGGTTGGTGCGATGAAAAGAGAGGATAAGAAAGAAGTAAGAAAAAAAAAAGAGGAGATGGAGAAAAAAAAGAAAAGACAACTTGAAAACAAATCTTTGTTTATCATTTCCAAATATTGAGGTAGGGGAGGAGAGTAGACTTTTATCATTTTATCTATTTCATTTTAATTATAGTTGTGGAATGATTTGTTCTTCACCTCATTCTATTTATTCTGTTATTTATTTATCTCTAGTTACTTACTAGTCCTGCTTCATGTTATGTATTTATCTCCAGTCACTTATTGGTCTTGCGTTATATTTATTTATTTTAATTATCTCTAATTATGCACTGGTCCTGTTTTATGTTTAATTAATTATCTTTATTTATATACTAGTCCTGTTTATATTTATTTATTTATCTTTAGTTATATACTTGGTCTTGTTTTATATTTATTTATCTTCAATTATGCAATAAGCCTGTTTTATATTTATTTATGTCTCTAGTTACGCAATGATCATATTTTATTTATCTCCAATTGTGCACTAGTCTTATTTATTTTATCTTCAGTTATGCATTGGTTCTTGTTTATTAATTCATATTTATATTATTTAATTGTTTTAAATAATAATATTTATTTATGAAGATTGAATGATATTATAGATGGAGGTTGGACATTGGGAATTGAAGTGAGCTCATATCACTAAGAGAATTATTAAAATTGGATTCATTTATCCTGATTAGTCACTATAAATTTAATTCAAATATTCATAATATGAAATAAATGAAATATGTTAAGGAAATTGAAAAGTATATTTTATATATCATCATGAGATTGTATTATTTTAAATGATAATTGTTCTCACTCCCTATTGTGATTTCTTGTGCATATTATATTTAAATACCATCTTAAGTAGATGAAGGTGTCAAATATCCCAAATTCCTTTTCTCCAAACATCATTGCCTTCTTTCCAGGAACTACTTGAAATACAAACATTATTGATAACTCGATTATTTTTAGAGGGACATAATTATCAGTCTTGACATTTGCATCTGACATGAGAACTCTCATCATATTAGACTAACTAATAGTGGTCACTTTCTGCATGTCTCCTACCATTCACCAAAATCCTTTAATTAGTTTGTTCCCACTCGGTAATGTAAATATTTGTATAATTATAGTAAGAATAGAAGGAATAAAAAATAAATAAAATTCCTTCTTTTATATGTTCTGTATAAAAAAAATAGTAATGTAAATTACTCTTATATATAAAATATCTTTATTTCACATGTCACGCCTGTAAAAAAACAGTCACATTATATATATATATATATATATATATATATATATATATATATATATATATATATATATAGAGAGAGAGAGAGAGAGAGAGAGAGAGAGACATTACATTAGATGGTATAAGAGCAACATTTCATGTGTGACCTGTGAAATGAGTCTATCATGAGATCTTATGAATCTTAACTTGTATAATTCTATATGATAAATAATAGGAGGAACAATGAGTTGACAGAAGCGATACAAGTTATTCGAGACGTGACCACTGCATTATTAGGGAACCAAAGATTTGAAGGAACCAATGAATCACAAGATTTAGTTGAATTTAGAAGAAACAAACTTCCGCAATTTTCTGGAGGTTATAACCCAGAAAAGACTGAATTGTGTATTAAAGAATTAGCAAAAAGTATTCCAAGTTATGAATTATCGTGACAACCAAAAGGTAAATTACGTTGTGTTTATGTTAGTAAGAGAATCTGAATATTGGTGGGATAATATTAGGAGATTATTAGAAGGCGAGAGAATAATCACTGTGTTTAGAACAAAATGTTTAGAAAAGTATTTTCCCAATGATGTGAGTAGAGCAAAAGAAAAAGAGTTTATACAATTGAGCAAGGATGTATGACAGTAGGAGAATATGCCTTTAAGTTTGAAGGGTTAGGAAAATACTTTGCATTCTTTTATCACCCTAATGAAAAAATGAAATGTATAAAATTTGAGAATAACTTAGGCCTGAATTAAGAAAAGCAATAGGAATATTAGAAATTTCTGATTTTCCTACACTTATTTATAAATATAGATTCTTGGAGGATTTTGAAAACCATCAAAATAATAAACAAAAATATTTTGGATCCCAAAAAAATAAAAGGAGACAAAATGAAAGAAAACCCTACAATTGCCCCCAATGGAAATTCCAACCCAGTCAACTTTGTACAGGAAATTTTAATAAACATGTAAATAATCAGCTCAAGTGTTTTAAGTGTTGACAAGATCATTATGCTAAATATTGTCATCTTAAAGGACCTGTCTATTTCAAGTTTCAAAAACTTGGTCATACATTCTTTGAATGTCGACAACAAAAACAAAATTCTAATCCTTTTACACAAAAAATAAGACCTTCGACATAAGGAAGAGTGTATACTATGACTAGAACTGAAACTTCTCAAAATAATGATTTGATCTAAGGTATGTGTTTCATTAAAGGTAAAACTTTAAATGTACTGTATGATTCTTCATTCATTTATTTCCAATGATTGTGTTCAACACCTTGAATTGTCAACTTTTTTCTAGACACTAGTTTGATTGTTTCAATTCCCACAAGTAAGTCTGTAATTACCAATAAAATTTGTCTAGATTGTCCTTTGTTCATTAAAAATAAGAAATTTCTTATAAATTTAATTTATCTATCTACCTTTATCTCAATTAGATGTAATCTTAGTTATGAACTGGTTATCTTCCAATCAAGTCTTTTTTAATTGTGCAAAAAAATAAGTAATATTTTCAAATTTTGAGGATCTTTTGAATTCCTCTACCAACTTAGTAAGTGACCCTTTGAAGAACGAAGTAAGGATATTTGTTATTATCTTCTATGAGAGTAAAAGAGGAAGTCAATTTGAAAGATATAATAGTAATTCAAAATTTTCCTAAAGTTTTTCCTAATGATATTCCTAGTCTGCCACCTAACAAAGAGATTGAATTTTCAATAGATTTGATACCTGAAACTAGACTAATTTCTATGGCACCATATAGCATGTCACCTTCTGAACTGACATGGAGAAACAATTAGAAGAATTACTTGATAAACAATTCATTCGTCTTAGTGTATCACCTTGGGAGCCCCTATTTTATTAGTTAAGAAGAAAATATATTTCATATGCTTCATGTTTCTTTTTAATCTTCATAATATGTTTCATGATTCTTAATTAAGAAAATATATTTTGATCCTTCATATGTAATTATACCGGATACAGTACAATTGAAAGATAACCTTACATTTGAAGCAATGCATATACAAATTACAAATACTAAAATCAAACAAGTTGAGGGGAAGACAAATTCCACTAGTGAATGTCATTTAAAATTAAATCATTGGAGGTGCTACATAGGAATTAGAAAATAAAATCAGAAAAAGTTATCAACATCTATTTTAGTAAATAAAAATTTTGATAACGAAATTTTTATAAATAAGGAGGAATGTAACACCTCAAAAAAAAATTATTATGTAAAATTTAGAATGCATTAAATTATAATATTTTTTGAATAATTAAAATAGTTAAAAAAACTTTTTTATTAATATATATATAGTATTATTTAAAACTATTAGTAAAAGAAAAAAAATATATATATATATAAAAGAAAAATAATATATATATATATATATATATATATATATATATATATAATTGTTATATATAAAATTATATCTATTAAATAAAAAATATTATTTATCACTAATGTGAAAATAATAATAATTATAATTATAATAAATAATAAAATTTTATATATATATATATATATATATATATATATATATATATAAAGATAATGTTGCATATCTCTTTGTATAAGAAAGGATAAGGGTTGAATGAAAAAAATAATATAATAAGAGGGGATAAAGATCATTAATGAAACGAGAAAAAAAAAGGAAAAATGTTACTATAAATAAGGGTGGAGTGTAATGGAAATAGAGGATAAGAAAGAAGTAAGGAAAAAAGAGAGAGGGAGAGGGAGAGAAAAGAAGATAACTTGGAGACAAATTTTGATGTATAATTTGTAAATATTGAGGTAGGAATGAAATTTTTATCATTTTATTTATTTTATTTTAATTATGATTGTAGAGTAAGGTGTCCCTAACTTCATTTTATTTATTCTGTTATTTATTTATTTCTAGTTACTTATTGGCCTCGCTTCAATATTATTTATTTATGTTCGCTTCATGTTATTTATTTATCTCTAATCTCTTAATGGTCATACTTTATGTTATTTATTTATCTCTAGTCATTGGTCCTACATTATATTTATTTACTTTATCTTTCATTTTGTATTAGTCATATTTTAATTATCTCAAGTTATGCACTAGTCCTGTTTTATGTTTAATTATTTATTTCCAATTACGTACTAATCTTCTTTATATTTATTTATTTATTTATCTTTAATTACATACTAGTCTTGTTTTATATTTATTTATTTGTCTCTAGTTACGCATTAGTCATATTTTATTCATCTCCAATTATGCACTTGGTCTTATTTATTTTATCTCCAATTATGCATTTATCCTTGTTTTTTAATTCATATCTATATTATTTAATTGTTTTTAAATAATAATATCTACTTATGAAAATTTGATGATATTGTAAATGAATGTTAAACTAGAACCCATGGATTGAAATGAGTAGATATCACTGAGAGAGTGATTAAAATTAAGTTTATTTATCCTAACTAGTCACTACAAATTTAATTTAAATTTTCATAATATGAAATAAATGAAATATGTTGAGGAAGTTGAAAAGTATATTTTATATATCATCATCATATTTTATTATTTTAAATGATAAATATTCCCACTATTGTGATCTTTTATGCATGTTATATTTGAAAGTGATGAAGATCTTATTGAAACACTCTGGCAAAGATCTTATTGATTTGATGAAGTCAAAGATAAAGTCAAAGTCAACTTTGTAGCGGTCAACAGTCACTTGGATAAAAGAGTAGAGAGATTAGTGTGTCCGCAACTATGCTTAGGTATAATCAATTTTATCTTTTCTGCTGCATGAGGTTTCTTCACTTAAAAGATTTTGCAAAATGCCTTTAAAAACGTTTAAGCAGTTAAAAATAAAGTATTTTAACAAAAGCTTTCTTAAACAAGTTTTTAACTGATATAATTTCGAAATAACCGGTTGTTTTCATTAAAGAAAGTTTTGAAAACCTTCTGTCACTATTTTAACTGATACAACTTCGAAATAGCCGATTAAAATCACTTAAAATGTTAAGAGAAGTGTTTTTGCAGTATTTTAATCTATACAACTTAGTTTTAATCGATTAAAACCACTTAGAGTTCAGGATGATCGATCAGAATGCAATAATGACCGATCAGAATCAGATATGATCGATCAGAATTGAGTTATGACCGATCAGAACCTTTTTAATCGATTAAAACATGTTTCAATCGATTAAAACAACTTAGAAAATTTCTTCACAGCGTTTTAATCGATTAAAACTTATTTTTATCAGTTAAAATCACTTGGAAAATTTTACAAGAAAGTTTTGCAGTATTTTAATCGATTGAATCACGAAACAATCGATTAAAACAAATTAGAAGATTTTTTGTAAAGAGTTTTAATTGATATAAATGTTGTCGTATCAGTTAAAACAAATCTGTTAAAGAATCAAGAACGTTTTAATGGATTAAAAGAAGTTTTAACAGATTAAAACTACACTTTTAACAGATTAAAAGATTATTTTAACAGATTGATTAAAACAGCAGTTTTGAAAATCTTCTATAAAAACAGACTGGCTTGAACTTTTTAAATATCATCGAATATCAATCTTTTACACATCCTTTAGCAATCAAGCAAGAAAACTTTAATACTCTTTCAAGAAAGATTCGCGCTAGTTTTTGTGAAGTTCTTTGAAATTCTTTCTTGAGGCAAATTGCTTTCTTTTGGAGAAGAAACACTTACTGCAGAATTGCATAAAACTGGTTTGAACATTCTAGTTTCTTCTTTTCAATTCTTTACATTCTTTTTGTATTGTTTGGTGCCTGGAATTGTGGGTACTGGTTTCTCTGCAGCTGGAATTTGGTTGTAGAGGTTGTCAAGAATTGGAATTTGGTTCTTGGTGAAAGGTTTGGTGCCTGGAATTGTGGGCATTGGTTTCTCTGCAGCTGGAATTTGGTTGTAGAGGTTGTCAAGAACTGGAATTTGGTTCTTGGTGAAAGGTTAGGTGCAAGATGTAGACCCCAAATCTTGCCCGGCTTCCAAATAAAGTCAGAAAGCTTCCTATTTGAAGACGGCCGAAGCCTAACAAGCCACTAGGAGAGACTATTAGGCTCCCGTACTAAGATAGGGAGGTTTTTTGGCCCGAAAAATAAGGTTTCTCGCCCTGAAGGGACGAGACCGCCGTCTCGTCTCAACGCCAGGACGAGATCGTCGTCTCGATTATCCAGACGACTGTCTCGATTCCTGCAAAAGTCGAGACGGCGGTCTGGGTTTCCCAGACGGCGGTCTCGATTCTTGCCCAGTCGAGACGGCGGTCTGGATTATCCAGACGGCGGTCTCGACCCTCTACCATGAACGAGACGGCGGTCTGGACTTTCCAGACGGCGGTCTCGACCCTGTCAGAGGAAACGGCGGTCTCGACCTGACAGGCGCGAAAAACTATAAATAGGGGCTCTCCCCCCCTCATTCCACACACCTAAAGCTTCAAAGCTCTCCCTTCTCTCTAAAATCTCTCCCTAGAATCCCTCCGACGCAATTTCCGGAGTTTCTGAGTGTCTAAGAGTGTTTTTTTCGGCGTTCGAGAAGTATTCCGACGTCTTGTAGAGTGAAGGGCTGCCAAAAAGCGCCTATATTTTTAAAGTATTAATACAAAAAGAGCTTGCTTCAGAGGTGCAATTTCTGTCTCTTTACTTTTATTGCTTTAATTATAAATGCTGTAATAGAAATTAGGGCCATGTAGTCATACTTTTAATTTCCGCACAATAAAAAGGGCAAAAGCATGTCTTTCTAGTTCATTTACCAATAAATAAAGCTGGCCTGTCATAGGGAACCCGAAAGGGGCGTCGTAAAAGGGCTAATACCCCTTTTACACGTAACTAACTCCCTTACCCAACTCTGGTTTTAACGGACCAAAGTTGGTTTTTCGAAAACCAACGCCTTTTTTTACCCCTTTTCCGATGTTTCCGGTAAAAACATCGGTGGCGACTCCATAGAACCCATAAAAAAGTCTTTAGGGTTAGCCCGGTCATCGGACAACCCAAAGACACCTTTTCGAAAACCTCGCTTTTAAGTTAGCCCGGTTATCGGACAACTAAAAGCGTTGTAATCAATAAAAAACGCGATAAAAAAAATATAAGAGTCGGAAAACCATCGCGTCGCTCCGACCGCCATTATCCTTTTTGGAGGGCGGCGACAGATGGCGACTCCACTGGGGAAGCCTAGAGAGTTGATCCCATTTAGTGATGGGCCAGCTTAAAATAAATAAATGAACCAAGAAAAAAAAAGCTTTTGCCCTTACTTGTTTTATAACATGCTTTATTGAATGACTTTAATAACTGTTGTTTGTTTATTATGCAATTGTTTGAAATAAAAACTGCACACAAACCCTTTGCACACAACAGTTCCCTCTATACCCGGGGGCAAGTGAGAAACCCATAGGGAGCGGGTGGCAGGTACGGTTCGCTGCGTGAGGGCCTTGCTCCCACCAGTGTGATCGGAAACCACCACTTAAGGTGATAACCTTCTTCCTTTGGCAATAAGACCGACTATGGCCCTAGTGCTAAGCATGGTCGGACGGCTGGGGAGTCGGGGACCCTATAATGGGGGCACCTTGGGGGCCTTTAGCCTGGTGAGAACAGTTAGAACCTAGCCTAGCCAATGCACTTTTCTGCAGGAAAACCCTACCTCGTGATATAAACGAAAGCTCGCTGGTTCGGGGATGTTCGAATTATGTGTGCATATGTTTGATGCATTTGGTTGTTGCATTGCATAAACAAACAACAAAACAAAAAAAATATATTTTCCCAAATAAACACCCTTATCTCGGACAGTCTGCCTTTTAGCTAGCCTGGTTTCAGGTTCTTTGTAAGCTAAGTAGCCACGCAGTTCCGACAGAAGAGATAAGGGACGTTAAACAATTTTTTCGCATAAAGCCATATTTTATCTCGGACAGTCTGCCTTTTAGCTAGCCTGGTTTCAGGTTCTTTGTAAGCTAAGTAGCCACGCAGTTCCGACAGAAGAGATAAAAGGCTATAAAATAAAAACTAATAAAAATTAAAATAAATCAAAAAATTGATTTCAAAAAACCATAAATAAGACCTGGTTCAAAAAATATTACATTCATAAAAACATTCATATAGATAGTTTAATTTTCAAAAAATAAGCAAATACCATACATCATGTAGGAAAACATGATAAATAGAAAAATAAACACTCTCAAAATAAGCATCATCTTCATAACACGCATTTTTGTTCTAGAAAAATGGAGGGGACTAGCAGACAACCCAAGAAGGTAGACATTCCCCGTTTCAATACTGAGAGGTTGGAATGACTTAGTGCTGCAATGCCGTCCGAAGTCCGCGCCGACTTCGAGAAATCCTATGGACGGATTTTGGACCTGCTGAGAATTAGTGTCGATCAGGTGTTTCTAAGGGCGTTAATATTTTTCTGGAATTCGAATCTGCGATGTTTTGAATTTGCGCAGTTTGACATGGTGCCCACTCTAGAGGAGTATGAGATAATGTTAAGATGGCCCAAATCAGCTGGGGTCCATGTTCGCCACGGGGCGTACACTCCTGTGGCACCTGTCGCCGCCCTCATTCAATTGCCAGTCTGGCAGAACACCCTGATCCGAAAAGGGAACAACCAGGGTTGGAAAGTTTCTATGCTAGAAGACCACCTGTCCTACCTGGCAGAACGGGCAGAGTGGATTGCCTTCAACAAGACCCTGGCACTCATCATCTTCGGAACCATTTTGTTCCCCTTTCATCTAGACACCATAGATCAGGCCGTTATGGATGCCTTCTTCGCCTGGGACGTGCACTCGAAGAGTCCCTTGCCTGCGATCCTTGCTGATACCTTGCTTTCGGTAGAATTCTGCCACCGGAAGCAAGGAAAAACACTTCGCTGCTGCTCTTCATTGCTTTTTGTGTGGAGCATCACGCACCTCTACGCCTCTAGCCACATGGGGATATTCCCCGATCCTTTGAGAAGCTTCTCCAAGATCCCCCTCCAGCGCCGCCTAACTTCAGAGTGGAGGGACGAGCTGGAACGGAAAGACGCCAACAGCATAACTTGGGTTTGCCCGTGGTTCCGGCCTAGCCCAGTACTCATCCGATGTGGAGATTACCCGAACGTACCCTTAATAGGACTCAAGGGTTGCATAGCCTACTCACCCAGGGTAGCTATGAGGCAACTCATGAGGACCCAAACTCCCATTTCAAAAGGGGAACTCGGAGGACTGTGCTTCTTTGGAGATCCATGCGTCATCGCCAGCTCACCTGTTGTGAGAAAAGCATGGGAGAAGCCAGTCTACGCGGGAGACAGAGAGCTCGGAAAAGCACGGGTGGCTACCACCAGTGACTACGAGGCGGAAAGGAGAAGAAGAGGGATGTCTCAACCATCCCCCACACCTACTACGAGCGCCAACAAAGAAGGGCTGCAGGCTCAGATCGACGCCCTGACCAAGAGGATAGAGATTATGGGAGCCCAGATGAGGGCCCTTGAAGAGAAAGAACAAGAATTTATCCTCACAATAGATGACCTGAAGAGGCAGAGCAAGAAAAAGGATCATGAAATAGAGCGCCTCAAGGACCAATGTGCCGATTCTACTGAACAAGCTATCCGAGCATCCAAAGCTGCCAGAACCAGCTCGGATAGCCAGCTCCAGGAAATCGCCGCCAGAGCAGCACACCTTGAGGCCGAATCTGCAAAGCAGGCCAAGATAGTCGAGGACTTGTCGCAAGAGCTCTACAAAACTCGGTTAGACATCCGTCAGGAGAGAGAGGCCAACCGCAAACTCAACAGAACTCTCCTTGAGCTACGCTCCAAAGAAAGGCACGGGCTAGCTCAGTATGACGAACTATTACAAGAGAAGAACCGAGTCACCGAAAAGCTCGATGAACTACAAGCCTTGGTTATCCATCAAGAGGCGAAGATCAAGGAGGCTCAAAAGTATAGTGAAGATATGAGCCAGGCGGTCCGCAAGCAAAGCGAAGCGCTTTCTTTTCACGTCCGGGAAGCTGAAAGGGAACTACAGAGGAATCAAGAACCGCCTGTGGGTTTCTTCAAAGTTTTCCGTTTTTGTCAAAAGCTGCTTCGCAGTATAGAATAGGGGAATGTACACCTTCTTGTTGAAATAAATAAAATTCTCTTTTCAAATGGCTGTCTACTTGCATACATAAGCATTCATTTACATATTTAAAATTTCCCCTCTTTCACACTTAATAAATGAAGATAATAAAAAGGAAGGGTTAACTAACGTGTCTTCCAAATCAGAAGAATGGAGAGAAAGCCGCTCCTAATAAAGATTACTCCAACAGTCGACTCACAACCAGAGGAAAATAAGCCTCGGTCGTTGGTCCTCAAGAGTATAGAAGAAGGGGTAAGGACACCAGTGCGATTATTTATGCCACGTCCTTTCCCCTACGAATCAAATAAAGCTGTACCGTGGAAATATGGGGGATCTTCACCAATAAAAGAAGAAATAACAAACATAGCCGGCACTGGGGGCACAACTAGAAGTGGAAGAATCTACTCCCCCAAGGACACACAGGAAAATGTTCTTCAAAATAAAGGAAAAAATAAAAAGACTGAAGAGGAAAAAGAAAATAAAGAATCCAAGGAGGGGACAGAGGAATTACTCCAATATATAAGGCAAAGTGAGTATTCCATTATTGACCAGCTCAACCGTACGCCTGCAAAAATCACGTTGCTATCCCTAATAATGAGCTCGGAACCGCACTGAAATGCCCTGCTGAAGGTCTTGAGCGAGGCGCATGTACCTCACACAATATCCCAAGAAAAGGTTGAGAGGATCGTCGGTCACATCACGGCAAATGATCACCTCACCTTCACAGAGGAAGAACTCCCCCTGGAGGGGTCAAGACATAACAAGCCCTTGCATATCTCAGTAAAATGCAAGGAATACCTCATTGCCAAAGTTCTTGTGGATAACGGGTCGTCCCTGAACGTGATGTCCAAGTGCACACTGGATAAGTTGACTATCCAAGGAACCCGTCTGCGCCCAAGCAGCACCATCGTTCGAGCCTTCGACGGGTCAAAACGAGAAGTAGTGGGAGAGATCAATTTGCCAATTCAAGTGGGACCCACTATCTTCAACGTCGATTTCCATGTCATGGATATTACCCCGGCATACAGCTGTCTCCTCGGCAGGCCTTGGATTCATGACGCTAAGGCAGTACCTTCGACGCTCCACCAGAAAGTCAAGTTCATAGTAGACGATAAACTGGTCACAGTCCAAGCAGAAGACGATATCTTGATCAGTGGACCGTCCACCCAACCTTATGTGGATGCGGCTGAAGAGGCTCTTGAAACACCTTTTCAAGCGCTCGAAATTGCCAGTATAGAGCGACTTCCCAGAAATACAAAGGTAGCCAGCATGATGTTGAAGCAGGGCTACCATCCTGGCCAAGGACTGGGGGCAGATTCCCAAGGAAGGAGGGAACCCCCAGAATTCAAAGACAATCTTCACAAGTATGGCCTAGGATATAACCCTTTCAAGGGCCGAGCGGGAAAAGCAAAAGGGAAGTCCCCCCTCCGCACACTCAAGCAGATTTTCCGAAGTGGAGGGGTACAGGCGTCAAGGGCCACTCTAGTCATTAGGAAATCTTTTTCTTCGTTTAAGGGATGTAAACCCCATGATTGTTAGAGACTATCCCCCGGGGCTCGCCCGACCTCCGGGCATTTTAGGGCACATATTCCCTTACTAATTAATAAAGAATGATTCTTTCTATCTGCTTCTCTTCTTTCTACTCCTGACTGGACCACATAAATAACCCTGTCTAAGTAAACATAAAAAAAAGAAGAAGAAGAACAAAAAGCGTATTCAAACAATCAACATTTACCATTGCTATCATCATCAAGTTAGCTGATTAGAAGCACATAAAAATAAAGACTTCACCTAAGCCATAAATAAAGTCACGCTTCGCCAATACTGTGAACAAAAAAAAATAAATCCACAAAAAGAGAGAAAAGCCCAGAGAAGCCAAAGGCCAAAGAAAAGGGCAAATTACCCGGTAGGAAACCCACTAAGGGAGCTACACAAAAGATAGGGTCAACCCGGTAGGATACCCGAACAACAATAAAGGGTAACCTAGGCAAAAGTTAGGGTTACAAATAAAGGTCCGCTAGGATTCCTCCAAAATTTTACAAGAGAGAGAACCTAGACAAAAGATAGGGCCAACACACAGTATCCTAGTTCGAAAACCCAAAGGGCGATCTAGGGAAATCAGCTAGCTATTTAAAAAGCAATGGAAATAAAACCAGAGAGCGCAAAAACAAAAACAAAAAAGAAAAGAAAGGGAAAAATGTTTGCTTAGACAAAGCTTAGACACCCAGGCTTAACCTCAACCAGCCATTCTTACAAATCCTCTTATCAATAAAAATCAACCTTCTAAAACACAAACCATTGATTTTTACCCCCTTTGCTTCTTTTCTCTTGACCCTCACGACAATATTCTAATAATTAATTTGGGAATATGGAGGCGCATAGTCAACAAGAGGATTGAAATCCCTAAAGCAAGGAAAAAGGGACGCTGCATGACAAAGAGTGCTCTACAAAAAAAAAAAAAAAGAAGAAGAGAAAGAAAGAAACTACTCTTCGGTCACAAAAGTCCGGTATGGTACAACATGTACAAAAGCACAGATCAGGAGGCATTCGGCGCTATAAGACACGTCGGTTAAATCCTTCTAAAATACTAATTAAAGTAGGCATTATAGGACATCAAACATGAAAACATTTGCATGCATAAAATGTTTTTGAACCAGGTCCTATATCATATCTGCAAAAAAAAAAAAAAAAAAAAAGAGCCGAAAATTCGAGACCGCCGTCTGGATATTCCAGACCGCCGTCTCGGTTCCCTTGCAAATCGAGACCGCCGTCTCGATTTGTTGGCAAAACGAGACCGCCGTCTCGACTTCCCAGACGGCGGTCTCGACCTGGAAAAAATCCTATATAAAGGGGGCGCGCTTGGGGGGTTTCCTCACAACTCTCCAAGCCTCCAAAGCTTCAAGCACTTATATTTTGCCCTCCCAAGCCTTTTCCACTCAAGATGTTCAGCAGAAGTGGCTCCAGGAAGAGAAGGGGCACCGCCGGTGCTAGCAGCTCGGCACCACCGCCACCCCCAGACCCTTCTCAACTTCAAACACAACACCAGGCCCGCCTGGACAACCTCAGAAATTACCAGTGGCACTCCCTGCTGACACTGGATTTCGCCACCTTGGCCGAGTTCGGATGGGAAGAAGACGTACGAGCACACATTGATAGCATCGGGTGGAGTTTTCTGCTACAGCCCCCACCCGTTCATGTGTACCCACAAGCGGTACTCGAATTTCTGGCCTCGGTCTCTCTCATTGAGATCCCCTCTATGGCCTCAGGCATGCAGCCCACCAAGATGGTCAACTATTTTATGGGTGGGCAATACCACACTACCACTTTGGAGGAATTCAATGTGTCCATTGGATTCATCCGGCCCGAGGCGGCGTTAACTCGGGAGTACCGAGAGGCCATTTGCTCTAGGCCCACCAACCTCACCGCTGCTGAAATGTGGCATGAGCTCACAGGAGCCACCACATTGCCCTCATTGATGAGGGGGTCTGCACTCCCCCCACCACTCTGCATCTGCCACAAGCTGCTGGCGGGTACCATCCATACAAGAAAAGAGAGTCAGGGGAATATATCCCTCCCTGACCTCTTTATCCTCTTTTGCATGCACCAGAGACGGCGCTGCAATCCCGGGTACTTCCTCCTGAGGGCCCTGAAGGACTTTGGGAGTAGATCCGCAGGGGCCATCCTTGTGGCTCCCCTCATCACCCCTCTAGCAGAGAGAATGGGGTGCCCCGGCCGGGAAGAGCTGGCCCGCAACTTACGACCCGAGCCCATCAACGGGCCAATGCTGGTCAGCATGGGGATGTTGATACGTCGGGGAAGTCAGTTCGCCCTGCATCCTACCTTGGACTTTGAGCTGGAACTCCGGGGAATAGTGGCAATGCAGGATACGCCCACATCTCCCAGCTCCCAGCAACAGTAGCGGCAGCAGCAACAGCAACAACCACCACCATACACGGAGGACTTTGCTGGCCTCCACCAACACATGAACAACCTGAGCCAGCAGTTCGGCCAAATGGCGATATGGCAAGAGCAGCAGACCCAGTGGCGGCAGGACCAAGACGTTCGCCAACAGGCCTTTCAAGAAGGCCTAGATGAGATCCGCCAAGAGCAGTAGAGGATGCGGCAGGAGTGGACGACGTTCTAGGAGGATTACAACGATGAAATCCAGGAACAAATCGACTTCCGCTACCACATGTATAAACATTTTCCCTACCGCACCCCTTCTGATGATGATGACTCTTAGGGACTGTACTGGTTAAAATAAAAATCGCTGTAATAAAATTTCCTATGAATAAAATTTTATTCCATGCATTCTTTGCTTTCTTTCACAAAAGCCAGCATGACAAAAAAGAAGCTTAAAAAAGAAAAGGCACACGCTTAATAAAAAGCCAGAATCCAAAATCGCGAGAAAAAAGAAGTAAAAACCGCGAGAAAAAGGCAGGATTAAGCCATCACCTCAACCAATAAAAATCGACTACCAAGAGTCGAAAAAGAAGAAAAGAGCCTGACCAGCCAGAAAGAGTCGGATGATTACCACAAAAGAAAAAATCACAAAAACAAACAAAATCCCCAGCAACCAACAAAGCTAGATGAAACACAAAATCCCTGGTACAACCTGGATGACCATTCAAGAGGTCCAAAACACATCTACCAATACAAGAAATCACTCAAGGAGCCGGCGCATGGGCCACCTGAACAGTAAGCCGCCACTACCACCCTGATGGGGGGATCATACCCATCAAGTCCCACACAACGGACTGTAACTACCAGCCTGATAGGGGGTTCATACCTATCAACCCGCGCACGCAAGAGCACCTGCACGGCGCATGGGCCACCTGAACAGTAAGCCGCCACTACCAGCCTGATGGGGGGCTCATACCCATCCAGTCCCACACAACGGACTGTAACTACCAGCCTGATGGGGGGGTTTATACCCATCAACCGAAGGATCGGCTACGTCAGGAGTAGTATCCGGAGGTTCTACCACGTGTCAACCAAAGGGATCGGCTACGTCAGGAGTAGTATCCCGGAGGTGCACAAACACAACATCTCCCCAGAGGATCATCCGCCACCAGACGGGACGTCCGAAGGGTAGCCGGGCGAGAGGGTCAACTCCTTTACCTTCCTGTCTACCTGTCTGGCACAACAAACCAACAGTTGACTAGTCAGGTAAAGGGGGGACAGCTGTAGACCCCAAATTTTGCCCGGCTTCCAAATAAAGTCAGAAAGCTTCCTATTTGAAGACGACTGAAGCCTAACAAGCCACTAGGAGAGACTATTAGGCTCCCGTACTAAGATAGGGAGGTTTTTTGGCCCGAAAAATAAGGTTTCTCGCCCTAAAGGGACGAGACCGCCGTCTGGAAGGACCAGACCGCCGTCTCGTCTCAACGCCAGGACGAGACCGCCGTCTTGATTATCCAGACGGCGGTCTCGATTCCTGCAAAAGTCGAGACGGCGGTCTGGGATTCCCAGACGGCGGTCTCGATTCTTGCCCAATCGAGACGGCGGTCTGGATTATCCAGACGGCGGTCTCGACCCTCTGCCATGAACGAGACGGCGGTCTGGACTTTCCAGACGGCGGTCTCGACCCTGTCAGAGGAAACGGCGGTCTCGACCTGACAGGCGCGAAAAACTATAAATAGGGGCTCTCCCCCCCCTCATTCCACACACCTAAAGCTTCAAAGCTCTCCCTTCTCTCTAAAATCTCTCCCTAGAATCCCTCCGACGCAATTTCCGGAGTTTCTGAGTGTCTAAGAGTGTTTTTTTCGGCGTTCGAGAAGTATTCCGACGTCTTGTAGAGTGAAGGGCTGCCAAAAAGCGCCTATATTTTTAAAGTATTAATACAAAAAGAGCTTGCTTCGGAGGTGCAATTTCTGTCTCTTTACTTTTATTGCTTTAATTATAAATGCTGCAATAGAAATTAGGGCCATGTAGTCATACTTTTAATTTCCGCACAATAAAAAGGGCAAAAGCATGTCTTTCTAGTTCATTTACCAATAAATAAAGCTGGCCTGTCATAGGGAACCCGAAAGGGGCGTCGTAAAAGGGCTAATACCCCTTTTACACGTAACTAACTCCCTTACCCAACTCTGGTTTTAACGGACCAAAGTTGGTTTTTCGAAAACCAACGCCTTTTTTTACCCCTTTTCCGATGTTTCCGGTAAAAACATCGGTGGCGACTCCATAGAACCCATAAAAAAGTCTTTAGGGTTAGCCCGGTCATCGGACAACCCAAAGACACCTTTTCGAAAACCTCGCTTTTAAGTTAGCCCGGTTATCGGACAACTAAAAGCGTTGTAATCAATAAAAAACGCGATAAAAAAAATATAAGAGTCGGAAAACCATCGCGTCGCTCCGACCGCCATTATCCTTTTTGGAGGGCGGCGACACAAGAACTAGAATTGTGGTAGATTAAGTGTAAGATTGTAATCTTTAAAACATTTGATCTAGTGGAACCCAGTTGGAATTTGGTTGGAGACTGGACGTAGCCCCGGTATTGGGTGAACCAGTATAAACACCGGTGATATCTTTCTAAACCTTTCTCCTCTTTTAATTTTGTTGTTGCGTTTATTGTGGATTGATTGCTTTGTGATTCAAGAACAGATTTGAAATCTTATTTTTACAAATAGATAATCTGTTAATTGCGAAAATCTTTCAAAGATCAATTCAACCCCGCTCTTGATCTCAGCCTACTTTTCTAACAATTGGTATCAAGAGCAAGGTTCTTGAGAGTTATTCAAGTATTTCGATCAAATCTTTAATGGCTGGAAACAAATTTTCTGAGGGTGCTTGTATTGATAGACCACCATTGTTTTGTGGAACAGATTATCCATTCTGGAAAATTAGGATGAAGATCTTTATTGAATCTGTTAGTATAAATGTTTGGAATATCATTGAACAAGAAACTGATATTTTTAACAAAGATTGGTGTAGCTTAAATGACTGTGAAAAGAAATTAATCCAAGATGATTATATTGCCAAAAATATCAACATATCTGCACTTAACAAAAACAATTTTTTCAGGATAGCACATTGTCAAACTGCTGCACAAATGTGGAAGATTCTTGAAATGACCTATGAAGAAACAACAGAGATATGTCTAATGGTCAACTCGGATTCACCAAAAACCAGTGTAAGTTCTGACTCTATGAATTATAGTTCATTACAAGATGCTTTTTATGAAATACATGCAGTAGCAAAAAAATTAGAAACTGAAAACAAAAGATTAAAAAGCATGAATAGGATATTAGAAAACAAGATCACTATTCTTGAAAAGAAAATAGTTGATGAAGAAACCAAGAATGAAAATTTGGAATTAGATGATAATTCTGATTGTGCATATAATAAACCCTGTAATAATTGTTCAGAATTACAAAAGAAAATTGATTTTTTATCACAAACTGTTTCAAGGTTTACACAAGGTCAAGCTAATCTTGACGTTTTACTTTGGTCACAAAAACTAATTTTTGACAAATCTGGCATAGGATTTAAATCTAGGATGAAAGTCAGAAAAACAAATGTAAAGAAGAAATCATACTCTGTGATTAAATGTTTTTATTGCATGAAAAGAGGTCATTCAGTGAAATACTGTAGAATTAAAAAGTATGCTATTCCTAGAGGAAGAATGAAATGGATTCCAAAGTTAAAGTCATTTCAAATAACCTAATTGGACCCGAGTAATTATAAAGGGTACCGAAACATGTTAAATTTGTTTTGCAGGAACAAAATCTGGGAGTTCCTTGGTATTCAAAACAACAAATCAGGTTCCGTTTTCATAAATTGATTGTTTTAATTGATATAAAATAGTATTAATTAATTAAAATAACTTACGAGAGGATATCAGAAAATTTGTCCGTACCGTTTTAATCGATTGAAATGCGAATTAATCGATTAAAATGTTCTCGAGATTTGAGTTTAGCTGTTTTTAATCGACTAAAAAGAATTTATATCAACTAAAAACACTAAGATATCAAATTTAGGTGGCTGGACGAAGAAGGATTTACTAGTCTGAGAAGAAAGTTAAAAAGTCAAAAGCTGAAAACTTTCATGGAGTTTACTGGGAACATTCAACCTGATTTGGTTCGGGTTTTTTACTCCAACTTAACAGTAAATGGGTCTACAATCAGATCTCAGGTAAAGGGAGTAAAAATGGAAATTACTCCTGCTGTTTGGGAGCAAATTGCTGGCCTTAAGGATAGAGGTGTCAAAGTCTCAAGGGGGAATATTTCTGAGATTCCTGAGTTCAACAAGATTTAGTTTTTCCGGTCTTGCCTTAAGGATCCAAATTATTCGATATTTTGAAGTTGATCTTTCTGGGGAGAGCATAGAAACCCCCAAAGCATCAAATGAAATTGACGACTCCACCCTGAGAAAAATGGGATATATAAAAGTTGATGATGAATGGATCTCCAAAATTGATGCTGGGATGTCTGAGGGTGAGGAAGAAGATGAAGATGAAGATGAACAAGGCCAAATTCCTTCCTTTCCAGCTGCTGCAGAGGTTCCTGAGTCAACCAGTGGTCAAGCTTCCTATAAGAATATGGAAATTATTCCTTACATGGAGCAGCCTGACCGTGGGACTCCTTTATCTCAGTTTGAAAGAACAATGCTTTCTCAAATGGCTGCAGTGCAGGAAAATCAGAGAAAGCATATGCAGATGACATTCCAACACTTCCAGCAAACAAACAATCAATTCGCATCCCTTGGAAACCAAATTGCTGATATCTACACCAAACTGGAAGATATGCAGCTAAACCAAGGAAACTGGGATGATTGAATTTATGGATTAAAAGGGTCCCTTCTTATCTTTCTTTCTTTTGATGTTAATTTCAATTTCTGGTCTGTAATATTTACTGGTTGTATGCCAGGTACAATCTCTTTAGCTTTGATTAATATAATGTAGGTTTTAAATCGAATCAAACTAGTCTAGATAGAATTCAACATAGATCCCAGATATTTTTAGCTGATACAAAATGGTTTTAATCGATCAAATCGATTAAAGGAAACACTTTCACAACAAAATAATCAATTAAACTTCGTATCAATCGATTAAAATCTATATAAACAAGTTTACATCAGTTAAATTAGCTAAATAAGATTTTATTTGGATTTTGATGGATCTATTGGTTAAAAGTTAATCAATGTAGTTGATATTATTGTAAAACGCTTTTCTAAATGATCGGTTTTACAAAATTTGCACTAGATTAGGCATTTTAGATGCATCAAACATTACTTAGTTTGCAAAACTAGTTGTTTTAATCAATAAAAAATCTTTTAAATCGATAAAAAGAATTTATACAACATTTTTCTTTACTGTTTTAATCGATTAAATGCACTTATGTTTCATACTTTCGAAGTCCTTCACTGTTTTAATCGATTAAACCTTTATTTCA
The DNA here is from genome assembly GCA_963425845.1 of Sphenostylis stenocarpa. NCBI lineage: Eukaryota > Viridiplantae > Streptophyta > Magnoliopsida > Fabales > Fabaceae > Sphenostylis > Sphenostylis stenocarpa. The sequence continues at coordinate 65,341,129 of OY731400.1, forward strand.
ATCGATTAAAATCATTAAACAAGAACTTTTTAATCGATTTTATCCTGTTTTTAATCGATTTTTATTCTGGAAAGAAAAATTAAAGGCTTTAGTTAATGGTTGTTCTTATAACATACTACTAAAGCGTGGTTCCCTTATCTTTACACGTGTTAATTGTATTCATTACAAATGTGTTAATGAAGATAAGTTTGAATCAACTTTGATTGATCTTTACATGAGTAAAATATCGTATTCATTTTTTTCTCTATTTTCAAAATCCCAAACTTATTACATACATTTGCATTGTTTCTCTTCTGATCCCTATTTTTGATGAAGTCAAAAGGAGGAAAATAGTTGCTTTACTATTGATCAGAAACAATTTAGGATTATTTAGGGGAAGCAACAATTTAGGGGGAGAAATAGGAAAATAATTCTTTTTTTTCTAACTAATCTGTTTTATCAAGTGACTTCTCTTGTAGAGTTATTATTCAAAGTGGTGTTTGTCTTCATCAAATAGGGGGAGACTGAAAGTGATGAAGATCTTATTGAAACACTCTGGCAAAGATCTTATTGATTTGATGAAGTCAAAGATAAAGTCAAAGTTAACTTTATAGCGGTCACCAGTCACTTGGATAAAAGAGTAGAGGGATTCGTGTGTCCGCAGCTATGCTTAGGTATAATCAATTTTATCTTTTCTGCTGCATGAGGTTTCTTCACTTAAAAGATTTTGCAAAATGCCTCTAAAAACGTTTAAGCAGTTAAAAACAAAGTATTTTAACAAAAACTTTCTTAAACAAGTTTTTAACTGATATAATTTCGAAATAACCGGTTGTTTTCATTAAAGAAAGTTTTGAAAACCTTCTGTCAGTATTTTAACTGATACAGCTTTGAAATAACCGATTAAAATCACTTAAAATGTTAAGAGAAGTGTTTTTGCAGTATTTTAATCGATACAACTTAGTTTTAATCGATTAAAACCACTTAGAGTTCAGGATGATCGATCAGAATGCAATAATGACCGATCAGAATCAGATATGATCGATCAGAATTGAGTTATGACCGATCAGAACCTTTTTAATCGATTAAAACACGTTTCAATCGATTAAAATAACTTAGAAAATTTCTTCACAGCGTTTTAATCGATTAAAACTTATTTTTATCAGTTAAAATCACTTGGAAAATTTTACAAGAAAGTTTTGCAGTATTTTAATCGATTGAATCACAAAACAATCGATTAAAACAAATTAGAAGATTTTTTGTAAAGAGTTTTAATTGATATAAACGTTGTCGTATCAGTTAAAACAAATCTGTTAAAGAATCAAGAACGTTTTAATGGATTAAAAGAAGTTTTAACAGATTAAAACTATACTTTTAACAGATTAAAAGATTATTTTAACAGATTGATTAAAACAACAGTTTTGAAAATCTTCTATAAAAACAGATTGGCTTGAACTTTTTAAATATCATCGAATATCAATCTTTTACACATCCTTTAGCAATCAAGCAAGAAAACTTTAATACTCTTTCAAGAAAGATTCGCGCTAGTTTTTGTGAAGTTCTTTGAAATTCTTTCTTGAGGCAAATTGCTTTCTTTTGGAGAAGAAACACTTACTGCAAAATTGCATAAAACTAGCTTGAGCATTCTAGTTTCTTCTTTTCAATTCTTAACATTCTTTTTGTATTGTTTGGTGCCTGGAATTGTGGGCACTGGTTTCTCTGCAGCTGGAATTTGGTTATAGAGGTTGTCAAGAACTGGAATTTGGTTCTTGGTGAAAGGTTAGGTGCAAGAACTGGAATTGTGGTTCTTGTGGTAGATTAAGTGTAAGATTGTAATCTGTAAAACATTTGATCTAGTGGAACCCAACTGGAATTTGGCTGGAGACTGGACGTAGCCCTGGTATTGGGCGAACCAGTATAAACACCGGTGATATCTTTCTAAACCTTTCTCCTCTTTTAATTCTGTTGCTGCGTTTATTGTGGATTGATTACTTTGTGATTCAAGAACAGATCTGAAATCTTATTTTTACAAATAGATAATTTGTTAATTGTGAAAATCTTTCAAAGATCAATTCACCCCCTCTTGATCTCAGCCTACTTTTCTAACAATATTTAAATACCAACTTAAGTAGATGAAGGTGCCAAATATCCAAAATCTCTTTACTACAAACATCATCGCCTTCTAGAAAGGGGAGAGTTGAATAAAACTCTAAATAAACCTTTTAGAAATATTTTTTCAATAATTGAAAAATATTTTTAGAAAATAAATAAATAGTAAACAAAATATATATACAACTAAATTAGAAGTAAATAAAGTTGATGCTTATATAATGGTTCACCTAAACTAGGATTTTGTCTAATTTCTTTTATTAACACTTAAATGGTTTCATTGTAATTAGTAAGATTATATAAACCATATCAAGTAACTCTTGACTACAAATATGTACTCCAAATCACTTCTAACTATCAACTTATTCTTCTGAAACTAAATACAAGTTTTATTTGTTTCCTACAATAATGATTTCAATATTATATTTGTTGAAATAACTCTCATAAAGAAAATAAACAACGAATACTCCTAAATGAGAATTTGCTTCTTCAAGTAAAGGATATACGAATGACTTTTATCTATTTACTAAATAACCTTTAGAGAATGAATAATGAACTCTTCAAACCAATGGTTTATTTTACTTTATGAAAGAGGATTTTTTTTTTTATATTTATTGAAATAACTATGCATAGAGAGTAAACAATGAATATTCTTAATTTAGAGTTTACTTCACTAGGTGAAAAATATATGAATATTTTTTCTCCCTTAGATCTTATAAAAGAAAATACTCGTTAAGAAGATAAAAGATAAAAGAAGAGACTAATAGGATTGTGTGTTGTTATTATTTTATGTATTCCTTTATGGGCTTGAAGAAATGACTATTGAAACCTTAGATTTTATTAATTTTTGAAAACATTTATTTAATAATTTGATTTTCTTGAAATTCTTTTCATATTCTTCTTTCTATAAGGTCTTTATATATATATATATATATATATATATATATATATATATATATATATATATATATAATACACCTATTTTAATATCATCCTCACCTCAATGCCACCGTGTCACCATGACTATGTTGATCGCTAAAATGTTGGTTAATGGGTTGATTAAACCCAACACAAGTCCCTACTCGTCGCTAGTTCTTCTTATGAAGAAGAAAGATGGCTCCTGGTGGTTTTGTGTGGATTTCAGGGCATTGAACGCTATCACTATTCATAATAGATATCCAATTCCTACTATTGATGAGCTCCTTGACGAGCTCCATGGTGCACATTATTTTACTCGCTTGGATTTGCATTTCAATTTTAACCAGATTCGTGTGGCTCCAACGGACATTTCTAAAACAACATTATGCATCATTGATGGGCATTTTGAATTTGTTGTTATGCCTTTTGGGCTATCCAATGCACCCTCTACTTTCCAGGCTGCAATGAACGACTTACTTAGGCCATTTTTGCGGCATTTCGTGCTGGTATTTTTCGATGACATATTAATATATTCAACAGATTGGGATTCACATTTGACTTATTTGCGTCAGATTTTACAATTATTGCTTGATCAAAAATTCTTTGTGAAGTATTCCAAGTGTGTGTTCAGGGTCACTTTTGTATCCTACTTGGGTCATATTATTTCAGGTGCTAGTGTTCAGGTGGATTCTTCCAAAATCCAAGCAATTTTGGAATGGCCCAAACTAAAATCCATGACAGATTTGAGAGGTTTCTTGGGCCTCTCAGGTTACTACAGAAAGTTTGTTCGTAACTATGCCGCCATTGCAAGTCCACTTACAGATATACTAAAATCCCTTACATTTTCATGGAGTACTGAAGTCAATGAGGCCTTCTCACAATTACAAATGGCTTTGACAACTACCCCAATTTTACAGCTTCAGGACTTCTCCATCCCTTTCGATTTGGAGTGTGATGCTTCCTCCATTGCTATTGGCTCGGTCCTTTCCCAGAAATCTCACCTTGTTGCTTACTTTAGTAAAAAGATGTGTCCTCGGATGCAGTCAGCCTTCGCATATGCCTGCGAAATGTTCATCATCACTGAATCTGTTAAGAAGTGGCGTCATTATTTATTGGGAAGGAAATTTTGAATTTATACAGACCAGAAAAGCTTGAAAAAATTGTTGACACAGTCCATTCAAACTCCTGAACAATATAAATGACTCACTAAACTACTTGGCTTTGATTATGAAATATTCTACAAACTTGGTGTGGACAATCGTGCTGCCGAAGCTCTATCATGAAGCACACACTCTGCCTTTGAATCCTTTTTCCTCTCTGCCATTTCTACTGCTACTCCGACCTTGTTGTCTCAGTTAAGAAAGTTTTACTTACACGATACACATGGCCATAAATTGGTGGAAAGGTGGCACAATGATGACGAATTCAGAGCCAAGTTCACCTACTTGAATGGGATGTTATACTTTGATTCTCGCATTCATGTCCCTCGTGAGTCCAATCTGCAACACTTACTTCTTTCCGAGTTTCATGACACTCCAGTGGCTGGCCACTCCGGCGTTAAGGCCACGTTTACACACTTGACTTCCACCTTCCGGTGGGTTGGTCTATACAAAGTTGTCAAGGCCTATGTCAAAAACTGTCACACTTGCCAACAATCAAAGTACTCTACTATTAAGCTCTCAGGCTTGCTCCAACCACTCCCTACACCTACTCAGGTGTGGGAGGACATTACTATGGACTTCATCACTCACTTGCCTAGCTCTAAGGGCTTCACTACTATATGGGTGATCATTGATCGGTTCACTAAGTTCACCCATTTCTTGCCCTTACCCACCCACTATAATGCCTCAATGTTGGTAGCAAAGTTTGTTTCTGAAATATGCAAGCTTCATGGTACTCTGAAAACAATAATATCAGACAAAGATAGGGTGTTTGTTAGTAAGTTTTGGAAGGAGACCTTTCGGCTCTTGGGCACTCAGCTAGCGTTCAACACCGCTTACCATCCCCAAACCGACGGTTAATCCGAAGTCCTCAATTGTTGTCTGGAGACTTATCTCCATTGTTTTATGGTAGAAGAGCCCCATCTGTGGTCCAAAGTTCTTCATTTAGCCGAATTATGGTATAACATAAGCTTCCATTCTTCGATTAAGATGTCACCTTTTTAAGCTCTTTATGGCTGCCCTCCACCTCTGGTGTTAGATCTCCTTCCAGGCTCCACTGCAATTTCTTCTGTTGAAGAACACCTGCTTCACAGACAAAAGCTTTTGTGTTAGTTGAAGGACAATCTTGCTCAAGCCCAACACCGCATGAAGCAGAAAGTCGATGCTCATGGACATGACATTGTTTTCTCCGAAGGGGATTGGGTTTACCTCAAACTCACACCATACATCCAAGTTTCTGTTTAGCGACGATCCTCTCAAAAGCTTGCTCGCCATTTCTTTGGGCCTTTCAGGGTGCTCTGCTGACTCGGTAAGGTCGCTTATGAGTTTCAACTCCCTCCAGACTCAAGGATCCACCCTGTCTTCCACGTCTCCGTCCTCAAGCGCTGCCATGGAGATCCCCCTTTTGAGCAACGTCATTTACCTCCTTCAACACTGGGTCCTCATCCGTTGCTCACCCCAACCAAGCTTCTCGGGTTTTGCACCATCACCTTTAATGGTTCTCCTCTACAATAGGTGCTAGTTCAGTGGACAACACAATCTGAAAGTGAAGCCACTTGAGAGTCTTTACAATCACTCAAGGAGACTTATCCTGATCTGGACCTCGAGGACAAGGTCCTACTTGATGGGCCGAGTATTGATACTGAACCACCAATTGAAGAGGAAACTATTGGGCCAAGTGTTGTTGAAGGAGCAAACAAGCCCAAAAGGAACAGGAAAGCCCCAAATTGGATGACCGAGTTTGTTACTAAATATATTTATCTTGGCTATTTAGTTATTTTAATAGTTATTTCCATTTCATTTGTTTTGGGCCCACTTAAGGCAGAATATTTAAGACTGATCATTATGGTAATGAGAAGGGGGAAAAAAGAAGAGTGGTGATACAATCATTCAATTTCTGTTATTCTCTGGAGAGTTGTCCCATCTCGAAAAGGGATATTTCATTACCTACTTTTCACGTATCACTTTCTTTAAAAAAAACTCAGCATTTCATAACCTTGGCAAATTACTCTAAAATTTCCTCAAAGGGAGTCAATCAAGTTTCCCTTTCTCATTCCCTAAATTTCAAATATATCCTTTTTGTTCCTAATTGCCCTTTCAGTCTGATTTCATTAAGTTAGTTAACCAAAATATTTAATTGTTCAATAACCTTTGATAGCAAGTTCTTTGTTATACAGGAGCATGGTTCGGGGAGATGAATTGAAGAAGGATATGAAGCTAGAGGTTTATACCATTTTGGATCGAGTCCACATGTGTCATGTGTTGCATCTTCAAGTCTTAAACTATTACATGATCGGTTAGGCCATCCCCATTTGTCAAAATTAAAAAAATTTGTCCTTGAGATTAGTAGTCTCCAAACTTTAAAATGTAAGTCGTGTCAACTAGGAAAACATGTTAGATCTACCTTTTCTAAAAGGTCTAACTCAAGGTGTAATTCTAGTTTTTCTATATCCATTCTGATATCCAGGGACCAAGTCGTATCTCATCCTTTAACTTCTCATCTTATTTTTCTACAATTACATCAGTCCACTTGTCCTCACACACCACAACAAAATGGTATAACAGAAAGGAAAAATAGACAATTAATTGAGACTGCTCGTACCCTTTTGCTTGGTGTTAACATTCCCATCCATCATTGGGGAGATGCCATCCTAACTGCCTATTTTCTTATTAATAGGATGTCATCGTCCTCTCTCAATATTAAGGTTCCCTTTCCCATTCTTTTTCCAAATGATCCTCTCTTTCACATTTCTCCTCGTATATTTGGTTGTGTATGTTTTGTTCATAACATGTCTCCAGGGTTAGACAAATTATCTGCTCGTGCTATCAAATGTATATCTTCTTGGGCTATTCTCGATTTCAAAAAGGATATAAATGTTATTTTCCTGAAATCAAGAAGTACTATATGTTTGTTAATGTTACATTATTTGAATAGACTCCTTACTTTTCTTCATCTGGACAAGATGTTCATTTCATTCAGCAGGTTCTTTCTATACCATTAGTTGAGTACAATATGTCCATTTCTGATCCCAATCTTGATCAAAATCGTCATAAACCATCATCGCCACCTATTGATATCCACCAACATGGGACCCAAACCATCAGTCCAATTATCCATGAACAAGGTGAATCCTCTACTTCGTGTCCCTCTCCATCGCCACTCATTACCATGACTCGAAGTGAAGATGATTCATGCTGGCCCATTTCTCTCAAAAAAGGTACTTGTTCCACTCGAAACTCACATCCTATTTATAATTTTCTTAGTTATTACAAATTTTTAACCTTCTTATTGTTTTTTTCTATCCTCAGTATCTTTTATTACTATTCCCAAAAATGTGAATGAAGCACTTGATCATCTTGGATGACAACAAGCCATGATTGCAAAAATGCAGGCTCTTGACCAAAGTAATAACTAGTTCCCCTTCCACCTGGGAAAAAGGTCGTTAGATTTCGGTGGGTCTATAACATTAAAGTTGGTCCTAGTGGTGAAGTTGATCGTTTCAAGGCACGATTAGTTGGAAAATGATACACTCAAATTTACGGTCTCGATTACAACGATACTTTCTCTCCAGTAGCCAAGATTACTACAATTCGCCTCTTCTTTGCCAGGGTAGCACTTTGTCATTGGTCACTCCATCAATTGGATAACAAAAATGTCTTTCTATATGGAGATATTGAAGAAGTGTACATGGAGCAACCTCTTAGATTTTTTGCTCAGGGGGAGTTTGGTAAGGTCTGTAAGTTGCATCACTCTCTCTATGGTCTCAAGCAATCACCACGTGCTTGGTTTGGTAAATTCAACTTTGTTGTTCAAAAGTTTGGGCTAAAAAGCAAATCATTTAGCTTTTTATAATACCTCTCTTGGGAAATACATTTACCTAATAGTCTATGTTGATGATATAGTCATTACAGAAAATGATGTTGTTGGAGTATCTCAACTAAAGGAGTACCTGTGCAAATATTTTCAAACCAAAGATCTTGGGACCTAAAATATTTTTTGGGCATTGAGGTAGCTCAGTCAAAAGATGGAGTTGTAATCTCTCAAATAAAATATGCTCTTGATATCCTACAAGAGACAAGTATGCATGATTGTAAGACATTAGATAGTCCTATGGACCAAAATAAAAAATTAAAGACAAAAGAAGGTGAATCATTCCCTGATCCAGAAAGATATAGGCGGCTAGTTGGAAAACTAATTTATCTTACTATCACGAGGCCTAATATATCTTTTCCAGTTGGAGTTGTTAGTATGTTCATGTAACCTCCATGTATTGGCCATTGGGATGCCATCATTCACATTTTAAGATACCTCAAAAAGGCTTCAGGACAAGGTCTACTGTATGAAGATAAAGGAAGTGTCCAAGTCTCTAGGTATTGTGATGTTGATTGGGCATGCTCCCCCAATTTCCGACGTTCTACTATGAGATATTATGTTTTCCTTGGAGGAAATATTGTTTCTTGGAAAAGTAAGAAACAAAATATAGTGGCTCAATCGACTACTGAAGTTGAATATAAGGCAATAACATCCCTTACTTGTGAACTTATATGGGTAAAATAATTCCTTCGAGAGCTTAGTTTCTATGAAATTCAAACCATGAAGATGTATTGTGATAACCAGGTTGTTCTCCACATTGCGTCAAATATAGTATTTCATGAGAGGACTAAACACATAGAAATTGACTGTCATTTATTTGAGAAAAATTATTGTCCAAGAAAATTTGCATTGAGAGTTGGGTCAAATGACCAACTTGCATATATGTTGATCGAATCTTTAAAGGGACATCAAATTGATTCATTTCTTTCAAGTTTGATACATGTAATTTGTACGTTCCAGTTTAAGGGGAATATTAGAATAATTAAGTCTATGTATGTTAGAGTAATTATTGTGTGTCCTTTAGTTTTTCATCTCAAATGTATCTAGAGTATACCCTCCAAAATATATTTTCTCTCTGTTTTACACTTAAGTATTTGTACACTAAGGTTAATAAGATAAAAATCAAAATAACACCTACGAATTGGTTCAGTCTGGCTAATCTAAAATATGAAAATCACAAGCTATCATTTCCTACTATCTATAGAAACATGCAGTACGACCAAAAAATGACATTAACCTCCATGATTAGACCAAAGTGTGAGAATGTGAGAAGAGAAGTCCTACAACAGGGAAATTATATATTGGTGCTTACTTTTCTTGTTATAAAATAAGCATCATGTCTATCTTGTAAATCACTCCAAATCTATTCATTCTTCTTTCTACTAGTGTATCGCATAGTAATTGAGTTCTCTTATTTCTGAGAGAATATTATTATTGTTTTATCCTTAGATTTAAAGAGGGTATTGTAATTTCTTCCGCTAGTAAAATTTTCTTATTACCTATTATCTATTTTGTTTCTCTTTTTTCACCTTTTATTTTAGTTTTGAGTTCTTATGCAGTTACTCTTATTCCTAACAGTAGTATCAGAGCCGATGATTCATCTAGTCAAAAGTCTTCCTGACAAGGGTTTCAGGCAAGTGAGTCTCGTTAAGTTGAACGACAATACAAGTATGGTCATCACTAGGTACTCATGACTCAAAAATGTTTCTGCTCGAGGGGGAGGTATACCAATATGAAAAGGAATCACACTTGAGGGGGATATGTTGAGAATTCAAGTGTGAGTTTGAAGTCCCATATTGGGTAGAAATGGGAAAGTTGGGTAACTTATAAGTGAGAAATACTCATAACCTAATGCCTTAAGGTTTTGAATTGAAAGTAGTGTCATATTCTTTTATATGGTTGGCGCATGACCCATTTGTGAGAATCTCTTTGTTGTTAGCCCCCTCAGAAATGCCTAATAATGGTATTAGAGTCGGTCACCGGATAAACCATATAAGAGAATATGACACCACCTTCAACCCAAGCAACAACAAATTGTTATGTATGTGACAGTCAAAGTGTCTTGCACATTGCAAAGAATCCTACTTCGTATTTCAGGATAAAGTTACATAGAGGCGATCCTACTGAAAGTCTATTGCAATAATAATATGGAAGGCAACAATAATGTATTGTGAAGATTTGATTAATTTAATCAAAATCTTCAAGTGGGAGATTGTGAGAATGTGAGAAGAGAAGTCCCACATCAGGGAAATTATATGTTGGTGCTTATTTTTCCTATTATAAAAGGAGCATCATGTCTACCTTGTAAATCACCCTAAATCTCTTCCTTTTCTTTTCTACTAGTGCATTGCATAATAGTTAAGTTCTCTTATTTCTGAGAGAGAATATTATTATTGTTTTCTCCTTAGATTTGAAGAGGATATTGTAATTTCTTCTGGTAGTAAGATTCTATTATTGTCTATTGTCTGTTTTGTTTCTCTTTTCTCACCTTTTATTTTAGTTATGAGTTCTTATGCAGTTACTCTGATTCCTAACACAAAGGTCTAAGGTCGTAATGTAATTAAGGAGTGCAAGAGTCTGCAAGAAGTTTGCATATCAATGACAGACTCTTGCATTACATCCTTGCTTATATGTTGACTCCTCGGGCCATGAACTTTGCAAAATTGATGTAGGAAGATATTTTTTATATTGTGGGCATTGAAAAATAATATTATGATTAATTGGTCACATCATATTATGCAACACATGTTGAAATGCAGGAACAATAATATGCATCTTCCATACATCATTTTCATAATACGCATAATGGTTTACTATGGCATAGACTTGACCGTAGATTCATCCAACATCTTAGGTTGGACACATTACTTTGGTAGAAAAATGCTCAACAAATTAAATGTTGTTAATGTCAACGACCTATGATAGCATGGAAGGGTAAACTAGGAAGATGATAATAATGACGATGAAGACCCTGCAATAGTGAACGATAATCTAACCGACTTGGAGCACAAGGCCTTGTTCACCATTAACCAGTCCAACCAAATGCAGTCTCCCATGATGGTCAAATGTTAGCACAAATTTGGGGGGGGAGGGATGTTAGAATCGCGCAGCGGAATGTTTGCGAGAATGGACAAAAACCAAGAGGGGGGTGAATTGGTTTCTTAACAAAAATTAGGTTTTAAAACTTTTCCCCAAATTTTACCGAATAAAATGTTGTGTAAACGTAAATAGGATAAGGATAGAGTCTTACACAAGAGATTTATACTGGTTCGGATCAAAAGACCCTACATCCAGTTGCTAATCACTCAAACAGAGGATTAACGATGTCACTATAATCAAAGTTATTACAAACATATAACAATTGAAAAGATTAAGTAATGAAAACACCTCTCTTGAGTCACACAAGAGATGAAGAACAACTTTCCCTAGAGACGGCACAACACATAATCCACTAAGAACTCCACTTAGTGATTCTTATCGCTTCTAGCCCACACCAGGTTCCAAAAACCCATTTTTCCTCCAACAAACAGTTCTCTAGCAATCACATCTCTCAACTTTTGTTTGAAAAGGTTGTTCTATTTTTTGAGAGCCTTAGAGAACCTTACGTAGATGAATTAAGGTTTGGGAATTGGGAATTTTCGAAACTTGGTGTATTGGGACTAGGGTTTTCGAAAATAGGTTTAATTTAAAGTTCAAAATGCAAATCTGACTGAAATAATTGATTATCTCAAGTGTTAATCGATTATTACAGAGCCAAAATCAACAGAGACCAAAAACGCACTGGTTTAATCGATTATTTGCCCTGTTAATCGATTAATAGGTGTGTTAATCGATTATCACAGTGAGCTGATACATAACATGCACTAGTGGAAAAATAGCTTTCTATGATGGGTTTTTATCACGGTCGTAGTCCACCCGTCATAGTATGTGGCGCGGTGGCATTTTTGTAATAAAATCATAAACTTTCTATGTCGGGTAAGTTTTAACCGACATAGTAAGTGGAAAGGTCACTTTCTATGTCGGTTAAATTTTACCCGACATAGAAAGTTAACTTTCTACGTCGGTTAAGATTTACCCGACATAGAAAGTTAACTTTCTATGTCGGGAAACATTTAACCGACATAGAAAGTGAACTTTCTATGTCGGGTAAAATTTACCCGACATAGAAAGTGTCTTTGATGACGGTTGTTAGAGCAACCGACATAGTATCTTTTGTTTTACCCTCCTCCTTCCCTCCATTTCATTTCATCATTTCCCCCATAGCAGAGCTCCCCTGTACGTTTCTCCCTACGCTCCATTTCTTTTCATCAGTTCACCCATAGCAGAGCTCCCCGTTCGCCTGTGTACGTTTCTCCGCACCCACATTTGCTCGTCACGCCACCTGCCAACGCTTCGTGCCGCCTCGCTGCTGCTGGTGCTCGTCGCACGGGATACGTTTCTCCCCACCCGGCTCCGCACGTCACGCCACCTGCCACCTCCGTAGGTCTTCAAGAGGTAAGTTTTCGTGCTTGCTTTAGCCATTGTAGGTTTACGGTATTGAATCTAGTAAGTAATAATGCTTGTCAAGAGAGGAAACATCACGGGTGCCTTTAGCTAATTTAGAGATGTATTGTAAGTAGTTTAGTCATTTGAATGTATTTACGTAGGCATTTGAATGTGTTTCGTGATTTTGATTTTGAAAATTAGATTTGTATTATAATGTAGTTATTTTGAGAGTGGAGTTGGATTTCGTGTAGGCATTATAATGTAGTTATTTCGTGTTTACGTAGCTAATTTGATTTTGAAAATTAGATTTGTAACAATGGATCGGAGTTGGATCAATTATAGACGAACAACAAATGAATATGAGAGTGGAGTAGAACAATTCCTTGAATTTGCTAAGATGAATGTTCAGGATAATGATGGAAGATTCTATTGCCCTTGTGTTAAGCTTGCTTGAATGAGCGAAGATTACCGATTGAAGTTATTCGGGAACATGTTCTTTGTGATGGTTTCCTAAAGAGTTACATAAAGTGGACATGGCATGGTGAATTATTAAACATGCCAAGTGTAGAAGGCAAAGAAGAAGTTGATCTAGAGATGGATGATCAGTTGGAGGAAATGATTCGTGAGCTTGGACAAGATGCCTTCCAACATACACATGTGTACGAGAAGTTGTCCAATGATGCAAAAGAGCCTTTGTATACAAATTGTACTAAGTTCACACGATTGTCGGCGGTACTAAAATTGTTCAATGTGAAGGCAAAGAATGGGTGGACTGATAAAAGTTTCACGAGAATTGCTTGAGTTGTTGAGTGACATGCTCCCTGAAGGTAACACATTGCCAACCCGCAATTATGATGCTAAGAAGATATTGTGTCCAATGGGTATGGAGTACCAAAAAATTCATGCATGTCCAAATGATTGTGTGTTGTACACGAAAGAATTTGAGAAGCGTCACGAATGTCCACAATGCGGGGAATCACGATACAAGAAGAAGGATGGTGATTACGACAATGATATAATGAAGGGTACCCGGCAAAAGTGTTATGGTATCTTCCCATTATTCCAAGGTTGAAACGATTCTTCACTAATGGAAATGATGCAAAGCTCACTAGATGGCATGCGAGATAGTCGTATTAAAGATGGTCAGTTGAGGCATCCGGCAAATGGATTGCAATGGAAAAAATTGATTCCATCTTCCGGAATTTTGGTAATGATCCAAGAAACATTAGGTTTGGACTTGCTACGAGATGGAATGAATCCATATGGAAATTTAAGCGATAAACATAGTTCATGGCCTGTGGTGTTAGTTATTTACAACTTACCTCCAGTGGTTGTGTATGAAACGTAAGTACTTGATGCTATCTTTGATGATCCGGGTCCCGGACAACCTGGAAATGACATTGATGTGTTTTTAAGCCCATTGGTTGAAGAGTTGAAGATGTTGTGGGAGGAAGGTGTTGATGTGTTTGATGGGTACACGGGTGACTTATTCAAGTTGCGTGCAATGTTATTTTGTACAATTAATGACTTTCCGAGCATATGGTAATTTGAGTGGCTACAGCACAAAGGGACATAAAGCTTGCCCGATATGTGAAGAAGACACATGTCACTATCAACTACAACATGGAAGGAAAACAATGTACCTTGGACACCGAAGATTTCTTCATTCAAACCATTCATATCGTAAATTAAAAAAATCATTTAACGGGTGTCAAGAAAATGATGCAGCCCCAACACCTTTAAGTGGGGAAGAAGTATATCAACGAGTAAGTGTGATTTCGTGTGAGTTTGGAAAGACGCAAAAGAAAGCCACAGGTATATGGAAGAAAATGTCAATCCTTTTTGTTCTTCCATATTGGAGGGTTTTTTATGTGAGGCATTGTATAGATGTCATGCATGTAGAGAAAAATGTGTGTGACAGTATCATCGGAACGCTCCTTAACATTCAAGGAAAAACAAAAGATGGTATCAATGCTCGTTTGGACATGGTTGAAATGGGTATAAGAGAACAATTAGCTCCTCAACCTCATGGTAACCGAACATACTTGCCTCCGGCATGTCACACACTTGTCTAAAAAGAGAAAAGAAGTTTTTGTGAGTTTTTACGAGGTGTGAAGGTTCCATTTGGTTACTCTTCCAATGTGAAGAGACTTGTATCTATGAAAGATCTAAAATTGCTTGGGTTAAAATCTCATGATTGTCATGTATTGATGCAACAACTTCTACCTGTGGCTATTCGAGGTATCTTACCGAGACAATGTTAGATATTCCTTAACTCGATTATGCTTTTTTTTTAATGCCATATGTAGTAAAGTTATGGACCTGGATGTTTTGGATCAGTTAGAGAATGAGGCTGCAGTAATATTATGTCAATTTGAGATGTACTTTCCTCCATCATTTTTTGATATTATGGTTCACTTGATTGTTCATCTAGCTAGGGAAGTTAGAATCTGTGGTCCAGTTTTCTTACGATGGATGTACCCTTTTGAGCGATACATGAAAATATTAAAAGGGTATGTGAAGAACCAATATCGTCTGAAGCATCAATTGTTCAAAGATATATTGCGAGAGGAAGCTATTGAGTTTTGCACAAACTACTTATCGAAGTTGAGCCTATAGGGTTACCTAAGACTCGTTACCATGGAATAGGTCTTGGTAGAGGAACTCGAGGTGCAAAAGTTGTGACAATGTGTCGAGATGAAGTACTTCAAGCGCATTTGTACATATTGAATAACGAGTGAAGAAGTCATCCCCTACTTAAGTGCTCATAAAGAGATTGTGAAGCGAAATAATCCACGTATGCCTAAAAAGTGGGTGATCACTGAACACAACAAGAGCTTTTTGAAGTGGTTTAAACAACAAGTTGAAGGTGACATAACGACTTACGATACACTAAAGTGGCTAGGATGTGAGCCAAACTTTGATGTGATATGTTGGGGTGGGTATGATATAAATAACTATTCATTTTATACAAAGGGAGAAGATGAAATAAGCACAATGCAAAATAGTGGAGTCATGGTGGTGGCTGAATCAATGCATTTCTCGAGTTCAAAGGATAAATATCCGATAAGGGCGTCAATGGGCTACTTTGGTGTAATTGAAGAGATTTGGGTAATAGATTACACGATATTCGAGTACCTATTTTTAAATGCAAGTGGGTTGATTTTAATACTGGCATCTTCACCGATGATCTTGGATTTACCTTGGTTAACCTTGAAAATACTCGTTATACAGAAGAACCATTTATCATGGCATCTCGGGCAAAACAAGTGTTTTATGTCACTGATCCCGCTAACAAAGGATGGTCGGTGGTTCTACGAGGAAAACCCATGTATACTTCGATGAGAATGATGAATTAGTACTTGATATACCCGAGACACCATGTTTCTCTTCAAATATGCCAAACTTGAGTGTTAATGTAGAAATAGATGATGTGCATGTCATACGTTATGACCATATGGAAGGATTTTGGGAGAATGTTCCAACTTGATAATGTATGAAATTTTTTTAATGTATTATTTTTTAATGTATACACTTTTTTGTTTATCTTCGATCATATTGTCTAAACTAATAACTATTATTTTTTCTTTGAACACGAGATATGGCAGATTCATCCGGTACCCCTCCTCCTACACGGTCCCCCCTCCTACGAAGGTGGTGATCGAGTCGGCCGTCTACCGGAAAAAGGGTAGGCGTGCTACACGGTTGAGGGAGTTGAATATCGGTCGTAGCTCCGATCGAGAAATTGCCTATCCGAGTTGACATGCAAGCTGGTAGAGCCATTGGAGAGCACGGTGCTAGATTCACTAACTATGTGGCCTTGCTTGGGAGAAGCAAGGTTAGTATTCTTATTGAGGATTGGGACCATGTTCCGGAGACACTGAAGAACCGGATTTGGCGAGTATCCTGGTACCTACTCTTATTTGGCATTTAACATGTATATATATTTAACTTTTTGGGAACTTCATGATTATTTTTATTGTGTAGGTCACATATGATGTCCCTAACACCACTTTGTTGAGGAGAAAGTGGATCTCATATGTTGGGGAGCAGTTGGAGAGGTTTTAAGAGTGATCGACCGGTCGATACATATATGGGGCATTGAGCAACAAGAACCCATGTGACCAATATCGGTTTTTGGATGAGGAGACATGGCGGGCATTTCGGACTCGGCGATTTGACCCTAGGTTTCGGGTTAGCACATTTGTCATTTGTTTGCGGTAATTTTTTTTAAATAGAGGTTTTAAATTTGGTATTTAACATGGAATGCAACGAGGCCAAGAGGCGAAGGCACGGGATATTCGGAGAAAGAATATCCACCCCACGAGTTGTCTCGTGGGGGTTATGAGAAATTGGAGGAGAAGATGATGAAGGAGACTTCTTCAAGTCTACCTTCGAGATGACTCCGTTGTGAGTTACGTCACCCGCCCTTCACGCCATGATAAATGGAAGAGAGCTCGCGAGAACTCATCGGGGAATTACTTATCCGAGCAAACTAATGTTGTTGCTCAACGTATTGTAAGTAACATATCCTAAACTAATTATATATGTTATACTACAATAGGCATTTGTATTTGCTAAAAAATCATTCGTTTGTGTTGTAGGATGAGTTGGTTGAGCGAGCACTCGGGGATCATTCCACCCACATGGCCAGTCGGGATATATTGGCGGTGGCCATTGGTACCCCGAGCATCCTGGACGTGTTCGTGGTGCCTGGACGAGGGGTGGGCATCGAGACGGTACTTTGGTGCCCCACCGTGGCAACTCCTTCTTTGAGGCGAGTTGAATGAGCAAGAGTTTCGAGTCCCTCAAACAACAAATTAGGAAGGAGATTCGAGATGAGGTGTACTCGACTTGAAGGCGAGTTATTGAGCTCAATGCGAGCGGAGTTGGCATGTTTGTCCTCTCAACCTTACGTCCCCGCACGAGAGGCATCCCCGATTCATGTCGGCACAAAGGAGAGTTGTGATGCTCCCGATAGAGGGCGAGAGGTTGCTCCTACCGACACTGCTGACTGTCGGTTGTATGTTGCGGGTCCTCCAGAGCATTTGGTGGCATACGGTACGTATTATATCTTTGACATGTATTTGGTACGGTGTTAAGCATTATATAGTCTAAAATATTTTATCCTTTGTTTACCTTAGGGAAAATGTATGCATTGGGGTCAACCATCCACCACCGAGTATTGGAGATGATATGATAAGAGTGGTGGTTGTAGATGTCCGGGATCTTGCTGCCCCAATCCCTATTCCCACTGAAGAGGTTCAAACGAGTGGGACAGGCACCTGGCCATTTTATCTTATGGCCGGTTTCATTAACAAGACCCATCCCAACACATGCACGAGGTTGATTTATGCATTGAACGATAGTACTTATTATTTTTTGATAGGTTGATGTATATTAATGTTATTGATTTTTGGTACTTGTATAGAAAGAGGTTGAAAAAGCAAAGGAAGTTGTGCATGAATCACCACCACCACCATCACGCTTTACGGCGACTCGGTGCAGCAGCGGCGACTATCGGGACCACTCCCATACGGTTAGATATGCCACCCGAAGTCGTATGCGGGACCAAGACGATCCCTTTTTCTTACTCCAAAGGGATATTTTTGATCTTCTCGCTGGTATCGATATGTTATGTGTATCGGTGTTGCGGCTTTGGGAAATGTAAGTATATTTACATATTTTTTATATTCTCACTGGTACATTATTTTATAACTTTATTTATTTTCAATGTTGAAGGTATTTACATCGTTTGTGTGTTGAGAGGAAGATCTGCTTTCTCTATGGATTTGTTGACCACTGTTGCCATTCGGTCAGTTGGGAATAAAGTCGAAGAGGTGCAAACGTACTTAATAGAGGCATTTCAAGCTGGGGGCAAAGAAGTCTACTTAGCACCTTACTTGCATCGATAAGTATACATCTTATAAATTAATGCACATTTATGTAAAGCTGAAATTTTACTAATATTATTTCAACGTGCGGGGGTCATTGGCGGCTCATAATCATTGTTCCTCGGCAATTTCTTGTGATTCTCTTGTGTTCATTACACAAGAAACCAAATGATTTGGATATTAGAAAGCACATAGACGCGTAAGTTTGGTTTTTTTAATTGTTGTATCATATGTGCACTACTTATACCAAAATTATTTGTCCTTTTGTAGAGCTTTGGAAGCTCACCTAAGGTTGCAAGGCCTTCCATCTCATGCTAGAAAGAAGTTGACGTATATTGCACCAAAGGTGACCAAACACCTCTTACTTGTTGTTCAATTTGTCATTTAAAGTTAATCGACATGTATTTAACTTGTAGTGTCCACGCCAACCGGGAAGCCATGAGTGCGGGTATTATGTGATGAAGCACATGCACACCATCATAGCCAAAAATATTCTTGACACGTGGAGGGAGGTAAATATACTATAATTAAGTCAAATATGCCAATTATGTAAATGATTTCTAAATCTGAAATGTTTCAATATGTAGGAATTTACAGACTCATCTCCAATGAAGATTGAAGTCTTAGACGATATTAGAGAGCAGTGGGCTTCTTTCCTTTTAAGCATTCAATCTTCATAGGAAATTTGACTTGTAACAATTTAGATTGAATTGATTTAAGTTAGGAAATTTACATTCGTTTAAGTAAATGAACTGCTGGAAGCTGGATCTGTCTGTACATATATTGATTTCAATGTGTTTCATATGTACATATTTGTGCACAACAGGATCTCTGTACATGCTTGGATATATATACGTAGCAAATTTATATATGAACTGTGCATATCTGTCTGTACTGGATCTGAGAATATTTGTCTGGAACTGTGATGAATAGGCAGGTCTACTCGAAGAAAGGTAGCATCTCTAAAGAAAATGCAGCTATTTTAAAAAAAAATAACACTTTCTACGTCGGTTATTTCATTAACCGACGTAGAAAGTTTAACATTTTATGTCGGTTATAGGTATAACCGACATTGATAACACATACAATCACGGTTACTGTTAACCGATATAGATACTGGGGTTATAGAAAGTAAGCAAGTAAGACTTTCTATGTCGGTTATCAGTGTTAACCGACATAGAAAGTATTATGACCGATCAGAACCAGTTATGACCGATCAGAATAGCTCATACAAAGTAAGACTTTCTACGTCGGTTCCCTGACTAACCGACGTAGAAAGTCTTCCTATGACCGATCAGAACCAGCTATGATCGATCAGAATAGCTCTATGACCGATCAGAACCAGTTTGACCGATCATAATAGCTCATAGAAAGTAGGGCTTTCTACGTCGGTTCCTAGGAACCGACGTAGAAAGTCTTACTTTCTACGTCGGTTATTAGGAACCGACGTAGAAAGCCCTACTTTCTATGACCCCCGTATCTATGTCGCCGCTTTAACCGACGTAGAAAGCCCATTTTAACCGATGTAAAAAGCCTTTTTTGCAGTAGTGATGGTTTTTCTCACTGTAATAATCGATTATCTGGTGTTTTAATCGATTAAACCCGAGCCTTTTTGATAAATATGAGTTTTTGAAGCTTCTAAAGAGTAGATTATGTATCGGCTATCTTAGACTCTAATATTACAGACTCAAACTCATCAAAACAGAGTTATTACACAATAATACAAGTCTTCAACTCTCTAAGTTCTTTGTTCTTGAATCATCATCAAAATCATCAAGCTTCATGTTCATGTAAGTTCAACATCAAGTCCTTATATGTTCAACAAGGGAGGTATTTAGGACATGCAAGTAAGAATGCAGTAGATGAAAGATGTTTTATCTAATTTGAACTTAATTATAAACAGAGGTTTCGACAAGGTCACTGATAGAATTAATCATTTGGAAGAACGATGACTTTCAGAATTCCTTTACATAAATTTTATCATCTATTTGTTACTCTCCATCAATATTTAATATGATGTATGACTATCGAATTCTTACACCAAATTTTAATATTTTTCTTTTAATTTTTTAATTATTTCTAATTTTCCTTTTTATTATTTCACAATTTAGTATGTAATTTATTTTATGAAAATTCATTCTTAATATTTTATTTAACATACACAAAAACAATTTAGTTAACTAATCATGCAAATTTGTATTGAATTACAATTTACAGTGATCTCATTTTACAATTATTTAACTCCATAATTGATTTAATTTTATTAATTTCTAGCATAGATAATTATATGTTATTTATTTTCATCAAAATAATACATTTTTTTAACAAAATACTACAAAATTAATTTAAATTTACTTGAAACAACCATATTTTAACTTAAAATAAATTTATCAATTAAAAGTACAATTTTATTTTATTTAAAGTAATCGTCCAAAATTTAATTGAAATTAATCTTCACCAATTGAATTCTATTGTAATATAATTTCATTAATTAAAAATTTTATATTTTAATTAATAACTCATATTTCATTTTAATATAATTTACACTAATTATATTTTATTTTAAATTACTTTTTTAAGACAAAGGTAAAATTGTAATCTTACAATTTTATCAATTAAAATATATTTTAATCAATCAAAACAATCACATTACTCACAAATTTTCACAAACTTTCTTTTCATTTTCTTTTGTTTCTCACCAATTTTTCCCTAATCACAACGATCGTATTTTTATCTCTCTTTTTCCTCAAATCCACCTATTTTCACTCTTTTCAAATTCATCTTCGAACCTAACACAATATAAGATCTTATCATGATTTTATTATTAAATAGAAGTAGTTACTTTTAACATTTATTCTTAAACCAACGTATTGGACGTTAACGAAAGTTAAATTAATGTTTCAAGTCTTTCAAAATCCATCTCCATTATCGGAACATGATATAACACAAATTAAAAAACAAATGACAAGATTTTTAATTCAAAATTTTTAGTACTTAGTTTGTAGGTTGTAATTTGTACTGTATCATAAAATTTATTATTTAAGGAATAGTTTAGCTTTTAAGTAGTTTAGTTCTTGTAACTAGTTTAACTTTTAAGTATATTAGTTTTTAAGAAGTTTAGCTTTTACCTTTTATACAACAAATATAAAGTGTTATATAGAGTTGTACATTGTATTGTTATATTCTAGATTATTTTGTCACTAAATTATTTGAATATGGATTATTTATATTAAAAATATATAAGTAGGTTTTGGTGGTAAGTCCGATCAAAATAAAAACTAAAATTGTGAAAAAAAGCGAAATTTACATCAAATATGTTAATATCTAAGTAAATTTTATCCTATTTTATAATTTTTTAAACTTATTTACATTTATTTTTTTATTTATTCGACATAAATTATCATCGATTAGCTATGATATACATAAATTTACCTTAATTATTTTATCCAACATAAATTTACAATTTTTTATATATAAATCATTTAGAAAAGTTAAAACAATGTACATAAAAATATCTTGTCTAGTAGGATGCGCTTATGACCCGTATTTGTAATAGATCAGGCTTTGAAAGATTAGCGTATGTCCCTATATTCTTTTTTTTCTTTTTTTTTCTAATCTTAGTCAAAATAACATACCTAAAAAATCTCACATACTCTTAATAACTAAACTATATTGGTACTAAGTCAGGTTTGAAAGATTAACGTATGTCACTATATTCGATTGGTCTTTTTTATGTTAACATTGGTTCAACTTTGATATACTTTTGTACAAAATAATTCGGTACAAGACAATTTAATGCTATTAACTACATTAACTAATTTTCGTAATTATGAAATGACGGATTAGTTAATTAGATGTTATAATTATAATTAAACCAAATTTTGGGAAATCAAAACATTAAACTTGCTCGCAGATTGCCTAACAATACTTTCTCTTCTCTGTTGTGTTTTTAATCTTTTTCTGTTTATCTGTGCTTGCAAAATTTAAAATTATATCAATTACTTTTCTATAATATATGCTTTTGTTGTAAAATTGAAGCGAAAGAAATAATAAAATAAGAATTTCATGACTATGTTATTTGGATAAAACACTTATTACTTCGTATTTATTAGAAACATACCAGCAAAAAGAAAAGATTCTATGACTAGTGAGAACAAGTGTGCAATGACGAGTTTAATGTTAACCAATGATTAACCTCAATGGTTACTCAGCAAATATAGACTTACTTGATACATTTGCCTCAGGCAAGTTTTGAAACAAACCCCTTCTCAAAACCCAATCTTCTATCATAGCTTGAGAATTTAGAGACTGGTCTGTAGGCAAAAGATGTCCAGCTCCCAAAACCACAACATTGGTCAGAGACTTCCAATTTTGTACATACCCGGCAAGCTCACCATTCACTTTCCATATCTTCCTTTCTGCATTTAGAAACTCCACAATCCCTTCCCATTTCATTGTCTTCACCCAAACCTCTGTTTGGACCACACCATCCATCAAATCATATTCACCTTGATATAGCAACACCCTGCTCCTCCTCACCAAGTATTCCACCATATGTTTCACACTTTTCATCACATCAGCGTGTAATGCAGCTCCAACAACATCACTACATGTCTCATACACAAATGATTCATTGACCCCCAAGGCCTTCTTCACCTCCGCAATGTTCAAGAATCGTTCAACCAAATCCTCCTCGTACGGAGCATTTCTAGTATAGTCATACAAAGTAGCCAACCCTGTCATGTTCTGCAACATTTCCAGCACTTTGCCTCTAGCATCCGTTGCTTCACTCCAATTCCCCATTTGGATCAACCCAACTACTTCCAACTGAGCTTTTTCCAACTCATTCTTCTGCCTCTCATTGATCAATCCAGTATAATAAGCATTCACAGCATGAGTAGCCACTTGATTTTCCGGGTCTGTTAACCCATCCCCAATAGCCACACCAGCTAAATTCACTCTTTCAGAAGCCTCCAAGTTTGCATTTTTCTCCAATATATAGTACCCAATTGCTGGTACGTACTTGCCAGAATAGCTTTCCCCAGTAATATAAATAGGGCGATGCTTGAAAACAGGATCAAGTTGAACAAACTTGGTTATAGCAGCAAAGAGGTGTTTGGCAACGGCGTTTTGATCTTTTGGAATCTCTTCTGGGGTTGAGAAAACACTGAAGCCAGATCCAATGGGACTATCAAGAAAAAGAAGGCCAAATATTCTGTTCCAAGAACCAGGGTTGCGTTGAAGGGTGAGGGATTGGGTGACGCGCCAAGGTCCAAGCTCGTAGAAATTGCCAATCATGGAAGAGCAACCAGGGCCACCTTGGAGCCAAATAAGAAGCGGGGTTTGGGAGAGAGGTAAAGTGGAGTTCTGGGCTTCATAGAAGGCGTAGAAAATTGCAGAAGTGGAAGTGGGGGTGATTGGAAGGTAACCATACTTGGTGGGGAGGGCTTCTTTGGGGAATGAATGGGTTGATTGTGATGAAAATAGGGGAAAATGAACGAAAGAGAAGCAGAGGAACAAAAGAGAGAAGGATACATTTGAGGCCATGGAAGGAGGCCTCTGTCTCTGTCTCAGTCTCAGTCTCAGCAGGGTAGTGTTTATTGATGATAAAAGCTACCGAATGGCTAATAAAGGATGAGACAGAAATCTTAAAAGTAAATAAATAAAGATGTCACAAAACAAGTAAATAATTTAAAATTTCAATCATGTTATGCGAGGGATTTTTATCTATTTTTTTCTCCTTCTCTGACACTAATGGGAAATCCTAAGAATAAGAAGAAAAATAATAGGAGACAGAGAGGTTGATGAATTTTCAGTTTTTAATTTCTAGGTTTTCTTAAGAAAGAGGTGAGACTCCCTGGGTCAACGGATTGAAGGATTGGGTGTGCTCTGTATGGTGCAGGAAGAAAGATGGTAGAACTTGCAGTTTTTCCAATTTGTTTTATAACCAATATTTTAAAATTAGACAAGTCGGTTAACGGTGAATATATGAGAAAGATGGTACAACTTGCAGTTTTTTCATTTTTTTTTTCTATCTCATTGTATAAGCAATATTTTAAAATTAGACAAGTTGCTTAACGGATGAATATATGAGATTAAAGTTTTAAAGATTCTGTATTTAATAAAATAATATTTTAAAATATAATACACATAATAAATTTATTAATAATAATATTTTTATAAAATAATAATAATAAAAATTACTATCATAATTATAATAAAAATTATAAATATAAATATATTAAAAAATATAAAATGAATAATTATTAAAATAATTATATTTGATTTAAAGTTAAAATAATTAATATAAGATAAAAAAATTTAAATATATTATATTTTATAAAAAAATTAATTTTAAATATTTTTTATTACTACAGGTTCCACCAAAAGATTTACTTTTTTTTAATTTAATTATTTAAAAATAACCGAACGATTTCTAATCTGATTTTCCAATAAATTGATCAAATTTTCAAAACAGTTCGCTAGCAGAAAATATTTTTCCAGTCCATCTTATAAATAAGTTATTTAATTAACTGTGAAAATTTGAAGCCAGGTTTCACTTTTTTTTATTGGACTAATTTATTGATTCTAAAAAAATTTCTTAAATCAATTATTTTAGAAAAAAATATTTTTATTTATTACAAATAAAATACATAAATTGACTTACTTTATTAGATGAATTTTTTTTTTACCTATTCTTAAAATGAACATATTAGATAAATATATAAAAAATATAAATTGACTCATTTTATTAGATGGATATTTTTTTTAAAATAAATGAAAACAAACTTACACATTATCTCTCCTTTCTACTGTGAAAGGTTTAGGAAATATGATATTTTAAGTAATAGTATATCAAAATAAGTTATAGTGTGGTGATTAATTTAAAATATATTGTATCAAAATTTTAATGAAAACGTGAGTAAATTTAACCAAATAAATATATCATTTAAAAGTAATGGATATAAAATATTTATAAAGTTAATGAAGTTACATCCTTAATAGATTTTATATGTAATTCAATATATATTTAGTATTATTAATTATATTGACATTTCTTTTAATCTCTTTGAATGATGATATGGTTTAGAAGAGAAATCCATTATACAAATTAATTTTCAACTACATTTTATCTATGAATCTTATTGATAAGGTTTTTGACAAAAAAATTGATATTTTATATAATAATTCCTTCATTGTTCAACAATCAGAGATTTTTCTATTATTTTACATTTTAAACTTTGGTGTACAAGATATTTTGGTGAATAAGACATTTTAACTTGGAATTATAAATGATTATTTCTTATAAATAAAATAAAAAATAATATTTTTTTATAATTTATTAAAGTTTTATAAAGTTCACAAATGAGGCTTGTTTAATCAACTTATTCATTTATAAATGTAAATGAAGGTAATACATGTCTAAATTCATGATATTTATATATATAGGAAATGATTTTTATATTAATAAGTATTACGATAACAAGACACGATAAATATACATAATTACACATAATATTATATTAAATGTCTAATAATTAATATTAAAATCAGTATAATTTATAATTTAAAATATCTCCGTAAGAATCTTATAAATAAGACTATATTTCATTTTAATTAATAGATTTCTTTATTTTTTTTTCTTTTCTTACAAACTTAGATTTTAGAATGTATTTGTAAATAAACTTTAATCTTTAGTAAAATTCGAGCTATTATATTCCAAAACAATAATAGTCCAAACTAACATACTTATCGTAATTTTTAAATAAGAATAATTATTATTATAATACTATCCTCCTATCTTTAAATATATATATATATATATATATATATATATATATAAACTAATTATTTTTATGTTATTATTCTAGAATATTAATAAATATGAAATATATAATTTATAAAAAATTAATAAATTAATTTTTATTTAATGAGTATAAAGTAATAAATTTTTTATTATTAATTTTTGTCAACATTTTAAAATAAAATTATTTATTTACATAAATTTTGATATATAATAAATAAAAATAATAAAATTTAAAATATAATAAAATCTAGTAAAAATTAAAAAAATAAAATATTATTAAGATGATACAAAATATTAAAAAAATAAAAAGAAATATGCAAAATAAGGAAACTGGAACGGGCGATTCCATTCGAAACAGACTTTTTTAAATCTAAAAAACTTCAACTCACATCCAGTTAATTTGATTTTCTCCATCTAACTCCGTGACACGAGTTTAATTGTCTTCCGAAGTTTATATTGATTACTTAACATATTGATTACTTAACAAATGAAAACAATTGTGCAATGACCGAGTCTCATGTAAACCAGGATTAATCTCAGTGGTTATTCAACAAATATAGACTTACTTGATACATTCGCCTCATAGAAGTTTTGAAACAAACCCCTTTCCAAAACCCAATCTTCTATCATAGCTTGAGAATTAAGAGGCTGGTCAGGAGGCACAAGATGTCCAGCTCCCAAAACCACAACATTGGTGAGAGACTTCCATTTTTGTACATACCCTGCAAGCTCTCCATTCACCTTCCATATCTTCCTTTCAGCATTCAGAAACTCCACAATCCCTTCCCATTTCATTGTCTTCACCCAAACCTCTGCTTCGACCACACCAAACACCAAATCATAGTAACCTTGATATAGCAACACCCTGCTCCTCCTCACCAAGTATTCCACCATATGTTTCACACTTTTCATCATTTCAGCGTGTAATGCTGCCTTAACAACTTCACTACGTGTCTCAAACACAAACGATTGGTTGACCCCCAAGGCCTTCTTCACCTCCGCAATGTTCAAGAATCGTCCAACCAAATTCTCTTACTGGGCCTTCCTTGTATAGTCAAGCAAAGTAGCCAACCCTGTCATGTTCTGCAACATTTCCATTACTTTGCCTCTCGCATCTGCTGCTTCATTCCAATTTTTCATTTGGGTCAACCCAACTGCCTTCAATTGAGCTTTTTCCAACTCATTCTTCTGTCTCTCGTTGATAAATCCAGCATAATAAGCATGCACAGCATGAGTAGCCGATTCAGTTTCGGGGTCAATCATCCCATTCCCAATAGCCACACCAGCCAAATTCACTCTTTCAGAAGCCTCCAAGTTTGCATTTTTCTCCAATATATAGTACCCAATTGTAGGTATGTACTTGCCAGCATAACTTTCCCCAGCAATATAAATAGGGCGATGCTTGAAAACAGGATCAAGTTGAACAAACCTGGTTATGGCAGCAAAAAGATGCTTTGCTACGCCGTTTATATCTTTCGGGATCTCTTCCGGAGTTGAGGCCACACTGAAGCCAGTTCCAATGGGACTGTGGAGAAAAAGAAGGCCACAAATTCTATTCCAGGCACCATGGTTGGGTTCAAGGGTGAGAGATTGAGTGACGAGCCAGGGTCCAAGCTCGTAGAAGTTACCAAACATGGAGGAGGTGCCAGGGCCACCTTGGAGCCAAATGAGAAGTGAGGTTTGGGAGAGAGGTAAAGTTGAGTTCTGGGCTTCATAGAAGGCGTAGAAAATTGCAGAAGTGGAAGTGGGTATAATTGGAAGGTAACCATACTTGCTGGGGAGGGTTTCTTTGGGGAATGGATGGGTTGATTGTGATGAAAATAGTGGGAAATGAAAGAAAGTGAAGGAGAGGAACAAAAGAGAGAAGGATATTGTGGAGGCCATGGAAGGTCTATGTCTGTGTCTCCACCAGTCTCAGTAGGGCGTTGTGTGGCCGTGAGAGGTTTTCGTTGATTATAATAGTTAATAAATATTGACATAGTATTATTAAAAATAAATTAATAAAGCTGTCACAACAAAAAAAAGTAAATAAATCAAAATTATTATCGTGTTTGACTAGGGATTAATTTAATTTAATCTCCGTCTTTTTTGACATTTGGAAATGGTTGGAAGAAGAATAATTAGGTAGGAGTTAGAGTTTTATTTTATTTACGAATTCGTATCATGTTTTATTTTTACTATTTATTTTAGAATTTTAACTATTATTTTATATTACAATAAACTAAATAATTATATTATATTGATAAATAACATTAAATACTTATTAATAATAAATAATTATATTATATTAGTAAATTTAAAATTAAAACATTTAAATTTTAAATAAATTTCAAAGTGATATTATTATCATTTATTTAATATTAATATAAAATAGTAAAAATTCTAAAATTATAACTTTAAAATATTAAGAAAATGTCAGAACGGGAAATTGAACTATCAAAATTTTACTTAATACGCCCTCAATTCATACCGTGATTTTTTTTTTGTATTTTTAGTTTTTTTTGGGATTTATTTATTTATTATTATATTACAAATAGATTAAATAATTATATTATATTTAAAATTAAATTCACTAATATAAAAAATTAAATAATAATTATTAATATAACACTATTATATCAGTAATGTGAAATCTGAATTAGTTAAACTTTTGATAACATTTAAAATATTATTATAAATATTAAATAATTATATTATTATTAAATAACTTTATTATTAAGGAATTAAAATGTAATTATTTAAAAACTTAAATAAAAATAAAAATAACTATAATATTAATAATTAATTAATATTAATATTAATATAAAATGTAAAAATATTAAATTATAGTTTTTAAATTATTGAAAACCTATGAATATTTTTTAAAATTTTTATAAAATTATTATTATTTTATATATTTTTTTACGTTATGATACAAAAAAAATTATAACCACTAAGATGTTATATATATATATATATATATATATATATATATATATATATATATATATATATATATATCATATAGTTTGTTATAGTTTTGAAATAAGAAACTTAAATATTATTAACCTTTTTCATTTTAATCAGTTCAACAAATAAATTAGTGGATATTTAATTATTTAATATTTTATGAATCTTGCATGGGAAAGTTATCTTCCAGTAATTTTAACAAGATCTGCATCACAAAATGGATTAGATTAGATTTAATAGATTCCATGGGTCAGTAATTTTAGTTTATTTTGAAATAGGTTATATTTAACCTGTCAATCGATGGATCAAGTGTGGATCGATGGTAGACGGTAGAGTGGTCTACCTTAAAAAGTATTTATATAAAATTTAAATAAAAAATTTATATATAATTATTGAAATAGGTAAGTATAATATTATAATTTAAATTATAAATATTAATGAATTAAAATTAAATTATTTATTATAATTAATTAATTTAATACATAAATATAATGATTTTTTAACTTTTTTTATAAAAATATTAATTACTAAATAAAAATTTAAAAATTATATGTATAATTAAAAATGTATTTAAAAAAAATATTAGGAGTTGACATACTACAAACTAGGGTCTCACTGTGATAAATCAATCTTATTTTTTGGCGAACTTGATACGTGGCGAAACAAAACGAATGGACTGATATGTTTGCTGAAATAATAAGTTTTCCAATAAGTGGGATAATACTCACATATTCCTTGATTGTAAAATATCCCATTTTATAGACTTAAAGGAATCCTATTATACACCTTTGAATTGTGTATCTTAAATTCCAGTCCGACTATAGTACATGGACGTGAAATTAATCATTTATATATATATATATATATATATATATATATATATATATATATATTTATTGTAGTATTATTAATAACTATAAATGTAGGATTCACTACTGGTCCTTAGAAAAATCATTTTAAATTTGTTTATTGTTCCTAATAGCAAATCATACGCGACTGATTTATTCTATCATTTTTCGGTACCAATGATGAACTAACGATATCACATCATTGCATAAAAATTGAAGATGTATAATATGTGATTAGTTGGGGAAAAAGATACGAACCCCACTTATGATTCGAAGTAGAAACATTTTTCCATGAAAAATAAATGTCTTTTGGGTTAAATTTCAATGTGAAACAAGTATTAAATTTGAATAAATATTTTGCTATGACTTTAAGTTAACGATATTTCCTTTTATCTGTCATTTTATTTTCAATACTTTTTCCCTACAAAAAGTAGGGTTTTCACTTGATGAAAATTAATTACATCTCTTCTGTTTGTTTGATCCTTCATTCATTTAGTTGCATTTCACAATAAGTAAGAAAACATTTTTTTTTCAACAGGGGTGGCATGTGATGTCATCGCCACCATGATATTTTTATTTATTTATTAAAATTATATATATATAAATATTTAAAATATTTTTACTTTAAAAAATATTAGATTGACTCCCTATTTTTTTATTCTTCCTTTTTTTCCTTTAAAAAAATGAGACATTATGTAATAATAAAAAATATAATATTGAATACAAAATATAAGATAATTAATAATAAATAAAAGATAATTAATAAGATAATATATAATTAATTAATTAATTAAATAAAATAATTTTAATAAATTTGGATCGGATACATATATAAACCCACAAGTTCTGAGGTTGAATACTTTTAAGAATAAAAGTCAAATGAGTTTAAGGTTAACTTGATTATTTCATCGTGTAGATGAATAATGTTTAGTTTGAACGTGTTTATCTTATCAACCATTATTTAGTTATACCAAAATATATTCGTGAGATTTACTCAGTAGAGCCTATTCAATTGTCATGCAAAGATATTGGGTCAAAAACTTTAGGCAAAGGAGAGAGAAGTTGAATAAGGCTTCCATCGACCCCTCAGTTTAAGAAGATCATCTTGAGAAGATCAAAACATCGTCGATCATTTTGCATGTTCATATATTATGATTATGAAGTCATAAATCGTCTCGTTCATATATTGTGTAATTGTTAGTAAATTATGCAAATGGTTTACTTGTGACTCCGATTAGCATTTTTAATATGCAAATTTTGATAACCCATATACTTGAGTAAGACATGCATATATTATGTGGTCTGGAGTAAGGTAGATGCAGGTTTTGATAACTAGTATACCTAAGTAAAGTATGCATATCTTTTGTGACCCCAAGTAAGGTAGATGCATGTTTTGATCATTCGTATATTGGGCTAAGATATGCGCAACTTGTATGATCTCGAGTAAAGTACGTATAATTCATGTGACCTTGAGTAAAGTAGATATAAGTTTTGATAACTCATATAGCTGAGTAAGGTATGTATTAATCGTGTAATCCCGAGTAAGGTAGATACTAATTTTGATAACTGATATACCTGAGTAAGGTATGTATAACTCGTATGACCCCAAGTAAAATAGATGCATGTTTTTATAACTCATATACCGGAGTAAGGTATGCATAACTCGTGTGATCCTGAGTAAGGTATATATGACTTGTGTGACCTTGAGTAAGGTAGATGCAGGTTTTGATGACTCATATACCTGCGTAAAGTATGTATAACTCATGTGACTCTGAGCAAGGTAGATGTAAGTTTTGATAATTCATATACCTGAGCAAGGTATGTATAACTTGTATGATCCCGAGTAAGGTAGATGCAAGTTTTGATAACTCCTATACTTAAGTAAGATATATATAACTCATGTAACCCCGAGTAAGGTAGATACAAGTTTTGATAACTCATATACCTAAGTAAGGTATGTATAACTCATGTGACCCCGAGTAAGATAGATGCAAGTTTTGATAACTCGTATACCGAAGTTAGATATGCATAACCTGTGTGACCCCGAGTAAGATATGCATAACTCGTATGACCTCGAGTGAGGTATGTATGGCTCATGTGACCCCAAGTAAGTTAGATGCAAGTTTTGATAACATATACCTGAGTAAGGTATGTATAACTCGTATGACCCCAAGTAAGGTAAATGCAATGTTTGATAACTCATATACTTGAGTAAGGTATGTATAACTCATGTAACCCTGAGTAAGGTAGATGTAGGTTTTGATAGCTCATATACCTTAGTAAGGTACATATAACTTGTGTAACCCTAAGTAAGGTATAATTTTTATACTTGTGTGACCTTAAGTAAGGTATAAATTTTATACTCGTGTGACCTCAAATAAGGTATAATGTAAATAAATTTTACAACTCTGAGTCATTGCTAATGAAGTGTGTAAAAGAACCAAATCGGATAAGTTCCTTGATTATATCTTTGACTCGTTGCACTAATTGGTGATATGCCCATAATTTTGATGAAAATGGCGGTACTTGGTCGTATCAACATGAGCCGAAGATTATAGAGGTGGTGATGCACACACCAATTCAAGTTTGAAAGCCTCTTGCAATATGTGTTGTGTAATGTTCATACTTAGTTGTTCTAGATTTGTTTGAGGATTGAGACAAGTAGGTATGAGGAGAGGTGTCTTTCCTATTTTTAAATTTGATATCGTTGTCGTCCATGCAAATATAATTATTTGCTCGAGCATGTAGCTCACCAAGGGATTTCGGTCAAAAAGAAAAATAACTATCAATCAAAGGTTCGAGTTGTAAAGCAACTTGTATTACATGTAAAGGAACAATGGGGTGCAAATTCGATATGAAATTAGATACTTTAATGAATCATTCCATGAAACTGTAGAGGGATTAACACTCGCCCTATTTCAGACTTTCTAAAGTCACCAAAGTGGCTTTGTGCATATTATTAACTGCAAATGAGTGGCAAATATACTTGGGAGTTGAGGGTGGTCATGCCCCCTCCCCTAAAAAATAATAATTTGCAACTTACATATATATATATATATATATATATATATATATATATATATATATATATATATATATTTATAATTTTGACTCTACCAAATATAATGATCATTAAATATATCTTCTTGTATTTATGTATAATTTTGTCCTTTTATCTTCTTTTACCTTTTCATATTTATTTTTTATTTATTAATAATATATTATTTAACCTCCAAAATCAATGGTCAAGATCTATCACTGCTGCAAACCTAACTCGAAACCTTTTTACTAACATGTAGTGTGAATTGATAGAGTTATATGGTAAAGAGTTTTACCATCATAAGGTGATCCTCGTAATGTGGTAGGAAAGACTCAACATAGAACTGCTCCACTATTAGTATACAAATTTACTTGTATTGTGTACATTGTTAAATGTTCTATTGGATCTATTGAATCATCGTACTTCTCTAACATGTGTGGTTTCTAGTTAATTGGGAAAGGGGTTACCATGATTTCTGGAATGAATGCATGATTGTTATCTTTCTCTCGAATTTCGATTCTTCTTATATACTGGGAGTGAGTGGAACCTCATTGAGTCATGTCGTCGTGTCGAACCTTATAGGGTCTTGTTATTATGTCAGACCTCACAAGATCATCGTGTTGGACCTCATTAGGTAAAGTAGATGCAGGTTTTGAGACTCATATACTTAAGTAAGGTATGTATAACTCGTGTAACCCTGAGTAAGGTAGATGTAAGTTTTGATAACTCATATACTTGAGCAAGATATGTATAACTTGTATGACCCCGAGTAAGGTAGATGCAAGTTTTAATAACTCTTATACCTAAGTAAGGTATGTATAGCTCGTGTGACCCCGAGTAAGGTAGATACAAGTTTTGATAACTCGTATACTTGAGTAAGGTATGTATAACTCATGTGACCCTGAGTAAGATAGATGCAAGTTTTGATAATTCGTATACCAGAGTTAGATATGCATAGCTCGTGTGATCCTGAGTAAGTTAGATGTAAGTTTTGATAACTCATATACCTGAATAAGGTATGTATAACTCATGTGACTCCAAGTAAGGTAAATGCAAGGTTTGATAACTCATATACCTGAGTAAGGTATGTATAACTCATGTAACCTCGAGTAAGGTATATGTAAGTTTTGATAGCTCATATACCTGAGTAAGGTATGTATAACTCATGTAACCCTGAGGAAGGTAGATGCAAGTTTTCATAGCTCATATACCTAAGTAAGGTATGTATAACTCGTATAACCCTAAGTAAGATATAATTTTTATACTTGTGTGACCCTAAGATATAAATTTTATACTCGTGTGACCCCAAATAAGGTATAATGTATATAAATTTTACAATTTTGTGTCATTACGAATGAAGTGTGTCAGAGAACCAAATCAGATAAGTTCCTCGATTATATCTTTGACTCGTTGCATTGATTGGTGATATGCCCGTAATTTTAATGAAAATGATGGTACTTTGTGGTATCAGCATGAGCCGAAGATGGTAGAGGTAGTGGTACACACACCAATTCAAGTTAGAAAGCCCCTTGCAAGATGTGTTCGTATAATATTCATACTTTGTTGTCCTAGATTTTTTAGAGGATTGGGTGGAGTAGGTATGAGGAGAGGTGTCTTTCCTATTTTTAAATTTGACATTGTTGTCGTTCATGCGAATATAATTAATTGCTTGAGCGTGCATATCACCAATGGATTTCAGTTAAAAAGTCAAATAACTATCAATCAAAGGTTCAGGTTGTAAAACGACTTGTATTATGTGTAAGGCAACAATGGGGTGCAAATTCAGTATGAAGTTTGATACTTTGACGAATCATTCCATGAAATTGCAGAAGGATTAACACTCGCCCTGTTTCACACTTTCTAAAGTCACCGAAGTGGCTTCGTGCATATTACTAGTTGCATACCAGTGACAGATATTCTTTTGGAGTTGAGGGTGGTCATGCCCCCCTAAAAAAAGTTTTATAACTTACCTATATATTTATGATTTTTGGGTCCACCAAACTTAATGATCATTAAATATACTTTCTTATATATTTATAATTTTGTCCTCTCACCTTTAATTATCTTTTACTTTTTAATATTTATTTATTATTTATTAATAATATATTATTTGACCCCCCAAAATCAATATATGATAAAAAGTTTTATCATCGTAAGGTTGGTCCTAACAATGTGGTAGGAAACACTCAACATAGGACCGCTCCACTGTTAGCATACAAATTTACATGTGTGTGTGTATATTGTTAAATGTTCTTTTGGATCTATTGAGTCATTATACTTCTCTAATATGAGTGGTTTCTAGTTAGTTAGAAAAAGGGTTACCATGATTCTTGGAATAAACGCATGATCGTTATCTTCTTCACTAATTTTGATTCTTCGTATATAATGGGAGTGATGGGACCTCATTGGGTCATGTTGTCGTGTCGGACCTCATAGGGTCATGTTATTGTGTCGAACCTCACAAGATCATCGTGTTGGACCTCACAAGGTCGGACCTCACTTGATTATGTCATCTGTTGGATCTCACAAGGTCATCGTGTTAGACTTCACAAAATCATTGTGTCAGTCAAAACCTTAAGATAAATTTGCATAATGTCAAAATAGATCAAAATCAATTAACAATTATCCGTAAATATAATTTTAATGTCACAAATATAGTTTTAATATGGTTCAAATTCAAAACATAATAACATAAATATTTAAGTAAATATCTTATTTATTAATTTTACATTTATTTAATAGTAAACAATAGTATATATAAAGTAATAATAGTTTTTATTAATAGAAAAAATTAGTGTTATTTCTTACTGGAAAAGAAAAAATAACATTTCAAGTATATACTATTAGTGTATGTTTTTTCTATAAGATTATTTTTGAAAATATATTACTCTTTTCTTTTTTTTAGTGAAAGATATTGTTAAAAGAACAAAAATATGATATTTTTTATAAAAATTATAACATATTAATACTTTTCATTAAATTAATACTTTTCATTAATAATAATAATAAATAAATAAATAACCAAAAAAAATCAATCTTATAAATTGTTGGTAATGCTTACGTACGTTCGTGAAAACCTCATGCTTGAACCTATGGAAGTATGTAATCTTACAATCATTTCTAGATTAATTACTTAAGTCATTATCAATCAAATAAAATATTTATTATGATGTTTTCTTTTTTGGTAGTATTCTCCTTAGTTATTATTTTCTCAGGAAGGTTTCTCTTTCCTCTTATTTTTTTTATTTTTTTCTTTTTTGTTGTTATAAGAAACACTTTACCGTTCTCCACATACGATATCAAATGTTATTGTTAATAATCTTTAAAACTTTGATTAACTATGATTCAATTAAAAAATGTGGCTGAAATCTAATCCTAATACCTTTTTAATGAGTTATTCTTTTTTAGATTTAAAATCCCTAGATCAAGATCCAATTATTATATTCATTAAACAATTTGATTCTCATTATCCTATATTTATGATAATAAACTATGATTATAGATAAAAATTTTAAAATTACATTTTCTTAAAGAACTTTCTTTATAGCCGATGCGAAGATTAAGTAACGTAAAAAGAACATTTTGTTGGAAAAATTTGGGTCATGTATATATATGTATCATATATATACATGACCCAAATTTTTCCAACAATCTCCCACTGGTCACAAATATATATGTCCTTACAACCTTACAAATGTATTAGACTTTATGAGCTCAAAATTGTCATTATATTCCTTTAGCATACTCCAAAAGTCCTGTCCATTAATCATATCAGAATATAGAACCAAACCAGCTTTTCATTGCATCATCGCAACTAAAACCAACAATGATTACTCATCCTAACATAACCAAATGACATGGATTCATCATGAAATGTGTAGCATGAAAAATTACGTGAAGGTGATCTGTACATGTCTATTTTCAACTGGTCCAAACTTTAACTTATTGAGATCGATATAATATCCTTAATGTACAAAGTGTAATGAATGAACGAAAAAACCGCATATCTATAGATAACCAAATATGTCCAAAAAACAATGTATACATATATGAAATTAAACATAGAACATAAAATATATGAAAGTGACTAACTCCCACTAAACCACAAATTCATCAAACTGTAAAACACCCATGTGAGCAAAATGCTCATGAAAGACCTTGGGCGGAAGTCCTTTAGTCAGAGGATCTGGTATCATGGAGTTTGTCCTTAAGTGTTCTATGAAAATCTGTCCACTTTGTACTCTTTCCTTAACAATACAACTGATTTATTGTCACAATATAACTTGAGTGGTCTTTCAATGCCTTTCACAATTTGCAGCCCTGTGACAAAATTTCTCAGCCATATTCCATGATTTGATGCCTCATAGCATGTTACAAATTCTTGACATCCTACAAAATCTGAGTCAGAAAACCCAGCAATCTCCAACTGGTCTGACCTCCTATATGTGAGCATATAATCTTTTGTTCTCTTTAAATATCTTATGACCATTTTTGCTGCTTTTCAATGGTCTATTCCTGGATTGCTTAAATATCTGCCTAGAACCCCAACTATATATGCTATGTCTGGATGCGTACATACTTGGGCATAGATCAAACTCCCTACAACTGATGCATAGGGAATCTTTTGCATTTCCTCAATTTTCAAATTCCCTTTGGGCACTGATTGAGACTAAACTTGTCTCCCTTTAAACTTGTGATACATACAATCATCAACAATATTCATCTTGAAGCCAAATGAGTTTCATACCTTTTGGTAATGTGACAAGTTCCCAAACCTTATTGTCTTGCATGGACTTATACTTATCCTATTGCTTCAATCCACTTTTGAGAGTTAGAACCTTGTATAGCTTGACGGAAGTTAACTGGATCATATTCCATTATATCATTATTTTCCTCATGTTCCTGAAGAAATACCATGTAATCATCCGAAATAGCACTTCTTCTTTCTCTAGTGGATCTCTGCAAAGTTATTAGTTCATGATGCACAAGTTCTTGAGGATCTTGAGTTTGTTCTTTATGAACAACCAAATCATCTTGAGTAAGGGGTTCATCAACAATGCCTTGTGGAGGTTCCGAACTTACTTTATCAAAAGTAACTATTTGAATCGGTTATGAAATTGTTACCGATTCTTCCTCCAAGATGAAGTTCTTAATCTTATTCTTCCCCTCAAACTCAATATCCTCAAAGAACGTAGCAGTTCCCGTCTCAAAAATTGTCTTTAATGTGAGATCATAAAATTTATATCCCTTGGATCTTTCAGCATAACCAATAAAATAACTACTTACTGTTCAAGAGTCCAATTTGTTTTTCATTTGGCTTATAAGGCCTTGCCTTAGCTGGACAATCCCACACATGGAAATGCTTCAGACTAGGCTGTCGCCCAGTCCAAAGCTCATAAGATGTTTTGGTAGCTGCTTTAGTTGGTACTCTGTTTAGAATATAAGTTGTCGTATTTAGTGTCTCTCCCCAAAGTGATTCCAGTAAGGTGGAATGACAAATCATACTCTCTACCATATCTTTAAGAGTGTAACACAAGCTCAAACGTCACAATTTGATTGTGACCTGAACACTTGTGCCATAATGCACTTGAATGAGTATTTTCAATTTTACGTTTAGTACCACATGATTCTGTATTCACTACAAGAAAATCGCGTATTACCGACGGATATTTACCGACGGAATTGTAGCCGTCGGAAAATAATCATTACCGACGGAAATTACCGACGGATATAAAATATTTGTGAAATTTGATGTTACCGACGGATATATCCGTCGGTAAAATAATTATTAGTTACCGACGGATATATCCGTCGATAAATCCGTCGGTAATTTATAGATGAATTTACCGACGGATATATCCGTCTGTAAATCCATCGATAAATTAACAAGTAATTATCGACGGATATATCCGTTCGGTAAATTCATATGTAAATTAAAAATTATTTACCGACGGATAAATCCGTCGGTAAAATTATATAATATAATTTAATTATTCACTAATTAAAAAATAAAATATTTTTTATTTAATAATTTAATTTAATCATAATTAGATTAATTTATAATAATTTATTAAATTAAGTAATTTTAAAAATAAATATTTAATTATATATAAATATATATAAATATATATATATATATATAAATATATAAAAATATAAAAATATATAAAAATATAAAAATATATAAATATAAAATATAAAAATATATAAATATATATATATATATATATATAAATATATATAAATATATATAAATATATAAAAAAATATATATAAATATATATAAATATATATAAATATATATAAATGTATATAAATATATATAAATATATATAAATATATATAAATATATATAAATATATAAAAAAAATATATAAATATATATAAATATATATAAATGTATATAAATATATATAAATATATATAAATGTATTTGTATATTTGTATATAAATATAATTTATTTGTAAATTGTTATCAAGAAATTCAGTAGCTTAATGGTTGGAGTATCGATCTTCGACTCTAAGATGCTTGGGTTCGAATCCTGCCAATGACATTTCTCTTAATCTGACAATAATTCAAAGTTATAAAAATATAATATGGAGAAATAATTAATAATAAATAATAAGAATATAAGGGGGAGGGGTTCTATAAAAAAAATAATGTTATAAATAAGTAAAATATTTAATAATTAATAAAATTATTACGATCGGATAAATCCGTCTGGTAATTTGTAACATATTGTACTGATCGGATAAATCTGTCCGTAATATTTACCGACAAATGCGAATTTCCGACCGTTTCGGCTGTCGTGATTCGCGTAATATTCATTTACTACACGGATTTTTATTACTGTATCGACAGTTTTGACCGTCCGTAATTTTAATATTTCTTGTAGTGATTAAAGGGTTGCTGGCCACAATATCAAGTAAATACTCTGACTTATCATAAATCAAAAGCTGAACCAGCTTCAACAATATCTGAATTAAAAGACAAGTTGAACTCATTGTTTCCAAATGAACATAAATAACCTAATTTGTCCAAATAAGAAACTGAAACCAAATTCCGTCTAAATGACCTGCACAACAAAAGTGTCTTTCAAATCCAAATAAAAATCGACGACTTAATAACAATTTAAAATGCCTTATAGCTTCCACCTCTACGATTTTCCATCTCCAACATAAATCCATCTTTCATAATCAATTGGCTTCCGGTAGTTTAGGCAACCCTTTCTTTTCACGCCAAGCATGATATTTAACACATTTCTTCTTTACTGTGTTCCAGCCTTATTGCAAAAGAAACATTTGTTTTCTTGAGTTTGTTTCTTTTGTTCGGACCCTTAGCACCTTCTTTTTCGAGATCCTTATCTCTTCTCTTTCTTTTGCCCTTAGCCTTGGAGGTGCTTGCAAAATGAGCACTTTCTGTCTTGTCTTGCTTTTAGTCTTTTCTCTTTCTTGTACGCAATGTGAAATGAGCTCATTAAGAGAACATTTATCCTTATGACAATTGTAATATACCTTAAATTGATTAAACGTTGGAGGAAGAGAAATCAACACCAAATGAAGTGAGCAAGTCTTCTGAGAGTTCAAGCTTTAGTACCTTGAGTTTAAAAACAATATTAGACATGCCTCAAAATGTACTCCCTGATATTTCTTTTGCCTTGATATTTCATGGAGATCAAGTTCGAGAAGTAGTGCTTGTCTCCGCCTTATCACTTTTTGCAAAGCGCTGCTCAATTTCAAGAAGAAATTCTTTGGCACTTGTAATGTTTTCAGAAACAGTGCCCCTAAACACCTCCTGGATGCCGCGCTAATGATCATTAGACTCATGCGATTTGAGCGATCCCACTTCTCATAAATCTCTTTTCTATTCAAAGGTAACTTAATCGTAGGAGTAGGGCGTTACTTAGTTCACTTAACGCAAGATCCATATCCATGCAACCAAGAACAATATCAATGTTCTCTTTCTAGTCCTTAAAATTTGTTCTATCGAGGACTCGAAGAGTAATTTAAATTGGCGTAGATAGTAAGCAATTGTAGCTTGAATTTAGAACACGAGAAATAAACTAATTATGCTCACATTATATAAAAAATAAATAATATATATTCAAATAGTGGTTTAACCCATCTCAAGACACCCAATGCACCATCAATATCAAGTCTTTGGACAGTAATATTAATCTGCTAGAGGTATCTTGTTGTAATAATCAAACATTGACAAAAAAGCACGTCCAACAACAAACCAGTCTTTGGATTGATTTATCATCGACAAAGCAAATCCTTATAATTATCACATGTTTATCATTACAAGTGTGTATGCAATTCGGCCAAATATTAATCTTCCTTTGGGTCGACTAATACTCGCATGAATATACACAAACACTAACATTCAATATTTTTCATGAATTGCCCAATTCAAGAGAAGTTACTTTGGTGACTTTTTGACTCAATTTGCTCACAAAAAATATTAAACTACCAAAAATTGAATATTTTATTTATATAACAAAACCAAATATTTAATATTTGCAAACTAATTCAAAAGAGAATTACCTCATTAGAATTCTACTAAGGATGAACACCTCCCTAAAATCACACTAGGGATGAAACGAGAGATAGTTCGAGTCTCTTTAGCATACTTGCTCTAAACCCTAAAAGGGAATTAAACAAGTAATCACTCTAACCCTAATTTAACATCAAATTTTCCTTAAA
Source organism: Sphenostylis stenocarpa (assembly GCA_963425845.1). Taxonomy (NCBI): domain Eukaryota; kingdom Viridiplantae; phylum Streptophyta; class Magnoliopsida; order Fabales; family Fabaceae; genus Sphenostylis; species Sphenostylis stenocarpa. The sequence continues at coordinate 65,382,895 of OY731400.1, forward strand.
TTCCTAAGGGATAGAGGCAATAAAATAATAACGAGACACACATGTGGAAACATTCATCATTTACCTAAGATTATCCGTGTTGGGAACTCCACAAACACCACCCCCAATTCCAAACTCATAAAATTAAATAAAAACAAAAGATTCAAAAAAGAACGAGAGAACCCAATACAAGAAAAATTGAAATATGAAACACTCGTTTCTTTCTCAGTAAAACTTGAAACTTAAACTGAAACAAAAGGGAAAAACGAAGAAGAAGAAGAAGAATCCATAGCTTCCTCCACGTGTTCCATCAAGAACTGGAATCAGATTGGGGATGTTACCCCCAAATTTAAATTTTAGGGTTCACAAAAATTAGAGATTATCCTCCACTTATGGTTCATAAAATTGGGTAATTTGAATTGTTTAAAACAAAATTAATCCTAATTTTCATAATTAGGGTTCTATAAATTAAACGAGACATGAATCAAATATGGGCGACTCGATACCAATTGTTGGAAAAACAATAATAATAATAATAATAATAATAATCCTGATTTTGATTCTAACGATCAAACATAAACATAATCTCATACTGATAAACATGCTGTAAACTGAATGCGAAAGCGTACCTGAATTAACCATAATGATAATGTCTTTGTAGAGCACTATATTGATCTTATGGTCTTCCATCTGAAGAGCACCTGTATTTCCCTCTTGATTTTCTCTCTTGATGGGGATAGAAAGAAAGGAACAGGAATGAAACTTACGTTCGCCTACGTGCTCCCGAAGGGGACCATGACCCTTTAGATAACCAGAATTAGGTTAATTACTTAAGTTTTAGTATTTCCAATTTGACCCTCATCAAATTAGAAATTGCTTCTATAGTCTCTACACAATTTTATTTTCATGACATATGCCTTTAGCCAAAACTTTAATTTAGTCAGATCACTTTATTATTTGGCTTAATAAATAATGGCCCTAACACATTTAAATTATGTATCATATATATACATGAGCCAAATTTTTCCAACACATTTATTTTGGACACCACATATTTAATAAAATAGTATTTATTCATAACTATTAATTTTGTATAATATTATAAAATGAAGATTTTGAACTAAAAATAAGCTATCATTATATGATAATCTTGGTCTTCAATAAAATGTTGATAATAATAATAATCATTTTATTATTTTGTATATATGATTGGAAATATCTATGAATGCCGATATATGTGTTAATATATATATATATATATATATATATATATATATATATATATATATATATATATATATATATATAAAGAGTTAGAGATTTATTTGTTGTATTTATTTTGCTATAATCTAATAAGATTAATTATTATTTTAGGTTATTATATTATATTAAATTATTATATCTAAAATAAAATTTATTTTTATTAATATATCTTAAATTTAATTTAATTTTTTATTTAAAATTAATATTTTTGGATAAATTGATTTATATAAATATATTTTTTTTTTCAATTAAATTAAATTAATCTGTTAACCTATCGTATAAAATTATATCACGTTTTATATATGGTAGACCAAATCATCAAATTTTTTCTTATCGAACCCCACATGTTGTATATTATTTTTTGTTATAATTACATTAACATACTCTATCTTTTTTTTTTCAAAAAGAAGATAAACATATCATTATTTTCATTTTGTTTTATTTATTATCATTTCAACAAATCAAATACAGAATGACATGCATAATAACTCTTGTTAGTCGTATCCATTTAAAATTGATTTTAGATATTTCAATTATGTGGTATCACAACCATTTAAAAAAAATGAAAAAAATATATTTTGTGAGCCTTAAATATTTAAATACAACATTATCATAATAGATCATTTTTTTTAATTTAAGAGCGGTAAAATATCTAAAAAATAGTTTGTTTTCATCCGAGTGGTAAGATTTATCATATATGTTTTCAAAAGAATAAAACGTTCAAATAATTTAAAAAATATTTTCTCTAAAAGAAAAATATAAATAAAATAACACTTCAATACACACATCTTATACAAACCTAAAATATCAATAAAAGTTATTAAAAAATCCTATTTGTTAAATGGAGAATATGGTGATAGTTTGTTTGGTTCACTAATAAAAGAAATATCTAGATCTGTAGAGTACAGACTGTGTATAATTTTAAATATAAAAACACACTTTCCTTTACAGAACAGATTATTTGGCAAAAACGAGTTCCCTTTTATGCAAAAATACAGTAATGAACAACTGTAACTTTCTTTTTAAAATAGTCCTTAATTTGGAATTTATAGCAAATTTATTCTGAACAAAATCACATTTATCGAATTTTAAGGGAATTATTATATCTCCAAAATAGGAAACTCCACGTATATTCCGACTAAAAAAAATATTCTTCTTCATCCAGTGACTTGTACGCTTTAATTTTTAATATAAAAATAAATAAATAAAACGTTTTCAGTTTGATAGCAAAATAAAAACAAATAAGCCGTCAAGAATAAAATAAAATAAAAGGTGTCAACTATAATTACGTAACCATCAACCACAAATCAAACCATTGGGGGCTCGAAAGAAACTTCTCTCCCACCCACTAAAACATGTCAAATCGTGCTCACGCGCCGCCGCCGCGGCCACTGTACAAGCAGCAGTCGTGGTCGCCGGACATGCTCCGGGACGAGGCGTGGCAGCGGAGGAAGGACAACCACCAAGTGAGCGGCGAGAACCGCCGTCGCCACCGGCTGAGCAAGAGCCTGTCGGAGGACGACTTGGAAGAACTGAAGGCGTGCATCGACCTAGGGTTTGGTTTCGATTCGCCCGAAATTGACCCGAAACTGTCGAATACCATCCCCGCTTTGGAGTTGTACCTTGCTGTTAATAAACAGTACAACCAGCACAGTTTCTCTAGGTCCTCCTCTTCGTCGTCCCTTCAATCCGATAGCGACACTTCTAGCCCCACCACCATATTCAATCCAGGTAATTCCCCTCTTCATAAATTTATTTCAATTGACTTTTCTTCTTAATCAATAACATTGTCATTCTACAAGCTGAACAAAAAAAATATTGTCATTCTACGAATTTGAATCTTAACAATTTGAATTCTACAAATTTATTGATTGGTTTTGTTGATGACGATTGTTTTGGTGGAATCTTCCTCTTCAATCACCTTTTTTACTATTAACCATACTGGAACTTCAAATAGTGTTTAGGGGATCGAGTTGAATGCATTAGGATTAAGGGGATCGAGTTGAAATGTTTTTGAATTTAAATTACTTCGAGTTGTCATTATAGTCTCTTTTATTTTTAAGTTTGATCGCAGCTAGGATATTATTTAGTGCATAAAGTTTTTCTTGAAAATTCACAAGAGTTTAGATATTTGTTAAGTTGGTGTAACTCATAAAATTGGGTTTAAACAATGGTTTTAAATTGTGACCGATATTGTGGTTTCATTGTGATTCTTACCCGTGCGGGAAAAAAATGCGGTTGATGCGGCTCTTTCCTACTTCTGGGGAATGAAATATCCATTCTACCACTTTTCTCAGGAAAAAATATTGTACAAATTTGATTATATGGTTAAATTATTAGAGTTTCTGTTAGGTTGGGTGTGGAAAATTTGATTCAACTGAGTGAATTTGATTATTTGTGTAGGGGATGATTTGGCTGTGAAGAAGACTCGGTTGAAGCAATGGGCGCAGGTTGTTGCCTGTGCTGTGCGGGAATCTTCGTCATCTTCGGGTTCATTCCTTTCCGACCATGTTAATTAATTAGGAGTTGAATACCTCGGACATGTACCTGAAGCTCGCAGGAACAGGACAAGACCAGTGTGAATTAAATTGGACTCTAATTTGTTACTCTTTGGTGATTTCTTTCAAGATTTGCATTTTAACGTTTATTGTTTATAATTCATACTTTCTTATATGCTAATGTAATTGTCGCATGGATTGTGGCTACATACATTTTCAGACTTGAAAGATCAGTTGTGTGAATTTGGGTCCGAGAGGCTGAATTTAGGATGATTGACTGGTTGGTGATTCTTTTCAATATTTTTTGGTTCTGTTATGTGTATCTTTCAGGTCCAATAGATCAGACACCAATTCTTTCCAATATAAATATTGTTAATACTAGTTTAAGTGTCTTATTGTTCTTCTGATTCATATTTTGTCTTCTATAGCTGTTTTTATTGTTTGGACTGTTTGATGAATGTTCACCCAAATCACTGACATATTAATTGGTTGCACAAAAGAGGAAAGAGAAATAGACAAAGCTCTTTGTTTTTCTCTCTTCAGGAATAAAAAATGAAAAATGCAATTTCTTTTTTCACCCTCTTAGACCTCCCTGTTAGGAATAATAATCTTTCAAAATCTTTACCCTCTCTCTGGAAAATGCTATTCATAATTACTCTGGGAAATATATTTTTGAGAATGGGGATTTAAAACGTGTAATTCAATTTTCTTTTATTTTTATGTATTTTGGATTGCTTGTTAAGACATCTTATAATACAATTTATCCTTACGGAATACAGTTTTCAGAATCATTTAAAATCTATTATAAAAATTTTGAAATGTGAAAGTTGAAACTTTCCTTTATGTTTTAGTCTTATGATTTGTTTGTTTATTGATTTTAAAATTAATTTTTAGTTTTTTTTAAACTAAAAAAATATAACAGTTAAAATAGTTTAACGGTTTTTTAAAGATATTTGTATTTAAAAATAACTTAATAAATATTAATATTTTTATCGATAATTATGTTAAATAGTTATTTTTATCATTATAAATTATCAAAATTATTTTTAAACTTTTGTCACAGTTTTGTAATTATTTGTCATTCTTTTTTATAAAATATTTTTTTAATATTGTAATTATAAAACATTTTTTAGTTTATGTTTAAAAAAAAATTTTAAAATAGATCTATAAAATTATTTTTAAAAATTAAAAAATTAAATTAAATTAAATCACATGATTAAGGACCTTTCCCCTCCGGAAAGTGCATCAACATCTGAAACAACTAAAGACTCACGCCATCAAACTCTCCAAAGCCATCAACAGGATTACTTCTGTTGTTTCTCCAAAGTTTAGGTATTGTGGCAATGTGATCCTTGGGAGTTCCATTGTTGAGATGTATGCCAAGTGAGGGGTTATGATTAAAGCTCTTAGAATGTTTCATGAGATTTCGTATACTGTTATATCTTGATGTTAGTGATGTAAAGAAAGAGAGATTTCATGTTCTTGTGGATGTTTTTTGGAAAACAAATCTAAAAGCTTTCCAAATTTTTATTTTTTTACCTTTTTAGGTTTTTAAAAACAATATTTGGAATATAATAATATTTTATACAAACCTTATTTTGTAACTATAAATCTTTAGAAAAAGTTTATTTTTTTTATTCTGATAATTTTTTTAAAACTTATTTTCTATCTTTATATTTTTAAATTGATTAATTTTTTTAAAATATAAAATTTCAATCATTTTTTTACCCTTAAAAATTAATATTTACTTTTTATTTTTATTCATGAATTTATTAGAAAAATTAAATTTATATTATGTATGATTCTAGTATTTTTATACTTAAATTTAATATTTAGTAATAACTTTTTTTAATTAATATAATGACAAAATTTTCATAATTTTTTTAAAATTTCAAGACTAATTAATTAATTTTTAAAATATCTAAATAAAAAATATTTAACCAAAATTCTATCATATTAAATATAGTTATGGCATAGGCGTTCCAAAGTGAACTTTAGAATTTTATTTTAAAATATATTTATCTATAATATTCCTGAAATGATTAATTTAAAAGTTTTTATAAATTTTTGCATTTTTTTAATATAAAGATGTTTAAAAGGTAATTTTCGTGACTATATTTTAAGATAGAGTTGTGCGAAGAGAAATAGTGCGATATAAGATGAAAAATTAAATAAAAGTAGAAAAAAATAGATATGTTATGAATTATTATTAATTGTTAATTTATTTTATTAATCTTTATTATTATTATTTATATGATTTTAAGTATTTATAATTTGTCATTTAAGTAAGTTATATCAATATAAAAGAAAATTATAATTAAAAGGGAGATTATCTAAAACTTGTAAATGAAAAAAACTCTTAACATAATATCTTCAATTTTTTATTTGAAAACAGTATCATATTCTCTTCCATAAATGATTTTATTTGTTAAAAATCTATTGTTAATCCGTATCAGATAACCAAAGAAGTATCTCGGACGGTTAAATACAAGAAAATTGAATATCAAGAAAATTGAATATCTATTATTTATATCCATGATAATGTCAAATCTTTTATTACTTAAATTTTATGAACAAAATAATGAATGTTTTATAAAAACTAGACTCTCAATATTAGTTTTATCCAATTCTCATAAATAAATTGTTATAGTTCATTTCGTGAATGTGAAAAATATTTATTATGATGTTTCATTCCCAAGATGTGAATGTAATATGTTATTGTTATGTTTCATTATATTATAAAAAGTATGATATTCATGGTCATAATCGTGATTGTTTTAGTTATCATAGTTGTAAAAGTGATCTTGAGATTACATCACCAAAAATAAAATAATAAAAAGGAAAAAAGTAATAAATAAGTTAAATTATTATTATAGTGATAAAGTTCATTGATCTCTTATTTATTGTACATAAAAAATATCTTATTAAAGTATTAATAAGAAATCACTTAAAATAAAAGAAAAAAATATTTTTTCTTATTAGATGATGATTCTAATTATGATCATATAGATTTTACTTATAAGAATGATGATTCTAATTATAATCATAGATATTATTCATATTAATATTTCTTATATGTTACATTTTACTCAATCAAATTAATATAATTTTTCTTTATATTTTACTTAATCAAATGAAATAATTGGTCAAGTTGACAAGAGCATTAAAATTTTTTATATAATTATGCTTAAAACAATATTACATGTTCTTAATGCTTTAATATTATTGAATTATTTGTTTGAAATTATTTGAATTAAAAATATTTACAATTGCTTCGTAATCAAATTTAATTATAGTAATCAAATGCATTAAAATATATTAATTATTTTTCAATTGTTTAATACATTTAAATTTGTAGTGTCCGAACGACTGGGGCTCATGACGTGGCCTATTTTATTAATCAGACACGTGGTGAGATGCTTCGATTTGTTATACCTTCGAGAATCTATCTTAGAAACTCGGTAATAATCTAAAAATTCAGATAAAAATCAGCAACTGAATATGAATAACGGAAAAGAAAGCCCAAACCTTACGTTAAAAGATAATTATAAAGAGAAATTAGGATTGAAGCTAAATGTAGGGAAAAAAAAAGCAACAATTTTAGTGTTCCAATTGGGTAGAAGGAGTGACCTTTTGAGCAGCAAAAATTGTACGTATTTAGTTGTCTCCCAACCGCTTTAATATTTACTTATATAATTTTTGTTTCATAAAATAGTTTATATAATTTAATATTTTATTTTTATCTCAATTTTTATAATATTTATGTGGGATGTATTTATTGTGATTATGATTTATAAAAGAAAAAAAAACTTACTATGTAAAGCATTTCATTCTAATTCAATTGGTGATAATAATTTTCTTTTTATAAATTAGTCACTATTATTGAAATATATTTTTCTATTTAAAATGATTTTTTACAATGATTTAATTCATATATATCCAATAAATGTGTCATATGATTTATGGTTTATTAGTCTAAAATACTTCATTAGAATTAAAAAAAATACTGTAAAAGGATAATTATTTTTAAATATATATTTTCTTTACAATATTTTAAAATTATTAAAATAACTATTGTGAAAAAAATTCGGGTTAATAGACATAAACCTGAAATTGTAGTTGGGAGGACATATTTTCGGTATTTATCCTCTATAATATTAATTATTGGAAAAACAGATTATTAGGGACACTAAACAAATTATACAAAATTTGAAATGTATATTATTTGAACTTAAAAATATATTTTATTCTCCTAAGTCTAATAAAAATTTATTAAACTTTGAAAATATTCATTTAAATGGATATTGTTACATAGTCAATAATATGTTAAATATATTATTATCATCAAATATCCTAATTAACTTACATAAGACAAATTTATTTTAATGTTCTTTAAAAGTGGTTTGATTGACTATGTTTTAGTTGTATATATTTATCTTGTAATCTAATGAAAATATGTTTTGAGATTAATTTACTATATATTTATGTACTAATGAAAAAATATTTTTAAATTCATCTAGATTTTCATGATTTGTATTACAAATATATAAGTATAAATTTGTTGTTTGGTCAATCCCAAGTCTATTATGATGTAAAGAATAATTAAAATTCAGTTGGATGGTCACTTAAGAACCAAAGTTTTCTCCAATCCAATAATATATCTTGTAGTGCTTGTTTACAAAGAAGTGGATGATAAGATCAATGTAGAGTTATTTTTGTCAATCACTATTGTATAAAACATATGTGGATCATTTTTATCAATAAATTTGTTAATATAATTTATATATATTTAATGTATTTTTTTACTTAATTATTAGTAGTTAATATAGTTTTTATAAAAAGGAAATAAATATATCTTAATATAAATTATTGCTTAAATTGTATATTTTAACTAATTATTTATTTACTTTTATTAGAATGATAAATTAAAAAAATATAAAAGTAAAATCATATGGATTTCGTTGAGCGCTTTTGAATCGCATAACAAAATTAGTGCAGAGAGCTCCTCTTCTGAAACTAAACACTTTTTCATCCATTGAGCACTTTCTAATCCGCTTCACCATTTTTTAGTTCAATTATGTAATTATGGGCCTCAAATGGGCCTTAATAGTTTCGTATACCTTTATTGTTGTATAAATAAGTCTTTAAAGGTCGAAAAATATAAGTTAAGTTTAAGTCATAACTTAATTCTCAATTTTCAAGTTTAGTTTTTATATTCTCTAGTTTTCTTAAGTGATGTTTAGCTTCTAAGTTTGTTCATGGAACTTCTTATACGAATAATGCTATGAAGTTTATTAATTCAAGTTCTCTTTGATCATATTGTTTCATCTACTCTTTAATCTTTCGTTTTACTTTCTGTTTCATCTTCTATTTCTTCCTCCATTCCATTTCTTTACTATTTTATGCTATTTCTGGTTTTTCAATTGTTAATTATGTTCTAATTCGTTTTTGTTGTTAATTCATTGATTAAAACTTATTTTCTATGATTTAGAATTGATTCTTAATGATTCTAACCGATTATAATTCATTATAATCAATGTAATTGAAGTTATTTGATTGAATGTTCATTTACATGACAATTCAACATCTATGTTTAAGTGATTACTTAATTTAAGAATTAAGTTGTGAATACGAATTTCAAATGGATTGTGATTGATTGGAACTGTTGTGGATTTGTTTTTGTGATTATAAGACAATTTCATAAAAATCAATAATAATCATATAAGCAAGTTTATGATTGGAGAATCAACACCATTTCTTATTATCATCTTCACTATTCTTAACCTACAACTTTCATAAATTAGATTCAAATGCTTTCTTTAATTGCTTTCATGATTTAAGTTTAATGTTTTCATTTACATGCTTTCATTTATTTCTTTTAATAGATTAGTTCACTATTTTCAATTTACTTTTTTGTAGTAAAAATCCAAAAATCCCCTTATATCGTGACTTTTGACATTGAAAATCAAGATTTAAAAACCAAGTAGTTCTCCTCGAGAATACAACCTAGGCCAACCCTAACACTGTATTATTTTCATTGCAAATTCTTTGATAAGATCTAGGTGGCGAGATTAACTTCATCAAAATGGCACCATAACCGAGTATATTTATTTCAGTATTGTATTCTTGTGATTTATTTAATCGCCCGTTCCCCGATTCTTCTCTTTAGTTCTTAAAACAAATAAAAAGATACCAAGCCATAAGGAGGGTGCGTTGGGGTGTGATCTATAACAACGAATTTCTAATTATTATAATTCTGTGTCATACCTCAAATAAAAAATATAATAGTTTATTTTTATTACATAAAAAATCTCTAATTATATCTTAGAAAATAAAATTCTTAATAATAAATTTAACATATCATCAATATCAAAATTTTATAACAATCTCTTAATTATCTTTTTTTTCTTCTTTAATTATATCTCAATAAACTCTTAAACTAATTATCTTATTATTAATTTTATCCAACAAAATTCTCCTGTAAAATTAATTCTCTCTTCAACAAAAATTCTCGACTTGTTGTCTTCAAACTTGCGAGCTCCCAACTTAGTTGACTTGTCAATTCATCAAACATTCGGGTTTCGAGCATCGAGATATCATCGGTTATCCGGATTAGTCTCTTGTAATTTTCGAATAACACAATAGGTAGTAGCTTCGTGAAAATATCAATAACTTTATCTCGGCTTGTCACATGTACGAGCTACACATTCCTTTCCTTCATATGTTCTCGGATAAAGTGAAAATGTACATCAATGTGCTTGCTCATCTCATGATTGATTAGATTTTTCGCCATTTCGGTGGCCGACTTGTTATCACCTCGGATTACGGTTGTATTGAGTTGTTTCTCCTCCACAGAACTTAGAAAATTTTTGAGTCACACTTGCATGACACACACTCCGCAATGCTTCATTACGTACTTAGCTTCACATGTTAACAATGTTATTGTGGGTTGCTTCTTCTTCAAAATTCAGGTAAACATTGTGTTACACATGAAAAATACATACCCGATGTACTTTTCCAATTATCCATATCTCCACACCATCACTTTTCAAGTACCTTATAAGTTGATAATTGTCCAACTTTTTGTACAACAGTCCGAGTGAGAGTACACCTTAGATATACCTCAATGTTCACTTCAACGCCTTTTAATGAGAGAAACTCGTATTTTTCATAAACAGACGAGTAATCCCAATACTCAACAACAAATCAACTTTGGTACTTGTGAGGTAACAAAGATTTCCAACTAGGCTCTAAAATTTGCTCGAATCAATGCGGTCTTCTCCATCAAATGTTGAAAGTTTCGTCCCTGATTTCATGGAGGTTAAGACTGAATTACAATCAGTCATTTTAAACTTGTTTAGAATCTCATTTGCATACGTTTCTTGGGATACAAATATCCTTGACTCCTCTTGTCTTACTTCCAGGCCAAGAAAGAAAAAACTTCATCATGCCAAGATCGGTAATCTTAAATTCAATTGTCATTACGTGCTTGAATTCTTGAATCATTCTAGAATTATTTTCCATAAAAATGAGATCATCAACATAAAAATGACGACACTCGAATAGAAGAGAAACTATTTAGGGTTAGGTTTTAAGAGTTGATTTGATTAGAAATAGAAAACAGAAAAACATAAAAGATACCGTAGGCGCCACAAATAAGAATATTTGATAAGCCAAGAAGGATCGCCACAAGAATCGAATAATTCTTGATAAGATCAAGTGATGCAAGGAAGAACCCTAGCGAGAGCAACAACTCACAAAGTAATCTCGAATATTACGTACGTTCATTCTTAATTTCCAAATGTTTAATACAACTTAAGTTTATGAGTTTGTCTCATTGCAAGAAATAAAGATAAATTAAAATCCTAATATCCCAAGCAAAGTTAAGTTACCCGAGATGGTTCGAGTGAAGACATTATAAGCTTTGGGTCTTGGGTTCAAATCCCCACTGTAGCAAATAAAATAATAATAAAAACTAAATCTTTTAGTTGGGTCTCTTAGCTCTCCAAACATTCTATGCATGTGATAGGTCTAGACTCCTCCATGTTTGGATCTTTTAATAGTTGGGCCTTTAGCAAATTGGTCACTTTGTATTGCAATGTCTCTTGTGTTTTCTCGAGTCCGCCTCTTGTCATAGGTCCACCTAAGTCTTGGATTGGATCTTGGTCTTGATCCTTCTCGTTATGGGCTTGGGCCTTTATGTCCACATCATTCCCTCCTTCTTGGGCAGCATTTGTCCTCAAATCTATGAATTCATCTCCTGCATCAAAAGGAGTCAAGTCAGCAACATTAAAAGAAGAACTTACATTATACTCTCCTGGTAGATCAATCTTATAAGCATTATCATTGATCTTCTCTAAGACTTGGAATGACCCATCTCCTCTAGGTTGAAGTTTAGACTTTCTTTTTTCAGGAAACCTTTCCTTTCTCATGTGTACCCAAACCCAATCACCAGGTTGGAACACCACCTTTTTCCTACCCTTGTTAGCTTGCCTCGCGTAGCTCTCATTCTTCTTTTCAATTTGAGCATTTACTTGCTCATGCAACTTCTTCACATATTCTCGCTTTAGCTCTGTGCTTCCTTATGATTAAACATAGAAATGTTAGACAAAGGCAACAAATCAAGAGGAGTCAAAGGATTAAATCCATACACAATCTCAAATGGTGAACAATTAGTGGTGCTATGGATAACCCTATTATAAGCAAACTCAACATGCGGTAAACATGCTTCCCAAGTCTTAAGATTTTTCTTTAAAATAGTCCTAAGCAATGTGCCCAAAGTCCTGTTGACTACCTCGGTTTGACCATTGGTTTGTGGGTGACAAGTAGTAGAAAACAATAATTTAGTACCAATCTTACCCCACAAGGTCCTCCAAAAGTGACTCGGGAATTTTGAATCCCTATCACTCACAATGCTCTTCGACAGACCCATGTAGCCTTACTACTTCCTTGAAAAACAAGTCGGCCACATGACAAGCATCATCTACCTTCTTGCAAGGTATGAAATGTGTCATCTTAGAAAACCTATCAACAACAACAAACACAGAATCCTTTCCATTCTTTGTTTTAGGCGACCCTAAAATAAAGTCCATAGAAATGTCGGTCCAAGGATATTCGGGAATAGGTAAAGGAGTATACAACCCATATTTAGTTTTAAAAGTTGTTTTCCACTCATCTCCTTCTTTAATTCTGATTTGATGATATCCACTTTTCAAGTCAATTTTAGAGAAGATACAAGCACCATATAATTCATCCAACAAGTCATCTAACCTAGGAATGAGATGTCTATACTTTACCGTGATGTTATTGATAGCTCTACAATCTGTGCACATCCTCCAAGTTCCATCTTTCTTAGGGACTAGAATGACTGGGACTGCACATGGACTCAAGCTTTCTTTAACCCACCCCTTTTACATTAAGTCTTCAACTTGCTTTTGAATCTCCTTGGTTTCTTGGGGATTGCTTCGATAGGCTGGTCTATTAGGCAATGAAGCTCCTGGAATAAGGTCAATTTGGTGCTCAATACCCCTAAGAGGGGGTAGACCTATAGGCACTTCTTTGGGAAAAACATCTTCAAAATCCTGCAACAAAGAAGAAACCTCTTTTGGAAGAGAGTTAGTAAAACATGGACTGTTTGATTTACTTTCTTTACTCAAAAGTAAAAGTATTGGCTTTCTCAATTGCATAGCTCTTTTGACTTCTTTTTCTTTTATAAACATATTTGATTTTTTTCCTCTCTTTCTCTTTTTCTTCCTCTTTTTCCTTTTTCTTTTCACTCTCTTTTTCTTTTCTCTTTTTCTCTCTCTTTTTCTTTTCTTTTCTTTCTCATTTTCAGTTGATCCTCACTAACTTCTCTTGGAACCAAAGGTGCAAGAGTAGTTTTGCGGTCTTTATGCATAAAAGAGAACTTATTAGTGAAACCATCATGCATAACTCTCCTATCATACTTGTCATGGTCTCCCAAGAAGTAAATGACACGCCTCCATAGGCACCACATCACACAAAACAGAATCTTCATATTTCCCTATTGAAAAACCCACTTCAACTTGCCTATTCACGGTCATCTCGCCATCTTCACTAAGCCATTGAAGTTTGTAAGGTCACGGGTGTGGCTTAGTCTCCAAATTCATTTTTGAAACCAACCGTGAACTAGCCACATTAGTGCAACTCCCACCATCAATGATCAAAGAGCACAACTTCCCTTGAATGAGGCACCTTGCATGAAAAATATTTTCTCTTTGACAATCATCTAATTCAACCGATTGACTACCCAACATCCTTCTAATCATGAACAGATCTCCTTCTAACTCTCTTTCATCTTCATGCTCATTTTCATCACTAGATGAAGAATCGAAGAAGATTCACTAATTATTTCTCCATCCTCCTTAAGTAACATAGTCTTCTTAGTGGGACATTGAGAAGCTATGTGACCTCTTCCCAAACATTTGAAGCACTTAACCTCACTACTCCTTGTTTTCTTAAGTGTCTCATCGGACTTATTTTGATTTCTATGAGCTATAACATTGGAATTGCTTATTGATGATCCTCCCTCCTCCTTATTTTTGTCCTTCCAACTAGGAGAGTGAAAATTAGATGAACTCCTCCTCATGGCACCCTTTCTCTTCAATTGTTGTTCCACCTTGGAAGCTTGATGTACTAAATCCTCCAACTCAACATAATTTTGCAGCTCCACAACATCCCTTATATCACTATTTAGCCCATGTAGGAATCGGGCCATAGTAGCCTCTCGTGCCTCCATAACATTAGCCCTAATCATAGAAACCTCCATCTCTTTGTAATATTCATCAACACCTCTACTACCTTGTATTAGTCTTTGGAGCTTGTTGTGAAGATCTCTTTGATAATGAGAAGGAACAAATCTTCTTCTCATCAACCTCTTCATTTCTTCCCAACTTTCCACCAAGGGTTCTTCATATCTCACCCTTTCCCTTTGTAATTGGTTCCACCAAATGAGAGCATAATCGGTGAATTCCATGGCTGCCACCCTCATCTTTTTATCTTACGTGTAATTATGGCATGCAAATAGTTGCTCAATTTTTATTTCCCACTCCAAATATGCTTCGGATCACTCTTTCCTTGAAAAGAGGGTATGTTCAGCTTTACTCCTTCAATTTTGTTATCTCTAACATCACCTTCATTATTTCTCCTTCTACTCCTTCTACCTCCACCATCATCATCATTTCCTTGATTTTCTAGTTGTTCAATTCTCCCATACAACTCCTCGGTATGTTCTGTCAACATTCTTTGCATTTGAGGCTGTAATGGCATCAATCAATAATCTATTGTCATCCCCTAGAGAAGGGATACCACCACCACACTGTACTGTCATCTTTCAAGTAAAAAAAAAGCAAGGACCAAACAAATGAAGTAATAGGACCTCACCACTCTTCTCACGTGTTTGCACTCAAAGATGTACCACTCGTGTTTACTCTTAATTTGGCTTTTGTATAATATGCACTCTTGCCTTTTTCCACTCGTTCTCCGACTTATGGTTCTTACAAGAATCAAACAATCTATAGTTCAAGAATCACTTTCAACCGTAGCAATCACAAGGAATAAAACAGAATTATAGTACCAACAAAGGACAAGTAGCAAAGAACAATTTTACTACTAACAACAAGCAAGACAAATCTAAAGCTGTATGGGAAAACAAAGATTAGACAAAGACGCTTGACACTTAGGAATTTTAACAAACAGACTAATGCGCACTGAAATTTAAAAGAAGAACAAGCGCCACACACACACACACACACACACACACACACACACACACACACACATATATATATATATATATATATATTTTTTTTTCTTTTTCGATTCTTTTCTTCTTTTGATTCTTTTCTTTTATTCTTTTCCTTTTTTGATTCTTTTCTACGAAAACTAATTTCAAACACAACTTTGATATATATATCTAAATGAAATTCAATATCAAAATTGCATAAACAACAATTTTTTTAACAGATACACGTGAACAAGGACAAATGAACAAGTACTCCCCAGTGTGAACGATAACAATGAACATTGTGTGAACGATGACCGATGAATAGTGCCGATGAACAGTGCGATGAACAAGTACCACTTTTGAACCCCGCTCACGAATACCAAATGACGACACTCGAATAGAAGAGAAACTATTTAGGGTTAGGTTTTAAGAGTTGATTTGATTAGAAATAGAAAACAGAAAAACATAAAAGATACCAGTAGGCGCCACAAATAAGAATATTTGATAAGCCAAGAAGGATTGCCACAAGAATCGAATAATTCTTGATAAGATCAAGTGATGCAAGGAAGAACCCTAGCGAAGCAACAACTCACAAAGTAATCCGAATATTACGTACGTTCATTCTTAATTTCCAAATGTTTAATACAACTTAAGTTTATGAGTTTGTCTCATTGCAAGAAATAAAGATAAATTAAAATCCTAATATCCCAAGCAAAGTTAAGTTACCCGAGATGGTTTAGTGAAGGCATTATAAGCTTTGGGTCTTGGGTTCAAATCCCCACTGTAGCAAATAAAATAATAATAATAATAATAAAAACTAAATCTTTTAGTTGGGTCTCTTAGCTCTCCAAACATTCTATGCATGTGATAGGTCTAGACTCCTCCATGTTTGGATCTTTTAATAGTTGGGCCTTTAGCAAATTGGTCACTTTGTATTGCAATGTCTCTTGTGTTTTTCTGAGTCCGCCTCTTGTCATAGGTCCACCTAAGTCTTGGATTGGATCTTGGTCTTGATCCTTCTCGTTATGGGCTTGGGCCTTTATGTCCACATCAATTTTAAACTTAATCTCATTTGCATACGTTTCTTGGGATACAAATATCCTTGACTCCTCTTGTCTTACTTCCAGGCCAAGAAAGAAAAAACTTCATCATGCCAAGATCGGTAATCTTAAATTCAATTGTCATTACGTGCTTGAATTCTTGAATCATTCTAGAATTATTTTCCATAAAAATGAGATCATCAACATATAGTGCAACAAACATCACATTACCTTCATGTTTTTCACATATAAAGCATGCTCTAGGGATACTGTATAAACCCATTTTTCTTGAAGTAGGTATCTATCCAGTCGTTCCATACCCAAGGAGCTTGTTTTAACCCATAAAGAGCCTTTGAGTCTCAATATTTTTCCTGCTCACCTTTCTTCACGTATCCAAGTGGTTGTTCAACATACACCACTTCCTTAAGCACACCATTCAAGAATGCCAACTTGACATCCATTTGTATGATCGGTTATTTGTACTGTGTTGCTAAAGATATTAGCAGTCAAACAATCTCCATCCTTTCGATCGGGATGGACACTTCATCATAGTCAATCTTTTCTTTCTGCTTGTAACCCTTTGCAACCAACCGAACTTTATACCTCTCTACCTCCCCTTGTAAGTTAGTTTTCTTCTTGAACACCCACTTTACGCCAATATGCCAAACATTGTTTGGTAGCTCAATTATCGTCTAAGTTCCATTTCGATCAATAGCATGGATCTCACCATCCATGGCAGCTTGCTACTTCTCATCACACATGACCTCCTCAAATGTGATGTCCTCAAAATATGCCAAAAGACATATGAACCTCATTAGTCAAATCATATAAGTCTCACAAACTCTACATTATGGGTCGTTCTCCTTCTCTCTTTCAGAGCTGCTAACAATTGGTGGTGCAGTAGCTCGACCTCCTTTGTCGTCCCTTGATTCTTCTCAGTTTCACTCACTCGTTTCATCAACTTGGATGTTCAAATCAACATCATGATTATCATCATGATAAACTCGATTAGACCACAAAAATGCATATAACCAGATTGATGATTTTTCTTCAACGTATCTTCTACATTTGATTTCACATCCCTCTCCTAAATGCTTCATAACTCGCAACTTATATGTCTTGTCTTTTTCATCTCTACTCAAAAACTCAACCTTCCGAACTTATCTTTAAAATGAATAAAAATATATTCATTAGTATTAAGAATAATTTTAAAAAATATATTACTTAAAGATAAATATAATATTATTTGATAAAGTAATTAATTTATTTAATTACAATTATTTATTTCAGTCTTATAATAATTTGATATAAATTAATACATTTTAAAACGTATTAAAATAACTATATACATTCTAAAATAATTTCTAAAAATAATCTCACCTTTTAAATAAATATCTTATTTTAACTAAAAAATATTAAAATATATTTAATTTGATGACAAAATAAAAGAAAAAAAATAAATGATTGATTAAAAATTGAATGAATAAAATCTCTTTTAGAAGACTACTAAAATTATCAAAATAAAATTTAAGAATAAAATATTATACTTAATATATATTTCACATATATGAATACAAATTTATAGATTATTAAAAGGAAAGGTGATTTATATATATATATATATATATATATATATATATATTTTTTTTTAAAGATTAAGTAAAAATATTTTGTGATTAACCAATCATTTAAAATAATTTTTTAACTTTTTTTATTAGTTGAAAAGTTTTGTTGACTTATTAATTTGACAAAAATAACTATAATGTTAATTAGAAGTTAGTTAGTTCTTCAAAGTAGTTGAAAATAATTGAGTTAAATATAAGTTGTGTCTCTGTATTTTATGATAGTTTTATTTTAGTTCTTATATTTAAAAACTGATTAATTAATTAAGCTTCAACTTTTTTAAATTTTTTTATCATTTTATTAATTTTATAATAATAAAAAATTATTAAATATAAAGAAAAATAAAATGACATGTAATCTTAAAAAATAATTACTAAATATAAAATTTAAGTATAAAAATAATTAAAATCTTATATATTCATGAATCGGGAGACTAATTAATATTTTTGAAATATAAATACCAAAATTAAGTTTTTTAAAAAAATAATATAAATAATAAAAATATATTTAACAATAATTAAGTTAACTTATTAAATTATAATTATTAGATAAAAATTACTTATTAAAAAGAGAGAAAACAAATAAAATTATCGGCCAATTATTTTAAATATATGTTTTTCTTAGTTATAACTCTCAAATATAAGTATATTTTTTTCTAGTTAATTCTCAAAATAATAAATAAATAAATAAATAAATAAACATTGAAAATAATTTTCACATTAATAAAAATATTTTTTTCTAGTTAATATATTTATCTATGTACTTTAATGAAAATATATACGAATTTATTTAATATTATAAAATATCAAATTTAGTTTTACAATTTTGTTTAAATTTATTTAAATTTTAAGATTAAATTAATTTATTTTTCTTTAAGGAAAACAAATAATGATTCTACTTTCTTGTAATTCTATTCAATTTCGTTTCCTTTCTTCTTCTTTTTTATTGCATAATTTGTTATAAAAAATTATATAAATATATTTATATATATATAAAAATATGGAGAGTTCATATATAAGTCATTTCCTAACTTAGCAGCACTCAAAATATTAGTCCTTTTTCTTTCTTATTGAAAAAAAACTATCTAATATTTTCAAGCAATCAGGACAAATAATAATACCAATGTATCGATTTTAGATTTTACCCATCCAAAGTCAACATGGACTCTACGACGGTCTCTTTAGAGGAGTTAACGAGTTTATTTTAGGAATAAGTAGGTGGCCTTCTGTACCATTTTTGCTTTCAAAGGATTTTTCTTTTTCTTTTCATGTAATTTGTCTTGATATAAAATTGGAAATTCTCCATAGCTTAGTCCTGAATAATCATCACATAAAAATTTCAGAAACAAAATACATTTGAGAAGAAAATAACAATTACTAAACAATACGAAAAGCCTTCAAAGCCATTCTTCTGGACTATGATAGATCACTTATTCACTAGGAAATACAATACTTGCAATGACATTCTTAAAGTTCATAGTTTTGTTTTCACAATCTCATTCTCTAGTTTCACTCAATTACTAAGTGGAATTTCTTTATAGATTTGTCTGCTACACCCTTCTAAACAAACCCCTTTCCAAAACCCAGTCCTCTATCATAGCTTGAGAATTTAGAGGCTGGTCAGCAGGCACAAGATGCCCAGCTCCCAAAACCACAACATTGGTGAGAGACTTCCATTTTTGTACATACCCTGCAAGCTCTCCATTCACCTTCCATATCTTCCTTTCAGCATTCAGAAACTCCACAATCCCTTCCCATTTCATTGTCTTCACCCAAACCTCTGATTGAACCACACCATCCTTCAAATCATGCTGACCTTGATATAGCAACACCCTGCTTCTCCTCGCCAAGTATTCCACCATATGTTTTACACTTTTCATGACATCAGCCTGTAATACTTCCCCAACAACATCACTACATATCTCATACACAAAAGATTCATTGATCCCCAGGGCCTTCTTCACTTCAGCAATGTTCAAGAATTGTTCAACCAAATCATCCATATAAGGAGCTTTCCTTGTATAGTCATACAAAGTAGCCAACCCGGTCATCTCTCCCAGCATTCTCAAGATTTCGCTTCTAGCATCAGTTGCTTCACTCCAATTCCCATTCTGGGCTAATCTAACGGCTTCCAATTGAGCTTTCTCCAACTCATTCTTTTGCCTCTCATTGATCAATCCAACATAATAAGCATTCACAGCATGAGTAGCCACTTGAGTTTCGGGGTCAGTTAACCCATCCCCAATTGCCACACCAGCCAGATTCACTTTTTCAGAAACCTGCAACCGTGCATTTTTCTCCAAAATGTAATACCCAATTGCAGGAACATACTTGCCAGCGTAGCTTTCCCCAGTAATATAAATAGGGCGATGCTTGAAAAGAGGGTCAAGCTGTACAAACCTAGTTATGGCAGCAAAAAGATGCTTTGCAACGCCGTTTTGATCCTTTGGGATCTCTCCGGGAGTTGAGGCCACACTGAAGCCAGTTCCAATGGGACTGTCAAGAAAAAGAAGGCCAAAAATTCTATTCCAAGCACCAGGGTTGGGTTGAAGGGTGAGAGATTGGGTGACGCGCCAAGGTCCAAGTTCGTAGAAGTTGCCAATCATGGAGGAGCAGCCAGGGCCACCTTGGAGCCAAATAAGAAACGGGGTTTGGGAGAGAGGTAAAGTGGAGTTCTGGGCTTCATAGAAGGCGTAGAAAATTGCAGAAGTGGAAGTGGAGGTGATTGGAAGGTAACCATACTTGGTGGGAAGGGCTTCTTTGGGGAATGAATGAGTTGATTTTGAAGCAGACAGGCATTGAAATAAGCACAAGAAGCAGAAGAAATGATGGATTTTTAGGATGTGGGAGTTGTGGACTGCTGAGTCCATCATCTCCCTGGTGGCGTACTTGAATTTGCAGTCTTGCAAAGAGAGTTAGTAGTGTATGTAACGTAAGAAGTGAAGTAATAGTAAACACTCTGGTAAAAACTTTGGGTTTTGGATACAGTAAAAAATCAGAACAAAACCGAAAAAGATTTATAGATGGCTTTCGGAGTAAAGAGGTGGAGGTTGTTTACTTGACTCCCCGGGTGTGTATGGACCACCCATGTCACATGTTTCCCACCTTTCAATAATGCAATTATTGTTCTTTTCACTAAATAACAAATAGGGATGATATTTTAATATCCCAAACATTCAATTCACATCCAGTTATATTAATAAAATAATAAATATTATTATTATATTACTAATAAAATCGGTTGTATATGAGATTGTCAAAGTAGCATTTTACTAATAAATAATTTTTTTAACATTAGAGTAGTCGTATTTTTTAATTTTTATTTTAAAATTGATTGGTTGGATTTAATTTTTGATTTGTAATAAAATAAATATTTATTCTTATATAAAATAATATTTTTGTGAATTAGTCAATTAATTTATATTATTATATTTTTAAATTAAATATACAAATATATAAAAATAAATTAAAAATTATGAATATTATAATTAAAATATATCTTTTGTTTTTATAATATATTTATTTATTAAATAATTATTTTATTATAATATTTAAAAATTTACGATAAAAAAACATAAAAATTATAAAATATTAATTTAATTTAATTTAATTTTTTAAATCAAATTAAATGAGATTTTAAATTTTATGGTTTATGAGAATAACATTTCACAAAAAGGAATTATAAAGTGGCTATGAGGAAATCTTAAGTGACAATAAATTAAAAATTATTTTATATATTTAGAGATTAATTTTCACGTTTAATATATTTAAGAATTATATCAAAATTTTTATTATTTCAGATATTAAATTGACGTTATTTTACGTTTTTAAGAATAATATTTTTTTAGTGATAGATCATGTTAATCCGGTTGAAAAAGGTAAAGTTGACATTATTATTATTATTATTATTATTATTATTATTATTATTATTATTATTATTATTATTATTATTATTATTATTTTCCACCTAAATTTTTGTTAATTATTTCAGGCCTGTTATACAATCAAGATCTCACTAATTGTAAGTGAAATATTTTCATATAATTTTTTTTATTTTCTTTAATGAATTTCATGATTTAAAAATATTATTTCACTTTTTTTAAGGGTTAATTATGCTTCAAATTTTTATAAAATATAATATATATGAATAAAGATATATAATTTTGTATTAATTTAATCCTTAATATATATATATATATATATATATATATATATATTTTTTACCCTGTAACTTGTAGGTTAGGTGACAGAGAGTAACATAATGTGTATATATTTCAAATCTAGTTTTACTTATTTAGTATTGAATTTAATAGAAAAACATAATATATACAGGTGTATTTAAAACTTAATTCTACCAAATTGGAATTTAATTTGATAGAATTTCATATTGGTTGTGTAGTCTATAAATTGCGTTGAGATGGGAGGAAAGCTTATCATTCAAATTACATAGTTTAAAAAAAACAATTTACATATTTTTATCATATTAAATAATTAATATTTTTTTCTACTTTCATTATATCTATTATATAAAAAAAATTAAAACGTCAAAAACTATTCAGTTATATATATATATATATATATATATATATATATATATATATATATATATTGTAGTTTAATTTACAATCTGATTTGTAATGAATATTTTCATAAAAAAGTTTAGAGTATTTTTCTTAATTTAATATAATAATTAAATATTAATTAAATTAATTTAATTTTTATCTATTTTATTTCATTAGTTATATTAAAGCAAATAAATTGAATGTTATATATATAATCACTTCCAAAAAATGTATTTATTTCTTTTTTCAAGTTTATGTAAATTATAAAAGAAAAATTAATTAATAATAATCTCAATTAATATTCATGATCGTTCAAATAATTTAGAAATTAATTATTAAAAAAGGGGATAAGATTAGGTCTATTTAAATAAGTTTAACTCAGTGTGAATTTTAACATTTCATATTTAAGTCTAATGACGTGACAGTTACAGGAATGTAATAATTAATGTATTATTTGACATGTCACATCAGCAAATTAAAATCAATATAATCAAATAATAATAGTATTTATATAAAGATTGAGGTGAGTTTCTATTTTTATATTTTAACATTTTGAAGGAAAAAAAATGAAATTCAGCATTTTTTTTATTTTCATCTTTATCTATTCTTTATGGCAACTAGTTTTTTTTTAATGACAATGTTTTATTCTTAAATCTACCTATATAGTTAAGGTTACTATTTTGGTTCATCAAAAGTTTCATAGGTTACAGATCGAAATCAATAATAATATATAAATAGTTTTCTACCTTAACTTATTGATTTAATTCTATTACGATAAAGTCATGAAAAACCATTAAAAAGAAAAAAAACTGATGATATATTGGAATATCTTACTCCAACAATAATAATGAATTTAAGATTGAAACACATGAA
This sequence comes from Sphenostylis stenocarpa, assembly GCA_963425845.1. Taxonomy (NCBI): domain Eukaryota; kingdom Viridiplantae; phylum Streptophyta; class Magnoliopsida; order Fabales; family Fabaceae; genus Sphenostylis; species Sphenostylis stenocarpa. Next base: position 65,406,478 of record OY731400.1, read on the forward strand.
ACATTTGTTTTGATTAATTATATAAAAATAAATTACATAAAAAATTTAAAGTAAACTATTTATTTTACTAAAATGATGTATTATTTTTCTTATTACATAAAATTTAAATGATTTTATACTAATTTTTAATAAAAAAAAGTCGGAAAACAAAAAATACCGTAAACAATAATAAGAAAAAAAAGATAGTATTATAAAAAAAAATAAATAGAATATAAGAAAAACAAAGTAATATTTTAGATCATGATTTTGTATAAAGTTGTGTTTGCGAAAATAGCATGTGCAATTTTTAAAATCTACTCATGATGGATACAGTTTCATTATATATATATATATATATATATATATATATATATATATATATATATATATATATATATATAACATTAAAAAAAACATATTTTACAATTTATTTTATGTATATAAAAAATAAATTTGCATAGTAAACACGCTTTCACCACACAAACATACGATCTTGTGCCTGCCCATCAAGCTGTAGATGACAAATACCCAAAACATTTGTCAATAGCAATAATCAACCGCTTTAGTGTTCCTCATTGAATAAGGGAGACGGAGAAAACTAAATGTCATTGTCATGACTAACGTTTATAAATAAGTTTATAAAAAATAGAAGAAGTTTTTAAGCCCGAGTCCCAAACTGATATGACATAATATAGAGACGAAAAGTTTAAAAACACCAGTTTTGTTGAGAAAAGACACAGAGCTACAAGAATTTATAAAACTTGCATCTAATAAAATACATATATTTATACAAAGGAACCACTAGAGTAACTTTCCGCACAATTATCATGAGTGTTTTTAGGCTAAATAGTTTTTCTAAACTTGCATAAACTTCTAAAGTGAGGCAGAACTTTAATCTGGATTTGAATAGGAGACCCGGTCCTGACATTGTCTTGCTTGAAGTGCTGATCACTCGATTCTATTTCTGATTTTGTCTACGTGGACAGCATCCATCTATACCTTGAACTTTACGTGCTACTCACAGCAACCGCCAAGGGTTATATTATAGTTTGCTTCAACATTAGACTATGAGAGCTCTCCTAACCCACCCATATTTTGAATCTAACCCCACCCTTAGCCCTGTGCAGGTGACTTTACCTCTTTTGACTCTGCTTTATGATCACTCCCCTGACTTTGTACCTTCAACTGCTTCTGCTCCAAACTATGGTTATCATTCCTCCCTGAACTAGGAGAGTTTACCAAACCTTGAGATTGTAACTGCTCCTCAAATTGGTTTGCATGATGATTTGGATTAGTAGGTCTTCCACAACCTCTACCTCGAATATGTTGTGGTCTAGCTTGAACTTTGTCCTGTAGTTGTGCCTCATATTTGATTGTGTTCTGAACCAGTTTAGGAGATCTCTCCCTACCTCTACCTCGACCATGTTGTTGCTGACCTTCATCCCTCTCTGCCACCCAGTGTTTAATACTTCTCTTCTTCTTCTCCTCGCTATCCTCAAATTGTTCATTCACTTCGTCCTCAACCTTCAGCACATATCTCGAATCCGAGACAAGTTCAATCTCCCCAATTTCACAAAGCTTGTCCAATTGCATACTCAGAATCCTCCCATGAGCCCACGGTAAATCATTGTACTCCTTCTTAATAAACTCCGATATTGCTTCCTTAGTGGATCCAATCTCCTCTTCCAACCCTGATATTGCCCTGTGTATCATCTACAAGAAAAACAAAACAAAATCTCACATACACATCGACTAACGTAAATGCAACGACATTGTAAATTTGAAATCCCTAAAACAAATAAAAAGATACCAAGGCATAAGGAAGGTGTGTTGGGGTGTGAAAAGTGGGAAAAAGATTTCGGAGGTGACACTCAAGACGGGAGTAGTGGCCCTGTTGAAAGTTAAAAGAAGGGTTTCGTTTCTTGATTTCAGACGCAACATTGTCTAGGAGGTGAGTCATGACAGGCGAGGTACTGAAACCTTCTTCCTCGTTTGGCTGAGAATCTTGCATCACGGTGAGTATTTGAAGACTGGGTTGAATTGGTCCAAAGCTTCACAATGCACATATATAAAGAAGTTTCAAAATAAGTGATGCAATCGTGTAGGTGGACCACTGGTGCCTGACGGCGCATTGGAGTGTTTAGGTTTATCAAACATCGTACTTCTTTAATAATTATTTTTATTTAGAAATTATTTTTTAAATAATAAAGGAAATATATTATTAATATCTTTAGTTTTTAAAATCTTTGTTTTCTATAAAATAAAATATTTTGAATCTTTAATTGCTCAAATACATAATCATTACAAATTAAAAATAATAAAATATATAAAAATATTAGAATAATAATAATATTTAAAATAAATAAATTTTTTTATCATTAGTACTAAGAATAATTTTGAAAAATATATTCCATAAAAAGAATTAATTTATTTAATTACAATAACTTACTTCTGTCCTATAATAATTTAATGTAAATTAATATATTTTAAAACGTATTAAAACTCACTTTTATGAATTTTTTGTCAAATGAAAATCATAATGATTTATTTATTTTATGTTAAAAATCTTTGATTATATCTTAAGGAATAAAACTTTTAATAATAATTAAAAATATATTATTAATATCAAAATATTCAAAGAATTCCTAATTATCTTTCTTATTTAATTTTATCCCAATAAATTTTTTAATTAGTTATTTTATTATTATTTTTTCTCAACAGTCAATTAATATATTTTAAAACATATTAAAACAACTATATCCTTCACTTTCTAAAATAATTTATAAAAATAATCTCACTTTTTAAATAAATACCTTATTTTCAACTAGAAAATCTTAAACTATATTTAATTTGATGACAAAAGAAAAGATTAAATGATTGATTAAAAATTAAATGTATAAAATCTCTTTTAGAAGACTAGTTAAATGATCAAAATAAAATTTAAAAATAAAAATATTATCTTAATATATATTGCACATATATGAATAATTTAAAATTATATAAATTATTTATATAAATGTTTTTTTAATTTTAAATCTTTTTTATTCATAAATCATTCTTTTTACATATGTTCTAAGTAAAATTTATAAAAAAAATTAAGAAATAATACTATTAAAATTATGATTCACATTTAACTTTTTTCTTAACTAATCCTATTTAACAAAATTAATTAAAATATTAATTTCAAACTTAAAAGTTAATTAGCGTAGAAGAATTGTTTACAAAATTTTATAATAAAATATATTATTTTAATGTGATTATTAGGATTGCTTAAAATCATGAGATTTTTTCAATATTTTCTGTCATCCATTTTAGGTTTAATACTTCATCTTCTTTCTCTCGTTACCCTCAAATTGTTCCTTTCACTTCATCGTCAACCTTCAACACTTACCTCGAACCTAAGACAAGTTCAAGCTCTCCAACCTCACAAAGTTTCTCCAATTACATACTCAGAATCCTTCTATATAAGCCCATGGTAAATCATTGTACTCCCTCTTAATGAACTCTGATATTGATTTTTTCGTGGATCCGTTTCCTCTTTCAATCCTAATATAGCCCTGCGAATCATCTATAAGAAAAACAAATAAAAAGATACCAACGGGTAAGGAGATGCATTAGACTATGAAAAGTGGGAGAAAGATTTCGGAGGTGGTGCTCGAGAAGGGAGTAGTGCCACAGTTGGAGGTTAAAAGAAGGGTTTCGTTTGTAGATTTTAGAAGCGACGGCGTCTAGGTGAGTCATGACAGGCGAGGTATTGGAACCTTCTTTGTCCTTTGGCTCGGAATCTTGCGTCACCATGAGTTAATTCAGTCGCAATTAGCGACCAATGTATGACTCGAAGTTAATTCGATCCGTAATTTAACTGATCGATTTAGCACCAAAATATGATTTGATTTCACTTTTTTATTTAGCGATCGAAATAACGACCAATAGTTTACGTCACAAAATTTCGATCGCTAAATCGGTGACTTATTTCATACTAAAATAAAAAAATCATTTAGCAACTCGATTTAGCGATCGAATCACAAATTGAAATAGTGACCGAATTAAAATCGATCAGCTAATGAGAAAATAGCGACCGAATTGAAATCGATCAGCTAATGAATATTATTTTTTATTATATTTAAATTTATTTTTTTATAAATATATTTTAATTATTTTAGTATATTTTTACAATTTATTTTTTAAAAGTAATTTATTTTTTAAAAATAATTTAATTTTTAAAATATACTTTAAAAATAAACTTTGGTCTCAATATTAACAAAATGAAGATTAACTTTAATTTTGAATTACTAAAATAAAAATAAATCAAATTTATTAAAAATTTAAATTGTAATAAATTAAGACTAGAGTGATATTAACTATTCAATACATTGTTTAAGAAAAGTTTAATAACAAATATTCTTTAATTTATTTTTCAATTGAAAATTTCAATTGAAATTAAATTATATTTTAAAAATTTATATTAAAAAAAATTAAACACATCAAATTATCACATTTTAATTCCTCATTAACTTAATTAATTAAAAAATTACAATTTTAATCAAATTATTACAATTTTATTTTATAATACTTTATTTTTAATCTAATTTTTAAATTTATTGCTTTATTATTATTAATTACTTAATCATGGTTGTTGTCATATAAATGATATACCCAAAAAACATTTATATCAATATACATTAGATAATAAATATATTATTTAATTAAACTATTTATAGAAATATATTTATCTTTAGTTAAAATATTTTTTAGTTTAAGTATACTAATTAATATTTTTCATTTTTAACATAATTAATAAAAAAGATTAAAAATTTAAAATTAATATATTTTATAAATACTAAAAATAAACCATATTTAAATAAATGAAAAATATATTTAAATTTATATACAACATAGTTAAGGTTGTGCCTTTTTAAAATTTATATTCAACATATATTTAAATTTATATTAAAAATAGTTAATATAAATTAAGGTTGTGCCTTTTTAAAATTTTAACTTTTTCATATATTGGATTTTCATTAAAAAAATTCTAAAATTGCATAAGAAAATAGAGATTTAATTATACTTTTAATAAATTTAAGATAATACTAATTTTTATTTTTATTTTTAAATATTTATTTTAATTTTTTAAAAGAGAGAAACTATAATTTTAGTTTCTAAATACTAAATTTAAAGAATTAAATTTATTATTATTTAATATTTTAATTTTAGTATTAAAAATCTAAATTATATTTTATTAAATTAAAATAATTACAATATATTTTTCTACTTTGAGAATTAAAAATATAATTAAACTAAAACTGAAAATATTATAATACATTTTTGAACTCTTTTTTATAATATTTTTATCATTATTATATTTTTGATTAATTATTTTTTTCTAATTTTTTATAAAGTCAATTTTAATATTAAAAAGTATTTAACATTTTGAATTCTGAAACTTTTTCTCTATTGACAAATTTAAAAACATAATATACTAAAAAAGTATTATACATAATTATTTCATCCAAATTTTTAATAATATGATAAGTCATCAAATTCGTATATAAAATAAGTTTAATGATGGATTAAAATAGAACAACATTTATAAGAGACTATTTATTTTTATTTATGATGGATCAAAAGTGGAAATACATTTAAATTTATAATTTTATTTATGAAACACATTTAAATTTATAATTAACGAAAATAATAAAAATCTTAATATAATATGATACTTTTATTAATGTATTTTTTTATAAATTTAAACTTACTTTTTTTAGTTTAGTTTTTAAATTTTATGTATTATTATAATATAGTAAAAATGATAGAGTTTAAAAACAATGTAGAATGTGAGAAGTTTAAAAAGAAAAAAAAAGTTAAAAAAGGATATATATATATATATATATATATATATATATATATATATATAATGTAATTGGATTAAATTTATTATCCCCTCATATATTATTATACATTATTAGCGTAATTTTAGTTTAATTAAAAATTAGAATACAAATATACTATACTTATACTAATATACCATTATATTATTTTCATTGTATATAAATTACAAAACTAATAATTTTTAAAAATTTTAATGATAATTTTTTTAACTTATATATTACAAAATATTTTTTAATACTTTAATAAATATAACTTCTTTTAAATATTTTCATTAATTTAAAGTATAACTTTTAATATTTGTTAATATTTTTTTAAATGTGGATATCTTTAATATTTTGGACATATAAATATAATTTATACATGTTTTTAAACCTTTTTCTAATATTTGTTTTTAAAAATATAATATCATTCTTAATATTTTATATATTTTATATTTATATATTTATAAAAGTAATTGGATTAAATTTATTATTCCCTCATATATTATTATACATTATTAGCGTAATTTTAGTTTAATTAAAAATTAGAATACAAATATACTATACTATACTAATATACCATTATATTATTTTCATTGTATATAAATTACAAAATTAATAATTTGTATACTATACTATACTAATATATTATTTGTATCCTATACTAATAGTATAATATACTATATTATAATATTATTTGTATACAAAACTAATATCTTTATATCTTTATATATAAATATATAAATATGGAAAGATATAAATATATGTAAAAATATAAAGACATAAATATATGTAAAAATATAAAGATATAAATATATAAAGATACAAATATATAAATATGTAAAGATATAAATATATATCTTTAATATTTTGTACATGTAAATATAATTTATATATATTTTTAAACCTTTTTCTAATATTTGTTTTTAAAAATAAAATATTATTTTAAAATTTAATATTTAAATTTTTAATTTTTTCTTAAATATATAAATATATAAAGATATAAATATGTAAAAATATAAATAAATATATTAATATATTAATATATAAATATATAAATATGTAAATATATAAATATATAAATATATCAATATATTAATATATAAATATATAAATATATAAATATATAAATATATAAATATATAAATATATAAATATATAAATATATAAATATATAAATATGTAAATATATCAATATATCAATATTTAAATATATATTAAAATATATAAATATATTTGTATTTATAGATTTTATAAATATATAAAGATATATATATATATATATATATATATATATATATATATATATAAGATATAAATATATAAACATATGTAAAGATATAAAGATATAAATATATGTAAAGATATAAAGATATAAAATATATAAATATATAAATATATAAACATATAAATATGTAAAGATATAAATATATATCTTTAATAGTTTGTACATGTAAATATAATTTATATATATTTTTAAATATTTTTCTAATATTTATTTTTAAAAATATAATATTTATTTTTAAAATTTAATATTTAATTTTTATTTTTTTTCAAATATATAAATGTATAAGGATATAAATAAATATATAATATATATCAATATATAAATATATGAATATATGAATATATAAATATATCAAAATATAAATATATCAAATATATTAATATATAAATATATATATATATATAAATATATAAATATATCAATATTATTCCCTCATATATTATTATACATTATTAGCATAATTTTAGTTTAATTAAAAATTAGAATACAAATATATTATATTATATTAATATAACATTATAGTTATAATATTTGTAATTTATTTTTATTGTGTATAAATTACAAAACTAATAATTTTTAAAAAATTTAATGATAATTTTTTTAACTTATATATTACAAAATATTTTTTAATACTTTAATAAATATAACTTTTTAAAAATATTTTCATCAATTTAAAATATAATTTTTAATATTTTTTGTATTTTTTTAAATGTGGATATCTTTAATATTTTGGACATATAAATATAATTTATATATGTTTTTAATCCTTTTTCTAGTATTTGTTTTTAAAAATATAATATTATTTTTAATATTTTATAGATTTTATATTTATATATTTATAAAAGTAATTGGATTAAATTTATTATCCACTCATATATTATTATACATTATTAGCATAATTTTAGTTTAATTAAAAATTAGAATACAAATATACTATACTATACTAATATATCATTATATTATTTTCATTGTATATAAATTACAAAATTAATAATTTGTATACTATACTATACTAATATATAATTTGTATACTATACTAATAGTATAATATACTATATTATAATATTATTTGTATACAAAACTAATATCTTTATATATAAATATGGAAAGATATAAATATATGTAAAAATATAAAGATATAAATATATAAATATATCAATATATAAATATATCAATATATAAATATATCAATATTTAAATATATCAATGTATAAATATATCAATATTTAAATATATATTAAAATATATAAATATATTTTTATTTATACATTTTATATTTATATATTTATACGGATATACATTTATTTGTATATAAATATAATTTATTTGTAAGTTATTATTAAAAAGTCCTTGTAGTTCGAGTGATTGGAGTTTTAGCCTCCAATTCTAAGGTATCGGGTTCAAATCCCGATAATTTCAATAAATTGATCGTTATTTTTTTTAACTTTGTTACTTGATTTAGCGACCGATTTAAATCGGTCGTTATTTTTTAACTTTGTCATCGAGTTAGCAAACAATTGAATATATTAATTTCAGATCGCTATTTTACGACCAAAATGAAAATCGATCGCTAACACATTAACGACTTGACTTTTTGACGACGCTTTTCGGTCGCTAAAATGAATTTTTCTTGTAGTGATATATATATATATATATATATATATATATATATATATATATATATATATTAAAGATTAAGCAAGAATATTTCGTCGTTAACCAATTATTTAAAATATTTTTTTAACTTTTTTTATTATAAAAAATATTAAAAATATATTTAATTTGATGATAAAATAAAAGAAAAGATTAAATGATTAATTGAAAATTAAATGTATAAAATCTCTTTTAAAAGATTAGTTAAATGATCAAAATAAAATTTAAGAATAAAAATATTATCTTAATATATATTGCTCATACATAAATAAAAAATTATACGTGTGATTATTAAAAGGAAAGATGATATATATATATATATATATATATATATATATATATATATATATATATATATATTTTTAAATATTTAGCAAGAATACTTCGTGATTAACCAATAATTTAAAATAGTTTTTTTACTTTTTTTAACTAATTAATATTTTTTAAATATAAATACCAAAATTAAGTTTTTTAAAAAATAATAAAAATATATTTAACAATAATTAAGTTAACTTATTAAATTATAAGTATGTGATAAAAATTACTTATTAAAATAAGACAAAACAAACAAAATTATGCGGTCAATTATTTTAAATATATGTTTTTCTTATCAATTATGTTTTTATTATTAATCATTCTTGAATACTTTAATCAAACTTTTCTAAACATGATTGTTAAATCAACAAACATTTAAAGGTTTAATAATAAGGATTTAATCGGAGTCAAATAATTTAAAATAAAATATTTTTATTTTTATTTTTAAATAAAATTTAAATTTATAAAAAAATATAATATATATAAATTTATAAAATTTAAATTTCACTTAAAAGTAACATAATAAATAAAAGTAAATTATATATGAAAACAAACAAATTTAGTAAATTATATTTTAATTCAACATTAACAAGTCAAATTTATTAGAAATTATTAGAATACAAGATTTTAGAAAAAAAAAATGACAACTATAAATTTTTTTTCAAAATTTTAGACTAACTAATTCTCAACCGGTTTTATTCGAAGTCAAAAGAAATATGATTTTTGGGAATTTGAACGAAACATTCAACTGATTCTGAGTTCATGTGACTAGTTCGGTCTTATTACAGGATTATGATGCGCCTTTTAAGAATCTAAGAAACCTTTAACACCTCATTTTTTATATATATATATATATATATATATATATATATATATATATATATATAAATGGATTTTTGAATAAAAATAATCTTTTAATTCTATTATATTTGACATGTCAAAATCTTTTATAATCCTAATAATAAAATAAATATTCGTACCTACTTTAACCGTGTAAGAAACTCAACTTCTTTCTAGTAATATGAATCATATGTTGTTATTTATATAAAGTTGAATCATCTTTTTATTATATTACACTGATGATATTAAAGTAAAAAAAAGATTTTTATTGTTGCGAACTGTTTCAAGAAAAAAATTGTTAATAAAGAAAAAAATGTTATATGTAATTATTGTAACTACCATATTATTGGATGAAGATTTGTTTAACTACTTATTTAATTTATATTTGTGACTTGTAAAAGAAAATAACGTAAAATTATATAATTATTTTAACTATTTATTTAAGTAAAAATAATTTTGTAAACTTTTTTTTAATTTTTATTATTTTTAATAAGAAAATAAATATATTCTTTAAAGTGATATTTTCTCTTTGTTAATTTTTTTATCAAAAAATAATAAGAAATTTTGTTTTTTTACATGAACCACTTTTTACTCTATAATTTTCTTGTAAAAGAACAAAACTTTAATTTATACCTCCTTCAATAATCTATTTTAATTTAATAATTAAATTATATATTGACTTAATATTTCTTTAATTCATATATTGTTAACCATCTATTTTAATATTGAAATAATAATATATTAATAATAACATAATAATAATAAATGATATTGTCTTGCTTGCAGTACTGATGACTCGATTCTATTTTTGATTTTGTGTAAGTGGCCAACATCCATCTATACCTTGAACTTTACGTGCTACTGGCATCAACAACCAAGGGTTCTGGTTTGCTTCAACATTAGACTGGGAGACCTCTCCTAACCCAACCCTTAACTCTGCAGGTGACTTTGCCTCTCCTGACTCTAATTTATGATCCCTCCCTTGACTTTGTACCATCAACTGCATCTGCTCCAAACTATAGTTATCATTCCTCCCTGAACTAGGACAGTTTACCAAACCTTGAGATTGTAACTGCTCCTCAAATTGGTTTGTATAATGGTTTGGCTTAGGACGCCTTCTACAACCTCTGGCTCGAACATGCTGTTGTGTAGCTTGAACTTTGTCTTGTAATTGTGCCTCATAGTTGATTGTGTTCTGAACCAGTTTAGGGGGCCTCCCCCTACCGCTACCTCGTTGTTGACCTTCATCTCTCTCTGCCACCCAGTGTTTAATACTTCTCCTCTTCTTCTTCTCGTTACCTTGAAATTGTTCTTTCACTTCCTCATCAACCTTCAGCACATACCTCGAATCGGAAACAAATTCAAGCTCCCCAATCTCACAAAGCTTCTCCAATTGCACACTTAGAATCCTCCCATGAGCCCACGGTAAATCATTGTACTCCCTCTTAATGAACTCCGATATTGCCTCCTTAGTGGATCCCGTCTCCTCTTTCAACCCTAATATCGCCCTGCTTATCATCTACAAGAAAAACAAAACAAAAGCTCACATACATACAGACTAGCGTCCATGCACGACATCGTGAATTTGAAATCCCTAAAACAAATAAAAAGATACCAAGGCATAAGGAGGATGCGTTGGGGTGTGAAAAGTGGGAAAAAGATATCGAAGGTGGCGCTCAAGAAGGGAATAGTGGCGTGGTTGGAGGTTAAAAGAAGGGTTTCGTTTTTTGATTTCAGAAGCGACAGCATTTAGGAGGTGAGCCATGACAGGTGAGGTACTAAAACCTTCTTCGCGGTTTGACTGGGAATCTTGTGTCGCCATAAGAATCTGAGGTCTGGGTTGATTTGGTCCCAAGCTTCACGATGCACACTTCATATACAGGTGTTTTGTTTTTAAATAATAATGAAAATATATTATTAATATCTTCTGTTTTTAATGTCTAACTTTGTTTTCTATAAAATATAATATTTTGAATCTTTAATTGATCACATACATAATCATTATAAATTAAAAATAATAAATATATACAAATTATTAAAATAATAATAATAATTACAATAAATAAAATTATATTTCATTAGTATTACGAAATAATTTTGAAAAAATATACAACTTAAAGAAAATATAATATTATTCGATAAAGTAATTAAAATTTAATTACAATGCAGTAACCTATATTATAAGATGTAAATTAATATATTTGAAAACGTATTAAAATAAATATAAACTTCACTTTATAAAATAATTTATAAAAATAATCTCACTTTTTAAATAAATACCTTATTTCAACTAAAAAATATTAAAAATATATTTAATTTGATGACAAAATAAAAGTAAAGATTAAATGGTTTGTTAAAAATTGAATGAATAAAATGACTAGTTAAATGATCAAAATAAAAATATTATCTTAATATATTTTGCATATATATGAATAAAAATTTATACATGTGATTATTAAAAGGAAAGGTGATATATATATTTTTAAAAGATGAAACAAGAATATTTCATGATTAACCAATTATTTAAAATATTTTTTTAATTTTTTTTATTAGTTGAAAAGTTTTGTTGACTTATTAATATTTGACAAAAATAACTATAATATTAGATAAAAGTTAGTTAGTTGTTCAAAAGTAGTTGAAAATTATTGAGTTAAATATAAGTTGTGTCTCGGTATTTTATGATAATTTTATTTTAGTTCTTATATTTAAAAACTGATTAATTAATCTTCAATTTTTAAAAAATAATCATTTTATCAATTTTATAATAATAAAAAATTATTAAATATAAAAAAAATTAAAATTACATTTAATCTGAAAAAATAATTACTAAATACAAAATTTAAGTATAAAAATAATTAAAATCTTATATATTTATTAATAGGGAGACTAATTAATATTTTTGAAATATAAATACCAAAATTAAGTTTTTTAAAAATAATATAAATAATAAAAATATATTTAACAATAATTAAGTTAACTTATTAAATTATAAGTATTAGATAAAAATTACTTATTAAAATAAGAGAACACAAAGAAAATTATTGGTCCATTATTTATAATATATGTTTTTCTTATCAATTGTGTATTTACTATTAATCATTCTCTATAATCAAAGTTTTCTAAACATAATTTATTATTAAATCGACGAACACGACTTTAAGATTTAAATATTTTAATCATGGATTTAATCAAAGTAAAATAATTTTAAATAAAATAATTTTATTTTTAAAGAAAATTTAAATTTATAAAAAAATAAATTCAGATAAATTTATAAAATTTAAATTTCACTTAAAAGTGACATAATAAATAAAAGTAAACAAATTTAGTAAATTATATTTTAACTAACAATAACAAATCAAATTTATTAGAAATTATAAGAATACAAGATTTTAGAAAAATAAATGACAATTTCAAAAAGAAAAAAAAATCATGGAAAATTCAACCTGATTTATTTCGAATTCAAATGAAAGATGATGTTGAGTTCATCTGCCTACTTCGGTCTTATTGGCTATTAAGAGAGACCTTTAATACCTATTATTATTATTATTATTATTATTATTATTATTATTATTATTATTATTATTATTATTATTATTATTATTGTTATTATTGTTATTATATAAATAAATAAACAAAAAGAGATATGGATTTCTATATACAAAATAATATTTTAATTTTATTATATTTTCCATGTCCAAATTTTTTATAATCTTAATAATAAAGTATATTAAATTTTCTATATACTTTATTATTGAGATTATAAAAGATTTGGACATGGAAAATATAATAAAATTAAAGGATTATTTTGTATATAGAAATCCATATCTCACTTTATTTATTTTTATAAACTTTATTTATTTTTATATATAAAAATAAATAAAGTGAGATATGGATTTCTATATACAAAATAATCCTTTAATTTTATTATATTTTCGATGTCCAAATCTTTTATAATCTCAATAATAAAGTAAAAATCAACACCTACTTAATCCAGTTCTTTCTAATAATATTAACGAGGGTATGTTATTGTTATTTATATAAAGTTGAAACATCTTTTTATTATATTATTGAGGATACTAAAGTCAGAGGAATAAAATACAAAAAAGGAAGATTTTTATTGTTGTGAACGGCTTGAAGAAAATAGTTGATAAAGAAGAAAATGTCACATGTAATTATTGAAACAACTAGAAGATTTGATTAACTACTCATTTAATTTGTATTTATGACTTGTAAAAGAAAATAATGAAGAATTACATAATTATTTATTTAAGTAAATATAATTTTGTAAACTATTATTTTTTATAATTTTTATTATTTTTCATAAAAAAAATATATTCATTAAAGGCAATATTTTCTCTTCATTAATTTTTTTATAAAAAATAATAATAAAAATTGTTTCTTTTATCTTATTTTGTTTACATGAATCACTTTTTAGTCTATAATTTTCTTATAAACGAACGAAACTTTAATTTATACCTCCTTCAATAATCTATTTTAATATAATAATAATAATAACAATACAAAATTTTAAAATTTGTATATTTATTATGATTATATTATTAAATTAAATTGTATATTGGTTTAATATTTTTCTAACTCATATATTGTTAATCATTTATTATAATAATAATAATAATAATAATAATAATAATAATAATAATAATAATAATAATAATAATAATAATAATATATGTACTTAGAAAAAGGAGCGACTAGAGTAGCTTTCCATACAGTTATCATGAGTTCTTTTAGGTTAAATAGTTTTTCTAAGATTGCATAAACTTGCAAAGTGAATTAGAACTTTAATCTGGTTTTGAATAACAGATCCTGTCCTGACATTGTCTTGCTTTAAGTACTGATGACTCCATTCTATTTCTAATTTTGTCTAAGTGGCCAGCATCCATCTATACCTTCTTGAACTTTACGTGCTACTGACAACAACTGCCACGGGGTTCTGGTTTGATTCAACATTAGACTAGGAGACCTCTCCTGACCCATATTTTGAATCCGACCCCACCATTAACCCTGCAGGTGACTTTACCTCTCTGACTCTGAATTATGATCCCTCAGATGTAACATCCATACTAACGTGGACTTAAAAGCTGGTGAGAGGGAATTCGGTAATGTTGAAAATAGTAAAGATTACGACAAATTTATATATATTTTTTTAAATACATTGCAAGAAATAAATGTAAACTCGATAAGTTAAGAAGTTTTGAAGATATGAAATCATAAACTTTATCATATATTAGAATAAGGTTTGTAAAATTTTATAGAAAGTAATCTCTTAATTTGTTTTATCTTTCGGTAAAGTATTGTGTGAAAAACAAATAACATTGATTAAAGTTTGTTAGAGTGATTATATTCGGGAATTGTATACTAAAGATGATGAATTTGTCAAGATTTACCGTGAATGCATAAAGGGGGTGGACTTTCACATTCACAAAAACTATATTTTCAAAGGAAAAAGGATTTGTGTATCCCAGGGTCCTTAAGGGCTTCACTTATTAAGGAGTCTCACGAGGGTGATTTAATGGGATATTTTGGGGTGTTTAAGACTTTAGAAATTCTTAATAATAAGAGTCGTTAGTAGATTCATGACAATTTTAGGTGGAGAGTATTAAGGTGCTCTTAAGAGGATCCTGGTATATCAAAGAAACCTCAAGTGTTGCATGATCTTAATAAAGGAGATCTATCACTGAGTATGTGTTTACTCTTGTAGGAAGAGTTATAAGTTAATTACCAAGTTACGAAATGTTGTAGCCTTATCGACTATAGAAGTTGAGTACTTGACAACTACTAAAGCTTGCAAGGAATCTATTTGAATTCAAATATTAATGGAAGAATTTGGGCATAAAAACAATAATTATAGGACAAAATGATTTATGTTTACGTGATCATAAGTGAATGTTTGTTATTTTTAATATTATATTTTTCAAATGATTTTAAAATTAGAATATTAAATATAAGAATGATTATGTTTATAATTTATTTAAGAGAAAAAATTAATTACTTCAAGAGTAGCAAATAAAAAATAATTTGTTATATATTTTTTTAAAATTTAAAAATTATTATAATTATTAAATTAAAAAATAATAAAAATAAGAAATAAATTTCTAATTTTTATTATTGAAATAAGTAACTTACAAATTGAAAGTTTAAAACACTTTTGCATGCACAAATCTTGTTGAAATATAACAATAATGTATTAAACATTATGTTATTATATTTATTTGGTTAAAATTGTTTTATTTTCTATTGGTATTTTAATTATTTTTAATATAATTTGATCCATAGTATTCTCATCCTTGATTATTTTTTGGACCAAAACAATATTTAAAAATTCCGCATATAAGCATTTTTATAAACATGGATAAATAGATTTTGACGATGAGAAAACATTTTTTATGTGTTTTATTGATTTTATTTTACAATACATAATTAAAAGTCAATTAGTTTCAACGTGTTTTGTAAGGACCGAGACTTTAGTAATTTAAAGAGAAATAATGGTTAAATGGAGTAAAGTTTTAAGTTTTTTTTACCCTTGAAATAAAAATGGTTTAAAATAGAAAATTCGTTTCAAACTTCATTTCTAAAAGACCACCATCTCTCTACACTCTAAATCCTCTGACTTCTCTCTAAAACTTTCTTACTCAATTCTTATATTTTTCTAAATCCAAGTACATCATTGTGCTCCTAGTAGCGAGGGGAAAATTTCCATCCGATCAGAATCTTAAATAAAATAAGTTTTTTTTCCCAAAGTATTTATATAAACTTGGGGCTAAGGTTGACATGTGGGCATTCGAGTCTTGCATGTGACCTTGGTGAGGTAAATATGAATCTTGTTTAGTTTAGGAGCATTGTAATATGTTCAATTTGTTAATTAAAATTTTTTGTGAGTAGGATTTGACTCGCTAAAAATTGGGGATTTGGAGTATTCAAGGTTGAGAACATTGAAATTAGAAAATAAGGAAAATTAGTTATTCTTTGATTTTCTTAGTACTCTAGGTTAGAAATTTGGAATGCGGATGTAACTTTGTCACATTGTTTGATTTGCAGGAATTTGAGTTGTATCTTAAATTTTGATTGAATGAGTTAAGTTTAAAGTAATGATATATATATATATATATATATATATATATATATATATATATATATATATATATATATAAACTATTAGGGTATGGTAGTTATAATTGGGCTAGATATGACATATTTTAATAGGAAATTGAGTAATAGAATCTCATAGGATAGTATTTGATGTCTAAAGTGTAGTTTAACACGAGTTTAGAAAGTTTGTTAACTGTATATTTTGCTCAAGCGATAACTGGTAACTCAAGTGAAATATGCAGAAGAGGAAATGACTCCTTTCAGGTGCATTTTCGCTCAAGCAAAAATATATCGTTTAAGCGAAAAAAACTCCCAGTAGAAGAGGTTTGTCTCGGGTGTATTTTCACTCAGAGGAAAGTGAGTCTTGCTTAAGCTAGAAAATTTTCGCTCAAGCAAAATTTTTATAGAAAAGGAGGTGATTCTCGAGTGTATTTTCTCTCAAGCAAAATTTCTTATAATTTTTTTATCTAAACTTCTAAAAATCATAAAAAATAACTCATGATTCCAAATCTAACGTTCCATTCATGCAAATCAAAACCCTAAAAATAAGAAATTCAATGAAACAAAAATTAGTTAAAGAAGATATTTGTAGAAAAAGTTATGCTCAAAAGAATAGATATAAGTCAAATCCCACAAATTCATTCTTTGCTTAAATGTGAGAAATATCATGTGATACCTTTATATGTATGTTATGTGTGTGGTGAATTGATAAAAGTTCATGTAGTAGTTTCTAACGAGAAGATACTATGTTGAGATGTAGATAATATATTGAATTTGAGATTCTGAAGGAGATATCCTAACTCATTGATACTGATCTCTTGGTGAGAGTTGAAGGAGGTCTCTATAACTTAGCTTGGGGTGTGAAAAAGAACTATATCTAGAAAGTCATAGAAATTTACCTTGTCACATGAGGGAACGTGTTCCATTTATGTACCTATGTTGAGGGAAGGTAGTGTGACACGTGCAAATCTCTGAGTCTAAATTTTAACACATGAGAGCCTTCTGGAAGTAGATTCAAGTGTCTATGGTTATGAGTGTTAGTGTATGATGACATGAGATGTAATTTACATGTTGAGATATTATATACTTGATTTATTGTATAGTTGTGGTGCTTTATTTATTTATTCATATGTGAATATTGAGAATATTTTGTGATAATCATATGAATAAAGAATTTTATCACTAAATTATCCTAGTTTGTGTGGTGTGTTAATCTGAATTGCGATGAACGTGTGTTACACATGAGCAGATAATATTTCAGGTGGTTAGTCTCAGTATTGAGTTGTTGAGCAAGTGGAGAGGAAGCATAACATTTGAGTTATTTTGTTTAAAAAAAATGTATAAGGAACTTATGAAATATGATACTGCTTCTTTTGAAATATTTAAACATGTGATGTAAATAACTTAATGATTTATTTCCTTAAGTATTTTAAATCTTATGTAATGATGGTCGTAGGAACGTTACATTTATGTAAATAATATAATAGTTTTTTGTTTTTTTGAAGATTTAGGTTATTAATTGTTCCTTTGATTGTGGTATAGAATGGTGCATAGACCTCCTACTCCCCCATAGTCTTCATCGAATATAAGTTAAATAGCCAGAACTATTGAGACGATGGCTAATACCATCAAACAACATAATGCCAATATGGCTCCACATCACCAAGCTTCTATGGAACAGTGGCAAACCACCAAAACCATTGCAACATTCTTCTCCAATCAGCTTACTGAACAACTAGTACTAGTTGAGTTCATGAGGCATAGTCCTCTAAAGTTCAATGACATTGCCACCCCAAACCAAGTTGGCCAATGGATTAGAGAGATTGAGAAGATAAAATAAGAAACTTTGTTTTGCTACGTATCTATTGTTGGGAGAAGTAGACTTTTGGTGGATAGGGGCACAACAGATGATGGATGCTATAGGAGAAGTGTTAGACTTAGAAAATTTCAGAATGAGATT
This sequence comes from Sphenostylis stenocarpa, assembly GCA_963425845.1. Classification (NCBI taxonomy): domain Eukaryota; kingdom Viridiplantae; phylum Streptophyta; class Magnoliopsida; order Fabales; family Fabaceae; genus Sphenostylis; species Sphenostylis stenocarpa. The sequence goes on from OY731400.1 coordinate 65,425,490, forward strand.
TCTAGAAAAATACTTTCCAGACAGTGCAAATTTTGATAAGGAGATAGAGTTCTTGAGGCTAGAGCAGGGTAATAAGACTATAAATTCTTATGCCACTAGGTTTGAATACCTAGCCAGATTCTATACCCAAACTACCTCTGAAGGTTGGAGGGTGTAGAAATTTTGAGGAGGGATTAAGGCATGATTTGAAGAGGATAGTAGCTCTAATGTCCATCAGAGAATTACCAGCCTTAGTGGAGAAGGCTAAGATGATGGAAAGGCTAGAAGAAGGAGACAATAAAATGACTCGGTCTCATAACGGAGGATCTTCTAGTGGGAAGGCCAAGGCGGATCAATATAAACGTTATGCTAGACCACAACAAAATAGAGGAGGAACAACCCCATCACAACATCGACATTAGCAACCCCAACAGTTCAAGATTAGGTATCATTGTGGAGGGCTACACTTTATGAATGATTGCTTCCAACTGTCAAATGAAACGAGGTGTTTTGTATGTTATAGGCCAGAACACATGACTAAGAACTACCCAAGCAAGAAGGGTGCAACTACTCCAAGCGGATCTCAATGGAGGAGAGCAGAAGATAACAAACCCAAAGTAGTTAGGAGAGTATTTGCACTATCAGGAGCTGAGACCACAAAGTTAAGTAATTTGGTTCAAGGATATTGTGTTATAGTCGATAGAAGTTTGAGAGTGTTATTTGACTCTGGAGTTACACACTCCTTTGTTTCAAGTAGTTGTGTGAAGGAGTTGAGACTACTAGTAAAGGAAATGTAGTTTGAGTTATTGGTTTCTACATCAACATCGAGAATGATGTTTGCAATGTTTGTGTGTGCAGGATGTTCTGTATTTATAGAGGGAAGATAATTCAAAGTTAACTTGATTTGTTTGTGTCTACATGATCTAGATATGATTTTGGGAAATGGATTTGTTGTCTGCTAATCACATTCTTACAGATTATGGTAAACAAAAAGTAGTATTTCCAAACTCAGGAGAACTAGAGATGATATATGCTCAATAAGTGTGGGGTGAGCTTAGAGATGGAGCCACTTGTTTTGTGGTATTGACTCAGATGAAAGTTTGCATTAGGGCCAAATATGTGACATTCAAGTAGTGAGAGAGTTCTTGGATGTATTCTTAGAGTAAGTACCCGACTCGCCTCCTAAGAGAGAGGTTGAATTCTCCATTGATTTGTTGCTTGGGTCAGGACCAGTGTCAATAACACCTTATAGGATGACTCCGGCTGAATTGGTGGAACTAAAGAAGCAGATAAAAGAGCTATTAGAAAAGCAATTTATTTGGCCTAGTGTGTCACTATGGGACCACCGGTGTTACTAGTTAAGAAGAAAGATGGAGGGTATAGACTTTGTATAGACTACAAGAAATTGAACAAGCTCACAATCAAGAACAAATATCTCTTACCGAGGATTGATGATTTGATTGATCAACTACATGGAGCACTAGTATATTTTAAGATCGACCTGAGATCTGGTTATCACCAGATATTGATAAAGGTTGAAGATATCCAAAAGATAGCCTTTAGGTCCAGATATGGTCACTATGAATATGTAGTGATGTCATTTGGAGTGATGAACGCCTCGACTGTGTTCATGGATTACATGAATAGGATCTTTCATCCATTCTTAGACAAGTTTGTAGTGGTTTTTATAAACGATATCCTTATCTACGCTAACAATATAGTAGAGCATAAAGAACACTTCAGGACAATTTTGGGTATTTTGAGAGAAAATAAATTATATGTCAAACTGTCTAAGTGTGAGTTTTGCCTGTGAAAAGTCTAATTTTTGGGGCATAGAATTTCAGCCCAAGGGATTGCAGTAGAACCCTCTAAGGTAGAAGAAGTTCTTCAATGGGAACGTCCCAAAACTGTTATAGAGATAAGAAGTTTTGTGGGCTTAGCTGGTTACTATAAAAGATTTATAAAGAGATTCTCAAGGATAGTGGCACCCCTAACACAGTTGACCCACAAAACATCAACCATTTGCCTGGACAAATAAATGTGAGTAGAACTTCCTAGAGCTAAAGCAAAGACTGACTAGTTTTCTAGTCTTGTTAGTGATTCCTGACACAGGAAAACCTTTTCAGGTTTAGTGTGATGCATCACATCAAGAACTAGGGTGTGTGTTAATGCAAGAGAAGAAAGTAGTGGCATATGCTTCAAGATAATTGAAGTTTCATGAGAAAAATTATCTTACTCATGACCTAGAGTTGGCAACAGTGGTGTTCACCTTGAAGATTTGGAGGCATTACTTGTATGAAGCACAATTTGTTATCTTTAATGATCACAAAAGCCTCAAATACTTGTTTGATTAGAGGGAATTAAACTTGAGGCAAAGAAGATGGATGAAATTCCTAAAAGATTATGATTTTTAGCTAATGTACCATCCATGAAAACAATGCATATTTCAACTTTGGTGGTGAAAGAGTTAGAATTGATTGAAAAATTCAGAGATATGAACTTGGGAGGAAAATTGTCCAGTGATTTCATTTGTTGTAGCAAATTGACTATAACAAATGACTTTCTTGGAATGATCAAGGAGAAGAAAATGTTAGATTACAATCTGAAGCGTACAATTGAATTCTTAAGCTAGAGAATTTACTATGGGGTCAAATGGAGTGATAATATTTAGGAATAGGGTGTGTTCCTGCAGATGAGGAATTGAAGAAATTATTATTAGAAGAGGGTCACAAAAGTCGACTTAGTTTACATCCAAGCATGACTAAAATGTATCATGACTTGAAGGAATCATTTTTGTGGCCTAACATGAGAAAGGAGGTTGCTCAATATTTTTAAGCTTGCTTGACATGTTAGAAGGCTAAGGTGGAACATTAAAGGCCAGGAGGATTTGTAGACCCCTAATTTTGCCCGGCCTCTCAAAAATAAAAGCTAGAGGAACTACGCCCGAAGATGGAGTTCGTCCGGCTTCCCAAAACCGAGGAAACCTCCCACAACAAACACGGAGATCGCTCGTCTGCACAATAAAGACTAAAGAAGACCTCTCATAATAAGACGGAGTTCACTCATCCACACAAAGGAGACTTCCTATACATAGATAAGGCTCGCCCAACATTTCAAATGAAGGCCAAGAAGACTTCCTACACGAAGATAAAGCTTCAAAAGACATATATCGGCACCAATCCACATCCGAAAACGGCAAGGAAAGCTTCCCGGGGTCCCAAAATACAAAGGCTGGACAAAACAGGTCGAGACCACCATCCCAAGGTTGGGACGGCCGTCCCAACTGAAATTTAGCAGTTGGAACGCGCGTCCCGAATGTGGGACGGCCGTCCCAAACTCCAGGGGGTCCCAACATGAACAAAATTGCGTTTGGGACGGCCGTCCCAAACATGCCAGGCCGTCCCAAACTGACCAAGTGTAAAAAATGCAGTTGGGACGGCCGTCCCAGTCCAGACGGCCGTCCCAGATGTCCAGGGGGCGAAAAAGGCTATAAATAGGAGCCTCATTTGTCTCATTCCACACACCTCACACACCAGACAACTCTGAGATTTGTCTTCTTCTCTCCCTCTCTCGAATGATCTCTCTGATTGCCTTTTTTAGGTAACAATCAGTTAAGGAATTTGTATTCCGGCATTCGATTCTTCTAGAAATTTTAGTCGAGTCGAGTCTGTATTTGAGAGGAGAGTTGCTGTAGAGCGAAGGACTGCCGAAACGCGTCCTCTTTGTACAAGAATCATAATATAAAGCTTGCTACGGAGGTTTTTCTCAATTCTCTTCTTCTTTATTGCTTTATTTATTATTTTTTGTATGCAATGTAGATAAATCATGTAGATAACCATATCTAAATAACTGTACGAATAAAATAGGGTAAATGCGTAATTTCTCATAATCTTCACTTAATGAATAAATCCGTCATAGGGAACCCAAAAGGGGCGTTGTGGGGGTGCTAACACCTTCCCCACACGTAACTAACTCCCTTACCCAACTCTGGTTATAATGGCCAAGTTGGTTTTTAATAAAATCAACGCCTTTTTTCCTTTTCCAATGTTTCTGGTCAAAACATTGGTGGCGACTCCAAAAGAACCCCTTTTCGAAAACCTTGCTTCTATTAGAGGATAGTTCAGTGTTGAGCGCCTCGGAAGCAATGAACACAATTTTAACAAAAAACGCGAGTCTCAACCATCTTTTCGCGACCGCTCGCATAAACGTTCGAAGATGTCCCTGGACGTCGGAACGGACAGCGGCGACAGGATTGTTGCAACAATTGGATATACCTGAGTGGAAGTGGGATAACATTGCAATGGATTTTGTAACCCATCTTCGATGATCAATGAGAGAGCATGATGCTATTTGGGTTATAGTAGATCGGTTAACCAAGAGTGCACATTTCTTACCTATGAATTTGAAGATCTCCATGGCAAAGCTAGCCCAATTGTATATAAGAGAGATTGTAAGACTGCATGGAGTACCTTCCAATATTATGTCTGATAGAGATCCAAGGTTCACCTCTAGGTTTTGGTAAACCTTGCAAGAGGCACTAAGGACTAGGCTGAGACTCAACACTACATATCACCCCAGACAAATGGTCAGTCTGAAAGGATGATCCATTCCTTAGAAGATCTATTGAGGACTTGTGTTTTAGATCAAGTTGGGATGAGATACTACCTCTAGTGGAATTTACCTATAATAATAACTTTCATGCTAACATTGGAATGACACCTTATGAGACATTATATTTGAGGAAGTGTAGGACTCCTCTTTGTTGGTATCAGGATGGGAAGTTGTGTTGATAGGGCCTGAGTTGCTTCAGTAAATGACTGACAAGATTCGTTAGATACAAGAAAGGATGAAGGCTTCATAGAGTAGATAAAAGTCATATGTAGATAAGAGAATATGACTTTTAGAGTTTGATGTTGGGGATCATGTATTTTTGAGAGTGACGCCCACTACAGGTATAAGGAGAGCCATCAGGTCCAAGAAACTTTCTCCTAAGTTTATTGGACCGTACTCGTTTCTTAGAAGAATTGGCCCAATAGCTTATGAAGTTTCTTTGCCTCCCCAACTAGCCAATCTGCATAATGTCTTCCATGTATCATAGTTGAGGAAGTATGTTCCTAATCCTAGCCATGTGTTGGAAGCATATGAAGTACAGGTTAGAGAGGACTTATCTTGTGAAGTCATACCAGTTAGGATCCCTGTTCACCAGACCAAGCAGCTTAGAGGTAGGTAGATTAATATGGTGAAAGTATTGTAGGATGTCAACTTAGGTGATACAACATGAGAACTGGAGGAGGAAATGAGGAAAGTTTATCCTTATCTTTTCTTGGTAAGTGAAATTTTCGAGGACGACAATTTTTCTTGTTGGGAGGAATGTAAGGATCGAGACTTTAGTAGTTTAAAGAGAAACAATGGTTAAATTGAGTAAAGTTTGAAATTTTTTTACCCTTGAGATAAAAATAGTATAAAATTGAAAATTCTTACGTTTCAAACTTCATTTATGAAGAACCACGATCTCTTTATACTCTAAATACTCTGACTTCTCTCTAAAACTTTCTTACCCAATTTTTATCCTTTTCTAGATTCAAGTACATCATTGTGCTCCTAGGGGTGAGAGGAACATTTCCATCTAATCAAAATCTTAAATAGAGTAAGTTTTTTTTCTTTCCCCAATTTTAGAGTATTTTTACAAATTTGGGGCTAAGGTTTGCATGTGGACATTCAAGTCTTGCATGTGACCTTGATGGGATAAAAATGAATCTTGACTAATTTAGGAAAATTGTAGTAGGTTCTATTTTGGTGGGGATTTGGAGCTTTCAAGTTTGAGAACACTGAAATTGGAAGGTAAGGTAAGCTAGTTGTTCTTTCATTTCCATAATACTCTAGGTTAGAAGATATGGATTGTGAAGATGACTTTATCACATTGTTTGATTTGTAACAAATTGAGTTGTATCTTAAATTCTGATTGAATGAATTAAGTTTAGAGTAATGATATATATAAATTGTTAGGGTATGATAATTATAATTGGACTAGGTATGACATATTTTAAAAGGAAAGTGAGTAATAGAGTTTCATAAGATAATGTTTGATGTTTGGATTATAGTTTAACACGAGTTTAACATGTTTGTTATTTGCATATTTCGCTCAAGCGATAATTGGTCGCCCAAACAAATTATGCTGAAGAGGAAGTGACTCCTCTCAGGTGCATTTTCACTCAAGTGAATTCGCTCAAACAAATTATGCAGAAAAGGAAATGACTCATCTCGGGTGCATTTTCACTCAAGCGAAAAAAACTCTTAGTGGAAGAGGCTTGTTCGGGTGTATTTTTGCTCAAGCGAAGAATTTTTCGTTTAAGCGAAAGTGAGTCCCGCTTAAGCCAGAATTTAAGGTGATTCTTGGGTGTATTTTCTCTCAAGCTAAAATATTTTTGTTGAAGAGAAATTTCATATAATTCCAAATCTAACGCTCCATATATTGGACTTAGAATATCTATGTCTTAGAATAGACATAGCAAATCCCACAAATTCATTATGAGAAATATCATGTGATACCCTTACATGTATGTTATGTCTTTGATGAATTAATGAAAGTTAACATAATAGTTTCCAAGAATGAGATACTATATTGAGATGTAGATAATGTATTGAATTTAGAATTCTGAAGGAGATATCTAGTTCTACTAATACTGGACTCATGTAGAGAAAAATATCAGGTGTTGAGAGTTGAATGAGGTTTCTATGACTTAGTTTATGGTGTGAAAAAGAATTGTATATAGCAAGTCATAGGGATTTTCCTTGTTACATGAGACAACGTGTTCCATTTATGTACCTATGTTGAGAGAAGGTAGTGTGACATGTGCAAATCTCTTAGTCTAAATTCAATGCTTGAAGGTCTTCTGAAAGTTGAGTAAGTGTATATGATTGTGAGTATTAGTATATGATGACATGAGATGTAACTTATATGCTAAAATATTAAATACTTGATTTATTGTATGGTTGTGGTGCTTTAATTATTTATTCAGATGTGAATATTGAGAATATTTTGTGATAATAATATGAATAAAACTTTTTATCACTAACTTATGTTAACTTATGTAATGTTTTAATATGAACTGCAATAAACATATTATTACACGTGAGTAGGTAATATTTCAGGTGATCAATTAAAATATTATATTTAAGTTATTTTGTTTTAAAAAAATGTATAAAAAATGTATGAAATATGATATTACTTTTTTTAAAATACTTAAAGATGTGATATAAATAATTTAATATAATTATTTCCTTAAGTATTTTAAATATTAGGTTTCTAATATAGTGCTAGTAAGGACGTTATACATGTTTTTTTTGCCGCATCACATTAATTCCACATCTTAAATAATTTTATTAAACTATCAAAAAGTTATAATTAAAAATTATTATGTTGGAAAAAAATGTTGACAATTTTTTTAGTTATCACTTATTATGGTTAAGTACCTAAAACTTATGTTTGTTGTATTAATATTATTTATTTATTTACTGTACACAGTTATTTAACAGGTACGAAATGATGATGACAAACTGTTAACTATAGAAGTATTTTGTTAAAAGCAAACATAAGGACTAGTATTTTAATATACCTGACTTAAATTACTTTATAATCCTATGCTATGATTAAAATATGTAGTCTAATATATATATATATATATATATATATATATATATATATATATATATATATATATATATATATAATAGTTAAAATATCCAATTTAATATAAATATATATATATATATATATCTACGATAAGGAAATAAATAAATAAATAAATTTAGAAATAATAAATTGTTATTTAGAAAAATACTACTTGAATTTCTTCCTATGAGATGGAAACATGTTTTTAATCTAATTTTTTAATTTAATTAAAATTTGACTGATGTGATAAAAGGAAATAATTGTGTTTTTATGGAATATTTTTAATCCTTGTAAAATGTGTTATTTATTAAAATAGTTCTTATAAAAACTATCGTAGCATAATTCTTGTAAAATCTAAATATAATTTTTTGGTATGTTTTTAATTCCAGGGTTGAAGAAGGTGGAAGAGACAATGGAGTTGCTAATATAGAATGTCATTATTTTCGTGTCGTATAGTGTAAGAAGCTTCAGAATTTTATGTTCTCACAAAAACACGAATTATGTCAATCCATTAACAAAAAAATATGACTTACTTTTGTGATTGCATAATTTCATAATTGTGTGAACGGGAAATATAGATATAATTATAACTTATGAATTATATTTCATGCATAAGTCCCAAATTGGATTTTTTTTTTTTCACCCGAAATTATATTTTTGTCGCGTACATAATCAATGCATTAACAATGTTTAAATTTTGGAAAAAAAAGTATGATTAGATTTTACCGGGACTAAACTAATACCAAAATTCTATAGGAACGATTTTAATAAATAAAATATTTTTTTAAAAAGTGTCATTATCTTCATATGCGATGTCTAACAAATTTTTATAGAAAATAAAAGATCGAATCCATACACATATTTAGGTTTACAGGTACGAAAAATTTTATAAAAATCATTTTAACATATTACACATTTTGCACAATAATAAGACAAAAGGTCTTATTCAATATCACTTTCTAGAGTCAACCTATTATTTAGCCTCTACCTCTAATTGATGAACTCTATAACTAAGACATTTATCCACTCTTCCAAATCATACAATGTCACCCAAGCTAGTTAGTAGTGTTTGGCAACAATAAGATCTCATTGGATGTGTCAATTTTATCAAGAATTTTGACAATTAATGTGAATGCCTATTTCTTCAAAAGTTTTTTCCAATTGATTAGAAAATACACTAGAAAGGGCTTTTTACATTTACTAATTAACGTTGAATACAAAAATAACTGATTTAAAAACAATGCGGTAACAATTTTGTAAATAGTAGGCGCGAATTTTACGTTAGGCCTAGAAATGACTGATGTAAAAGTCACTTTTTATGTCAGACCACATTCACCCGACGTAAAAAGCGACTTTTACGTCGGTCCCTTTTAGGTCCGACGTAAAAGCACTAGTGCAGAAAGAGTAATTTTGTAAATATGAGGCGAGACTTTTACGTCGGATCCAGAAATGGCCGACATAAAAGTCACGTTTTATTATTCTGACACCACTTCCTCGTCTCGCACAACAAGGGTTTTTGAGGATGATGATGACAACAACGCTTTCCACACCTTTTAATGTATGTTTTGACCATTTTGACTGAGAAAAACATCAATATTGCGTCCCATTTTTCGATTTTTACGTTTCTCTTCGATTGGATTCGAGTTTTAAATCGTTTTTGTGTATACTCAAGATCCGTGATTGTTTTTGGGGATCTCAATCACGTTATCGCATGAATGTCTCCACTGGATTATTATTGAAATGTCATTATTTGTTTATTCGTTTGAGTGCATTTTTGATTTACATACTGCATTTACGTCTCAATCACTTTCTTTGTTGTTTGTATATTTTTGTTTTAAATATAAATTTTGAATCTCTAGGAGTGACAAAAATTTATAACATAGGTAGATATGAATCGAAGTTGGATGAATGCACATCGTATTAGTGAATATTACGAAAAGGGGGTTGAGGAATTTTTGAAATTTGCTAGTGAAAATGGAAAAGCTATGAAAGTGACATATTATTGTCCATGTGTTCGTTGTTTGAATCAAACTCGTCAAAACTTGAGGATATACGTGATCACTGGTTTGTTTATGATATTATTAAGAGTTATAAAATATGGACATGGCATGGAGAAATATTAGACATACCAACTAGGTCAACAACAAAAAAATTTGAAGAAGGGATGTATGATAATTTAGAGGATATGATTCATGATATTGGTGAAGAAAATTTTATGAAAGCACATCTATATGATTATTTGAAATATGATTTTGAGCAAAAATTGTACATAGGATGTAGTTTTACAAGATTATCAACAACTTTAAGATTGTTTAGTTTAAAAGCAAGAAATGGATTGACTAATAAAAGTTTCACCGAATTATTGGGGTTATTGAAGGAGATGCTTCCCAAAGATAATACATTACCTATTCGTAACTATGAGGCAAAGAAGATATTATGTCCAATGGGTTTAGAGTACAAGAAGATACATGCATGTCCTAATGATTATATATTGTACAAAAATGATTTTGCTACATTAAAGATGTGTCCGACAGGTGGTTTGTCGCAGTTCAAAAACAAAGTTGATGGAAGTAGTGGTGAGGAAGAACTAGATGGTCCCCCTGCTAAGGTGCTATGGTATTTGCCAATAATACCTAGGTTTAAAAGATTATTTGCCATAAAAGAAGATGCAAAAAATTTGACATGACATGCGAACAGTAGAAAATGAAACAATCTTCTTCGACATCCAGCTGATTCTCCACAATGGAAAATGATTGACGAAACATTTCCAGAATTTGGTGCAAAGTCAAGAAACTTGAGAATTGGATTAGCTACAAATGGAATGAATCCTTATGGGAATTTAAGTAGTAAACATAGTTTATGATCAGTTTTGTTGATCATTTACAATTTACTTCCTTGGTTATGCATGAATAGAAAATATATTATGTTGTCTATGATGATTTCAGGACCTCGACAACTAGGAAATAACATATATGTATATCTTAGTCCTTTAATTGATGATTTGAAGATGTTGTGGGAAACAGGAGTGGAGATATTTGATTCATATCGCGAAGAGAATTCTAGGTTACGTGCAATGTTATTTTGCACAATAAATGATTTTCCAGCATATGGTAATTTGAGCGATATTATATCCAATTGAAACATGGACAAAAGACTGCGTACAATAGGCATCGAAAGTTTCTAGTTGCTAATCATCCATATCGTAAAATGAAGAAAATATTTAATGGATGTCAAGAGAATGCAGTTGCATCAGTACCACACAATGGTGAACAAGTATATGAGCAAGTGAAAAGTATTAATATCGTGTTTGGAAAGGCCCAAAAGAAATCCAATGAGAAAAATATTTGGAAGAAACAGTCTATATTCTTCAATCTTCCTTATTGGTATAAGGTGAAAGTTAGATACTGTATAGATGTCATGCATGTTGAAAAAATTGTTTCTGATAGTATAATTGGGACATTGATTAACATAAAAGAAAAGACACAAGCACGACAAAATTTGGTGGACATGAGTATACGTTATGAGTTACATCCACAATTAGTTGGAAAACACACTTACTTACCTTCAGCTTGTCATACTCTATCTAAGAAAGAAAATATAAGTTTTTGTGAGTGTTTACGTGAGGTCAAAGTGCCACAAGGATACTCCTCAAATGTTAAGAGTCTTGTGTCTATGCAAGAGTTGAAATTAGTTGGTTTAATGTCTCATAATTATCATGTGTTGATGCAAAAACTTTTACCAGTGGTTATTCGAAACATCTTACCAACTTCTATTAGAGTTGCTATTACTCGGTTGTGTTTGTTTTTCAACGCCATTTGTAAAAAAGTAATTGATCCAAAAAAGTTAGATGAATTGGAAAATGAAGCAATTGTAATAGTGTGCCAGTTAGAAATGTATTTTCCCCCTTCATTTTTTGATATAATGGTGCATTTGATAGTCCATTTGGTAAGGGAAATTCGATTATATGGTCCGATTTTTCTTAGATGGATGTATCCTGTTGAGAGATACATGAAGATCTTAAAAGGATATGTGAAGAATCAGTACATGCCAAAAGCTTCTATTGTTGAAAGGTATATTGTAGAAAGGTACATTGTAGAAGAAGCCATTGAGTTTTGTTCAGGATACATGTCAAAATAAGAACCAATAGGTATTCCTAAGATGAGACATGATGGAAAATGTGAAGGTAAGGGTACTTGAAATTTAAAGATTAACAATGTTAGTCAGAAAGAAGTTGACCAAGCACATTTATACATATTGAACAACGTTGATGAAGTAATCCCTTACATATCGCAACACATAACTGAAATAAAGGCAACACATCCACGAATGAATGAAAAATGGGTATTGAATGAACATAACAAAAGTTTCCTTTCTTGGTTTAAAAAAAAAGTATATGTTGAGATTAATAATTCATATACACTTTTGAGACTTACTCGTGGGCCTAATAGTGATGTCATTACATTTGGTGGGTATGATATTAACAACTATTATTTCTACTTATAAATAGAAGATGATAAAAGTAGAGTACAAAATAGTAGGGTCACAATTCAAGATGAATCTATGCACTTTTCTAGTTCTAAAGACAAAAATCTCAATACAACATCTATGAGTTATTTTGGGTTCATACAAGAGATATGGGAAATTGATTATGTTACTTTTAGGGTGCTTGTGTTCAAGTCTAGATGGGTTGAAGGGAATACGGGTGTGCGAACAGATGACCTAGGATTTACTTTAGTTGATTTGAGTAAAGTCGGGTATAATGATGAACCTTTTATTATGGCATATTGATAAGTGCCAAAAAGTAGTAAATTTTCATATGAAATAATGACACTGTTGTTTCAATTTGTGTATGTCGCCACCGTCCCTTCTGCGAGGGAGGGGAAATCGTAAAGGTGGTCGGTTACGACGCGATGGTTTGTGACTCGCGTTTTCTAAAATGTGGTCATGACTCTTAGAATGCTCGTTAACAAACTATCCTTAAGAATGAGGTTTTCGTAAAAAGGGTTATAAGGAGTCACCACTAATGTTTTAACCTTAAACATTGAAAAAGGAAAAAGAAAAGGCGTTGATTTAAGAAAAACCAACTTTGGCCATTATAACCAGAGTTTGGTAAGGGAGTTAGTTACGTGTGGGGAAGGTGTTAACACCCCATAACGCCCCTTTCGGGCTCTCTATGATAGACTAATTCTAAAATAAAGATATAGAAATTATGTCTTTACCCTATTTATTTATCTACGTGCGATAATTAAATATCTACATGGTCCTAATTTCTAATACACACAAAGGAAAGCGATAAAAGAGAAGGAATAGAAAAGGAACCTCCGAAGGGAGCTTTTTATAAATCTCGAAACTTGAGGACACTTTTTGACAACTCCCTCCCTTTACAAGAGCACTCCTCCCACGAACAAAATAAAATTATTATACTACCGAGTGTCGGATGTCTCAAAAAGAGACTTCCTTAATCGATTTAATCCAAAAAGGATAATCGAAAAGATTACTCGAACTCTAAAACTAAGCAAAAAATGCCCGGAAAAGTTTCAAAGTAGGAGAGAGAAGAGAGCGCTCGCAAAATTGTGTCCGGAAATGGGAGAAATGAGCTCCTATTTATAGGCTCACGGATCCAGGAGGTTGGGAGGGTCGTCCCAGATTTTGTCAGGTGGGACCACCGTCTGAATTTGGGACAGCCCTCTCGGGCCACCAAAGGGGTTGGGATGGGCGTCTGGAATCTGGGACGGTCATCCCAGTCTTCTGACAAAAACCCTAATTTTATTTTTCTAAGAAAACCCTCCTTTTCTTAAATGGAGCCTAGAAAATGCTACTAGGCGCCTAATGAAGCCTTGTCCATCTTCAAAATGGAGGATTTTTGAACTTTATTACGAGGCCGAACAAAATTAAGGGTCAACAACTTTCCCCCTTTCACCTGACCGAACGATTGTTGGCAAAAGTGTCGTAAGACCGGTTAGCGGGTGAAGGAGTTAACCCTCTTTCCGGTTGTCCTTCGGATGCTCCTTTGGTGTAGTAGCTGACCCTCCAGACGATGAATTGTGGTGACTTCTTCAAAGTTTACCACAGGGTGTTCCCTTTGACCCTGTGGTGATGAGTACGAGCCCCCACCTGGTTTGATGAGTATCAACCCCCATCTGGTTTGAGTCCCCTTTTGTAAGACTCATCCACCGGATGTTCTATCCGATCCTGTGGTTGATGAGTTGCTCGCAGGATGTTCTTTTCGACCCTGCAGTTGATGAGTACAAACCCCCATCTGGTTTGAGTCCTCTTCTCTGGACTGGTCCTCATGATTTTATCTTTAACCCTATGATTGATGAATATGTACCCCTATTTGGTTAAAGTCCTCTTCTCTCGATTGGTCCTTAGGATTTTATCTTTAATCCTGTGGTTGATGAGTACGAACCCTCATCTGGTTAGAGTCATTTTTTAGACTGGACCTCAGGATGCTCCGTCAAGGTGGTGGTCGACCTTGTGGCTGATGAGTATGAACCCCCATCTGGTTTGAGTCTTCTTTTGCAAGACTCGAACTAAACTATTGTGATAGCAACTTACTGATCTTGGTCACGCACTGAATCCATGGGGAGTAGTTCTTTGCTTGAAATTTTTTTGGCTTTTACAATAGTCATCCAGCCTGTTGGTCGCTGGGGATTCTTTGATTTGTGGGCTTTTTCCATAGCCATCTAGCTTGTTGATCATTGTGGATTCTTTGATGTTTGGGTTTTTACAATAACCATCCAACTTATTGATTGCTAGGGATTCTTGATTTTTGGGCTTTTCCATAGTCGTCCAACTTGTTGATTGCCGGGGATTCTTGATTGATTTTTGGCTTTTTCAATAGCCTTTAACTTGTTGGTTGTTAAGGATTCTTGATTGATTTTTGGATTTTCCTATAGCCATCCAGCTTATTGATTGCTGAGGATTCTTTGTTTTTAGGCTTTCCCAATAGCCTTCCAGCTTGTTGATTGTTGTGGATTATTTGCATTGTTTGGGTTTTTCCAATGATCATCCAACTTGTTGATTGCTGGGGATTCTTTGTTTTTGGGCTTTTCCAATAGCCGTCCGACTTTGTTGGTCGTTGGAGATTCTTGACTCTGGGGCTTTTCTAATAGTCGTCCGACTTGTTGATTTGTCGGAGATTCTTTGTTTTTGGGCTTTTATTATAGCCATCCAACTTGTCGTTTGCTGGAGATTTCTTTGATAGATGCCTCTTAGGTAGACAGGAATCCACTGGGGATTTGTTGATCTTGATGATGCCTCTGTGTAGGAAGGTGCTTCATTTGGGAGTGAAGGCTTTTGGTTGCGTTGTGTTGCCTTTAAACAAGCTGATATTCCCTTTGGGGATGCTGGCTCTTGCTTGCCAGGTCTTGCCTATGCATAGGGAAACAACTCTTTGAGGATGTGAGTCTGAAGATTGCCTTTGCAGTAGGATCATTGGGGATATATCTTTCTTTTTGTTGATCCACCAGGGAATTGGTGGACTTCTTAGGGATCTGATTTTTTACTGCCCTTTGGGGGATGAAGTCTTGGCTCCTTTATTGATGTTGGTGCAAGCTAGCTTTGTGAAACTCTTATTCTACTGGGGGAATGGAATTTCTAATTCCTTGGTTGGTTGTTTTATTCCCTTTTGAGGTGACCCACATGGGGGTTTATTGACCTTCTTCTATCATGGCCTCTTTTCTTTTTGGGCATCCTCTTGGGGATGAAAGGTTTTCTTTTTTTTCTTCTTCCTTTTGTTGAGCCCTCGAGGGCATGGTAGTTTTACTCCTTGACTTTTTGGTGGATGGCTTTTGTGAAGCCTTTATTCTCCATTGGGGAATATGGTGGAGACTTGAATGAGTATACTTGATGACTCATGTGGCGACGATGTTGAGCCTTTGGGTAGTATTTTTTTTGTTTTGCCTTTGAAGTAGGCAAGGATCCACTTGGGATGAATGAGCCTTTCCGTCGACTTTCTTGTCGATTCGTGCCCTCTCTTTATTGGGTGGAAGGATGACGGCTGGAGCTTTGGGTTCTGGAAGCTCTTATTTTCTCGGAGTTGCTTGATTAATGCTGACTTGCTCTGTTTTCTTGAGGGGAGCTTTATTTTGGAGACTTGGTTTGGGTATTTCTTATTTTCAATCACAAACATAGAGTCTAGTCTCCTTTTATGCATGATTCTTATTTTTTGCTTATTAGTTTAAAGAGATTTTTTTTTTATTTTGACAGAATCATTTTGTGCGACTATTTGTATGTGGATGCCCTAAATGCAATCTATTTTCTTATTTGATGCATCTAGAAAAGTGACCAGCATTCCCTTGCTGGACTTTTATGATTATGCTGATGGGCTCCTCTTAGTATTCATATTTTTGGTTCAGCCCTAACTGTTAGAAAAGTAGTTTTAAATCAAGAGGGGGGGTGAATTGATTTTTGAAAGTTTTTCGCAATACACGCATTATCTAATTCGAAAATTAAGATTACTTATCAATTCACAAATCACAAAGCAATCAAACAGCTTTAAGTGCAAGCAGCAGAAATTAAAGAGAGAAAGGTTAGGAAAGATTTCACCGGTAATTTTATACTCGGTTCACCCAATACCAGGGCTACGTCCAGCATCTAGACCAAATTCCAGCTGGGTTCCACTAGAATAGATGTTTTACGGACTCACCCTCTTACACCTATTCTAACTCTCCACCAAGAACCAAATTCCAGCTCTTGGAAACCTCTCGCAACCAAATTCCAGCTAGCAGAGAAACCAAGTGCCCAAATTCCAGTGCACCACACACAAGAACCAAATTCCAGCTCTTGCTTTAACCTTTCCACCAAGAACCAAATTCCAGTTCTTGGCAACTTTCTACAACAACTGCAGAAAACTTGTACCCAAATTCCAGGTACAAAACAAGACAAATGAATGAATAGAAATTTAAAAGAAGAAACAAAGAAAGCTCAAACCGGATTACACCAATCCACAGCTTTCTTCTTCAAAGAAATGCAAAGTGCCTCAAGAAAGATTTCAAAAGAAGTTCACAAAAACAGTTGTGTATCTTTCTTGAAAAATGCTAATAGTTGTTTGTATTGATTGCTTGAATTGTGTAAAACCGATATGTGTTATATATCTCAAAGTTTCAAGCAAATCTGCTTTTTAAAGAGAATTTTCAAATCTGCCGCATTAATTAATCTGTTGAAAGTTTGTTTTAATCAGTTGAAATAGCCGTTACAATCTGTTAAAAGTCCTTTCAACCCATTAATGCGTTCATGATCTTTAACGTAAAATGTTTTAGTTGATACGACCACGCTTTTATCAGTTAAAACGCTTTACAAACATTTTCTAAGTATAAAACAATCGATTGAATCACGTATTAATCGATTGATTTGTTTAAAAACCTCTTTATAAAACTTTCCAAGTTATTTTAGCTGATATAAAGTCGCTTCAATCGATTGAAAAACTGCACATATATTTTCAAGTCATTTTAATCGATTGAAAGTTCGTTTTAATCGATTGAAAAGATTTTCTAAGTTATTTTAATCGATTGAAATACGTTTTAATCGATTGAAATAAGTCTGATCGGTCATAATTCAATTCTGATCGATCATAACCAACTCGATCGGCCATAATCTCATTCTGATCGATCATACTGACATCCAAAGTGATTTTAATCGATTGAAACGTGTTTTAATCGATTAAAATAATTCTAATCGCTCATATTTAAGATCTGATCGATTATATTGCATTCTGACCTATTACATTCGAATTCTAATCGGTCATAAAGAGTTTTAATCGATTAAAAGAAGTTTGTATCGATTAAAATATTGTAAAAACACTTTTTAAAACATTCTAAGTGTTTTAAATTGATTCTTTCAAACCTTTATCAGCTTAATAACTTGTTTAAGAAAATTCTTTGCCAAAATGCTTTTGTTTTTTATTTGTTTAAAACTATTTTTGAGGCATTTTGCAAAATGAATGAAGGAGCTTTATGCAGTGGAAAAGGTAAAGTGGTTTTACCTAAGCTTTCGTTAAGACACACTAAGTCTTCGACTCCATTCTTCCGAGTGACTTGTTTGATCGCTGCAGAGTTGACCCTTGACTTTATCTTTGACTTCATCAAATCAATGAGATCTTTGCTAGGATCACTTTCAGTCTCCCCTATTTGATGAAGACAAACACCATTTTGAAAAAACAATCTCTCGCAAAATAAGTCACTTGATAATGCAGTTAGGTGAGAAATATAAGAATGTAATAAAGTTTTGTTTCTCCCCTAAAACTTATTTCTCCCCTAAAACTTATTTCTCCCCTAAACTCGTTGCTCTTAAATTTATCTTAAAGTGATGCAACTATTTCTCCCCTTTTGACTTCATCAAAAATAGGGAATAGAAGAGAAAAGAATAAAATGTAAGGTTTCGAAAAATATGCTCAAGTTTTTGAAAATACAAAAGTGAATCAATATTTCACTCATGAAAAGAATCAATTAAAGTTGATTCAAACTTATCTCCATTAACACGTTTGTAATGAATACAATTAACACGTGTAAAGATAAGGGAATCACGCTTTAGTAGCATGTTTACGTAAATGCACCATTAACTAAAGCCTTTAATCTTTCTTCCCGTAATAAAAATCGATTAAAAACAGAGCATAATCGGTTAAAATGTTCTTGGTAAATGATTTTAATCGATTGAAAGAAAAGTTTAATCGATTAAAACATTTAAGATTTTGAAAACATGAAACTTTAGTAAAAATAATCGATTATTTCGATTTTAAATCGATTAAAACATGTTGAATAAGTTCATTTAATCGATTAACAAGATGTTGTATTGATTAAAACAATCAGCTTTGAAAATGAAGTAATGTTTAATGCATATTTTGTAAAACTGATCATTTAGAAGGATGTTTTAACAATACTAACAACTATATTGATTAAATCTTAGCTAATAGATCTATCGAATAAAATCTTATTTAGCTAAAGCTCTCGAGGATCTATTTAAATTCTATTTACGCCTGATCTGATCTAGATTAGATCCTAAACCATATTTAACCAAAGATTAAGGCAAATGTTTCGGTATAACACCAGCTAATATCACGATCCATGCAAACAATATAAAGATAGAAATAAGCGATAAGATAAAGATGATGAGGGGAACTAGTCATCCCAATTTCCCCGATTGAATCGCTTATCCACCAGACTTGGTGATCATTCATTTGATCCCCACCAATATCAAAAGATAATAGGCTTTCCTTTTTGCTGGAACTAATTTTGCTCTATCAACTATTTGAGTCAACAACCGTCGTCACTCTCGTATCGCAGCAATGTAAACTTTTCCCGAAAAGAAATCTTTTAGCAGTTCTATCGTTATTATTGATCGCACATGATCCATGGTTGACACCACACTCGGAATTTCTACTACACATCGGAGGCATAATCATGTACTCGACCAAATCCCACACGTAATGCATGATACCATAAATTGCATGAATCACAGAGTTAATGATGTACTCGAGATAGGAATTTTCTTTCATAATAGCCAACCCATTTTGAACCCTGCAGTTGTCATTATCCAAGCAAATAACTGCATTCTTATTAATGTAGTATGATGGGTGTTATTCTCACTTATAGTGAACCGATCATCATTATCTTTTGAGGAATGAGTCATTTTTTTAACTTTGTTGTTTCCAAGTGGTATCATATGCACAAGTGATTAACAAAAACTTATTCTCGGTAGAGTGGGCAATGATTAGTAATGAGGACAGGTGATGACAATCAATCCGAATTCAAAAACAATATAAAATTTATCCCTGTATCGACCATAAAACATACATTCCCTGTACCACGTTATTCAATTTTTGAATTGTTGTTCCAGATTGGTTCCCTTATAGTGTCACCTCGTGACATTGATGATTAAAGCAAATATTCAAAGTTGCACAGCTTCCAATGAATTTCACCAAGAGTTTTGAACCAATGCATGCTCAAGATTATTTCGAAATATTGCTAGGTAATATCAAGAAATCTAATGTAAACATTTGTTCATTGAACTTCCTAGTAATCAACAATTTATTACCGTAATCAACTATCACCTAAAAAATCTATGATAAACTATGTTTTCAGACTCTAACAGCTTTGACCTCGTTTGTAACTAGTGTCTATAAGAAAAGTTACAGTCCATTCTTTGATAATTTCTTTGATTTTCGATGTATTACCATGCATCATTCCATGTAAAGTATTAAGAGAAATGTAAACATCTACAGTGAATTAATCGATTTGTTTTATGAAAGAATCGATTTGTATGGTACGTAATGTAATAAAAAAATATCACCAGTATTTAAATCGATTAAAACGTAAATGAATCGATTATTTTGATACCTAAGTGTTTTTAGTTGATATACGGATATTACAATCGATTAAAACAATTAAACCAAAATCCCGAGATCAGCTTCAATCGATTATTTCGATATTTCAATCGATTAAAATGGTATGGACAGATATCGTAAGTTATTTTAATCGATTAATATTGATTTATATCAATTAAAACAATTAATTTAAATACACGTAACCTGGTTTCGCAGCTCTGATCTTCAAGGGATTCCCGGACTTGTTCCTGCAAAACAATTAAGTATTTTTCTCGGTACCCTTTATAATTATTGGGTCCTGATCATGTTATTTGAAAAGAATTAATCTTTGGAACCCATTTCATTCTCCCTTTAGGAATAGCATACTTTTTAATTCTCGCAGTATTTTAATGAATGCCCTTTCTTCATGCAAGTAGAAACATTTGATTGTAGAGTATGAATTCCTATTTGTTTTTGTTTTACTCGGATCTAGATTTAAAGCCTATTCCAGCTTTGTCAAACATTAATTTTTGAGATCCAAGTAATATATCAAGATTAGCTTGCCCCCGAGTGAACTTTGAAACAGCTTTGAGATAAGAATTCAATTTTCTTTTGCAATTCGAGACGCTTATTGCATGGTTTATTGCATTCACAATCGAGTTAGCATGAATCAGCTTCAAGAATTCATTATCAGCTTTCATTTTCACTAATCTGCTTTTCCGGAGAATCAACCTTGTTAACTAGCCGCTTATTTAGCCCTTTCAACTCTATTATTTTCTTTTTGAAGTTTCTTAGCCTCCTCATGCATTTCATTAAATGCTTCTTGTAATGCATCATAGTTAACTATATTTGAAGAGGAGCTAGAACTTACCTGGTCAGGTTTGTGGATTTTGACTCGCCATTAAGCAAAGATTGGCTTCTTCATTTTCGTAGTTATCTCGTTGATGACGTATCATTATCATCCCAGGCTATGTAGGCTCTTCTTTTTGATTTTTCCTCTTTCTTTTCACTTTGTTTATTTCTTTCTCGGACATTCCATTTTAACATGGCCCTGCTTTGCCACAACCATAACATTTAAAGTTAGAAGAATCAGCTTCTTTTCTCATACCTTTTGTGTCTTTCCTTGTCTTGGATCTTTTTCTTGAGGAATTTGTTGAATTTCCTAACAAGCGATCCAAGGTTCTCATTATCTTCTTCCGATTCTTGATTTTCTTCAACTTTAAGTGCAATGCTTCTGTTCTTCTTCTCGGAGACTTCTTGCTCATTGAATCTTGTGATTTCCATTTCATGTTCTCTCGAGTTTTCCAAACAAAGGAGGTCGTTGTCATGGTGGACAGATCTTTTGATTCCGATATTGCAGTTGACTTTTGGCCGCCAGACCTCGTCAAGACATTTCAATACTTTAATATTTAATTCTTCCTTATCAAAGGTCTTACCTAGGCCCATTAAATGGTTGATGATGTGCGTGAAGCGTTTCGCACATCTCGCGATGCTTTCACCATTCTCGCATTTTAAACAGATCTCATACTCTCTTATCAAAGTGTGTTTTCTCGGCTCTTTTAACATCTCGCAGTCCCTTCATGAGTGACCTCAAGAACATCCCACATCTCCTTGGCGAATTGCACTGGGACACCTCGAAAAATTCATCCATGTTAAGAGCGTAAGTAATTATATTTTTTGCATTACGAGTCACTTTGAACTTTCTTCTTTTCTTCTTCATTCAAGCTTGACCATCCTTTATCTCGTAATTAAAGGACCATTAGTAATAACATCCCAAGCATTTCGTCAATGGATTCAATGAAGATTTTCATCCTAATTTTCCGTAAAGGATAATCTGCTCCACGTAATAGTGGAGGTCTCGTTAATAGATGCCCCTCGTAAAACCGGTAACTGTTTCTCGACCATGGATCAAGAGACTTGAATAACTTTCAAGCACCTTGCTCGATGCCAATTGTTAGAAAAGTAGTTTTAAATCAAGAGGGGGGTGAATTGATTTTTGAAAGTTTTTCGCAATACACGATTATCTAATTCGAAAATTAAGATTACTTATCAATTCACAAATCACAAAGCAATCAAACGAGTTTAAGTGCAGAAGCAGAAATTAAAGAGAGAAAGGTTAGGAAAGATTTCACCGTAATTTTATACTCGGTTCACCCAATACCAGGGCTACGTCCGGACTCTGACCAAATTCCAATTGGTTCCACTAGAATAGATGTTTTACGGACTCACCCTCTTACACCTATTCTAACTCTCCACCAAGAACCAAATTCCAGCTCTTGGAAACCTCTCGCAACCAAATTCCAGCACGAGAGAAACCAAGTGCCCAAATTCCAGGCACCACACACAAGAACCAAATTCCAGCTCTTGCTTTAACCTTTCCACCAAGAACCAAATTCCAGCTTCTTGGCAACTTTCTACAACAATACGTAGAAAACTTGTACCCAAATTCCAGTGTACAAAACAAGTACAAATGAATGAATAGAAATTTAAAAGAAGAAACAAAGAAAGCTCAAACCGGATTACACCAATCCACAGTCAGTTTCTTCTTCAAAGAAATGCAAAGTGCCTCAAGAAAGATTTCAAAAGAAGTTCACAAAAACAAGTTGTGTATCTTTCTTGAAAAATGCTAATAGTTGTTTGTATTGATTGCTTGAATTGTGTAAAACCGATATGTGTTATATATCTCAAAGTTTCAAGCAAATCTGCTTTTAAAAGAGAATTTTCAAATCTGCGCATTAATTAATCTGTTGAAAGTTTGTTTTAATCAGTTGAAATAGCCGTTACAATCTGTTAAAAGTCCTTTCAACCCATTAATGCGTTCATGATCTTTAACGTAAAATGTTTTAGTTGATACGACCACGTTTTTATCGGTTAAAACGTTTTACAAACATTTTCTAAGTATAAAACAATCGATTGAATCACGTATTAATCGATTGATTTGTTTAAAAACCTCTTTATAAAACTTTCCAAGTTATTTTAGCTCGATATAAAGTCGTTTCAATCGATTGAAAAACTGCACATATATTTTCAAGTCATTTTAATCGATTGAAAGTTCGTTTTAATCGATTGAAAAGATTTTCTAAGTTATTTTAATCGATTGAAATACGTTTTAATCGATTGAAATAAGTCTGATCGGTCATAATTCAATTCTGATCGATCATAACCAACTCTGATCGGTCATAATCTCATTCTGATCGATCATACTCGACATCCAAAGTGATTTTAATCGATTGAAACGTGTTTTAATCGATTAAAATAATTCTAATCGCTCATATTTAAGATCTGATCGATTATATTGCATTCTGACCTATTACATTCGAATTCTAATCGGTCATAAAGAGTTTTAATCGATTAAAAGAAGTTTGTATCGATTAAAATATTGTAAAAACACTTTTTAAAACATTCTAAGTGTTTTAAATTGATTCTTTCAAACCTTTATCAGCTTAATAACTTGTTTAAGAAAATTCTTTGCCAAAATGCTTTTGTTTTTTATTTGTTTAAAACTATTTTTGAGGCATTTTGCAAAATGAATGAAGGAGCTTTATGCAAGTGGAAAAGGTAAAGTGGTTTTACCTAAGCTTTCTGTTAAGACACACTAAGTCTTCAGCTCCATTCTTCTGAGTGACTTGTTTGACTGCTGCAGAGTTGACCCTTGACTTTATCTTTGACTTCATCAAATCAATGAGATCTTTGCTAGGATCACTTTCACTAACTTTTTCCTAGATTGCCCTTTTGGAGTTTTCGATCTAGTGGGTTTTTTTCTTTTTTCTTCTTCTTCTTTTTTGTGAGAGATAGGACCCCATTCATCAATATCTATGCATACATCCTATAATGCTATTTCAATTAATATTTCAAAAAGATTAAGCGATGTGCGTTTGCTTCTGATGTCCTTTTGCTTCTGATGTCATGCTCAGCTGTACCAACTCTACCATGTCGGATTTGCCATGACCGAAGAATGATTGTGTTGATTGTAAAGCAACTGCCATGTCAGTGTGCTCCTCCCTTTTCTTTGGGGATGTCAATCCTCCTATTGATCGCTAACTCCACATTTCCCTACTAATTACTAGAATGTCGTAGTAAGGGTCAAGAGAAAAGAAAGAATGTTGTTTATTTCAAAGACTTGTGTTTTTGAAGAGTTTTTATTTTTGAAAAAAATGGTTTTTGTAAGAAAGGCTAGCCAAGGTTGGTTAAACTGTTTAGGCTAGTTTAAACAAACATTTTATTTATGAAGTGGCGTTTCAAACGGTTATTTTGTGGCGCTCATCACGACCGATTAACTTCCCTAAACTGCCCTTTGGGTTTTCAGCCTAGGATGCTGTACTTTTGTTTTGTCCTAACTTTTGTTTAGGTTTCCTCTTTTTCTTGTTTTGGGAATCCTAGCTGACTTTATTTGTAACCCTAATTTTTGCCTAAACTACCCTTTATTGTTGCTCAAGCTTCCTAGCGGGTTTACCCTAATTTTTGCGTAGCCCCTTTGGTGGGTTTTCTACCGGATATCTTACCCTTTTTTTCTTTTTTGGTTCGGCTTCTACGGGCTTCTTTTGATTTTTGTTCTCTTTTTTTGCACAACATTGGCGAAACACGGCTTTATTTATGAGGTAAAATCTTATGCGTGTTTCTAGTCAATCGGTGATGATGGTTTTGACTTTTATATTTGTCAATGGTGCAGTTTGATTATTTTGACGCCTTTTGAAAAACGTTTGTTTAAACATGGTTAAAATGGGGCATATACATGAGTAGCGAGAAGAGAAACAAATAGTAAGAATGACATTCTTTATAATTAAAAGGGAAATATGTGTCCTAAAGATGCTCGGGGGTCGGGCTAGCCCTGAAGAATAATCTCTAATAATCATTGGATTTACGACCCTTAAAACCAGAAGAAGAGGACCTAATGACTAAGGTCGCTCTCAACGCTTGGACCCTCCACTTCGAAAGATTTGATTCAAGGTGCAAAGGGGAGACTTCCCTTTTCTTCATGTGGTTCAATCCTTTGTAGGGTCATACCCTAGGCCATACTTCAAAGGATTATCTTCAACAACTGGTAGCTCCCTTATTCGTTGAGAGTCTCTACCGAGCCCTTGGCCAGGGCGGTTTCCACACTTTGTCATTATGTGGGCTACCTTAATATTACTGGGAAGTCTTTCTACATTGGCAATTTCTAACACTTGAAAATATGTTTCAAGAGCATCTTCAGCTGCATCCACATAGGGTAGGGCAGACGGTTTGCTGATCAGGATGTCGTCTTCAGCTTGGACCGTGACCAACTTATTGCCTACCACAAACTTGACTTTTTGGTGGAGCGTTGAGAGAACTTCCTTAGCATCATGAATCAAAGGTCTTCTAAGGAGACAACTGTAAGTGGTAGTGATATCCATCACATGGAAATCTATGTTGAAGATGGTGGGACCAATTTAGATTGGTAGGTTGATCTCCCCCGCCACTTCACGTTTTGATCTGTCGAAGGCTTGAATGACAGTGTTACTTGGGTGCATGTGGGCTCCTTGGACTGTCAGCTTATCTAGTGTACATTTGGGCATGACATTCAAGGATGACCTATTATCCACAAGAACTTTGGCGATGAGATATTCCTTGCACTTAACAGAGATGTACAAGGGCTTGTTAAGGCTTGACCCTCCTGGAGGGAGTTCTTCATCAGTGAAAGTGAGGTGATTATTGGCTGTAATATTATCAACAATCCCCTCGAACTTGTCTTTGGATATGGCATGTGGAACGTAGGCTTCATTCAAGACCTTCAACAGGGCGTTCATATGCGTTTCCAAACTCATTATTAGTGATAACAAAGTTATCTTCATAGGTGTGTGATTGAGTTGGTGAATGATGGAGTACTCGCTCTGTCTTATGTACTGGAGTAACTCATCAGTCTCCTCCTTAGATTCTTTATTGTTCTTCTTCAGTTTCTTTATTTTTTCTTTATTCTTAGGAGAATTATCTTGTATCTCCTTGGGGGAGTAGACTCTTCCACTTCTTGTCATGCCCCCA
Source organism: Sphenostylis stenocarpa (assembly GCA_963425845.1). Taxonomy (NCBI): domain Eukaryota; kingdom Viridiplantae; phylum Streptophyta; class Magnoliopsida; order Fabales; family Fabaceae; genus Sphenostylis; species Sphenostylis stenocarpa. Next base: position 65,451,442 of record OY731400.1, read on the forward strand.
ATATCGGCTATGCTGGAGATATCTTCATTAATCAGTGATGTATCTTCATACTTTCACGATACAACTTTATTAGTAGGGGAAAGGACGAGGCGTGAACAAATACAATGGCGTCCTTGCCCCCTCTTCCTGACTCACTTGAATGACCAACGACTGAGGCTTATTATCCTCCTTAGGCGGATCGGCCGTTGGGGAGAGCTTGAAGACAAACAGTTTTCTCTCCATCTTCTCCGATTATGGAAAACACATAAATTAATCATTTCTTTTTATTATCTTATTATTATTAAAATGAGGAGGGATGTATGAATGAATGCAACTTATGAATGCAATAGACAATTGAAAAGATGACGAAGACACTTTATTCATCTCATTAAGAAAGTGCACATTCCCTTATACGATGCTTCGAAGCACACTTTGATAGAAATGGAAAAGCCTAAAGAAACCCACGGGCAGGTTGAGATTTCTATGTAACTCATCTTCGTCTTCCCATACATAGTGTGCAAGTGCTTCAGCTTGTTGATGGACTGCATGGCTCGTAGCTTCACTATATCGGCGAGCCTTTTTTTTCTGCTTTATGATAAACGATCAAGGCTTGTAAATTATCGGACGTTTTAACTGCTCGGTCTCTTTCTTTGAAGGGTCTGTCCAAATTGAGCTAATCCCTTTTTCCTTTTGGTGAGGAGCTCAGAAAGGCTTGCGTTATATTCCTAGATGGTTTTCCCGTCATCTTTGCGCTTTTTAGACTGAGTCATTGTGAGGTCATCTCGCATTATCTTGATCGTTTGCACCTATTTTGCATACTCAGCCTTAAGATGTGTTATCTTGGTATTCATATCTCAAAGTCCGCTATCCGGATCAGCTTCGGAAATTTTGGCGCTCGACTAGTCTCCTCCTTGAGGTTAGCACATTCAATCTTGAGGCGCTCTATTTCTTCCTTTCTTTTTTTTTGGAAGTGCAGGCGCGAGAATCCCTAAAGAAGGCATCCATAGCAACGTGATGCCCAATTAACGCTAATCTTTTACGAGGTCAAGAATCCGTCCATAGGATCTCTCAGATTCGGAACGGACCTCGGGCGACATCGATGTGCACAACTTGTTCCAACCTCTCTACATGGTATCGAGGAATATCTACTTTCTTCAACTTCCTACTACTAGATCCCTCCATTGTCTAAAAGCAAAAATGCTTGCTATGAGTATGATGTTTGGTTAATGCATGCATGATGATGTTTGTTTTTTTTCTAAATGTTATCATGTTTTGTTTTCTAACATGATGCATGATAGTGTTTGAGATTTTTGTATATATTTTTCTTGCAAAAAAAGGGAAACTACCTATATGGATGTCCTGGATTTGATGTTAACACCATGAAAGGGGTCCCATTTCTCTATTTTTATGCATTCAAATGAATTAAGGATTTTTTATTCGTATTTTTGAGATGAATGATTAGTGTGACACAGATATACCTTAAGACAATTGCTTCGATATCCTCCTTAAAGCTTACGCTTCACGGAGTACCATACCCACCTTGGTGTAATGGTTCCTTCCCCATCATGGATTGACAAGTATAACGAAGGTTACACCTTAGCACACTTGTCCCTTCCTTGTGGATGGTTACAAATGCATTTGGGTCTCTTTCGCCTTTGTCTTAAGGATATGTATTGCCCCCTAGCATGAATGTATTTATGCATGAGAGACTTTATTAGGATGATGTATATGCATATTTTTCTTATGTATTTATTTTCTCTCTTATTTTTGCCACTCCTAAAACGATGAGGGTATGAATGATTTGATTTTATCAAAATCGTTTTATTAAATTTTGTATTTTTATTATTTTTGTTGTTTTTTATAGCCCCTTATCTCTTCTATAGGTTAACGTGGCTACTTAGCTTTCAAAGAACTTGAAACCAGGTTAGCTTAAATGAAGATTGTCCAAGGTTGGTTATAGCAAAAAGTTTTTGTTTGTTTTTTGTGACTCTTTATCTCTTTTGTAGGTCAACGTGACTACTTAGCTTTCAAAGATCCTGAAACTAGGCTAGCTTAAATGAAGACTATCTGAGATAAGGTTGATCATAGAAGAAAGGTTTCTATATTTTTTGTGTTTTTAAGAATTATTGTTTATTTTAATTGTTGTATGATTATGTTATGCAACAAAAAAAATGCAACAAACATATTCACAAACAATTCACTCATCCGCGAACAGAGCAACGACGTTTAATCACGAGGTAGGGGTATCCTACAGAAAAGTGCATTGGCAAGGGTAGGTTCTAACTGTCCTCACCAAGGTCAGGTCCCCAAGGTGCCCCCATTATAAGGTTCCCACGATCTCTCATCCCTCAAATCATGTGTGGCACCTAGCCGTGTCGACGTCCTATAGGCTGAGAGAGGAGGGTTATCACCTTGAGTGGTGATTTCTAACAACAACCTGCTGGCACAAAGGCCATTACCACGGCCGACCATAAACACTACCCGCTCTCTATGTGTATTCACTCTTGCCCTCGGGTATAGAGGGACTGTTGTGTGCAAGGGTTTATGTATAGTTTGTATTTCAAACAATTGCAAAAAAATAAGTATACAACAGTTATTAAAGCCATATAAATAAAGCATGTTATACAAACAAAGAAAGGTTAGAGGCATAATTTCAAATCTTTTACTTTTGAATTATTCCATCACTAAATGAGATCAACTCTCTAGGCTTCCCCAGTGAAGTCGTCATCTGTCACCGCCGTCCCTTTCGCAAGGGAGGGGAAACTGTTAAGGCGGTTGGTTGCGACACGATGGTTTGTGACTCGCGTTTTCTAAAATGTGGTCATCACTATTAGAATGCTCGTTAACCAAACTATCCTTAAGAATGAGGTTTTCATAAAAAAAGTATCTAAGGAGTCGTCACCAATGTTTTAACCTTAAACATTGAAAAAGGAAAAATAAATGGCATTGGTTTAAGAAAAACCAACTTTGACCATTATAATCAGAGTTGGGTATGAGAGTTAGTTACGTGTGGAGAAGGTGCTAGCACCCCACACACCCCTTTCGGGCTCCTATGATGGACTAATTCTAAAATAAAGATACAAAAATTATGTCTTTACCCTATTTATTTATCTACGTGCGATAATTAAATATCTACATGGTCCTAATTTCTAATACACATAAAGGAAAATGATAAAGGAAAGCAATAAAAGAGAAGGAATAGAAAAGGAACTTCCAAAGCGAGCTTTTTATAAATCTCAAAACTTGAGGACGCTTTTTGGCAGTCCCCTCCCTCTACAAGAGCACTTCTCCCAAGAACAAAATAAAATTATTATACTACCGAGTGCTAGATGTCTCAAAAAAAGACTTCCTTAATCGATTTAATCCAAAAAGGATAATCGGAAAGACTACTCGGACTCTAAAACTAAGCAAAAAATGTCTGGAAAAGTTTGAAAGTAGGAGAGAGAAGAGAGCTCTCAGAATTGTGTCCGAAAATGGGAGAAATGAGCTCCTATTTATAGACTCGCGGATTCAGGAGGCCGGGATGACCGTCCCAAATTTTATCAGGTGGGACGGCTGTCCCAGGCCACCAAGGAGGTTGGGACGACCGTCTGGATTTGGGATGGCCGTCCTGGGCCACCAAGGGGGTTGGGACGACCGTCTGGAATCTAGGACGACCGTCCCAACCTTTTGACAAAAACCCTAATTTTATTTTTCTAAGAAAACTCTCCTTTTCTTAAATGGAGCCTAGAAAATGCTACTAGGGGCCTAATGAAGCCTTGTCCATCTTCGAAACAGAGGATTTATGAACTTTATTGCGAGGATGGGGAAGATAGGGGTTTACAGTGTATATTTGGTATCAATTTTCCCTAATTTAAGAATGATGAAATATAATAATATGTTTCCGAGTTTTAATTAAAAAGAAATCATTTGATCCTCATTTTTTATATGTTTTAGGTAAATTAAGAGAGAAGGAGAAAGGGGCTTAAAAGAATAAGAAGAAAGGAAGAAACAGAGGAAAAAGACATGAAATCCTGCCACAACTCGCTCAAGCTAGAATGGTATCGCCTAAGCAAGATTCGTCTAGAGAGCGATCAATTTGAATGTCATTCTCGCCCAAATAGAAATTATCTCGCTTGAGTGAGATTCGTCCAGAGAATGATCAATTCGAAAGTCATTCTGGCTTAAGCGAGAATAATTTAACTTAAGCGAGAATTTGTGCAGTATATATACTTTGTGGTTTAGAATGTGGAGCGATGAAAAAAGCGGGGGGGTGCCGATTTTGACAAGATTAGGCAAATTTCTTCTCCAATTTTAACTTTAGGGTTTTTATTCTTCTCTTAGGATGGCTACCATGAGTGGTTAATCTTTTTATTTTTGGGATTGAATGTAATCGATTCGAACTCGGATGAAATATGGTGATATCTACATATAGTTTTTCTGTTTCTATTCAATATTGGCATTTTTGTTTTGCTCTTAATGCTTGATTCTATCTGATCAATAGATTCATGAATGTGATTTTTAGACGTAACTGGAAAGTATTTCTGAAAATTTGTTCTAAACAAAAATACTTGATGCATTGTGATGCTAGGAATATATTTCAGTATATCAATTACTTTTAACACTTGAAAAGAATGTTGGACAAATTGTTGGATATGTGAGGAATCGATATCCAGGGAACCGATCCTATGAATTTTATACGTGAGGAATTAGTATAAATGATTATTGTGTGTTGCATCAATATTGGTAAATTCAGATGCTATATGTTTAAATTCATCCAGATTACAGAAGAGTGAGATAGATGAAATTCAATCCCAACTTCTCTCTTTGAATCTTTTCTAATCAATCTACTGCCATTATATTATTTTCATGCAAATTTAGTATAAATCATTATTATCAATCATGAATCAAATAAATATCCTTGTAAAGATTTTGTTTGAGATAAACTATTTGTTTTAATTGAACTCGTTCATCATGTGATCGACATTTTTACTAAAAAAATCATTATACTACAGTTGACTATTGGTATGCTTGCCAAGAGTTTAACACATATCGAGCGAGACAAATATTTTATGTCAAGGATCCATGTAATGAGAGATGATCAATTATCTTTGAAGGAAGAAGCATGCACAAAATTCATGAAGATGAGTCTTTAGATATACATGAGACACCTTCATTTTCAAGTAGACAATTTGATGACATACATGCAATTCGAAGTGATCATGATGAAGGGATATGGGAAAACTGTTAGAAATGTAGGTTAAGATCAAGAGGAGGGTGAATTGATCTTTTGAAACTTTTTCGCACTTTTAAGAATACAGATTATCTATTTCAAAGATTAAGAATTTTAATCAAATACTGATCCAAGAAAAACAAGCAGTTTTGTATAAGGCACAAACAAAATTAAAGAGTGTAAAAGAATGGAGAAAGAAACACAAAGATTTATACTAGTTCACCCAAACCACAAGGCTACATCCAGTTCTCAACCAAATTCTAGTTGAGTTCCACTAGATTGATTATGTTTTTTATTACAAACCCGAATCACAAAACAACCAACCTGCACCAAAAATCAAATTTCAATTATTGCACCAAACCTTCACCAAGAACCAAGTTTCAGTTCATGAACCAACCTACAACCGAATTTCAACTACAGAATTAGTGCCCAAAACTTCCAGACACCACTCAATACAGTTTATGAATTACAGAAAACAAAGAGAAGAAACTAGAACAACCAAACCCGGTTATGCAGATGCAATTCTTCCTCTGCATAATGAGTTTCTTCACATGCAAGAATGCAAAAATGCCTCAAGAAACAACTTTGAAAAACTTCACAGAAACGTGTGCACTTCTTCCTTGAAAATATCTTTATTGATTGCTTGATTGATATCTCAAAGTTAGTGATTTAAAACATTGAAACAAATATGTTTATATAAATATTTTTTCTAACAAAGCTGGTTTGATTAATCGGTTAAAACTTCTTTTAATCGATTATTAATTCTTGATTAATCGATTAAATCTTCTTTTAATTAATTAAAATGAGCTTGACCATTTTCCAGATTTATTTTAATGGATGCAAATGCGATTTAATCGAATAAAACAGTTATACAAAAATTTCCTAAGTTATTTTAATCGATTGATTCACGGTTTAATCAATTTTAATACTTGCCAAATAAATTCTAAAAAACTCCACAAGTGATTTTATCTCGATAAAAGCATGATTTAATCGATTAAAACATTTAACAAAAATTTCTCTAAGTTGATTTAATCGATTAATTCGATGTTACAATGATTAAATCCTGGTAGAACACTTTTCAAATTATCTCAAGTGATTTTAATCGATTAATTCGAAGTTACGTCGATTAAAATACTAACAGAACATTTTTCAGAACATCTCAAGTGATTTTAATTGATTAATTCGAAGTTATATCAGTTAAAATACTGACAAAAGGTTTTCAAATATATCTCTAATGAAAATAATTGATTAATTTGAATGTGCATCGATTAAAACAGTGACAGTAAATGTTTTAAGTTATTTTAATCGATTATTTCGAAAAATACATCAGTTAAAATTTTATCAGAAATGTTTCCAGCTGATTTTAATAGATTAATCTTAAAGTGTATCAATTAAATCTTTAGTCTTAAGAACATATTAATCGATTAAACTAATTTTTAATAGATGAAAACGTTTTAGAGACATTTCAAATTCTTTCAAATGATGAACCCTTTATGTAGTAGAGAAGAATAAATGATTATACCTATTAATATTGATGCAGACTCACTAATCACTATACCCTTTAACCCAAAGAGCATTTGACTTCATCAAATTTTCAAGATAAGTCTTCTTCATAAGGATCAATAAGATCTTCATCATTTTCAGTCTCCCCCTATTTGATGAAGACAAACATCTCCTTTGAATTACTTTGAATGATCTTGATCTGCAAAAGAAAACACTTGGATATACAGATTATTAGTGAGTATTCATATTAATTTCTCCACCTTTGACTTCATCAAAAATAGGGATCTGAAACAACTATTCGCACAAAATCAGAAGAATTAGTCAATGATATTAATTGATGTTATTCAGTTTTAATCGATTAAAACATAGAGAATAGATATACAATTTTAAAAATTTAGAACTTTTAATCGATTAATTCATAAAATAATCAATTAAAATAGTATGAATCATGTATTTGAACTTCTCTCTGTTAATGGATTTAATCGATTAAAACTATCTTATATCAATTAAAATGATCAAAAATTGTGAACTATGATGTATCTAGATTCCTAATTCAGTTCTCATTATAAAAAAAACTGCATGATATTAAGAGAGGTTCAAAGTGTAAACTGGTCTAAAACTAGTTAATAGTACAGACCCAAAATAGAAATGAAAAACAGAAAAGAAGAAATAAAGAAAGAAATTGGACCCTTTTTTTTTAATCATCCCAATTTCCTTGATTCAGCTGCATGTCTTCCATTTTGGTATAAAGATTAGCAATTTGATTCCCAATGTTGGAGAATTGATCATTGGTTTGCTAGAAGTGTTGGTAAGTCATCTGCATATGCTTGCGCTAGTTTTCTTACAGTGTTGCCATTTGTGAGAGCATGGATTATTCGAATTGGGAAAGAGGAGTCCCACGGTCAGGTTGAGCACACAATGGTATGATCTCCATATTCTCATAAAAAGGATGATCTTTAGTTGATTGAGGAACCTCAACAGCTAGAGAAGAAGGAATCTCAGCTTGATCAGGTTATTCTTCATCCTTATCTTCATCCTTTGACATCCCAGCTTCAGCCTTTGAAATCCAATCTCCGTTAATTTTGATAAATTCCATTTTCCTTAGAGTAGAGTCATCAACTTCATTGGAGGCCTTTTGAGTCTCCACGTATTCTCCTGCAAGATCCACTGCAAAATATTGTTTTATATACAGTACATGAGTGCCAAATCTCCTTCATTGAGCAAGGCGTGATTGCTCCCCCTTGGTGTGAGCATCCATGCAATAATGAAAGCAAGAATTTTTTGTTCAAGTCTCATTTTGCCAGCATTCAAAATTCTGACCGAGTGACCGAGTCATTGTAGTCTTTGAGGCAAGAACGAAAAAATTGGATCTTATTGAAGTCAGGTAATTCTGCAATATTTCCTCTGGACACCTTGACTCCAACATCAGGAAATCCAACCACTTGTTCCCATACCTCAGGAGTAATAACCATGTTGTCTCCTTTGACTTGTGATCTAATGGTGGAACCACTGACAATGAGGTTGGCATAGAAGACCCTTACAAGATTAGGTTGAATGTTGCCCGTGTACTTCAAAAAAATCTTCAGCTTTTGACTTTTCAATTGTCTTTTCAAAGGAGTAAAGCCTTCTTCATCCAGTCATGCAAACCGCATGTACTTATGAATTACAATATGGTTTTGGCTAAAATTAGTTATGAAATTGTTCATCTTTTCTACATCAGCATTGAACCAGTTTTCAAGGTGACCCCCTTGATTTCCAACAACTGAGGAGGATTCCCCCTTTTTCCTTTTTCTACTGGATTTTGATCTTTTTAACATTTTCAACCAAAATTTCAAAGAAAATATTTGTTTGAAGAGAAGAAGGAGAATTGATTTAAAAAGATGAAGAAGAAGAACCTAAATATGATGAAGATGATGAACCTAGTTTTAAAAGAAAAACAGAGTCTCAGATTTCAAATAGAAATTGTAAAATCCGAAAGTCAGTCAATGTGGTATGTTTGAGTTTCCAGCTTTATCAAATTGCATTGTTCTCATGAACGAATAAAAAGGCACAAGTCTTGGACAGTGGGTAAGCAAAACACATCATCTATTTTGATCTTTTGAAGGGATAAGGTTTGACTGGGTCAACAGTGTTGTTTAATGCAGTAGAGAATCAAATCTTGAAATTTGTTTATTGATTTACTACTTGAAATACAAAATTCTGCAATTAAGATATACTGAAACGTCTTCCAAGAACGAATTAATCGATTAATTATCAATTTAATCAATTAATTTGATCTAGATTTACTAGTTAGAAATAGCATAACATAATAATAATCGATTAAAACAGAAAATAATCGATTAATTTTGTACTAGATATGGTTAGTGAAATAATACCAGAATATTAATCGATTAAAACGAGAAAAAATCGATTAATATTGTACCTTTTAATGATTTTAACTGATGTAAATCATTTTTAATTGATTAAAACAGAGATCTAGAATATTAGTTGCAAACTCGAGAATTTTTAATCGATTAATTCGTCGAATAATCGATTAAAAACTGTACGAACAACTTTTCAGAATTTTTCGGTAAGTGAATTTAATCAATTAAAACTATTTTATATCAATTAAAACAATCAGTTCATAAGATTGCTTCATGTTCAACATATCCATAATACTTAATTGTTGACCAGGTACCAATAGATCTTCAAATTTTTGTTTGTGCAAAAAAAAATCGCACAATCTGGTACCCATTAAAGATAATAGGGTCCTATCATGTTATTTGAAATGATCTTTTAGGAACCCACTTCAATCTTCCTTTTGGAACTTCATATTTCTTGATTTTGCAGAATTTTACAGAATGACCTCTTTTCATACAATAGAAACATTTAATAAATGATGATGAGCATGGTTTTCTATATGAAGCGTGATTTATGATTTTTCTAGTTTTCTTGCTAATGATAGGTGTAAATCAAATTCCATCATGATTAATAACAAGTTTTTGAGAACCAAGAAGAATATCAAGATTGATTTTTCCTTGTGTAAATTTTGAAATAGTTTTTAACAGATATTCAATCTTTTTTTGTAAATTTGAACACTTTTCACAAGGTTTGATTTTATTACACAAACAATCAGAATTATCATGAATTATTTTCAAGTAATCAAAATCAGTTTCATCCTCAAGTATTTTCTTTTCAAGAGAGTCAACTTTAATCTCTAACCAGTTGTTCATGCCTTTTAATCTATTGTTTTCTTTTTTAAGTTTCTTAGCTTCTTCATGCATTTCATTAAAGGCATATTATAATCAACTATAATTCAAGAAATTAGTAGATGAGTTAGAGCTTACACTACTGATTTGAGAATTCTGATTGGCCATCAAACAAAGATTTGCTTCTTCTTCATCAGAATTTTCTGTAGAGGAAATATCATTTTCATCCCAAGCAATATATGCTCTCTTTTTCATCTTTTCTTCCTTCTTATCATGATACTTGATTTTCTCAGGACATTCCATTCTCACATGTCCCTGCTTACCACACCCATAACATTTATAATTGAAAGAATAAGATTTCTTTTCATACCTTTTCTATTTATATTTATCTTAAATCTTCTTCTTGAGAAATCTATTGAAATTTTTGACAAGTAGACTAAGATTCTCACTTTTTTCTTCAGATTATTTATCTTCTGTTTTGAGAGCTATATTATTACCTTTCTTTTCAAAAATTTCCTTCTCATTAAACCTTAAAATTTCCATTTCATGTTCTCTTAGTTTTCCAAATAAAGAAGTTGTGGTCACGGTGGATAGATCTTGATTCTGAGATAGTTGTTACCTTAGGCTGCCAAGACCTGTCAAGACATTTTAATACTTTGATACTCAATTCTTCCTTATAAAAAATCTTACCAAGTCCCATTAAATGATTGATGATGTGAGTGAAGCACTTCTGCACATCTGCAATACTTTCTCCAGATTGCATTTTGAACAATTCATATTCTCTTATGAGAGTATGCTTCCTAGCTCTTTTGACATCAGTTGTCCCTTCATGGGTAACCTCAAGAACTTTCCACATTTCCTTTGTAGATTTACATTGAGACACCCTGAAAAATTCATCTATGTTAAGAGAAAATGTAATAATGTTCTTAGCAGTGCAATGATTTTGAACTTTTCTCTTTTCTTCATTATTCAAACTGCACCATTCTTTTTCTGTAATAAGTGGACCATTTACAATTACATCCCAAACATTCCTATCATAGATTCAATAAAGATCTTTATCCTGATCTTCCAAAATGGATAATATGTACCACAAAACAGTGGTGGTGTGTTTATAGAAGCACCCTCAGAAAAAGGTAATTTGTTTTCAACCATTGAAAAAATTTGGACCGAAAGTCTTGAGTGATTTTCAAGACCCTGCTCTTGATACCAATTGTTAGAAATTTAGGCTGAGATCAAGAGGGGGATGAATTGATCTTTTGAAATTTTTTCGCACTTTTAAGAATACAGATTATCTATTTCAAAGATTAAGAATTCCAATCAAATACCGATCCAAGAAAATCAAGCAGTTTTGTATAAGGCACAAACATAATTAAAGAGTGTAAAAAAATGGAAAAAGAAACACAAAGATTTATATTAGTTCACCCAAACCACAGGGCTACATCCAGTTCTCAACCAAATTCCAGTTGAATTCCACTAGATTGATTATGTTTCTAATTACAAACCCGAATCACAAAACACCCAACCTGCACCAAGAACTAAATTCCAGTTGTTGCTCCAAACCTTCACCAAGAACCAAGTTCCAATTCTTGAACCAACCTGCAGTCAAATTCCAACTACAGAACCAATCCCAAAACTTACAGACACCACTTAATACAGTTTATGAATTATAGAAAACAAAGAGAAGAAACTAGAATAACCAAACCCGGTTATGCAGATGCAATTCTTTCTCTGCAGAATGAGTTTCTTCACATGCAAGAATGTAAAAGTGTCTCAAGAAAGAACTTTGAAAAACTTCACAAAAACTTGTGCACTTCTTCCTTGAAAAAATCTCTATTGATTGCTTGATTGATATCTGAAAGTTGGTGATTTAAAATGTTGAAGCAAATCTGTTTATATAGAGACTTTTTCTAACAAACTGGTTTGATTAATCGGTTAAAACTTCTTTTAATCGATTATTAATTCTTGATTAATCGATTAAAACTTCTTTTAATCAATTAAAATGAGCTTAACCATTTTCCATATTTATTTTAATGGATGCAAATGCGATTTAATTGATTAAAACAGTTATACAAAAATTTCTTCTATTATTTTAATCGATTGATTCGCGGTTTAATAGATTATAATACTGCAAAATAAATTCTCAAAAACTCCATAAGTGATTTTAACTGATGAGAATATGATTTAATCGATTAAAACATTTAACAAAAATTTCTCTAAGTTGATTTAATTGATTAATTCGATGTTACAACGATTAAAATTTTGGTCGAACACTTTTCAAATCATCTCAAGTGATTTTAATCGATTAATTTGAAGTTATATTGATTAAAATACTGGTAGAACACTTTTCAAATAATTTCAAGTAAGTTTAATCGATTAATTCGAAGAAAATACTAACAAAACACTTTTCAGAACATCTCAGGTGATTTTATTCGATTAATTCGAAGTTATATCAGTTAAAATACTGACAGAAGGTTTTCAAATATATCTCTAATGAAAATAATCGATTAATTCAAATGTGTATCGATTAAAACAGTGATAGTAAATGTTTTAAGTGGTTTTAATCGATTATTTTGAAAAATACATCAGTTAAAATTCTGTCACGAATGTTTCCAGTTGATTTTAATCAATTAATCTTAAAGTGTATCAATTAAATCTTTAGTCTTAAGAACATATTAATCGATTAAACTGATTTTTAACAGATTAAAATATTTTAGAGGCATTTCAAATTCTTTCAAATGATGAACCCTTTATGCAGCAGAGAATAATGAATGATTATACCTATTAATATTGATGCAGACTCACTAATCACTACACCCTTTAACCCAAAGAGCTTTTGATTTCATCAAATATTCAAGATAAGTCTTCTTCATAAGGATCAATAAGATCTTCATCATTTTCAAAAACATATCAACATAATAGGTGTTATATTCACATTTTCTACTTCTTTTTATTCAAATTTATAAAGTGTGTTGACTTCATATTGTTTTGTTTTTTAGGATATGTCGGATTCCAAATCTGGTACTGGTAATGGTAGTGGCAGAGTCAAGAGCGGAGGTGGAGGTAGATCTGTCACCTAGTTAAAGGGGTTGACAACAAGTCGAGTAGCTAGAGAGAAAACTCAAGTTGACATTGATTCACGTTTTTGTAAGGCGTCTAACCCAAATGTTGCTAAGTTTAAGAGCTATTTGGGACTACTAGCTCAACACCATGTTTCGATTACTATTCCATCTTGGGATGATGTAGAGGAAACCGAGAAGAACCTCATGTGGCAGGATATTCAGGTATTTCTATATTTGTTGAGAACTTTATATATCATTAATTGAATTTAACATTTATTGGTCATTTCACAGCAAAATTTCGAAGTTCCTAACACTGAGGTGATGAGGAAGAAGATTTTATCCTCCATTGCCACTAGGTGGAGGGACTTTAAGACTTTATTGACACGGGAGTATGTATTTGGAAAGTTTCAAGATGAATCTCCCTGTCTAAAGTAACAAATTAGTGAGGAGGATTGGTTATAGTTTCGTGCCAACCGATTGGACCCCTCTTGGTAGGATAAAAGACTTGTTGCCCAACAACGTCAGAGGTTAATTGATGCACCCCATGTATTGTCACAAGAAGGATATGCATTATTAGAGCAACGTCTCATGAAAGCCAGAGCAGAGTCAGTAGAAGTTGAGTCTATTGACCTTGCATCTCCACCCCTCATTATGAGATGTGGAAGGCAGCCCAGACAAGATCTGATGGACAAATGACTTTTGAGTCTGCACGAATCATTGTTCAGAAAATCGTAAATTATAATGTCAATTTGAATTGATTTCGATGTGAAACTTAGTGTATGACTTAGTTATTGTTAATGTGTTGTTGTAGGATGATTTAGTTAAGCAAACCACCCAAGGATCATTTATTCCTCATGGTCGAGAAGACATATTGATGACAACCATTGGAAGACCAAATCACTCAGGATGTGTGCGTGGTACTGGTGGATCTTGGGGCCTTCGTGATTACTTTGGTCCACCATCACGAAGGACCACTGTCGACTCTTGCAGCCAGTAGGCCTTGCATAAAATAGAGATGCAGTTTGAAGAGAAGTTAAATCAAATAAGGCAGTCCTTGTAGCAAGAGTTTGATGAGAAACTTAAATCTCTCACCCGCTCTCAGCAACAGACTCAAGGAACACCTCAGACAATTCAAGATGATGTTGTTCGAGTCAGCACTAAAGGGAGTTATGCTGCTACTACTACTGATCCTTCAGGGGGATATACCTAGACTGATGCACCACACCAATGTGAGTTATATGTTGAAGATGATCCCCCGTGTCTAGTAGCTATTGGTCGAGTTTTTGAGGGTGGCTTAACCATCCATGGCGTTCCTCCACAGGAAGACTGGACACGGGTAGTAGTTGATGAAGTTCATGATGCTGATGTTCCAGTGCCTTTTCCTAATGAAGAGATTCAACTAATGGGTAGGAAAACGGGACATTCTTGGCTTGGCCAAAACGTTTGGTTATGTGACTATCAACATGGACCAAGGTAATATATATATTGTCCATTTTCTCTTTTCTAGTCTTATAATTATATGAATGTTTAATTAATTGTTATCATTTGTTTAGGAGAACTTGCATCATGCTAAGAATAAGAAACAACCTGTTATTGATGAGAACATGACAAAATGTGAGGATGATCCCATATCTATGTTGTTGACCATATTATCACAGTTGAGGAAGAAACTGTGTCAGATACAGTGCGAGACTAGAGTGTTTGGAATTAACAATTCCATTGTTCCATTATACATTTCCTTGCCCGATGCATTAGAAATTGTTGGGAAACCGCATATTAAACATTTTCATCATACAATTATGGGCAATGTAAGTCATTTTCATTTATGTTTCTAAGATTATAATAATTATATTCAATTTATAATTCATTGTTTTAGGTATATTGACAAATTGAGTGTGAAGCAAGAAAAATCTGAAGTATATGGATTTATTGAGCCTCAATCCATCCAAAAAATTAGAAATACAAAGGTCAGAATCCAACAATATAAACATGGATGAGTGACTTAAAAAGACATATATATTTGGCTCCATACATTGAAGGGTTAGTATTTTAACTTGTATTTTTTTCATCATGTTAATTTTTATTTTAATTTGTATTTTTATAACTAATTTTTATGTCATATAATGTAGGTCCCATTGGCGGATAATTGTAATCATGTCCCAGGATTACACTCGTGGTGTGGTTTTGTTCATTGCATCGGAAACCGAGTCAAGAAATGAAAAACTGATTACAAGGGTAACTTTATATTTTATTCATTAATTATCTTTTTAAAGTATAAATACATATTGAATAATATGACTTTTTTCAATTAGAATCGTGTACTGGAACTGATGTTTTAAGTGGAAGACCCATAACAAAGAGTTTTCACTTCATTTATCCTAAAGTTAGAAACTTATTTATATAAGTAAACACCACAATTATTGTTTGTATTTAAATTTTGAAAATAACATTATGTTTTATTCATCATTTCAGTGTAATAAGCAAACAGACTCATTTGAATGTTGTTACTATGTCATGTATTGGATGAGAGTCATAGTTTGTGCGGGTATAACTGATTCTTGGACAGAGGTAATTGTTTTCAACATTAGTTAAGTTTATTTAACTTTATGCATATTGCATGTTTACAAGAGTCAAATTAATGTGTCAGGTATTTCAAGATTCATCTCCATTGCTAGAACATGATTTCACACAAATTAGAGAACAATGGACAAGGTTTTTTGTCCAACAATTCTAGTACTTAGTTTGTAGGTTATTGTTGGTATTATATTATGTATATTATGTAGTTTAGGTAGCTTAGTTTGTACTAGCTTGTAGTTTGTATGTTATTGTTTGTATTATATTGTTTTATTATGTAGTTTAGGTAGCCTAGTTTTTGTACTAACATGGTGTATTAGTTTAACATTTATAGTTTGAATTATATATAATATTGTATTTTTTATTTACTAGCTAAAGAAATTTGAACCTTTAGACTGTCTAGCTATAATATATTTTTGCAGGTTTTGGTTGTAAGAAAAAATAAACCCAATAATAAAGAAAAAGGACAAAATTTACGTCCAACGTAAATTTTGTCCAATTTTTAAAATTTTTGAAGCTTTTTACGTCTGTTTCATGACATATGCAACATAGATTAACGTCGGGTCTCGATATCTAATGTAAATTTATGTCGGTCAAAGGGTTCGACGTAAATTTACGTCTCCTATATTAACGTCGATCTTATATGAGACGTAAAAGTCTAAAATAACTTACGTAAAAGGCTCATTCTGCACTAGTAATATTTTTAATTTGAATTTGGCGTAAAACACTTATTTGACATAATTATTTTAACACTTACTATTATATCATTCTGCTTGTGCGATCTAACCATCACATGTTCGTACCATAACATAACTATTTGAATATATACATTTTGTTGGTATTCAAATATGACATTTGTATATTGATTTGATCCAACAATATTTTACATAGGTTAAATACGAAAATTAAGTTTTTCTAATGGATAAAAATCTATCGTCCAACCACAATAATTAATTCTTTGGATTAAAAAAATTAATAGAGAATTGATTTTGTGCGATAATGATAAATAAAACGCAAGTAATAGAAAAAATACTAATCGTGGAATTAATGAAAAAACAAGGATCTCAGTAGAATCTTGCAAGTATAACTGTCGTAATGATGAAAATACAAAAAATAAAAAAATATTATAAAAAAGATATGAATCGACATCACACTCTTTTTTCTCTTCCTTCACTCACTCTCCATTTTGCTATTTATTTTATTGTTGGACCCACACAAATTCTGCTAGCTTGGAGTTAGTTATTTTGATCTCGTTGTTATGCATCTTACCTCCTGATTTTGTCGTGTCCTCTTGTTTAGGCCCCATTTTCTCCTCCTTTATTGTCTCTTGTTGCCACATTTTTTACATTACCTTCCCCTTTAAGAGAACCCTTGTCCTCAACGGTGAAATCAGGAAAAGTTATCTCAATCGCTATAGTGTCCTCTCATATAGCTTGATTCTCATCTAACCCTTCCCACTTAATGAAATATTGTTGATTTCCGAGAAGAACTCTTGTATTTAGGACAACTTTTGGTTTAGGACAACTTCTGGTTGTAAAATTGGTCCAAGTTAAGAATTTGTAATAGGTAGTGGTATATAAGGTTGTGGATGATCCCTTTATACAACTTCAACTAGGAACAATGAAATATCAAATTAATTCGAGTAGATGGAGGTAAAAGAAGCTTATAAGCTATTGCACCAATTTTCTCAATCACTCAAAATGGTCCAACGTACTTTAGACTATGTTTCTAATTTTTTCGGAGACACATAAAATGTTGTCTATAAGGTTGTAATTTCACCAATACCATATCACCAATTGCTAGCTGAAACAACTTCCTTTTTTTCATCTACATATTTGTTTGTGTGTTGTTGTGCTCTCTACAAGTTCATCTTCAACTTATGGACGATAATATCTCTTTGTACTAGTTGTTCCTGTACACTAGGAGGATCTTGATTACTTATTGAATTTGATTAAATGAGGTGGGTCTCTACCATAAATAGTCTTGAAAGAAGTTATGTTCGTGTTGTGATGAAAAGAGGAATTGTACCAAAATTCTACCCAAGACAATACTTATACCGGTCCTTCGGATTCTCAAAAGTCAAGCACCTTAAATACATCTCAACACATTTATTCAAAGCCGCATATTGGCCATATGTTTGAGGATGGTAAGCAATGCTTAATTTCAATGTTGTACCACTCAATTTAAAGAATTATTGCCGGAAATGGCTAGTAAACACCTTATCTTGGTCTGAAACAATTGTTTCAGGAAAACCATGGAACCTCACAATAATTTTCATGAACAATTCAACAACTTGTTTGTTATTAAAGTCAGATTTCAAATTGGCCAAACTAGCATATTTAGAAAGTCTATCAATGACAACCATAATAACAATATGTCCATTAGAAGGAGGAAGGCATGTGATGAAGTCCATTGCCACAACATCCCAGATTTTGTCAAGGATGGGTAATGGTTCTAATAATCCAGAAGGTAATGTTGTTTCATGCTTGGCTTGCTAACAGATAAGATAGTTTTGGACAAATCTTTTAATGTCTTTTTGCAAACCATACCAATAAAATTGGAATGCAATCCTCTGTAAGGTTCTTGTGAAGCCTGAGTGTCCACCTAATAATGTATTGTGGAACTCATACTAAATCTTATGCACTAATTGATGCCCTTATGGTAAAACCAAGCGAAATTTCCAATACAACTGATTAGACACTGAATAAGTTGGGTTGGGCGGTCTATTCTACAAACAAATTTGCATAACTATGTTGATTTGTGTGTCAAGTGTCAAAGCTTCCTTCAATTCTAAAATCAATTGTCTTTCTAGTTGAGACATAACCCTCATAAAATATTTGGAAAGAGAGTCAACAATTACATTCTCTTTTCCCGGCTTATACTCAATTATGAAATCATAACCAATCAACTTATGTATCCATTTCTATTTCTCTAGAGTGTGAACAATTTGATTAGTAAGTGATCTAAGACTCTGTTGATCAGTCATAATGATAAACTTATGACCAATCAAGTAGTGTCTAAATTTAGCTATGGCTTCAGTGATAGCAAAAATTCCTTGGCATATGTTGATTGTCTTGCATTCTTACCATCATTTTTTTTTAAATAAGCAATAGGATGGTGCATATGACTTAAAACAACACCTACACGAATTCCAGAAGCATCCGTTTCTAAGATGAATGATGTGAAAATCTAGTAAAGCCAAAATTGGAGCCTAGGTGATGGCTTTTTTTAGCTTGGTGAAAGCTTCATCTACTTCAACTCCCCATATAAAGTTATCTTTCTTGAGCTGCTTAGTCAAAGGTGCAGTTATCACTGCATAAGATTTAATAAACTATTTGATAGTAATAGGAATTGGCCATTGTAACACTACTTGTACCTTATCTCCATCCATTACCACGCATTGACCTGCAACTATATGTCCTAGGTAATCCACCTGTTGTAATGCAAGTGAATATTTGGATAATTTGACATATAACTGGTGTTGTTGCAACAATTGAAGAACTAGCTCCAAGTCTGATAGATGTTCTTTCCAAGTCGGACTATATACCTATATGTCATCAAAGAAAACCAAAACAAAATTTCCAAGGTAATATTTGAAAACATCATTCATGAGGCTTTGGAAAGTGGTATGAGCATTAGTAAGCCCAAATGGCATGACCAACCATTCATAATGTCCCTGGTGAGTTCTAAAAGCAGTTTTGTGTCTATCCTCATAAACAACCAGTATTTGATGATAACCTAATCTCAAATCAAGTTTGGAATAATAGTTAGAGCCATATAACTCATCAATCAGTTCATCCACCTTGGGAATTCGAAATTTTTTCTTGATAGTGATGGCATTTAAAGCTCTATAATTTGTACAAAATCTCCATGTTCCATGCTTTTTCCTAACCAAAATAATGGGTGAAGAATATGGACTCGTGCTAGGAGCAATAATGCCTGTAACAAACATTTCTTGGACCATAGTTCTAATCTATTGTTTTTTACTATGAGGATATCTATAAGGCTTCACTTACACTGGCTTGACATCCTTGATCATAGCAATAACGTGATTATGAGCACTTAAAGGGGGTAATTCAATAGGAACATTAAAGATGTTTATGTAATTGTGTTGTAACATCACCAACTCTAGTTCCATATTCTCAAGTAAATCGAACCATTTATCCTTAGGTACATCCTCCTGCTTGTACTGCAATGTAAAAACTTCAACTATAGCATGAGTATTGTTCATTCTTCTCAGATGATGAAATTGAGCATGGGTAGATAATTGTGGTCGATCACTATATAATGTTATATACTGGTTGTCTTGTAGTATTTCAAGGTAAGTTGGCTATAATATGAAATGTGAGGACCCAAAGTGGAAAGCCATGTGGCTCTAAGGACCAAATCAACACCAGAGAGATCGAAAGGAGATACACTGGTAATTGGGATCTTAAATCAATACTTCAAGCTGCTTCACCAAATCTTCAACAACTGATGAATACCCATTTCCAACTAAGACTTGGAAATTTGGAGCAGGTTCAATTAAAAGTTTCAAACAATTAACAATTCGAGGTTGTAAAAAATTATCTGAGTTATCACTATCAAGTAATATTTGTACTGTCATGCCATTAATTGTACCACTGAACTTCATAGTTCCTAAACTTGAGGAACCTTTCAGTGCGTTGTAAGATAAGTGATGGTCCGAGCTCAAGTTTCTTGATGCTTCGTCATTCACAAGAGGAGGATTTGTTTGCAACTCATCATTGTCATCATCATCCATTTGTAATAGTAAATATTTCTTGTTAAGACACCTATGAGAAGAAGTGAACTTCTCATCACAAGTATAAAATAGACCTTTCTCTTTATGAATCTACATCTCAGTTGGCGATATTTTTTTTTCACATTTCCAGATTTTTGGGCATTTGAATTGTAATTTGTATGGGTAGAAAGTAATGAAAGCAATGAGGGGGAAATTGATGACAATGTGAAACATGTCCCTACATTCCCAAGAGTTGATTTTGATAATGATTCAAGTCAACAACATTCAAGACTAAAGCAAGCCCAAGATATGATTTGATAAAGATTCTATTCAAGATTCAAGCAAGCCCAAGATGATTCTTTAAGACTAGATATAGTCTTAGAATACTGGATATGGAGGTACAAGTTGATAAAGTGGTATTATGCATAAGCCTCCAAAGCACAAGTGTGATAAAATTTCGTAACATAACATTTTTCACTGTCATAATTGATTATGATGCATCAAAATTGAGAAATTAATTTTTACCCTGACATAATCGATTATGCTGAGGAGATAATCGATTATGGCAGTTCGAAATTAAAAAATATATTTGTTTTGAAGAATAAATGTGTTTGAATATATCCTGATTTTTATCCATGAAAATATTAATGTCCAACGACCATTTTCTGATGCTATTTTTCTATTTAATTAAGTTTTGATGGAAAATAAAAAACACACAATTACAGAATTCAAAAATACAATTTATATTCAATCAGTTTTGAGAAAATAATTCTGAAACAGAGATATTTTACATGTTTTGAGACCCTCTTCTCCATTGCCACATAGATATTGTACTAAAACCCTCTTCTCCATTGCCACAAAGATATTTTACCAAAACCCTCTTCTCCATTGCCTATTGTGCTTTCATTGTTAATTATACTTGTTCTTGGAGGTTGACATTCTACAGGCTTCTATAATTTGTTGTCTCCATTATCCAGGTGTGATTG
This sequence comes from Sphenostylis stenocarpa, assembly GCA_963425845.1. Taxonomy (NCBI): domain Eukaryota; kingdom Viridiplantae; phylum Streptophyta; class Magnoliopsida; order Fabales; family Fabaceae; genus Sphenostylis; species Sphenostylis stenocarpa. Next base: position 65,472,684 of record OY731400.1, read on the forward strand.
TTCTTATTTGATTACCTTCATCCTGTATGTGCTTAAGTGGTTGATTGTTAAATTTCCTATTTAGGGTTTAAGTAGTTACTGTCATTCTGTTGTGTTTTTTTTAGGGTTTTCTGTGTGGAAACTGTTCATCCCTTTGATTTGTTCAGGGAGGTGTTTTCATCCTTTGATTTGTTCAGAGGAGGTGTTCATCCCTAGTGGGATTCTAGGGAGGTGTTCATCCTTAGTAGGATTCTAAGGAGGTATGTTCATCCTTTGATTTGTTCAGAGGAGATGTTCATCCCTAGTGGAATTCTAGGGAAGTGTTCATCCTTAGTGGGTTTATAAGGAGGTGATTGTCTTTTGAATTAGTTTGCTTTTTGCTGAGTTGATTGTAATTTGTGAACTGAATTTAAAAGATAGTGAATTGGGGTCACTCTTGTGTTAAGAGTTGACTGGAACCTGGATGTAGAGTTAGCTATACCCGAACTAGTATAAATCATTGTGTGCTCTTCTCTTTTTCTTATCTTTTTTTATCACTGCATTACTCTCCTTACACTCTTTATTTTTTATCTCTATCTTGTTGATATTTTATCTCTCTGATTATATCGCTTCCGCTTTATCTTTGTTCAATTTGATAATTAAAATTAAATTAATAAACATTGGACATCTTAAAATAAATTTTTAATTTGATATCTATTTTAATTTGTGCATCTATTCACCCCCGCTAGATGCCATTTGTCTAACAAGTAATGGAGGTAGGCTTGTGGATTTTATGGACTGGGAAGAATTTAGGTTTGTGTTTAGGCTTGTGTTTTGGGTATGTATTCTAAAATAGTTTGTGTTTGGGTAAATATTTCTCTTCAAATAACTTGGCCAATGAAACACAACGAAGTAAAGTGGCAGGAAATTAGGCTATTACCTCACATTGAATATCAGTTTTGGGTCCTCTAACAAAACAATCAATCAGAGCTTCACTAGGAACACCTTGTACTCTATTTGTAAGGCAGTGAACTGTGTATAATAATCATGAACAAATCCTATTTGCTGCAATGTAAATAAATGAGATCTAGTACATTCACACAAAGATGAACCAAATTCTAGTTGTAATGCACGAGTAAGATTAATCTAAGATTGAAATGGAGTAGAGCGATTAGTCATTTGAAACTAAGGAACTACCTCTTTTTCCATGTGAATTGCAGCAATGGTAATACGTTGTATATCTGAACTATTGTAATTGTAAAAATATTACTCAGCCTTGAAAATCCACTAAAAAAATTCTGATATGTTGAAACAAGAAAAATCAAGCTCCACATTGCGCACCTAAAATGTTGGAGGAGAGTTCTTGTTCGTTTTCAGCAATGAGTCCATCATTGCCTCTAAAGTTTCAAATCAGACTTTGTTCTCTTATCTATCGACTTCTATCATCTCGAGCGACTTAGACATGTTCTCAGAAAGCTCCTTAAAACGTGTATTATCAGCCATGACAAGAGCACCAATGTAACTGTGGTACATGAAGTGCAAACAATAGAGAAAATAATGATCGTGAAATTAATGAAAAAAATAAGGATCTCAATAGAATCCTATAAGTACAACTATCATAATGATGGAAACAAAATATAGAAAATGAAAGAAAGATTCCTAGAAAGAGAGGAATCAATGTCATACTCTTTTTTCTTCCCCTCTATTTTATTGTCTTTAGCTTAAAGTTAGTTATTTTCATCCTAGTGCTACACCTCTTTCCTATTGATTTTGCCACATGTCCTCTTGTTTGGGCCCCATTTTCTCCTCCTTCATTGCCTCTTGGTGTCACATTTGTTACATTTTGTTTAAAGATAATTGATTATCAAGCATAGAAACTAAAAATGTCAATTTGAATGCTTAGGCAAATACATATTATTCATTCAAATTTGATTTTGATTTTCTTATCTCCATTGTGTAAAACTTTTTATGGGGACCAACAAAACTTCTTATTGTGATAAACAAAATACTAGAGACATTTATATTTTGAGACACATTTATGTGATAAACAAAATACTTGAGACAATTATATTTTGAGACACATTTATATACTATGTGGTGATACCAGAGTTTGAAAAGAACATCGAACTTGTTTCTAACATTAGATGCAAAAAAATATCTACAAAGGATTCATTGATACTTAAATAATTATACGAGTGAGAAGAAAGTAGAATATGAGTGAATTGAGTATAATGAATAAGATATTACATCTACTTATATAAAGATGAATTATCATTATTACCCGAAGTAATAGAGATGTTTATCTTTATTCATTAAGTAAAATTTTAAAATAATTTTCAAGAATCCTAAAATAAGTTAATATTTGAATATCTCGAATATTCGACTATTATCAACATATTTAATTATAATTGATTTACTCGAATATTATCAGAATATTTATAACCAAAATATATATATATATATATATATATATATATATATATATATATATATTGTAATAAATTATGAATTACAAGTCATTTTTAATATAATTATTGATATATAATCTGAAGTTAAATTATGTTGTTTAACAAATTTTAAAATTAAGACAAAGATATTTTTTATATAAATACATTGCTTTTTTTTAAAAAAAAAACTTCTCTTATACAAATTTTTGATTTCTTTATAAATAATTTAAAAATATATACCATTATAAAACTTACAAAATTCAAATAACCAATAATCTCATTTCCCTCTTAACCCATTTTGATGACTGGAAATGATCTTTTCATCCGAAAACAAGAAATGAAAAATGTATGAATTTGGATTATTGGGTCGAGGTAAGTTCACGTCTCACTATTAAAAATCATTAAATTCATGTGAATTTTTTTCTGCAAAATTTTTGTTTTTTTGTAAAAAACAGTTACAATTTTTTCTAAGAAAAATACTTCACAAATAATTATTACAAATTTATTTGTAAAATATTTTTTCCAGAAAATATGTAAGATGTTTTTTTGTAAAAAATTAATAGTAAAAAATTTCTGCAAAATTTTCTTCAATTATATAATTATAATTTTTTTTTTTCAAATATACATTCGTATAAATTTTGGTAGGAATGAAAATTATTTTCTATATTTCTTTTATAAATTAAATTTGTAAAAAAAGATTTGATAATATTTTTAAAAATGGTAGCAAAATTTAAAAATAATATTTTTAAAAAGATTTTAATTATTTTTATAGAAAAAATTATAAAATATTTTTTAATTAGTTACTTTAAAAATAATTAAAATATTAAGAAGTTATTAAAATATATAAAAAAAAAACTTATATTTGTTGGTATCTGCCTCTCTTCTTTCACTAACCAATATCTAGTTTTTTCTTCCTTTCTTCTTCCTTCGACCATATTACAATTCTTCTCCCTTTAACCATTATTGCACAGTTCTTCTTCCTTCCTTCGCATTGTCGACACAATGACTTGAATCGTAGTGGAAGACGAAGAATATCACATAAATAGGTCTAGCCTTAACCAGTGGAATCTTTGGTATTTTGGTTATGTTTCACACGACTTATTCAACTATCAAGTGTATTTTATAACTTATTCTAGTTATTGTTTTACTTTTTATTACTAGTTTGAATGTTAGAGCTCGTCGATCTAAAATTAGGTTTGATTTCTATTGCAGACAGGGGTCTGTTGAAGATTAGGGGAAGGAATTTTCAAGGCCTCCATTTAACATAATTTGATTAACACTGCAACCTAGGGTTTTCATTTCATATGATGTTTCTAATATTTTGGGAATAATGTGGGTGGTGATTGAGCTGTTTGTTAAACTACTACTTTGATTTTGGGTTGCGCTCACTATGCCTGGGAAGTTCCAGTCCATAACAGGTAAATAAATTAATGCTAGAATGGATGTAACTAATTGTGAAATATCAACTCTTCTTTCTATGTTCTTGTTTGGACAAGATGTATCCAGTTACAAGTTATGCTCATACGAAACTAAATTGAGTGGAGTGCGTGTTTTTCAACCAAAGGTAGCATCTAGATATTTAAGTGACTTCATGTGAAACAATAATTTAATCCATTTTTTTATCTCATTACTTCCATTCCTTCATCTTTTAATGTATTTTGTAATGTTAAAATTTTATGAGTATAACATTTTGTTTAACTATGTTCACTATTAACGAGATTCTGAAAGAAATCTCTTTTTCCCTGCTGTAGATAACTTCCTTTAAGATAAATTTCTTAATTATTTTTATTTCATAGAGGTATTATTTTTAGTTGTAGGAGGAAAATATACAAAAGAAGCAGGTAATTTGATTTTGGTGAAAGGCATTATTTTAGACAATAATGTGGTATGTCATTTTTCAAAGATTGCATGTTCTTCCAATCTTTATGTCTTCTCTATTTTTAATTGAGGGGAACATCAAACACTTATCATTTGATCCTGAACTGGCACATGGTAGCTTGTGAACATAGCTTAAGTTTGCATATTTGAATCTATCAACATTACCAATATGGAATTTGAAGAAAGAAAAATATGGGGATGAGGTAGATGCATGGAAGAGTATCTACCAATACCTTCTTTCCATTATTTTGTTTGGTCAAAATTTCTGACAAGGCCCCGAACCTTGAGTTAACTTAGGCTGCAAGTGCATAGATCATTCAAAAGACACATTGGGAATCTACAAGTTTTTAAAAGAAGTCTGAAACAAATAAAAGAAATTGGGTAGCTTTGGATGGTGCATCATACAGGTGGATCAATACCTCATCGCTTACATTGGAAGAGAATGATATTATTACTTTACTTTTTTTTATAATTTAAATTTTAGAATTAATAACATTAAACTTTCTTTGTTATCAGAAAGAGGAAAAAGGAATAGAAACATCATTGACTGAGTTTTATTTTCGTACACATCGGAGAAAGAAGGACCAAAGTTGGGTTTTCTTCATGCCAAAATTGCTTTTGTAAGTTTTCAATTTGATAAGCACATTGGTAATGATAAGTGCACAATCAAATATGAAAGTAGTTATCTATTAATTAGCTTTGCATTTGGGTTAAAGAAATCAATACTACTCCCCTACACGTACATTTCTTTAATTGATTGAAGAATTTGGAAGGGACCGAGCTTTATGGCTAGAGATAAACAAAGTTTTAATGGTAATATCGTCTTTTTGTCCATGATTTTTCCTAATATCTGCCCCCTTTAATACTATTATTATGAAGCAGGCTTTTGATTAATGTTAGGATTTGACTCTCTAAATTTATCATTGTGTTGATTACGGGATATATGATAGGTTATATTAAATCCTTGTGTGTATCTCTTTTACAATAAACATTGAATGAATGGATCCATATTTATCAATCTATCTAGAGATAAATAGGTATAAAATTTTAACATGATTTATCTTGTTAAAATTCAATAGGAGTGGATTCATTTTCTTCACGATTTACCAGCTGCCTTGCAATTGTTTGATATGAAATACCTAACTAGTAAGGAAGATGATTGATCTGATAATTAGGACTTAATACAAATTTTTATGGCTCCCACCAGGTTGACATATTGCAACATTGCATTAATTGGTTAAGCAAACTGCCATTACCTTTAATAAATTACACATATTAATAAATTGACAAGTGGAATATAAAATGGTTGATTGGGAGATCCACTTTAGTCGCACTATCCTGAAGTCATTCATAAAGTTGAATAGTATAGTATGTACTATGTAGGAAAGAGAATATGCCTGTTTTCAATGAGGATGACCTTGATATTTTGGTTGATACTCAGTAGGCATTGAAAAGTAAAAATAAAGAAATCAAGATACTAAATTTATGTAAAACTACTATTTCATTTCTTTATTTTGACAGAATGATAAAATATTTTAAAAGATTGAACAGTTTTCACTTACTTTTGTTATTTATATATTTTCACTAAGTACCTTTTCAATTGTAGGAGAAATTTGAACAAAAGAAAAATGAGTTATTAGCTCATAGTTTTAGGGAGGATGCAATTGATGGTGAACAATCCATGAGCCAAATGGCATCAGATTTGGATATATGAATCGATTCGATTGGAAAAAATAAGGGAAGAATATTTGGTCTTAGATCTCTAGGCAAAATGTTAATCATATCTTCAACTAAGTAGTCAAATTTTGAAAATGTTGATGCTTTAAAGAGTAAAATTCAAGCCTTAAATGAATCATTATATAGGCAAGAACAAGAAAAACAAGAAATGAGACAAGAGTTACAAAGACAAAAAAAAGATAAGCTAAAAATGAAAAAAGAGTTGAGTAAAACTAAGAATCAAGTAGCAGCCTTAATGCAATACTTAGGGTTTGTTGCATCTTCTTCCTACCCATCTTCATCATCTCAACATAGCAATGAAAATGATGATGATGAAGACAATGATCATATTGAAGATGATAATATTTAAAATTTTATTCTTGAGTTATTATAATACTTAATTGAATTATTGAAGGTGATAATGAAATTGCAGGGAATTAAAGATATGATGTGATTTTGACAACAATAATGACTTGCTTTGATGCATTTTTTTACAAGATTTTAAAGTTTTGAATTATTTATATTATTTTGAGCTTTAATGTTTGAATTTAGTCATTCACACTTTTTCATTTGAATTTCGGGATTAAAGATTTGATATGATTTTGACAATAACAAAAATTTGCATTGCAATTGTTGGTCTTTTGTTATTCAGATTATCTAAAAAAGATTATCGTACAGGGAAGATCTTTCAAGTCTAACAAGGTTAGAAATATTCTACCAAAATTTGTGCAAGTAAAAATATATTTGTAAGTAATTATAGATTTAGATTCTTAGTTAATTTTGAACTTTTATTATTAATTGCTATAAATAAAATATAAAGTACAATCTTAAAATGAATAGTAGTAATATTACATTAATTTTGAATAGTAATATTGTTTGCAGGGAATGATGAACTTTCTGTGTCACTACGAAAAATTATAGTGTTAACATCATTTCTGTTTTGTAACTTTTCCTCTATCGTCGTCCTTTTCAAATTAATACAAACCAAATTATTTGCTCAACAATGGAGAACATAATTATATTGAATACCTAAGAACTCAATAATGCAATGGAACAAGGTTCTTCATATAAATGAATCTCATATTTCAAGACAATCTCATGCTTTCAAACATTGATAATTTCATTTCATACATTTGTGATAATTACATTTATATAATAGTATTTTACTTTCATTTCATTCATAGGGATTATATTGATGTAACATTAAATAATTCTCTTAAAAAAAACATTTCATGTTAATTTTGTTTTTAATTTAGTTTTTTAGTCAAATAAATAAACATTTTTTCTTTTATAATTATTTAAGTATGTAATAAAATAAAATATATAATAAATATTTTTTTTTCAATATATATATATAATTTTAAATTTACACAAATTTTTTTGTAAATTTTCTTAAAAAAATAACCTCGTAAGAAATTACTTACTAATTTAAAATTAATAAGAAATTTTCTACAAATATAAAATTATCAAGAAATTATTTATAAATATAAAATTACTTACAAATTTGAAATTGGTAAAAATTTACATATAAATTTAAATTGGTAAGAAATTAAATGCGAATTTAAATAAAAATAAATTACATGAAAATTTAAATTATAAGAAATTATATATAAATTTAAATTTATAAAAAATTACTTACGAATTTTTTTACAATAAATTTTATAAGAAATTTTTATGAATATTAAATCCTTAAATAATTTATTATCCACCAGTTAATTACCTATTAATAAAAATTGATATGAAAATTTGGAAGAAATGTATTTTCTACAAATTTTTACAAAATTTAGGAAAAACGATCTCATAAAAATTAAAAAATTCTAATAGTGTCTTATCATTTGAATTGACAACTACACACGAAAAGTGCGAATTCACTTTTATTTTATAAAACAATGACATTAAATTTGTAAATTTTAATTTAAAAGTCCTAAAATCTTGAAACAAATAACATTTACTTTTTTTTTCAACACTACGACATTGAAAGAAATAAAATAAGAAAAAGATTCTCTTTTATTTCTTTTTCTTTGCATCCGTTTCTTTACCAATGGAATCGTGCAGGAGAAGAAAAACAGACGAGAAAAAGAAAACGAGAAACAGGAAACGAGAAAGATAAAAACAAAAGCGTGTTGTTGAGACGCGAGTGAGGCAAGAAGAACATAAAACTGAATTTTTCAGCAAGTGCAATGGAAATAAAGAGCGTGCACGAGGGAAAAGACGTGCAGTAGACGGGGAGGGAGGACTGGGTGGTGTAAGACACACTAACACGAAAACTGAAATTCCAAATTAAAATATTTTTATTTTTCCGGCACCAAACCAAAAAAAAAAAAAAAAAAAACACAAGAAGAAGTCGTATTTTCCTTTTCGGAGAGATTCCATCGCATTACACACTCCACCAGACGAAGATTGATTCCTCTCTCTCACAAGCAACAAGGTACTGAAAGAAAGAGATAGTGTTGATTGATCGAGAACCAAACAAAAATGGATGATGAAGTTGTTCAGCGAGTGTTCCAAGAAGGAGGGCGCGATTACTTCCAACAACAGCCTTCAACCTCTTCGTCTTCGTCTTCGTCTTCCATCCTTCAATCTCTCCCTCTCCATGTGGTATATATAGAATGCAGCAATCTCATCTTCGCTTTTTCTTATTCTTGCTTTCTCATTTTTCTCTGATATTATAGCTTTTGCTCTCAATTACTGGCAATTTGACCGAGTTGGTTGCTTGAAATTTATGTTTTCCTCCCCTTTCTTAATTTTAGGGTTGAAGCGTAATTTTGTAGACTGGTTCTTTTTTTTAAACACTTGATAATTTTTTATGTAAGGAAGTACATCTAATAGCTGAAAAGTAGAATTGGTATCATTTTAACACAATCAATTCACTTCACTGTCATCTTATATTAGATGTGAGAGAACGAGAGAGAGTTTTGCTTATTATTGCGACAAAATTTATATTTGTAGTTTGAATGGTATTGCTGTTAATGTATGTTGAACTTTTGCATATCGGGGAAGACACCGAAAAGTTGAGCAGTAAAATTGATTTCCATCATGGTAATCAGTTCACTATTATCATTAATGTATTTCTTTGTTTGTATAATTTTGCAGTTTGAATGGTATTTATGTTGAGCTTTTTGCGTGCTTAATTTTTCATGTTCATGAAATTTGTTGTAAGTGTAGCTAACGCGTGGATGAAATTTTGTAGTCTTTTGATCATGGATATTATTTGTTGGTAAAATCTATTCAAGAACTTCGAGAGAAAAAAAATGGCCTTGTTACTGTTGGCATTGGTGGTCCAAGTGGATCTGGTAAAACAAGGTAAGGTATTGATATTGTTGTCAACTTATTATTTTGAATTTGTGTTGCTTAAGTAATGTGTATGCTTCTGCCTTAGTTTCCCTCATTTGTTTTTTCAATTTCATGGTTCCTAAAGCTTAGCAGAAAAGGTGGCATCTGTTATTGGTTGTACTGTAATATCAATGGGGAATTACCGTGATGGGGTTGATGAAGGGAATGATGTGGATTCTATAGATTTTGATGCCCTGATCAAGAATCTTGAGGTTTGATTTTACTTTATTACTTTATCATACGTAAAATGCTGCTCCTTACCATCCCTAATATGGTCTTTTGTGTTTGCAAGGCGGATCAAATGAAGCCCTTAAATGCTTTACTTTTTGGCCTTTTCTAGCTTTATATGTTATATATTGGTGAAATTCAGCATTCCTAAGATCTGATTCTGATCAAAACAAACAACACCAAAAGATAAAAACCAAATAAAAAGAAAAAATAATAGACTGTTGGTGAAATAATTATATGCTTCTTTTTCTCTTGAATTGAAACAGATTGGATCTTGTGTCAATTTAACATGTACTGTCCAGGACTAGCTTATGGTTTTAATAAGAAAAAAAAAATGAGTCTTATGTGTTCCTTTGGACAATTTTCCTTTTCTTTTTATTTTATGTATTTTTGCTAATAAGCTTCTTTGTGTTTATTAGGATTTGACTAAAGGCAATGATACATTAATCCCCAAGTTTGACTATCAGCAAAAGAAGCGGGTTGGCTATAAAGCAATAAAGAGCGCTTCATCTGGGGTGGTAAGCTATGCTAATTGTAGTTTTGTATGTTTTCACATTTTTATTCCTTTTTATACAATTGGTTTCAGGTAATAGTTGATGGCACATATGCATTACATGCAAAACTGCGGTCTCTACTGGATATTCGAGTTGCTGTGGTATTTTTTATTTATTTTTTCTTTTTCTTAATATTGCAACAATATTATCCGCATCATTATGTGACCAATTGCTTAGAAGTTTCAAAATATTACAGATCATATATTTTTGATAAATCAGGTTGGTGGTGTTCATTTTAGCTTGCTTTCTAAAGTTCGCTATGACATTGGAGATTCTTGTTCACTGGATTACCTTATAGATAGCATTTTTCCACTGTTTAGGAAACACATTGAGCCAGATCTTCATCATGCACAGGTTGGTCCTGTTCTTATTATCACATCTAAATTTCATGGCTAATATTTTTATTTCCTCTGCCCTGTTTTGGCAGATCAGAATTAATAACAGCTTTGTCTCATCATTCAGAGAGGCAATCTACAAGGTTAAATGCAGAAGTGAGGTGTGTCTGTGACCTATACATTAGTACTAATGCTTGTATTCCTATACGTAAATTTAATTTTCCAGTTAGTTGTCTACTACTAACGTGCAAACAAGTCTGTCTAGCCAAGTTAAGCAGTTGAAGTTCAAGTTTGGTTTGTGAAAAAGAGATGAAGCTTGTGCTTAACTCGTTTAAATGAACTAAATTAAAAGTTTGAGCCTGATCTGTTTAAAAATATGAAACTTTAAGCTTTACTCACTTATGGGTTGAATATTTTTTTTCCTCTTCTCGAGTATTGTTTTTGAAGTTCAATAAAGATGAATGGAGATGATAGATTTTTTTAAGAGTTTAATGGTTGTCATTTAAAATATACAACGATAGCAACTATAGCTTTATCTCACTAGGTGAGGTCGGCCAAAATGAGATCCCTTTTAATTGCTTTCTCCAATGTCCGAAGTCTCATGTCTCCTACCTTTTTCACAACATTAAAATCCATGCAATATACTCTTTCCACTTGTGCATATGGTGACCTTCATTGGACATGTCCAAAACAGCTTAATTGATTTTCTGTCATCTTTTATTGATAGATACCACATTAATATTTCCTCAGCTAAAATAATTTGTCCTTTCCTTTCTAGTGTGACCACACATCTTTTTCAACATTTTCATTTTTGCTAACATTCATAAATTTGAGTATAATTGGTCATTTTTTAGTACAATAAACTTCCCTTTAAGCTTGATGGTGCTTTGTGATCACAAATAACTTTTGCTTTCTTTCTCCATTTTAACCACCCAACAATATATATATATATATATATATATATATATATATATATATATATATATATATGTCAAATTTCATCATCAAGCTCATAACAAATTAACCATCCAATACCATACTTTTGGTCATTTTGTAGAACTATAAACATCCCTTTGAGGTCGATGGTACTTTGTGATCACAAATAACTTTTGCTGCCTTTCTCTATTTTAACAAGCTAGCACTATACATATGTCGTATTTCATCTCAACTAATTGGTGTTAAGCAAAGTTGCCTAAATATTATATAGGTGCATGCAAGATTTTAGGCAAGCTATGTGGGACTCCGAACACTTGTTTGCTAGAAGATATGGACATACCATAATTGTTGATTTACCAAATAAGCTATAACATTTGATGCCGTGTTAGATTTCATCTCAAAACCAATTGATATTAAGCAAAAATTCCCAACAAATATATAAGCTGCACCTCAAGGTTTGAGGTAGACAATGTGAGATTTCCCAACAATATATATTAGGATTGGTCATGCTCTGTCTATTAAATCAAGACTATTCATTGTTTTCCTGTTCATTATTTGTTGTTTTCTTTCACTGGCTATATTGTCATAAACTCATAGCTTTGCATGATGGATTATTAGAGATTGGTGGAAAATAAGGAAGGTTTAACTTGGAGTTCCCTAATAGTGGTTAATATAAAGGAAACATGGATGTATCTGCAGGTCCTTTTATTGTTTTTTTCTCAAACTATGAAATGCTAATTTTCCCCATAACATAGTCTTCTACTTATATTATAATCTTCTGGCTCAATTTAGAATAACTTTCGCAAATATCTTTCTAGCCTTATTTTTCCAGTATTTGTGTGTCTGTTTGGCATACAGACTCAATGCTTTTACCTTATAATTTTGTGACAGTCTTCAGATGGACATTCAGGTTCGTCCTTTCGAGGAAATGAAGCCCAAACAGACAAGTTAGTAGTTTGATTGTGGAAAGAATGAGTTTGGTGGTGACTAGTTAATTTTATCTTTAAATGTTTCTAACTACTGTTCTAACATGTAGACTCACTGAGAATTTGCCTTGTTCAGTTTTATCGAAATGTACCTTAGACCACCTTCATCTAGTGAAGAAGCAAGGATAAATGATTGGATCAAAGTGAGACAGTCTGGAATTAGATATTATTTATCTCTTGGTGATCAGAGGATTGTTGACAAGAATTTCATTATAAGGCCTAAAGCTGAATTTGAGGTATGAATATTTTCCATGTCCTTTCTGCTGAAAACAAAACTAATAAGCAGAATGAGTGGGATGTATGTATCTCATATGCACAAGATTAGGTAAAAGGATGTATCACCAAATTACTTTGTGTTTCCTCTAGTTTAAAGCTGCTGATTACCACAAGTGTGTATTAACAAGAAGGCCTAGATATTTGTCTTCTCTCCGTGCTTACAAAATTTGAGGTATGCGGATGTGCCCTGATAGGCAACATTAAAATAGTTTGCTGTTGACCTGCTGTTATAAAACAGGAATTGAAATGAGAAAGAAAGAAATGTTTTATTGAGTAAGATGGAAAGTACAACAAATAGGTGAGGAATCTCTCCTCAAGGGTTTCCCATTCACAAATGATTTTTCCTTTCTACAAAGAGCCAATGCTCCAATCAACAACTGAACATATATCCATCCCCCTTTCCCCTTGCATTCTTCAATTTATTTAACGCATTAACTGACTCCCCTTTTCCATGACTTAGAGGCTGCCACTTTCGATAATGCTAGGAAGTTGGAACTTTAAAGGCATAAGTTAGCAACCTTCCTAGATAGCACTGTTCAGCATGTAAATTTTTAATAGCTTTATCATTTTATGTCAACATATCAATGTAATGACTGCAATTTGAATGATGAGGACAAGACATAACGTCATTGTATACCGTTTAAGTATTACAAGATATATTTGTTTTGTCAGATGAAGTTATACAGGAAATTCAGAAAGTGGAGATTTGGAATTGAAGTATTTTCTTTGTGTCTATATTTGCATGGTGATTTTTTCTTTAATAGTAAGCTTAATTAAAATATTTTTTTATTTTTGGTTCCTCTTCCTTGTATTCTTTGTACACTTTTAATGTATCTTCATATGCTTCTTTCAGGATTTTATTCAGTTAAGCTTATTACCCATCTAGAAAAAAATAAACTTACCCCTTTTTTAGCTGATTTTTTATTTTATTTTTATTATTATTAATGTTGGACCAGGTTGGTAGAATGACATTGGGTGGGTTGTTGGCTCTTGGGTACACAGTTGTGGTTAGTTATAAGCGTGCATCCACAACTGTCAATAATGGCAAGGTTACCATATCTTTTGAGACCATTGATGTTCTTGGTGAGACATTCATGGTGTTGAGAGGAACTAATAGAAAGGTATATTTTTTTCTTATCCCACTAGACATGTTCCATTTAAACTGCTACCTTGTTTATTTTATGCAAATAATCTTATTGTAGATTTCATTATATTTACTGTTGTTTCTTTGTTTGATCCAGAGTCATGTAATAGTCAATAGTATAAATAAGGGTTAATCCTCTGTATTACATTTAAAATTCCTTGTTTTCTCACTTTTTAGGGTTTTTTGTCCTTGCACTGTAAACTCTTTTATTTATTTTTTTAAAATTTCTTTTATGAAAAGCTTTTCATGGTTTCTTTCATTTTATATTAAATAACATTTTTTGTTTTCCTTGTTCAATAATTTGCTGAGTTACTTATCTGAAAAATGAAAAAAATCTGCAGACTGTTGGAACAGAGGCATCAAAGGTGGGTATTTATGGACCTTGGATTACTAAATCGTATCTGGAAATGATTCTTGAGAGAAAAGGTAGGTATTGGGGTGCTCTCTCCCTTTAATACAGTTTATGCACATTTAATTAATTCAGTTGTTTTTCTTATGAGTGATGATGATTGCTTAGACAGGAAAAAAATTGATTTGAAGAGTGAGGACAACCTTTGGTCAATTACCTTCATGACTTCTTGAATTGTCTATCAGTTTCCTGTAGATTATCTTAGTTATCAAGACTAGTGCAAAGACAGACACTTGGTGTCAGTCTGTACGCATATTTAATTTTTGATAAATGTTCATATGTATTTATAAAAGTTCAACATAATTAATTTGCGAGAGTATTAAAGAAATAAACATTGTGCAGTGGGTGGTTTAGAGAAATATTGAAGTGTAAAGTGGTCCAATAAAATGTGGACACCAAAGTAGATTATAGATATATTATAGTTATAAATTATAAATTAAAAAGTTCTTATGTTGCATGGACTTGTATTTAACAATGAATAGTAAAATCGCGGTGTCAATTCCTCCTTCACTTGCAGGTGTGCCTCGTCTTAGTACACCACCACTTGTATCTAATACAACTGTGGCTGGTAATCACGAAACAGCTATCATTGCACCAAAGCCAATTCGGGTTTCTCCTAACATTGTTACTGGGCTTGAGGATTTACCTCAGCCGTGGACTCGGTCCCCCACAAAATCTAAAATGGAACCTGTTGTGGCTACATGGCATTTCGTATCTTCCGATTCCTCCCAACTTGACAATTCAGTCCTAGGTATTCTTCATTTAATTGGAGGATGCAACTAATTTTGTAGATAATTTTGTACATGCTTACATATAATTTCCTTTATATCACGACTTCTCTCATGAAGCAACCACAGATCCTTCATCTTTCAGGGATAGCATTAGGCTTGCTCCAATGCCTGATTCATTTGACTTAGACAGGGGATTGCTTTTGGCAGTTCAAGCAATACAAGTAAGCAGAGGCTTGGAAAATTCTTCTGTGTCTCATGTTTGAAGATTAGAGTTCCATATGACATCATATTTATGTGTTTTCTATTTGCTTATTTATCTTTATTCCAGGCATTGTTGGAGAATAAAGGTGTCCCAGTCATTGTTGGAATTGGTAATATGAACATTTCTTGATACTGCATCCTCCTTCCTTTGTGTGTGGTTGTTGCCTGTCCTCATTAGCACACAAATGTAAAAGAAGAGAAATAAGACTAAATAAAGACTACTCACTGTTAGTGTAAAATAATTTTGTACTATCATCCAATCACAAATCTCCACTCCATGTATGGCAAGTTTGTTGACTTTAAGAATAATTATCCTAAAAGTCATACCAAAGGTGTTCTGGGATTAGATGATAGTGTAAACTTGTTTTACATTGTCAATATATGCCCATTAAACTTAGGGTGTCAAAATAGGCTTAGCCCGATGGACCAGCCCGAAAGGACCGAAAAATAGACTAGTTTAGGCCAAAATATTTATGGCCTAAATAGAACTAGGTCAATTTTAACCTGACCTATTTAGGTCAGGCGTAAATGGGCTTAGGTCGGAGCTAGCCCGTAGTCTTATGGGATGATCCTTTTATAAAATATCAATTATTTTTACAATAAAATAAAAGTAATATTATTTTATTACAAAATATATGTATAATAAATTAATTTGATAATATATTTTGTTTTATATATATATATATATATATATATATAATTTAGAAGGAATAATAAACTCTAAATATAAACTTTATTTATTTTGGTCATCTCCTTTTTGTTGTTGTCATATTTGCTGTGAAGGACCAATAACTTAAAACGACAATTCTTAAATGTAGTGAATTTCAAAGTATCATGATGTGAGAGTTATGTTGGATAATAAGACTAGTTTGTTAAAACAATAAAAGATTGACTCTAAAATTTATTGAGATGCATTATTAAACATGGTTTTTAATTTAGCTATGTTGAGTATGAGGAAGTTTGGGAGGTAAATAAAGTTTTAAATCCTGATTTTAAATCAATTACTAGAAGCACTTCAATTGAAGAAGTTTATAATTTGTATTTAATAGAAAAAAAATTAAGAGATGTGTTTTCTAAAATTTCTAGTAGAATATGTTTAACTTTTGATGTATAGACAACTGTAACTTTTTAAGGCTACATGATTATAACAATTCATTTTTATGCTTTTATACGATAAAATTTTGAACGATAAAATTTTGTAAGATGGTATTTTATGATTTTATTTTGTTTGAATAATTATGAGTTAATTTTAAATAAACAAATGAATGACATATTTTTTCAAACAAAATTTTAAAAATTATATAAATAAAAAAATTATTTTTAATTATGCCAAAAATGACTTGTTAGTTCATTGACCTAACATAAGATTACCGTTTTAAAATATAGGCCAGACTGGGCTATTAGATTTTTTTACTTGGCCCGTAGGGCCAGGCTGGGCTGGGCCGCCTGTGTAGATATCCTTTCCTGTCCCTTCAATTGGAAAAATGATTGGTTAAACGTAATTACTCTTTCTCCTGGTTGTGAAGTATTTTTTGCTGAAGTGCTTTTCTATTTAGGGAGATGGGGAGGGAGAAACTGGATGGGGGACAGGTGAATTAGTTCCCCAGTAGACATGCTTCTCATTGCTGTTTTTCTTTGCTACATGGAAAAAAGTATACAACTAGCCATATGACAGAAACAAATATAAAAGCAGTTGGAATTACATTTATGCATAAGTTTAAGGAAAAAAAAATGTTTGTATAAGAAGGCATTTAAAAAAAATGTAAAGTCAATTTAGCTATTATTATTTTAGAAATACCAGGTTGGTTCTTTACATGCTTGCTGACGAAGGTAGAAACTAATTGAGCTGAACCTTAATATTCGTATCTCAAACATAACATGACCTACTCAAGCTTTGAAGACGATGTTGAGCCTTTTATTAATTAATATATTTTAGGTCAATGATTTCAGCTTGAATTTGCATATAAAAATCATATTGAATTTTTTTTTCTTCTGCCTTTTCTTTTTGTTACTAATGTACTGAATAATGCTGAACTAATTCTGCTTCATCTCAGTCTCAAAGCATGCGTTTTTCACAGATGTAATTCTGATAGAATCACTAATCCTGGCGACGTCGTGTTTTTCAGGAGGTCCAAGCGGGTCTGGGAAGACTAGTTTGGCTCATAAAATGGCAAATATAATTGGTTGTGAAGTAGTTTCCCTGGAAAGCTATTATAAAAAAGTAAAGGATTTTAAATATGATGACTTCAGTGCACTTGATTTATCATTGCTATCGAAGGTAAGGTAATTGATTAGTTTAGATGCAGTTGATTGGGTTACTCTACATGATATTGATTGCTGTTGCACCTTCATATACATAATTTTTTCTGTACTGATTTTTGTATAAACAGGTTTTATTTCTTTGGAAAAAATGGATCTTTTTTATCACTTTTTTGACCATGACATTTCTTGGTTCATTCTTAGAATCGTTCTGGTTTCTCTTTTTCTGGAAGGTTAAGTAAGAGGGAAGAGAGAACATTTCTCTTTTTCCTATCTTTTTTTTAACATGATTTAAATTTTTTTTATAATGAACCCAAATGAGGAGCCATTCTGTCATTGGTATGTCCAGGGACTGGGCCATGTTGAACACATCCTCCATACTGC
This sequence comes from Sphenostylis stenocarpa, assembly GCA_963425845.1. NCBI lineage: Eukaryota > Viridiplantae > Streptophyta > Magnoliopsida > Fabales > Fabaceae > Sphenostylis > Sphenostylis stenocarpa. Next base: position 65,490,519 of record OY731400.1, read on the forward strand.
ATCCATGTTTTGACATGACGCAGAAGTGCCTGTTTTTAGCCATGTATGTGCTTCACATACTATAGATCATGGACACACGGATGTGACAAATGTGAAACTGAAAAGATGCAACAGAGTTATTGCACAATGTATAAATTAACATGAAAACAAATATTAAATTAGAAAGAAGATAGCATGATTCAATGTAGACATAATAGAATTTCATGCATTATAATTATTGTGATATCCAATATTTGTTGGTACAGAATTTCAATAAATGTAAGTGAAAATTAAACAACGAAGCTAGGAGTGTCTAACATGAATGTGTGTCAACTTGTATACTTTAACTTTTATAGAAACTCTTAACTTCTCTAAAAGCTGAGATCATAAGTTGATTTTAACTTACTAGAAATGCTCAATTCAATTTACTTTCTTATTTTCTTCTTTTATAACTGTTTGTCGAGAAATTTATCCATATGGAGCCTAAGGAGAGCTAGTACTTGGATTAAAAAGTAATGCGGGGGTCATCAAAAACCAAAATCATAATAAAACCATTTTGTGATTACAATGTTTATTCTGGTCCACTGGTTCTATTTGTCATGGTCCAAAACTTTTATGGACAACCCTTTAATTGATTCCTGCTGCAATGTTTGTTGCTAGTGACTTCCTAATTGTGTCTTGAAAGAATTAAAATAGCAATTTTTTTGCAATATTATAACATTCTTTATTTATTTGCTTTCTCTATGTGTTGCTCAAATAAGATGATGGTAGTATCTATAATTCACCAGAAAATGGATGATGGTAATATCTCTTTGCTTTAAATGCTTGGTTGGATATTTTCAGTCATATTACTAATGGATTATTTAACATTCTCATTCTTGAGTCCCTTGCAGAACATTGATGACATAAGAAATGGTCAAAGAACAAAAATACCTATATTTGACTTGGAAAGCGGTGGTCGGAGTGGTTTCAAGGAACTTGAAGTTTCGGAAGATTGTGGAGTGGTCAGTTATTAACTAGCACCCCAAATGCCTAATATTTGTTGCCTTTATTATGAATTTTCTTGTGAGATTAATAGCCTGAAGTTGAAAAGTAATTTCTTCATTGCACTTTAGTTTTAGAAACCCCATGAAAGGATGTCTTAGTAGATTTTGAATTCAGTGCCAATCTAAATATTAACTCGGTAATGGATGAATGCTCCTTGAGCTTATAGTTTGAACAATATGCAAGCTTGCTTGAACCTTCTGGTGATATATATTTTGACTAGAACATTGGGAAGCAAAAATTGACCTCATAATAACTTGGTTAGAGAAGTTTGATATCATTTCAGTGGCGAACTTTTCCCAAAGATTAAGCTATTTGGTGTAGGCCATGGAATGATCTTAGCTCTAACATTTGTCTGATAGTATGCCATGTTTGGCCTGTCTATTTCTCTGAAGTTACCAAGCCAATATCAGGAGTTTCCAAATGGTGTTAGAGCTTAACATTCATAGCTTTCAGGCTATCATGCTATGCTAAAAGTGCCTCTTCAGAATGAAATCACTATTGATCTGGTAAAGGGAGTCATTGATTCACCGTTATACTAACTGTGGTACAGTGTGCTTGCTGCTTCCCTTAAATCCCACGACACAAGTGGTAGGGGATGTAGCAATGGTTTGTCCACCATTTGCGCTTCATCTAAAAAATTATCTGTACCAACTGCCACTTTAACTTGGTTCCTGTATTATCTTTTTTTTTTTTTTTTTTTTTTTTTCAGAAATCAAGGACACCAGAAAATTGAAGTAATGATATGCATAACAACTTGACATTATATATATAGTATTTGTGTGCTGAACTCCTGATATAGTTTGCTAGTATTGTCATGCTAGTACTTTATGACATTGCTTCGACGTGGTTCTTGAGAGTCTATATTGTTAATTTTGTCCAGATTATATTTGAAGGCGTCTTTGCGTTGCATCCTGATATCCGAATATCACTTGACTTGTGGATTGCTGTTGTAAGATTGAGTCTCCATCCATGAGGGCCCTTTTCAATTTCATTTATTTTTTATTTGCTGCTGTGGGGCTAAGAAAGCCTATTTGATTTTCTTATTTGAAACAGGTTGGAGGCGTTCATTCACATTTGATTTCACGAGTTCAAAGGGATAAGAGTAGAGTGGGATGCTTTATTTCCCAAAATGAGATAATGATGACAGTGTTTCCCATGTTTCAGCAGCTTATTGAACCTCATCTTGTTCATGCACATGTAAGTGGATAGTACGCTTTCCCCCGTATAATTTAAAACTGCTCTGGAGTTAATGGTTAAACCATTATTGATTCCATGTAAACTGACAAGTTTACCCCTATATTTTAAAGCCTTGATGGGTTTATATTTTTCAATTTAACCTTGAACGATTCCATTTAAACAAGAACTACACTTCCTTGCCTTTTACAATGCTCTCTAACTATGCCTACTTTATAAAATATATTTCTGTTAATTTTAAGAAATACTTGGGCTTCATCCATGATGACTGACCTGTTCCCGTATAAGTTAAAAACAATGTTTGCTTCTCACACCTGTCACCCTCTTGTTGTAGTCGTATCTTAGTTTCTTTTTATTATGGATAGCAAATTGTTGCTTTTGGATAATCAATTGATATATGACACATCTTTTAATGTTGTCTTGCAGCTTAAAATTCGAAATGATTTTGACCCTGTGTTTTCTCCTGAGAGTTCGTTATTTGTATTAAAAAGTAACAAAAAAGTAAGTTTTATCTGTGTGTGTGTATATATATATATAGGTTTTGTTCAACATGTTCACTGAAAAAGATAGTATTAAATTACAGGTAGCATATCAAGATGTTGTTGCAATTCTTGATTCAGCAAAATTTTGCAGTTCGGTGCAGAAATTTATTGATATTTATATAAGGCTTCCTGGGATCCCTTCTAATGGACAGTTGAGAGACAGTGATTGTATTCGAGTCAGAATATGTGAAGGCAGATTTGCATTGCTGATACGAGAGGTTGGGAACATTATTTAATTGCTGATACTGTGCCGCATTAATGATTTATTTTATTTGAAAATTTTCTTGTTTTCTTGTACATGCGTCAGCCTATCAAAGAAGGGAACTTTATCATTCAGCCTAAAGTGGATTTTGATATCAGCATTAGTACGGTTGCTGGCCTTCTTAATCTTGGGTGAGCCACAATTCAATGCAAAAATATGTTCACTAATTTATAAATCTTCAATAAATGTACAACTACAATTTTGATGGATAAGTTGTGATGTTCATGAATAGTGTGAGAATTGTGTGCTAGTAGAATGTCTGGATTCTTATTGATGTTGTCCTGATTCTATCTTAAGTCTAACTCAACATCACCCTATTCCTAATTAATGTGAGATTGGTAAGACACTCCTTTTATGGCATATATAGGACATATGGAGTGTGAAATTTGTAGAATTATTAGGCATTTATGATTGACCTAACACAAGTCTGAAATATAATATTGAATTAAGAACAGGCTTGCCCAACTCAAGCCCAAAAGTTAGTTCTGCTGGATGATTCCCCAAGTCATTATAAGGAATACTCAATGTTACTAACACATTCAACAATTTGGCATCATTAACAGGCTTGTATGCACCCTCACCCCTTAAAAATGTAGTTTTTGAGAGAAAACACCATCAAATTGCAAATCATGGCCTCGGTCTTCTATCCTATGCCTCCTTACCCTAAAATTTTGGGACCAAACCTTTCTAAGAGTTACCTACTTATGATCAAATTACCTACTTCCTTAAATTTGCAATTCCATATATGAAGCTCTTTAATCTTCACCCTGATTACCACTTCTTAAAAACATTAGAATGTGCTTGCTTTCAACACTTGCGACCATATAACAAATTGAAGATGGAGTACTAGTCACAATAATTCATTTTCCTTGGCTATTCTACATCATAGAAGGGCTACAAGTGTTTAAATCCACTGGGTAAGATTACCATCTCAAAAGATGTCATTTTCAATGAGATTAGATTTCCTTATCCCTCTGTGTTTCCCTCCAAATCCAATCATCCCTGTCTTCTTTTTCCCTTCCATCTGTTCCTATTCTTTTCCCTCTTTTTCTCTTCCTATTTGTCCAAATCCTCTATATCTCGTACATTCTTTCCCCAACTCTTTTTCTTTTCATCTTGCTCCCAACATTAGTTTGCATGGAAGGACCAAATATACAGAGACCGATTATCATTTTTTAATTAAACCAATGTTCTTTCAAGTGATATGATTGGCTTTGTAGTTAACAAACATGTTGATAGTAAAATATTAAATGTACCGTTAGAAGTTGTTAGGAGATTGAATGTATTATTAGTGTTGAATATAGAGAAAATAGGGTGTGAGATTAGTCTTCCTTATGTATAAATCACACATAGGGTAATCTATTTATAATAAAGAGAGGTACAACTAAAAAGAGTAACTAAAAAATAATTATAGTAAATAGAAGATATTGTCATTAACAATATCTAATAATATCTTAACAATATTTAAACAAAATCTAACACCCCCTCAAGTTGGAGCATACAAATCGTATGTACCAAACTTGTTACAAATATAATCAATTCTAGACCCCGTAAAGACTTAGTCAAAATATTTGCTAACTAATCACTTGAGTTAACAAACTCAGTCTGATGTCTCCAGACATAATCTTTTCCCGAATGAAATGAAAGTCAATCTTAATGTGTCTGGTCCTCTCATGAAAGACAGGATTAAAGCTAATATGAAGAGCGGCCTGATTGTCACACACAAGTGTCATTTGAGTGACATCTCCAAATTATAACTATCTAAGCAATTGCTTGAGCCAAATAAGATCACAGGTAGTTGAGGTCATAGCTCTATATTTTGCTTCTGCATTGGATCTTGCCACAATACTCCGTTTCTTACTTTTCCACGAGATCAAGTTATCACCAATGGAGACACTATACCCAGATGTGGATCTTTTATCAAAAGGAGATCCTACCCAATCAGCATCTGAGTAGCAAACAACTCTTGTATGATTATTAGAACCATATAACAATCCTTTTCCAAGAGATCCTTTAATATACTTTAAGATATGAATGACTGGATTCTAATGATCTTCACATGGGGAATTAAGAAATTGGCTTACCACACTGACTGCAAAGGAAATGTCAGGATGAATAACTGTAAGATAATTCAATTTTCCATCCAATCTTCTATACTGTTCAGGATCATATATAGGCTCCCCTGATTTGATTGATGTTTAGTATTGGGATCCATCAGTGTATCAACAGACTTTGAACTCATCAACCTAGTTTCCTCCAAAATATCTATAACATACTTCCTCTGAGATATAACAATACCATCATTGGACTGTGGCACCTCAATACCGAAGAAATATCTGAGTTTGCCTAGATCTTTGATCTGAAAATGGTAACAGAGATGTTTCAATTGAGAGATGCCATGGTTGTCACTACCTGTAAGAACAATATCATCAACATATATTATCAAGTAAACCCATCCAACACTCGAGTGTCAATAAAATACAGGATGATCTACTTCACACCGAGTCATACCAAATTGTTGAACAACATTGCTAAATTTTCCAAACCAGACCCTAGGAGACTGTTTTAGGCCATATAGGAATTTGCGAAGACAACATACCATCCTAGAAGACTTCCCTGAGCAACAAACCCAGGAGGTTGCTCCATATAGATTTCTTCTTGCAAATTACCATTGAGGAAAACATTTTTAACATCCAATTGATAAAGAGGTCATTGTTGAAGAGCAGCCAAGACGATAAATAAATGAATAGAAGCCAACTTTGTCACAGGGGAAAAGGTATCTCTATAATCTAACTCAAAAATTTGAGTATAACCTTTGACTACTAGACGAGCTTTGAGGTGATCAATAGTACCATCAGGTCCAACTTTGATAGCAAACACCCACCTGCAATCAACAATAGATTTCCCAGACGGTAACGGGACCAATTCCCAATTCCCAGACGGTAACGCCAACTAGGATGAGCTAAAACTTCATAGACAATTTTTGGAATGGTCACAAAAGAAATAGAGGAAAGACATGTATAAAAAGGTAATGACAGTCGATGATAACTCAAAGTAATATAATGGGAGAGAGATTACGTGTAGAACTGATACCTTTTTGGAGGGCAATGGGAAGGTCAGACTCAGGTGTCAGAGCCGGAGGAGACAGTGTAGTTAGCACTTGAGTGAAGTCACATGATGGTGGTTGTGATCGGTTTTAGTGACTATAAACCTAAAGGGGCGGTGGAGAAGAAGTAGACTGTGGAGTAGGAACTAATGGTGAAGAAGACACAGTTAGAGAGTCATAAATAACAGGAACATTAAATGTACTAGGAGTGTTGACAGAATTGGATGGAGACAGAGGTGAAGATTGACTTTTAAAATAAAGGGATAACTCATCAAAGGTGACATCTGCAGACACAAAATGGTTAAGAGAAGGAGAAAAACATTTGTATCATTTTTGTGATATTGTAAACCCTAAGAAAACACGCTTATGTGATCTAGGAGAAAGTTTGTCAAGATTAGAACTAAAATTATGAACAAAATATGTTGACCCGAAAACTTTTAGAGGTAAGGGATGAAAAGATTCATGAGGGAATAAAATGGAAAGAGGTATTTTATTATTTAAAATCGAAGAAGGCATGCGATTAAGGAGATAACATGCAGTAAGAAGAGCATCACCCCAAAAATGTTGAAGCACCTCTCTATGAATTAAAAGAGTGCGAGTTGTTTCAATAAGATGTCTATTTTTACGTTTAACTACACCATTTTGTTGAGGTGTATAAGCACAAGAAATTTGATGTAGAATACCGTGAGAAGTTATGAATTATTTAAAAGAATGAGAAAGATATTCACGACTATTATCACTGTGCAAAACTCTAATAGAAACACCGAACTGAGTTTGAATTTCATTAAAAAAAAATTGAAAGATATGAAATAATTTAGAACAATTTTTCTTCAAAAATAACCAAGTACATCTAGAATAATCATCAATGAAAGTAACAAAGTATTGAAAACCTAAAATAGATTTAATGCGGCTAGGTCCCTAAATGTCAGAGTAAACCACGACAATAGGGGATGAAACACTATGTGTGACACTACGAGGAAAGAAAATACGACTATGCTTGCCTAATTGACACAACTTACACACCAAACTAGACAACTTGGACAAGGTAGGGACAAACTGTTGTAACTTGGCAATACTTGGATAACTTAACTGAGCATGAAAAAGAGAGGAAGACTCCATAACTGCACCAACATGTGTAGAGGAACGGAGATAATAAAGACTATGAGACTCACATCCTGTGCCAATCACCTGTTTCGAACTTCGGTCCTGTAAACACACAAAATTGTCGGTAAAAGAAATAACACAATAAAGAGAACGAGTTAGACGACTGATGGACAACATGTTAAAAGGAGACTTATGGACATAAAAAACATTATCAATGGTTAAAGAAGGGAAAAGTTTAACAGTTCCAACACTATGAGATGATGTTTTAGAGTCATCAACCAATGTAATAGAAGGTAAAGGATTAGGAGAGGATAAAGAGGAGAACAAAGATTTGTTACTAGTAATATGATCAGTGACTCCTGAATTAAAAACCCAAGGACCAGGAGAAGATTGGGTCAGACCAGCAAAAGATGTACCTGTGTGTGCGACAGACGCAGTGGAACTAGAAGACGGTTGATCCCTATACCATTTAGGAAATTTGTTGAACATAGTAGGTGTGTCGGATGAAACATAAGGAGCGGAAGAAGTCATGAAGGGAGGTAAAACAAACCCTAAAAAAAAAAGATCCTAAGTAGTCCAATCAACCCACGAAGCACAGATCCAAAACGAGAAGACCAAAACACGTCTGTCGAGACTAAACGGCATTGAAGACAACGGATGACCAACTCCGATAGTGGTGTTCTCAACTGTACGGTAGTTGTCTGACCGAGATGAACAAAACCGTATGTCATTGGTAAAAAATGAAACTCCAACGACGGCTTCAACGGTGGCTCGGCAATGGCTTTGGCACAACGACAGCTCCGACAGTGGCGGTAGTGGTGGCAGTGGACAAAGATGAAAAATTTTTAAAATAACCTTAAACTCTAGATACCATGTTGAATATAGAGAATATAAGGTTTGAGATTAATCTCTTTTGTGTATAAACCACACATAGGATAGTTTATTTATAATAGAGAAAGGTACAATTAAAAAGAGTAACTAAAAAATAATTAGAGTAAATAGAAAATATTGTTTGATATTGTGATTAACAATATCTAACAATATCAAATAATATCTAAATAATATCTAATAATTAGAAGTGGTTAGAAGTTGTTAAGAAGATTTTATAGATATTCTTGAGGGTTAGGATTCTCTATATGTAGATGTCGATTTACCATTTTAGATCAATTAAATAGAAAACACATCTTTCATTCAAATTAATTCTTTCAAGTTGGTTTCAGAGCCAAGACCTAATTTCTTTCTAGTTATTGTCTTGGGCCAAAAATTGTCCTTAAAATACCTTTTGCCTTGTTCGGCAGACTTCGTTAGAGGGGACGTGTTGAAAGTCCCACATCACTTGCCTCATGTCATGTAGTATGGTTTAAATAACTGTTAGGCTACTTCACATATTATCAATTGGTTTTATGTTGGAATCTTAACATTACTTGAAAGAATTAATTTGAATGAAAGATGTTTTTTCTATTTAGTTGATCTAAAATCGTACATCAACATCTATATATAGAGAATCCTAACCACTTTTAATAATACATTTAATCTTCTAACTACTTCTAACCTCTTCTAAGAGTACATTTAATATTTTACTATCAACACTCCCCCTCAAGCTAGTGAACATATATCAATCATTCCCAGCTTGCATGTGAGATTATAAAATCGTTCAGTGGGAAGACCTTTTGTGAAGAGATCTGCTAACTGAAGCCTAGACGGGACATAAGAAGCAGTGGTTAGGCCACTATCCAACTTTTTTTTAATAAAGTGTTGATCTATCTCTATATGTTTGGTCTTGTCATGTTGGACTGGATTGTGAGCAATGTTAATAGTTGATTTGTTATCACAATATAGGGTCATAGACTCTTCACATGACACTTTAAGATCATTTAGAATAATTCTCAGCCATAACAATTCACACACCCTATGAGCCATACCTCGGAATTCAGCCTCTACAGGGGACCTTGCAACAATATTTTGTTTCTTACTTCTCCAAGACACCAAATTTCCACACAAGAATATGCAATATCTTGAGGTGGATTTCCTATTTGTGACAGACCCTGCATAATCTGCATCAGTATAACTTCCATTTTCAATTTTTCATTTCTCTTGAACAATAATCCCCTTCGTGAACTTGTCTTCAAGTATTGTAGGAATTTGTTCACCACTTGGATCATACATGAACTGACTAACCACACTCATAACATAGGCTATGTCAGGTCTAATATGGGTTAAGTAAATGAGCTTCCTCACAAGTCTTTGATATTGACCCTTGTTCATAGTAGAATTGTGTTCATCACTTCCAATTCTATGGTTTTGTTCTATAGGAACTCTAGTGGTCTTGCAATTAATTTTACCTGTTTCTTTGAGAAGATCAAGAACATATTTTTTTCGAGAAATAAAAATGCCTTTCTTTGAGTAAGTTACTTCAATCCCAAGAAAGTATTTTAATTTTCCTAGATCCTTCATCTCATATTGAGTAGCAAGCTTTTCTTTCAAGATTTGTTTTTCATTTTGATAATTTCCTACAACAATCATATCATCAATATAGACCAAGACTAGAGTAAGTTTACCTTCTAGGGGAATGCTTGATAATCAAGGTATGGTCATCTGGATCTTGTCGATACCCTATGGAGATCATAACATGAGTGAGTCTACCAAACCAAGTACGGGATGTCTACGGGAGTCCGCACAATGCCTTCTTCAACCTGCATATTTTATTCCCTTCTTCGATAGACCTAAAATCGGGAGGAATTTCTATGTAAACGTCTTCTAAATGTCCATGCAAGAAAATATTTGTCTTATCAAATTGTTGCAATTCCCAACCAAAATAAGCTGACAATGAGAGAATGATTCTAATAGTATTCATCTTTGCTACTAGAGCAAATGTCTTTTCATAATCAACACCATAAGTCTGAGTGTATCCTTTAGCACCAGACATACTTGTATTTGATGCAGATCCCCAAAACGTCAGAGTGAACCAAATCAAAAGGATGAACACTTTTTGTATTACTAGGACAATATGTGTCACAATGGTGCTTTGAATGTTACATACATCACATTTAAATGACTTAACAAACTCTTTGGAAAATAAAGAAGGAAACATAAACTTTAGAAAGAAAAAAAAAGATGGATGTCCCAAACGACAGTGGAGAAGCCAAATTTGAGAGGACTCAAAAGTAGTGCAAGACTGGAGACAAGAGATAGTTAAGTTCTTACTGATATTATCCTTAGTTTCCCAGTTGTCAAGGTAATACAACTGTCCCTGTTCCTTAACAGTTCCAATTGTCCTCCCTGTGGCAAGATCCTGAAAAATACAATAAGTGGGAAAGAAGGTTACATAACAATTTAGGTCATGAGTAAGTCTTTTAACAGAGATAAAGTTATTAGAAAGTTTTGGAACATAAAGAACATCTTTAAGATTGAGGGATGGTAAAAGTGAGAAGTTACCACGTCCAATTATTGGGATATCGGTCCCATTGGTAATAGAAATGTGATTATCAGAAAGAGAAACATATGATGTTAAAAAAGATGAATGGGGAGACATATAGTTTGTGCACCAGAGTTTAGAACTTAAGAGTCCTTACATACAGGTTTAGAAACATTAAAAGAAGAATTGGAGTCCTTACCAGTCATGGTTAGAGAACAAGTACCAGAAGATGGCTTAATGATAAACTCCATCAAAGATTTCAGTTGTTCAATTTCAGCACGAAGTGCAGGCATTCCTTCTTCAATTGTAAGGGATGAAGGAGTCTTGCCAATATTATCAAAATTTGAAGTTGCCTCATAAGCCTTTCTTGGGGAATGTCCTTTTAGTTCTGCGAAATGATTAAGAGCTTTCTCTTTTCCATGTAACTTGAAGCAAGTCTCCTTAGTATGGCTAGATTTCTTACAATGAGAGCACCAATGATCATTTTTCCCTCTAAAGCTGAGTTTTATGTTTCCAGGATTTGAAGTCCCATGTTTAGAGGCCTTTCCAAATAACATGGCAACTCCTTAAGTGGAGGGCTTATTCATCATGACCATTCGATGAGTTCTTCACCTCGAACAATGTAGGATTTTGAAAGAGAAGGAAGTTTTTCCTTCCTAAGAATTTGTGCTGTAACAGGGTCATATTCAGGATTCAATCTTGACAAGAATTTAAATATCCGAGATCGTTTAACAAACTAAGAAAGAGTGGTAGCATCTCAGCTATATTCAAGCATTAAATTTTGATATTGGTCCAACTTAATCCACAGTCTCTTCAACACTCCATAGTATTCTGCAACAGAAAGAGGGCCTTCCTTGGCACCAAAAATCTTGCTTTCTAGCTCATAGTATGTGGAAATGTCTTGTTGCATAGAATAAGTATTTGCAAGGTCTTCCCAAATTTCACGGGCACTGGAGTAAAACATATAATTTCTACTTATTTTTGTAATTATAGATCCCCATAGTCATGTAATAAGTCACAAATCATCATTGTCCCGAATTTGGAAATTAGGGTTATCTTGACTATTCCAACGGCTACTCCTATGACTGTTCTAGTGATTGCCCCGGTGATGGCAGAAATAGTGATAGAACTATGAGTTGGGTGCACTTCAAGCTAACCCTATAATCAAAGCAAATTGGTGCACTTCAGGCAATCCTAAGAAGAACCATATCTAAAATGGTAAAGAAGAAATGTGGAAGCATAACCCCCATGATTAGGGGCTCTAATACCAAGGACCTTAGTCAACTTTATTAGTAACGAGCTTTATGTTGGGACTTTCGAGGGGAGATTAATCGGAGAAAGACAAGACCAATGAGACATAAACTCAACCCATATAAGGGATTGACACCATTCTCAACCAAAAACCTTAAGGCATCGGATTATGGGTCATACTTTCTTATATATGTTGCTCAACTTTCTCATTCTTATTTAATGTAGGACTTAGACTCACACTTAGATTTCCCAATATTCTCCCTCTCAAGTATGAATTCCTCCACAGAGGTACATCTCCTTAAGCTCACTAGTAGTCCTTCCATGTACCGTCGTTCATCATAACATGACACGCTTACCTGACTAACTGTCAGGAAGACTTTTGATACAAAGATCATTCTTAAACTGACGATCAACCATTGGCTCTGATACCACTGTTGGGTCTTTCGAGGGGGAGTCTTTGGGGAGAAACAACACCAATGAGACATGAGCCCAACCCATATAAGGGATTAACACCACTCTTAACCCAAAACCTTATGGCATTGGGTTATGAGTCATACTTCTTTATATGTTGTTCAACTTTCTCATTTTTACTCAATGTGAGACTTAGACTCACACTTAGATTTCCCAACACTTTATATATATATATATATATATATATATATATATATATATATATATATATATATATATATATATATATATATATATATATATATGACTCAACTTGAGGGCGCATGCTAGGATTAAGCACATGCTTCATATGCACATTGTATTATTTCTTCTAGTTACTTGATAATATGTAGCACATGGGAAAGTAGAATAGTTATAACTACTGCCCTCATGTACTATTCTTGCATATAGATCTCATTAGATGTGTAGTAGCACACCATTCTTAGATACTATATTTCACTCCATCACTCCCTTTCTGTTTATTTGTTCGATAGTTAGTATACTATATTTATTATTGATTGGTAGCACTTTCTATCAGGTATCAAGCAGTTGCTTATATTGAAGCGTCAGCATTCATCTATCAGGATGGAAAGGTCACTTGATTTATCTTATGACTTACATTTGAATGAAAATACATGTTTCAATTAATTAGTTGATGGAATTTTCTAGTCGTGAGATTAACTTTTCCCTTATTTCCTTTTCCCCAAACTTGGCTGATCTTTGCACTATGGGAATTCAAATAATTTTAACCGAATTTTATAATGGTTTATGTTCAATAGAACTTGAGATCAGATTTATATTATGATTATGAATTCTTTAAGGTATTTAATAGCTATGCTTGATGTAATCATTGTGAATATCAATAAGGCAACTAAACAATTTTATGACAATTTAACCAAGTATATCAGAACATCATTCTTTTATAATAGAACCGGGTTTTAATGTAAAACTTTATCCTTGATAAACAATGGTGAGATACATCTTCATAGATTGAATCTCACAGAAGTTTAATTCTTGCAAGAATTGTTTTACTCAAACAAGTTCACAAGTAAGAGACGCCATTGCCCTATATTCAGCTTCTGCAGAGGATCGAGCAACAACGTTTTGCTCTTTGCTTTTCCATGAAATGATATTTCCTCCAAAGAAAACCCAATAGCCTGTAGTGGAACGCCTATCCATAGGAGATCCAGCCCAGTCAGCATCACAGTACCCAAAAATTGGGTATTTCCCCTATCTTCATATAATAAACCTTGTCCTGGAGCTTTTTTAATGTATCTTAAGATTCGAATGATAGCATTCCAATGATCCACACAAGGAGCTTGCATAAATTGGCTGACAACACCAACTGCAAAAGACAAATCAGGTCTAGTAATCGTCAAATAAATAAGTTTCCCAACCAGTTTTCTATATCTTTCTGGGTCAGAGAAAACTTCACCCTGTCCTGCCATTAACTTCAAATTTGGATCCATAGGACTGTCCACAGGTTTGCAATCAATCATACCTGTCTCTTTTAGAATATCTAGAGCATACTTCCTTTGAAAGATGACAATACCTTCTCTTGATTGAGCTACTTCAATACCCAAGAAATATTTTAGATTTCCAAGATCCTTGGTCTGAAAATGACTACACAAGTGCTCTTTTAGCTGAGATATTTTAGCAGTATCATTCCTTGTGATGACAATATTATCAACGTACACAATTAAATAAACATGTTTGCCAGGGACAATGTGACAATAAAACACTGAATGATCTGCTTCGCTGCATTTTAATCCAAATGCATGAACAATAGAGCTAAATTTTCCAAACCAAGCACGTGGAGACTGTTTTAGGCCATAGAGGGATCGACGTAATTTACAAACCAAACTAGACTCCCCCGAGCAACAAATCCAGGAGGTTGCTCCATGTAAACTTCTTCTTCTAAGTTACCGTGCAAAAAAACATTTTTAATATCCAATTGATGAAGAGGCCAATGACGAATGGCGGCCATGGCAAGGAACAGGCGGACAGTGGTCATTTTGGCTACAGGAGAAAAAGTATCACAATAATCAAGTCCATATATTTGAGAGTACCCTTTAGCCACTAACCTGACTTTAAGACGATCAACTTGACCATTGGGTCCAACTTTAATAGCATAGATCCAACGACAACCAACTGTTTTCTTTTTCGAAGCGAGAGGAACAAGCTCCCATGTTTTGCTGTGATCAAGAGCCTGCATTTTAGAAATCATGGCTTGTCGCCATCCAGGATGATCAAGCGCTTTGACCACATTTTTTAGAATTGTAATAGAGGATACAGAGGAAATAAAAGAACAACAGGAAGGAGACAATCTATGATAACTAAGAAAATTGTAAATGGGATGAGGATTACGAGTAGAACGAATACCTTTGCGAATGGCAATGGACCAACTAGAGTCATCGTTATCAGGAGCCGTGGTATTAGAGGATGATGGAGAAAGACCTTTTATGGATGGCTCATCTTAGGGAATGGGATTGTTCACCTGGTTCCTGTGTTGATAGGTGATGATAGGCTGTGATGATGATTCTAGAGTATTTTGGTTGGGATTTGGGGTGTCAGGAATAGGAGGTACAAATGATTCAACTAAGGGAACAGGAAAAACATTTTGGACAGAATCAATATCCTGCATAGAATAAGGGAAGAAGGATGATGATTCAAAAAAGGTGACATTAGCAGATATGTAGTACCTCTTGGTTTTAGGAGAATAACACCAATATCCTTTTTGAAGACGAGAATACCCCAAGAAGACACATTTGATAGCTCTAGGTAAGAGTTTATCTAAGCCAGGAGACATGTCATGAACAAAACATATACATCCAAATACCCTAGGAGAAACATGAAAAATTGGTTCCTTTGGAAATAGAATAAAGTGTGGAACTTTATTATCAAGAGAAGAAGATGACATTCTATTAATGAGAAAGCATGTAGTTAGAATAACATCTCCCCAATGATGAATAGGCATATTGGTACCAAGCAATAAGGTACGAGCAGTTTCAACCAAATGTCTATTTTTTCGTTCTGCTATACTATTTTGCTGTGGTGTGTGAGGACACGTGGACTGGTGTAAAATGCCTTGAGAATTTAAGACATTAGAAAAATCATTAGAAAAGTACTCTTTGGCATTATCACTTTGTAAAACTTTGATTACTTTTCCAAATTGAGTTTTGATTTTGTTAAGGTTCCAACATAAAACCAATTGACAATATGTGGAGTAGCCTAACATGTATTTAAACCATACCAAATGATATGAGGTAGGCGATGTGAGACTTTCAACACACCTCCTCCAACGAAGCCTGCCGGACCAGACAAAGGGTACTTTTGACCCAACTAAAGGGCAACTTTTGGCCCATGACAATAATCGGAAATATGTTAGGCTTTGGCTCTGATACCATGTTAAGGTTCCAACATAAAACCAATTGGCTATATGTGGAGTAGCCTAACATGTATTTAAACCATACCAAATGATATGAGGTAGGCGATGTGGGACTTTTAACAGATTTCATTAAGGAAAGACTTAAAGATAGACAATAGTTCAGAACGATCTTTCATAAGATAAACTCAAGTACATCTAGAAAACCCATCAATAAAAGTAACAAAATATCTAAAACCAAAAGATGAAACACGACTAGGTCCCCATATATCTGAATGAACAAGACTAAAAGTAGAATCACATCTAGATTCAGAATGATTTGGAAAGGATGACCTGGTATGTTTCCCTAGTTGACAGGATTTACATTCAAAAGTTTGAAGGTTCTGAAGTTCAAGAACCATTTTTTTCAATTTTGCTAAATGAGGATACCCTAATCGCTCATGTAACAGTTTTGGGGATAAGGATGCAACACAAGATACAAATGACTTAGTCCTAAGGTAGTATAAGCCTCCAGATTCATGTCCTTCTCCAATCAGTCGACCCGTACCACGTTCCTGGATAACAAAACAATTGGCATTAAAGGTTACTGAGCAATTCAATGATTTGGTTAATTGGCTTACAGAAACAAGACTGAATGGAAAAGAAGGAACACAAAGAACATTTTGAAGGTTTAAAGAAGAAGAGATGGATACTTGACCAATTCCTTTAGAGGCTACTTTAGATCCATTAGCTAAAGATATGAGATGGGAGGTTTTAGGAAATGAAAGAGAGGAGAATAAAGAGATATTACCAGACATGTGGTCAGAAGCACCTGAGTCAATAATCCACGGATTTTGACTTTCCATAGATTGTGAAATGCAAGCAGTTGACGAATTTGGTGTTGTAGATGTTTGAACCAAATTGGTTGATTTCATCCTTAAATATTCTTGATACTCTTCATGAGAGAACTTGGGCTCATCAGCTTCAGATTTTGAGGTATTAACTGCCTTATCAGGAAATTCGTGCAGAGCAAAGCAATTTTCCTTAGTATGTCCCATTCTTTTGCAATGCGAGCACTGAGGACGTCCTTTCCCACCACATCCTCTAGAGCTGTGATTACCTCTTCCACGAGCAGAAATCATGGCGGAAGAATCAGCAAGTTCCTGACTCACGAAGTAGCCTTGTGATTAAACTCTCCGTAAATGGAACTTCTTCTCTAGTTAGAATCTGGTCTCTAATATGATTAAACTCTAGATTCATAGCCCTAAGAATCATTACCATATAGAATTTATCCAGCTTCGTCTTTCTTTCCTCTAATGATTCTGCCTCCAGGAACATTTTTAATTCTTCAACTGCTGATTGAGCTTCAGCAACAAAGGACATCATGGAATTATCATCTTGCTTAAGGGAGGCTAGTCTATTAGCAGAATCATAAAGTCGTTGAATATCATTAGCAAAGATATTTTGGGCCTTTTTCCAAAAAGAATTACATGTCTTGAAGGATCGAAGAGTGCTCAAAATATTTGGTTCAACAGATTGTCATAATAGTGCACAAAGTTGATAATCCAGTTTCTTCCATTGAGGAGCCTGATCTGCTGGTTTAGTACTTCCATCTTCTTCTAGATGATCATGAACTCCTTGACCTAGAAACCAAAGCTCAACAGAGGAAGCCCAAGACAAATAATTTTTCCTATTTAATTTTTCTGTGTTTATAGTCGAAGTCCCAGAAAAAGATACAGACACAGGTCCTGACATTTTCCAAGAAACAAGAAAGGACAGCGTGCTGTCTATGGAAGCAGAGAAAAAAAAAACGCAGACCCACCACGTTTTGTGACAGAGAACACAAAACAAAGTGCAGATCTGACACCAGGGCGACGAGGCGAGCCGGATAGAGGTGGCTTGGAGCAAAACAGCCGTCGGGAGGGCGGCGCGTGAGGCTCACGCACGGAGGAAGCCACGGACGAGGGTGGCGTGTGGTGGCGCGTGAGGCAGAGACGGAGGAAGCGATCACTGGGGTTGGGTCGCGCTCCTCGAGGCAAGCCTAACCCAAGTGTCAGAGAGAGAAATGATGCCGGAGAAGTACTGCACCGGCGGCGAACGGCGGCAGACGGCGATTAATGCCAGAAAAAAACAGAGACAGGCAGAGCGGGATGAACCCGCTTTGATACCAACTTGAAATAGAAAAAGGAAAATAAAGAACTGATTTTGAGATCCTGAAATCATCTTCTTGTGTTCTCTTATTTATAGGAGATAAAAATACAGATTCAGAGATACAATTAATAGAGACATGATTAATCCTAAAGAAGATAAATAGATGCATTCTAGGAACTAGATCTACAACTAATCTCATAAATGCCCAAGAAGATACAATTAATCTAATAAATACTTCAACAGGTATGTACAAATAACTTGATGACAGAAAGTAGGTATTAAAGAGGGATGGGTAGGTTGTCTGAAGGTTCCTTGGGAAGTTAGAAGTAATACTATAATATATTTATCGGCATATCTATAAAAATATTCACAATGCTCTCACTACTTGATGACAATGTTATCATTATCGAATAACAAAAAATATTGGCAACCCAACAATATTTTCTGAAAATATATCGGATTTCATAATGGGTTTATGGTGGAAGTATCATGGACAATATATATATATATATATATATATATATATATATATATATATATATATATATATATATATATGCATATAATTAAAATGCATGAATATAATTAAAATACAAAAAAATCTCAAATTTAGAAGGAATAATATGTTTCATATATCGAATTAGGAGGTCATTGGACCTATATGTACATGAGTCTGATGGTTATTGTTGGAGATCATAACATACCAATCGGAATATGTTGGAGATCAGCACATATAAATTAGAATCATCCAATTCTGATTTGTCCAGCCCATAATAGGATTTAATGTTAATATGATCACTTTTATTTCTTTATTTAGGTACAATATTTATTGGAAGAATATTTCCCTGATTTTCAGGGATAGATTAGTGTATAGGTTTATTCCTTTGTATTTTATTTATTCCTCCTTTTGTATTTTTTCAAAATAAGAGATACAACATATTTTTCGCATGGTATCAGGATCAACTTTGATAGCAAAGTCTTTAAATAGCACGTGAAGACTCCAATCGCAGTGATTTCAATGGCGCGGTGATCGCCTAGTCGAGACAAGAAAAATAGTACAGTTGCCGGTCTGAACTGTAACTCCGGCGGCAGAGGTGGTGGAGGCACCAGTGGCAGGTGCAGGGCAGCGATGGTAGTGACGAAAAAAGAGAACCTAAACTTTAGATACCATATTAAATATAGTGAAAAACTAGTTATAGGATTAATTTTCGTTGTGTCTAAAATACACAAAGTAATATATTTATAATTAAAAATCATAAAATAAATATAATAAATTCATATTTTGTGACTAATAATATTTAAAATATCTAACAGTCATCACCAAATAGCCCATCTCCACTTTTACAATGGGGCAACTTAGTTACAATTATTTGTTGCCCATTTTTACTTGGTACCAACCTGTTGATATAAAGAACACATCCCATTAGTTACTTCCAAATCATATTCAATTTTAGGATTGGAATAATAGAATTTTGGATTCAAAAAGTGACCAACTGCATGCAATGTGGACAAACATTTTATGAAGGAAAAGCTAGACAATAACTTCATTTGCACCTCATGTGTGTCCACTCAAAGTCAACTTGCAGACATATGCACCAAATGGTTGAATTGAACTTTGAAAGAATTATATCATATGCACCAAATGGTTGAATTGAACTTTGAAAGAATTATATCCAAGCTGAAAATGAAGAACACTTACTCACCAACTTGAGGGGAGTGTCAAATCCGCGTGTTACTCATTGAAAGAATTATATCAAAGCTGGGAATGTATTAACTTTGAAAGAATTATATCCAATCATATTTTAGGAAGTTTTATATTTTATCATTACTGTTATTTTATTTGTATATTTTGAAACAATCCCATAATCACAGGGATTTGTCTCCTTAGAATTAGCTGTCCATATAGGATCATATATTTATAGGTCCAATGCCCTCATAATTGATACAATAAGGTAGAATCTTATTCCTTCTAAATATGAGATATACTATACTATAACACATTCCAACTGGGCCTGCCCTTTATAAGAAATGCATAAATACATATAATAGATGAGCATGATAGCTCATTTGCTACTACAATAACAACTTTCTGATTAGCCATATTACTGTATGAGATCTTTTGCTTTTGTTTTTCATGCTAAAATTTGTTGCATATCCATCTGGATTAATTTATTTATGGTTCATCTGTTTTGCATTATTTTTTTTTATTTTTATTTTTTCTTGGGGTTAGATTCTAATTGAGGTTGATCACCTACAAGATGTACCTGGCCCATATATTCAGATAAAGGGTGTTGATAAAGATGCAGTAGCAGCAGCTGGTTCAATGCTTAAATTGGATACTTCATATACGACTAAGGTATGAAATTTCTTGCTTTATTGTAGTTCATCTTTTGTCTCTGGTGCATGTTGCAGGTTCTGGATCAATTAAGTATGTCATGGATGTCTAGATGGTTTTTACTACTGTTCTTTTTTGTAACTTTGGTAGAGTTATCTTGAAATAATTTCGGAAAGACTACCGGCTATTGAAAGAACTTCCGGTGGAATTCATTATCAGCAATCAGCAAGGCTGCTAGAGATTGTTGAATTTATTCAATCTCAGGTAGCCTTTACTCGTTGAACAAATTTTCTTCTATTTATTTTTGCTTTCATCAAGTACTAGCCATTCAATTTAACTTGTTGAAATTTTAAGGATATTGGTTAAAGAGTATGGAAAGAAATTGCGAATAATATTCTATTGTAGTATTTTGATATGATGCAACATATAA
Source organism: Sphenostylis stenocarpa (assembly GCA_963425845.1). Classification (NCBI taxonomy): domain Eukaryota; kingdom Viridiplantae; phylum Streptophyta; class Magnoliopsida; order Fabales; family Fabaceae; genus Sphenostylis; species Sphenostylis stenocarpa. The sequence goes on from OY731400.1 coordinate 65,511,149, forward strand.
TTAATCTGTCAAGATAAACCTCCCTATAAGTTTTGGCTCATAGAACCATATTGGACATGTCAGTTCAAATAGGAACCCATCCTCTGTTCATTCGGTTGTAGTGCACAAAACCAGTATTAAACTGACCCCAAAATGCTGGTTTAACTGGTACAGAACCGGTTCAAGAAAAAAATTAATAAATCACAATTTTAACATTTCTCTCTTAAAAAGATAAAAATCAGCCTAAAGTATGTGTCATTTTTTTTATTCTACATATAAACTTGTTACTATTAATAAATATTGATGTGTATTATTGAAATTTCAATTGAAGTATGATACACATTTTATTTGAACTTTTGTATGATTTTAAATATTAAAAACAGTTTTATTTTAGTTTTTAGCATCATAAATTTTGACATTATATATATTTTAATATTATTTTGTGTATTTTAATAATTAAAATAATTTTATTAGTACTGGTTCGACCTTGAGAGAACCATTAATCTTAGGCAGTGTCTAGGTTAGTCTAATTTTAAAAACGTTGCTATAAGCATTTCGAGGATAAGAAAACATGAAAAAAGCATATGAAATAAGCTTTTTCAAAGTTAAAATATTGAATAAAGTCACTTTACTAAGAATTGCTTTTGGTGTAATTTGATCCTTCCTCATATAAGTATACAAAAACATATCAAATTAGGTCTTTATTTAATAAGGAATAAATATTGATTGTTAAATCTTATTAGAAATTGTCAAATTAAAATAATTGAGTTGTTTTAAAAAGTGATAATGTGATATTAGAAATCTTGATAGTTTGTGTATGATGTATAGTTAAGCGGATGCTTGATATTTTGATGATGAAGTATTTGCGCCGTATAATAGATTGAAACGCCTCTTCACTTGACCCTATTTAGCCTAATAGTTCCTAGGTATCCGTATCTACTACTTTCTATTCCACACATCCAAGTCATGCTAAAGCTATCGCCTTCACAGCAGCAGATAGTCGTTATTGAAGCATTCCAAACTACAGCATTATTAATATACTGAACATTTTTTGCATTTTTAAATCATGTAATATAATTTTTTTGGCATTATCATATAGCGGTATTATGTTGACACAAACAGGGATGTAGCTCTGCTTCAGAATCCTCGTCAAGTAGGGTAGTCTCTCCAATTGAAGGTATTGTTGAGGAGATGCAGTCCAGGATTAGAAGGCTTGAAAGGTGGCTAGCGATAAATACGGTACTCCCAAAGCCCTATTTCAAAGTGCTTTCTGATTTTTTTTTTTTCTTTTAATTCACTCTACTTAACATGTTTTAATTAGTTTGTTTACTTTGATACTATGGGCAGGTTCTATGGACATTTCTGATGTCTGCTCTTGTTGGTTATTCACTGTATCAAAGGAGGCGTCAATAACGGTGTTGTGGAAATTTATGGATCATGCATTGCCGAATACCGGGCCCAATTTTAAAGTGGATAATGTATAAACTAACTACTGGTACTAATTCATCGAACGTAGGTTCCATTTATCAAAGGTTAGTTGTTGGTTAATCCATACGTACATAATTTGGTGACCAAAACGAGGGAGATATGCAAAGTAACGCATGCCAAAGACCTTAATGCCCTTCACACAAGCAAGATAATGGATGAGTTGGAAATTTATTGAGGTATCTGGGCTGTTTAACCGTCCTTATTCATCGGTCAAAGATTAGAAAATGTAAGACTTGCATGATTTTTTCAAGGAAAGTTACATCACCTGTTTTAATTTTGTTAATTTATGTCTCCCATTTCCCGCACTTCATCAACACAAACAAAATGTGGAGTAAATCGATCCTTCTTAATACTTTATTATATATATATATATATATATATATATATATATATATATATATATATATATATATATATATATATATATATATATATATATAGTTTGATATAAAGTGAGAATATAAAATTATAAATCTAAGTTATTTAAAAGTTACTAAGAAAAGGCATTACCTTTTATCTCTTACTCTTGACATTTAAATGCAAAATAATAATAATAATAAGAAGAATTTTTAGTTAATATATTGCAGGTGTAAGCTCGCCCACGCGAGTAAGAATTCCCGTTGAAATTGGATATGAAAGTGTCATTAAATGCATTTTGTCCATGCATTCTTTTTAGATGTTAGTTTGCATTATTTTATTTCAATAAATTTAATAATTGAATTTATTAAAATCTCATGGAGTGATTATGTAACTGGAGAGGACCCCAATCAGCCAAGCAAGTGTTTCACTACCATCTTTAGATTCTTCATTTTTAATATATTTATATATGATGTATCTTTATCTTTATCAAGTTACTCCTAGTATTTTAAATAAGAAAACAACTAATTCATTTATCAAATTAAATTAATAATCTAAAGTTTATATACTTAAATTTTCTCCAAAATTCAAGTTTACATATATTAAAAAGTTTATAATTAAACTGTTCGATATCTATATTTAATAACACTAGTCATGACTGACTACAAGAACAAATTTTCTAAAATATAGTATATATTATCAATAAATAAATAAATACATTTACTTATAAATTAATCATATAAATTAAAAATACACTAATATTTTCCTTCTATTTATATTCTTTCTTTGTGTAGTCCGGGCCATTCTGCATTCTTTAAAGAATTGTGAATATCGATTATTAGTTGTAGTAAAAACTCAGTCATGAATTCGTTTTATTGGTTGAATCATAGGAGAGAATTGGAAATCGGTAATCACATACTATCCTTATAGCAAATATGTATTAGTTTAATGACTATTCACTACACCCGTACCCTCATAGCTCAATTCTACCTGGAAGAATTGTAAAAAACATGTAATGTAATGTTGTTACAAGGCATTTTAATGAGGGTTGTGTCCAAGAACAACTAACATAAAAAGAACAAATAAACCCCTCAAAAAATGAAAATGCATCAAAACTAAGCAGTAGCATTCACAAAGATGCTAAATGTTTCATATTGAAATAAGCAAAATCTTGGAACCTTCACTTTTCAATTCCTTGCTGAAGAAAGTAAGCCGCAACAGCAAGTAGGATGATAAATAATGCAATCCACAAGCTCAGCCCTCCTTGAAACAAGGAGAAAAAAAATGAGTCAATTGCAGAATCGGCCCTCTAATTGATATCATGATCAAATACAACATCCATTTAGTAAGTAAATAAGATACTTTATTGAACGGTGAGTTTCTACTTTCTTTGGTATCATTATTTTGTTAAGATTACTTTTTTGGGGTTTCGATGTTGTTGTTACCTTCGACCCTTTGCCCAAATACAGTAAGTTTTTGGATGAGCTAAATTTTTGTGAATTATCTATTTGAACAGAATCTCACAATACACACGACTGAAGCATGGAAAAAATGTCATTTTAAGCTACAATATTATCTTAGATTGCTTTTTCCCATTTTAAGCTAATATGGCACAATTTCACTTATAGCAGGAAGTGAAAGGACCATATACTAAGTACATAGAGTTCTGCAAAACAATTATGTATCTGTACAGCTAGAACATGTAGAGTTAATCTTTCAACAAACTATGAAATATACACGTACCATTTGTCTTCTTCTCTTCAATTATTGTTACCCTTGCACTTGAATCCATGGATACAGAAGCCAAAGCCCTAAATACAGAAGCCACAACTATGACTACCTTTAAACATGGCATAAGACAGTAAGGTAAATGATCATTTTGATATTTCAATGTAAACTTTGTCACTGGAAAAAAAATGATAATTATGAATTAGCCCATGAATACGTAAAAAATATGACAACTGCATTCTGTATTTATGTTTCGTGTTGTCATTAAGCCGTAGGACCAATTTGTCACCAAGAGGTACTTTTTGAAACTCGATTTGGGTATGAAGTTGTAAACATCAGAATCCAATTTGCTAGTATATTTGTCACACTTTTGATACGTTGAGTTCAAATAATAACATTTGGGGGACTAAATTGTCATCGATTTACATATTTAAGAACTAATATGGTCATTTATCCGACAACAAATTTCTAAGAAAATTATATAGACATAGTTCAAACCTTGAATCAGGGGAGAATGCTAAAGCAGTTACTATGCCAAGGTGAGCCCTTTTAATCATTGTCTGAATCCGCATATTTGTTGAATTTACAATTACAATGTCTCCTGAAGGTGTTCCACTGCATGTTAATGTATCAAAACAGAAGAAATCAGTTTTTGTGATAGTGCACCCTAAGGTCTGAAGGTAAACCACAAAATTTAAGTCACCATTTTCTTCCAGGTAGCTTAAGAAAAGATGAGGGTGCCATCTTAATTCTTAGAAAAACACAGAATATAATATGTACCATGCAAGAATCTTTCCATCAGCTGAGACATTAAATGCAGAGATTGCATCTCGAATAATATACTTCGAGCCCATCCTTTCCCATGTTTGTGTATTCCAGGTTAGGATGCTTCCACCTTTTTCTATATACAACAATAAAAACTTGTCAGTTAAAAGACACAGAAAGGAGATGATTTTTTCAGCAAAATTATTTACCTGTCATGGCAGCAATATATAGGACCTGAGTATTGTCATTTGTTTGAGAAAATCTGCAAGAGCTAAAAGTTTCACGCTGTATAAATTCAACAAAATATGATTAGAACACAATTATTGACAAAGCTATCACCAACTCCAACATGCGAAAAATATTGAGGACCCAAATATTTCATGTTTAGCCTAGGTGTTAGAGAGTCGCCTTAATTTCGGTTAGCCTTAAGCCTGCCTTAGTTGCAGTCTCTATGCAGGTTGCCTTCACTTTAGTCGTAAGGGAAGTGTTTAGTCAAATTTTGACTAGAGATATTACTTAAATAGAGTTTAGAAAGTTTGAACTGTCCACTCGTTGAAGTTGGTTTTGTGGGATTGATTCAAGTCCTAAATCCAAATCCTATGATGATATGAAAGTCTATTCTAACTATATTGTTGGGCAACCTTCACTGCCATGCTCCAAGCTGATTAGCCCTGGGCATTGGCTGCTCTAGTTGTGACCTATTTAGAGGCTGTCTTAATTGTGGAATCAAGGACTGTCCAAACTTTAATTTAAGTCATATATTAATTTGAAGTGGATTAAGCACCACACTTGAGGCCACAACTATGGTGGGCTAGGGGTAGCTACAATTAAGGTGACACTAGGCAATATATAATTTTCCCTACTAGATATTAAATGCTAGATTTACTTGATACATGTTGGCTATGTCTTTATAATTAATTAGATTTTGACTTCAGATAAAGGTATTTGCTAATAATGACTTGAACCAGATTAGGATATAGAGTTATGATACATGGTGAAAAAAGTTTCCAGAATAGTTATTGAGTTTATGTACTTTAAAAATATATGCTGTTGGCTTTAAACTATTTTATTTTATCCTAGCCCCCTACTGTTCTCCCCTTTATTTTTCCAATTGGTAACTTCAATAGAAAACCAATTCTAATGTTTCCTTTTAGGTTGCTTAAGGATTCACTCAGCCTATTATCACCAAACTAGTAAATTTTGGGACCCAAAGTAAACTGGTCATTCAATCCGTCCAACTGAGAACCTTCCATATGCACTTGTCTCACAATTGACAACAATCACAATTATTCATAATCAGTCATAACAGGTCAACATCAGCCCAAGGCCGTTGGCTGCCAGTGCTGCTGTGTGCACTCGTGCAACATGTTGAACCAACCTGAATCTTCTAAAAGGAACATTTTATTTGTAAAAATGATCTTAAACAGGGCCAAGACATATATTACTGAGAGGGAGGGGCACATGTCATCTTATGTTATGCTCAGGAACAAATGTTTAGTCTTTTTCTCCCCCTACTTTAAGTCAGATGAATAAATAGGTCCTAGATAATAATTGATACAGGAAGTTGTGATCAAATGAATATTATACTGTAAATAATAATTAAAAAGGTTTTAACACAAATGTACTAAAAAAAAAAACATTGTGTATCATCTAGAGTCTAGATTAATAAAATTAAATGTAAATTGTACTAGTAAATTGTGATTCATACATTTTTTATATCACTATGTATTATGTCAGTGTGGAGCAAAATCCATGACATAACCAAATTTCAACTAATTATCGACAAGAGAAAAAAAAAATGCAAATAAAGCTACAAAGCCCATGCAAAGTTTAAATCATATTAACTTTCTGCCCTGATAAGATTTTAATCAATTGCTCACATTTTCATTTGGCAGAGTAGATAAGACCATTGACGAAGAAATGTCCCAAACCCTGCAGGGGCCACCACTTCCCAAAGAGGCGAGTAATTTACCATCAGAACTGCAAGACAAACAAACCAAACTGTGAGGCAGAATCCTTTGCAAATGTTAAAGAGTCTCTCTTATCTTTGTCTTCTTTGCTTGTGAATTATAAGTCAAAGAGTAACATATCTGTGAAATGATTATGCTTCTATGCACATCAAACCTGAAATGTAAGTCCTTCACAGAAGAATGAGCATTAGACTCGTTGAGAATAACTTCCATGCTAGGCCACTTGAAAACCCTTATATTGCCATCCTGTACTGCATCAAATTACAATATCATACAACATCCCATTCCTTGATCGAGAAAGAAATTCTGTACAATTTAATGCTTATTTGTCAGAAGAATGAAAATATTGAAATCCTGTAGTGAAGAAAATTTAAAGCATATATCTGATGTGGAACTAGTGTCCAATAAAACAGAAGTTCCTCACCATTTAATATCAATTAAGAAATAGTGAAAAACAAATGGACAACATATCATATCATATCATACAATAATATTGAAGCAAATTGGTGCAGCCACAGTAAAGGTTACATTTTGAGATTTTGACAGCTTTTGAAGTAACATTTGACAATTCAATTTGATGTTTGTCATCCCTTTAGTTTGGGTTTTCTGTAAACACAAATAACTCTCTGATAAAGTACATATTTTCATTTGACTTTGTGATACCATATATGTTAGATATTTTAGATATTATTCATCACAATATATGTATTTGTCATATTTACTTGTATGATTCTTAATTATAAATATATTATCCTATGTATATTTTAAACACAAAGGAATTAATCTTATACCTAGTTTTTCACTATATTCAACATCGTATCTAGAACTTCGGTTTTTTTTTTTTTTTTTTTTTGTTGCCATCCCTGCCGCCACTACTATCGCCGAAGCCGCCACTATCGCCGCCGGAATCACAGTTAGACCGGCAACCACACTATGCTACTCGTCTCGACTAGGCAACTACCATGCCATTGAGATCGCCACGATCGGAGTCTCCACGTGCTATTTAAAGTTTTTAAAATTTTTCTCTGTCTTCCTCTTTGGCTTCTTTCGTTGTCTCACAATCATCTACTGTGGATCCTACGTCATCGTATAATGCAGACAAATTTGCTATTTTGAATGAATTTTTTCAAATGGTATGAGGATCATCAGAACTCTAGTCCCACTACTTCTATTGCACTCACAAGTACATCTTTTGTTGACTCAACTCAATCTCCTTCTCTTGGACCTTGGGTTCTTGACTCAGGCGCCACAGATCACATTATTGGGAACAAATCTTTGCGTTCTTCTTTATCCTCTCCAGATAATTTACCTTCGATTACAATGGCTAATGGGTCTAGGGTTTTGTCTCATGGTGAGGTTCCTAAACATTTTTGGGGTGATGTTGTTCTTACTGCGTCTTATCTTATCAATCGTATGTCATCTTCAGTTCTAAATAACAAAATTATTCATTCTCTTTTATTTCCTCATAAACCTCTATACTCCTTACCTCTTAAAGTTTTTGGATCTACATATTTTGTTTATAATTTTAATCCTGGTCTTGATAAGTTATCTCCTAAATCACACAAATGTGTTTTTCTAAGATTTACTCTATCACATAAAGGATATAAGTATTTATCTCCTTCTCTTAACCGTTATTTTATTTCTAAAGATGTCATTTTTAATAAGTCTTCCTTTTACTTTAAGTGTCCTTCTCTATGTGTGTCGTTGTCTGCTACGGTTAATATTTCTGTTGTTTGTGATTCTCCTATTAGCCCACATTCAGATTCTCCTCTGCCACCACCACTTCAGGTTTATAGTCGAAAACAACGATCCCAACAACTACCAAACGACTCACTTCTAGTGCTAATTCCTTTGTCTCCTTTGACTCCGACAACTGAGTTTGACCTTCCAATTGCCCTCTGTACAATTATACATTCTACCGTAATCCCTCACCTCATTATACTACTTTGAGTTACCATAGATTATCTCCATCTTTTTATATTTGGCTTTCTTCCATTTCTTCTGTGTTAATTCTCAAATTCGTAGGTGATGCTTTAGCCCATTTTGGCTGGCGTCAAGTCATGCTTGATGAAATGAGTGTTCTTCAGAATAGTGGAACTTAGGAACTCGTCTCATTACCATTTAGGAAATCTTTTGTTGGTTGCAGGTGGGTTTTTGCTATCAAAGTTAATCAAGATGGTACTATTGACCATCTCAAAGAGTCTTGTGGCAAAAAGTTACACACAAACTTCTGGTTTGGATTATGGTGACACCTTTTCTCCAGTGACAAAGATGACTTCTATTCGCTTATTCATAGCCATAGTTGCTCTTCAACAATAACCTCTTTACCAGCAGGATGTCAAAAATATTTTTCTTAATGAAGATTTGAGAAGTTTATATGTAGTAACCTCCAGGCTATGTTGCTTAGAAAAAAGTCTTCTAGATTAGTATGTCGTCTTCACAAATATTTATATGACCTAAAACAGTCTCCTAGGGCCTGATTTGGAAAATTTAGCAGTGTCGTTCAACAGTTTGATGACTCGCAATGAAGTAGATCATTCAGTATTTTACTGTCACTCATGTGTTAGGTGTATCTATTTAATAATATATGTTGATAATATTGTTCTTACAGGGAGTGATCACCATGGCATCTCCCAAATGAAGCAACACCTTTGTCACCACTTTCAGACTAAGATCTTGGCAAACTTAAATATTTCTTGGAGATTGAGGTAGCACAATCCAATAATAGTATTGTTATATCTCAGAGAAAGTATGCATTGAATATTTTAGAAGAAATTGGGTTAATGAACTAGTTTGAGAAGTATAGAAGATTAGTTGGAAAATTAAACTATCTTACTATTACTTGTTTTGACATTTCCTTTGCAGTTAGTGTTGAGTCAATTTCTTAATTCCCCATGTCCAGATCATTAGAATGCAGTCATTCATATATTAAAGTGCATACATTAAAGGATCTCCTGGAAGAGGTTTGTAATATGATCACAATAACCAGGCTAAAATTGTCTATTATTCAGATGCTAACTGGGCAGGATCTCATTTTGATAGAAGATCTACTTCCGGATACTATGTTTCTATTGGAGGTAACTTGATCTCTTGGAAGAGCAAGAAACAAAGTATTGGGACAAGATCTAGTTCAGAAGCATAATATAGAACTATAGCCTCAGCCACTTGTAAACTTGTTTGATGTGGACATGACATATGACAAGGGCTAGAGCAAGGGAAACTCTTCAACAAGTATTGTTGGTTGACCAAATTGTGTTTTGGATTAATCAATTAATGGATTTTAGTTTGATTTTATTGCAAGTTGTAATAAGGACCCAATTGGAAACTTAGTCATCAGTCTTTGGGAGACTAAGAGGGTGCATAGCTGATTGACTTTTGGTTGTCACAATTTCAGTTACAATCAATCATTAAGTAGTATCAATTCCTAAGTTAATGGATCATTATTAGTCTTTATTTGTCTCCATTAAGTAGTTTTCAATTCCTAGGTTAATGAATCATTATTAGCATTTATTTTCCTTTATTAAATCTTTGTAATTCTGATGGCAAAGCTTCTATATAGGTTGAACCATATTTTTATCAAATATAACAAGTTGAATTTTATTTAAAAATATTAGAGTTTACCTCTTTTATCTTAGTGAGAGTGATTCTTCTAAATTCTTGAGTGATTCAAGAACCCTTGGTTGTATCAGAGGATTTTCACATCCTTTGTGAGTTGCCTCCCTTGGGAAGAGTGATTCTTTCCTTCCACCTTATCACTAAATTCTTAAATTTCCTACAAGGTTCTAACCCTAAAAATCCTAAATCACCCCTTGTGCAATTGAGATTCATATCATTGTTTGGCTTAAATAATTACTTAAAGAGTTACAATTTGGAGATATCACTCAAATGACATTTATATGTGACAATTTCATATTAACTCTAATCCTGTCTTTCATGAAAGGACCAAACACATTGAAGTTGACTGTCATTTTATTCGAGAAAAGATTGTATCTGAATTAAGACCGAGTTCGTTACCTCAAATGAACAGTTAGTAGATATTTTCACCATATATTTACGAGGACCTAGAATTGATTATATTTGTAACAAGTTTGACACATATGATTTATATGCATCAACTTGAAGGGGAGTGTTAGATATTATTCATCACAATATATGTATTTACCATATTTATTTGTATTTACCATATTTATTTGTATGACTCTTAATTATAAATATATTACCCAATGTGTATTTTAGACAAAAGGAAATTAACTTTATACCTAATTTTTCACTATATTCAACACTTTACATCAAATTCATCTTAATGATGATTTCACAACGGTATCCATGTGTATGAAGCACAGTAAAACAAGTTTGGAATTTGGATAGAAATCCTTTTTGTATATATTCCTTAGTTGAAAATGAAGTGTAGTAATAATTAATTAATATTTTCCAAAAATCATATTTCTTTTCATGTTGCTAAAAATTACAATCAATCTTATAAAATGATTTTGTTTGACGTAAGTAAATATAAAGGAAATCTATACCTCCCCACCAGCAGCTACTGCAGTACCATCGTTGTTGAATGCTAATGCTAATTGCTGTCCAACATCCTCCAACTGTGTGAGCACTTTCTCTGACACCTTCAGACTCAGCTTATGAATTTCAGAACTCTTGTTTTGATCCCAGTCAAACCATCTGCATGAACAAGGCATAAATACTGATCATGGTATATTATAGCTAGATGTAATTATAGAACAAAATAAAATCAAAGTTTGTTGTTGGAATAAAATATCAGTAGAGCATGTAGATTACGGACTGACAAAAATACCGTTACTTTCCTTCTTTTACTGTATTGTTGTCTGCACTTCAGTAAACGAATCCATACTTTCATTTAGTAAGTGGCAATACTAGGGAAATGTTCGGAGAATTTACAATGGCATACACCAAACATACAGCTGACAATCCTCTAAACAAATTGACAAGAATGAAAAGAAAATGATATTTTTTATTTGCCTTTATTTTGTTCTTAAGTAAAGAAATTTCCACAAAATGAAAAAATAAAAATAAATTATATAATAGAAACTTTCAACACTACCAATGATTAGCCGTTCTTTCCATTAAAATTTCTGTCCAGAAACCATGCTGATTTCCTATTGCTCAACAAAGCATGACTTCTAAATGTATGCTCAACCTAGTCCGGATTCACTCATCCAAAACATTTGACTCAAGGATTTAAACATAGAACTGAACTATATACAGATATTAGCAAAGAGGTGATGAGAAGCAAAGACCTGCAAACCTTTGGCGTTTCCATTGCACAAATAAGGCCATCACCCTGGGATTGAAGTGCCATCCTATAAGGCAATTCGGAATCAGTTCCTAACTTACACACCTGAAATATTGAGAAGGTTACTCAAACAAAAGAGTTTAGTATTACAAACACATGAACCGCATCTTTGTACAATCTAAGACGAACAACAAAAAATTAATGCATCGCTTTGCTATCAATTCTATCAAATCTACTTCCACAAAAGAGCACAGACTATCAAAATCAAGCAACTAGAACAGATTCCACACATCCTTACAAAAAAAAAAAAAAAAACAGCATCAATCCGCATTGCCTCACACGACGAAGATCCTAACCATCCAATTCCTTCCACAAAACCAATTTCTTAAGAATTGCATAATCTGCTTGAAGCAGAAGGAATATTCGTACCGGTTGGTCAGAGAGAGAATTCGACGCAACATCGAAATGTGCAATCACCAAAGCATTCGGAATACCGCTGCGACCTGCTCCGCCGCCACCGGCGAACAGCAGGTAGTTGCCGGCAACCGTCGAGGGATCCGGCTCCGCCTTAGTAGGGGGGTCTGGCTCCGGTGCGGTGGAGGGCGCAGTGTTGTGATCGGAGTCGTGGGAATCATCTGCGGCTTCAATTTGGCGCGATTTGATAAGGTGTTCGGGAATCCAAACAACGGAGTAGAAAGGAACACCGTATTTCTTCAAGTTAGGAGGGTCTGGGATTTGTCTTTTCCCCATTCTCTCTCTCTCTCTCAACTTTTTTGTTTTGGCGTGAATTTGATTCAGCTGCGTCACGCTGCTTGTTTTCTCAAAGCGTTTTTTTTTTTGCTATCCCCACACCATAAAACTTATTTCAATCTTTCAACGCCCATTAACATTGACCGAGCAGGTTGGTTTTAAGTAAATAATAGTTTAACTGTATTTTTATTCCCCCAAACAAGAGAAATGTAAAATCACCCTTAATATAAATTATTTTTTTCTAATTTCATCTCATTATTAATGTTATCACCTTGGTCTCAAGTAATTGGAAATTTTCCTCAATTAAGTGTAAAAAAACATATATATTCATTTAAAACAAACAAACCAACCATGCTGACAATTAAGAAAGAAAATACAAATTTTAAACACACAGTCATTAATGGGAATAACCCTTCTCTATACCCCTTCAATCAATCCACTGTTTAATTACAAATCTCTTATTCACCATCTTAATTTGATCCCTCTTAAAAGTGAGATAAATAAACTTTTATATTATCTAGTTGCAAATTGTGACATCCATCCATCACAACTTCACACTAAACTTTATGTTTAGTATTCAAGATACTTGCATATGCATTAAACTTGATTAGATTCTATAATTTGAAGTTTTAGTAAATTCTTGTCAAATGTGATTAGAACCTTAGCAACATAATAAAAAAAATCATTTAAGAGCAAAAATTATATATTTAATCTTTTGCATGTTATGCACACCTAATTGGATTTAAAAAAAATATATATATATATATATATATATATATAATTAAAATCAAATAAATAATTTATGATATTTATATTCATTTAATTTACATTTGTATTCAAATTATATTATATGTATATTAATTTAATCATTTAATTTAGAAAAACTTGACATTAAAATCTAAATGTAATAAATTTAAATTAAGTTCTATTTGAATTAAATTAATTTTTATATTTATTATTAAATATTAAAAGTATTTTTTAAGATTAAATTGTTAAATTTAGAGGTGGGAGTAGTTCTAATAAGACAATGGTTCAAGAAGATATAAATGTTGGGTAATTTTAATTTTTTTCCTTCGTTTATTACTTTTTTTCATTCATTATTACTTTTTTATATAAAATTTTTGCTCATTTTTTTTATATTGTGATAATCTGAGCACCTGTGCATTCTCTATTTCTGTCCATTTCACTGTTACAGCACCAATATCATTTTATAGCATATATAACATCATTTCTTTATTAAAAATGATGTTGTTAAAAGTTAATATTTTTAACATTAATTATAAAATAATCGATGTTAAAATTCATATTTTATAACATCGATTAATCGATATTAAATGACTAATTTATATATATATATATATATATATATATATATATATATATATATATATATATAATATTGTAATTAATATAATGAAATTGAAATTTATAATAATGTTTATAATATAATAATTTATTATTAGTGAAAATTTACCATGGTTAATATAATAAATTTGGTAGCTTATAAATAAATAAATTAAAAACTGTTCATCCCAAATAAAATAAAAAATCTAACAAAATTATTTTTTAGAGTCAATTTTAATTTTAATTTTTAAAATAAAAATTAATAATTAATTGGATTAGATTTAAAATGTAAAAATATAATTTTTGATTTGAAAAGAATCCATTAAAATTGATTAAATTTGGATAATTATGGATTAAACTTGAATATTTAGATTTTTTTATCCATTCTTACATTTATAATAGTAGATGGAGTAATATGGTGGATCTATGGGGAAGCAGGGATTACAAACCCGCAACCTCAAATTAATTATATATATGAACTTTTTATAAAATTAAATAAAGATTATTTTATAAATATAAATAAAATTTTAATTTGTAATTTTTTTTCTTAATTTTTTATTTATAATAAATATTATATTTATTTTTTTATATAATTTTTTTATTTATATTTATTTTTTATATTTTCATATTTTTTTTCTTATATTTTTTCATTTTTTTCATTTTAACTTTTTTTTCTTACTAGTCATTCATTCTATCTTTTCCTATATTTATCTTTTAATTTTATCACTCATTAATTTTTTTTTCATAATTTCATTTTACAACATGTATATTTTTATCTTTCATTTTTAAATTTATCTTTTTTTAATAATTGCATTTCTATAACTTAAAATATATATTTTTTATTTTTATTTTTTTAGTTTTCTAAAAGACATTTGTTTTTTAGTTTTTTTAATTTTTTTTATATTTTCTTCGAAAAAACATAAAATAAAAAAATAAAAATAATAAAAATAAGGGAGATATTTCACAATACTTTTTTTCTAAAGAAAAAAATTAATTTTTTATGATTTGTATTTATTATTGTAACAATTAGGATATATAGTGAAATATAAAAATATAAAATATTATATAAAAATTTTATTTATTATAAATTAGTTAATTATTTTAATATATTTTTATATTTTATTTTAAAAAATTATTTTAAATACATTTAAAATTAAAATATAAACTTAATTTAAAAAAAGAAATGAAACAAATTTTATTTTTTAAAATTTAAATTTAAATAATAATATTAAATATTAAATATATTTATTTTTATATAATAATTGATTTTTATATATTTATCTCCTCCTTTAAGATTTTGGTTCCTACATGATCTCATTCTAACACATGCTTGTCTATATGCATTTACGTAGACGTGATCAAAATTGAATTAATTAAAAAAAAACATAAATTGATTCAAAATATTTAAAATAGATTAAAAAGAAATATTTTTGAATTTTTTTTCTTAATTAAGTCATTTAGTTGGGATTTCAAATTAAAAATTGAAACAAATAGTTTATATATATAATATGTTTGTTAGTTGATACTGGTTTTTCTTGAAACCAGATAAATAATTTGATTAATATATTTATATTTAGCAAAACATGATAATAAAATTGTATTATAATTTTTAATTATAGAATTATATAATTTATTTATAAATGAGATAAGGTTGCAATTATATTTATAATAACAGTTATGAAAAAATTGTTTATATTACTTTTCTATTATAAAATATTTAATCATTTTTCATAAATAAATGTTTAATAATTTTAAAAAATATCTAATAATTTTATAATAACAAATGTGTTAAAACCGATTCAAAACAAATCATAAAAATATTAGTTTAAATTTTATATTAAACTAAAATTGAATTCAAATTAAAACTTATATTATGTGACTTTTTTATTTATATATAACTCAAATTAGAAATAATCATTGTTAAGAAAAGAAAATTTCCAAATTTTTTTATTCACATGAAATTTAACAAATAATTTGAAGACGTCGGAGTAATTTAAATTCTTAATGAATAAATACAAATATATTTAACTTTTTTAAATACTAAATATATTTATTATTTATTTAATTTTTTTTATAAGAAACTAGGAAGTTTATAGCTAAGTTAGTGAAGGATATAGTTATTTGACTTCTAATATATTTTATTAATTGTATTTATTAAATAAGAATGTAATGTAACAATATATGGTTCCAGTTGAGTTCATGTATATGATTGATTTTTTTTATTTTATAACAAATACACTTTTCAAAAAAAATAAAAGTAAGGAACCAGATATTTATACATATATATATATATATATATATATATATATATATATATATATATATATATATATATATATATTCTATTGCTTATTTATGCAACCAATAAAAATTAAACTCAATAAAGTTTAAACATCAGTTGAAAATTAAAAGCCAATGATAAAAGTTCTTTCTAGAAAATATTGTCCATATACACCATTAAAAGAGTAAAATATGAAGATAAAACTAAATGAATTAGCTTAAACAAGAGTTAAAAATTAAATTTCAAAGAAGTTAGCTAATATGAAATATTTTCTGTAAATTAGTTTATGGAAATTTTATTTCATTTTTTCTTCTTAATTTTATTTTCAAAAAGTGATTTTTGAAGAAATGTTTCTATATATACAAAGTAGAGTGATACTGCCTTTTCTAACGACAGATAAGGTCCAGTGTGTAATCTTTTGTTTTAGCAAAACTGGTAGCAGAGACATCATTCAACCTTCAGCCACCAAGAGTCAGAGGTGCTAAAAGCACATGGAAATCAACTTGAATGACTAAGTGAGGAGTGCCAACATCACAAAAAAGTGTCTTGCTAGTATTTCTCATGTCTAAATTCAGGCCAGCAACTTGCTACCACTTCAAGTCACGGTCAAGGATTGCTTGAGTTTGGAGAAAATCTAGGAGACAAGGTTTCAATCCCATAGGAAACAGTGGAACCAAGTTTTCTAAAATATTTGCATTAGTTAGTCCATATCAAATCTAATGCTTTTTTAATTTTTTGTTTTTGTTTTTTCTGCTATCGTAAGTACAAGTCAGTTCTCAGTCACAATTGTGTGTATCTCCTGGTCGTCCTTGGTTGGTCTTTGTCTCTTCATTACTGATGAAAGTGAAGCTACAGCCTCTCCAACTGTTAAGAAAAGGTAGTCTGCTCGAATGAAATCATTTGCATCATATGATTTTTGCAGCTTATCTATGACCTCAGCTAGAGGATTCACCAACACAATCTATCACAATTTATTCAAGTTAGTCACAGTTGAGATTTAATTCCTTCCTGTCAAGGTGTTTAATGATCAACTGTGTCAGAGTTTATCATTCTTACATCAACACCCTTCATTGTCAAAGTGGCTTTCAAGTCCTTGAAAAGTGAGACTCCACTTGTGTCTATGTTACTCACAGCTGAAAATCTCAAAGATCATATCATTGATGTATATCATTTATTACTGAATGTGTATCCCATTTTCCATACAACGAAGGTAGATGAAACATGTCCTGTAATATACTCGAAGAAAGATCATTACATATAATTAACGCAATTAGTTACCTGACATATCAAGAATCAGAAATTGAAGGCAAACGTTTTCCACTGTGCTAGCTTCTTCTTCTACCCATCGAAATATTCTGAATGATAAATGCAAATGGCATAATAACTATGAAAACAATAACCAATGCAGCTAGAAAAGTTTCACAGACGTCATAAAATCTTTGAATATAAAACCAACCTCTCGTTGAGATATGTGATGTTTGCAAAGTTGATGGGAGCCTCTATGCTTAAAATAAGAAAACCAGGTACTCTTATAGCTTCCTTATAATGATGAATATTTCTGTATATGTTTGTCCGAGGTATGTTCCCCAACATTACAGTTTTAGGCCTGGTAATTTGCAGAAGTATCCTCAACACTGATAATGCGACCTGATCAACAAGATCGGCATCTCCAAATCACAATGATTAATCAAAGAGCTATTAGAGTGTTAAATCTAGAAAGAAGAGCTCCTAATATTTTTCCCCAACTTGCAAAGAAGGGTGCTAAAAGTTTCCACAGATCACATATTCTGGATTTTATCATTGCATTTGTGAGAAGTACGTTTATACGTTTCTGCTAGGATTGTCAGCATTAGCTGGCAAATTAGTTTTGTCTTACTGTCAATTCTGTTATCCTCTCTAAGTTGGCCAGTTTGTTTGGATAGTTAGTTATTTTCTTGTTCATTTTAAATTGTCTATGCTGCATATATATTCAGCATCCCTGTACCTTACGTTGGTGTAATAATGAGGATTTAACGTTATCATCTTCTTCCTCAATACTTGACCATGGGTTCCCCCAACCAGAACATTACACAGACTCCGGATCACCTGGTCAATCCAGCAAATCCGCTCTACCTGCATCCCGGAGAGAATCCAACATTGGTACTTGTTTCGCCTCTTCTCACGGAGAACGGAGAACAATTTTTACCAACGGGAGAGAGACATGGTAGTAGCACTTGAAACCAAAAACAAGGAGAAGTTCATTGATGGTACTCTTTCTTGTCCACCTATTACAGATCCACTACACGAGACTTGGCGTAGATCCAATCGGATGGTGATGTCATGGCTCACTCGTTCCATGACTCCTTCGACCAAACAATCGGTGATGTGGATGGATACGACATCGAAGATTTGGAGGGATCTCAAGGATCGCTTCTCTCATGCTGACAAATTCCGGATTTTTTATCTTCAAAATCAGATTCTTGCTTGTCGTCAAGGTGACTTCAGTGTTTCTGAATACTATACGAAACTGAAAATCATGTGGAAAGAATTAGAGCTCTATTGGTGTGTTCTGACTTGCACCTGTTTGACACCTTGCGTGTGTGGTCTTCTCTCTAAACTTCACAAAGAAAGAGAGGATGATTACGTGATTAGATTTCTTCGCGGACTTAATGAGAGCTATGCACAAGTTCGTTCTCAGATCATGATGCTGGATCCAATGCCTTCGATTGTCAAAACTTTTTCTATGATTCTTTAGCATGAACATGAATTCATTGGCATCAATCCGAAACGTTCTGTTTCAAATTCTTTAGCTTTTGCTGCTATGTCCAATAATCAACCAAGATTCAACTCCTCTGACCGAACCAATTCCAATGCAAGCAAGAACAATTCCAAAAACAACAAATTCTGTGAAAAATGCAAGAAAACCAATCACACCATTGAGACTTGCTACTTTCGTATCGGTTTTCCTACTGGTTACAGAAAGAATAAAACCAACAACAAAGCTTCTGCTAGTTTGGTTGAAGTGGATTCACCTGCCTCTATTCAACAACTGGATTTGGATGGTAGTCCTTACAATGACTAGTTCACTTTCTCTAAAGACCAACATCAAGCAATCTTGGCTTTGCTCCAACACACTAAGGATCATTCATCCTCAGTGAATCATGCTTCTGTCCACAACTCAGGTACATCTTCTGCTTCTAATCATTGGATTGTTGACAGTGGTGCCACTGACCACATTTGTCCAACCAAATCTTTATTTCATAACCTTCGAGCCATAAAACCAATACATATTAAAATGCCTAATCACACTACTGTCATTGCTAATTTTTCAGGAAATATTCATATAGGCGACTTATTGCTTGCTGATGTCCTATTTTACCTGAATTTTCTGTTTATCTCATATTTGTTCCCCAGATTGTTTCCACTATTGATTGTATGGCAGTGTTTTGTGATTCTCACTGTTTCTCTTTCCAGAAATCTCATTTCAAGATGATTGGAGCAGCTAGGAAGATTGATGGCTTGTACTGTCTTGAAGAATCAAATGATTTGAGTTGCAATGAAGTTTTACAACATTCTGATATAATAAATAAATCAAATATTTCTGTTGTAAATGCAGTAAATACCAGTGAATTGTGGCATCATAGACTTGGCCACACTTTGAATTCCATTTTACAGTTGTTATCTTCTCAATATAATAATATTATATACAAAAATTGTACGCCATGTGACACTTGTCCTTTTGCCAAACATAAGAAATTACCCTTTCCTGTTAGCACCTCTAAAAGTTCTCATTTCTTTGAACTGTTGCATGCTAACATTTGAGGACCTTTACACACAATTTCCATTGATGGTCATAAATATTTCTTAATGCTTGTTGATGACTTCAGTAGGTTCATATGGGTCCATCTTTTAAAATAAAAAATTGAGGTCAAAATTGTTCTTCCTACATTCATTAATCTCATTGAAAATCAATTTAGTATAAAACTTAAAAGACTAAGGTCTGACAATGGAAAGGAATTTTTCTTAACTGATTTCTTTTCTTCCAAAGGCATTTTTCATGAAACTTCATGTATTGAAACACCTCAACAAAATGGAATAGTTGAGCGAAAACATCAATAGTTGAGCGAAAACATCAGCATATTTTGAATGTAGCTTGAGCCTTACTTTTTCAATCTGATTCGTCTTCTCTTTTTTGGTCCTATGCTATAAAACATGTTGTTCATTTCATCAAGAGGCTCCCTACTCCTTTTCTTGAACATAAATGTCCCTATGAAACAGTTTTTGGAAAAATTTCTGACCTTAGCACACTTAGAGTTTTTGGTTGTTTAGCTTTTGCTAACACAATCACTTCTAGCAGAACCAAATTAGACAAAAGAGCCTCTAAGTGTATTTTTCTAGGTTTCAAACCAGGGGTCAAAGGTTATCTCTTATATAATCTCACTACAAAATATATTTTTTTTTATCTTGCAATGTGATTTTCTATGAGTCACATTTTCCATATGCTTCTAATTCCTCATCTGTTTCTAATAACCACAACACTGGTACTACTGCATCTCAACAGTCATTTGATTCCTTAATTGATTTTGACATTATTTCTGCTATTCCTAATCATGTTACTCCTGACATTGTCTCTAGTAATACTGATCATAATGTTGTTGAACCCCTATGTAATTCAATGATGATTCTAATGATGTTGTGCAAATAGTTGATCAACCTGTTAGAATTTCAACTAGACCTAGGAAACCACCTGTTTACTTGTATGATTAAGATTGTCCAACTCTTTCTTCTGCTAATACTTCCTGTTGTACTCCTTATCCTTTACAATCATATTTGTCATATTCCAATTGTTCTGACTCTCACACTGCCTTTTGCATGTCTTTATCTGCCACCATCGACCCTACTTCCTTTAAAGAGGCTTGTTAGCATATACACTCTTTACTATTGATTGAAATATAATAACAGGGAGTGAGACTCGTTTGAGTTATTTGAATAACAAGTATATTTGAAATTCTTAACATTTTTCTCATGACAAATGTCAATAAAAGCAAATATTGAAAAGCAGCCGTCAAAGATAATGGCGATTCCAAAACTAATATAGTTGATAAGTAAGTATTGCAAGACAAAATGCAGAAACAATGAACTTACTGCGATAGCTAGACCCATCTGGACAGAGATAAAAATCACACCAAAGAATGCAGTCAACATCACAACGAAATCGAATTTGTCTATCTTCCAAATGAGATAAGCAGAAGGAATATCAATGAGGCCAATTACTGCTGCTATTATGATTGCACCCAATATAACATTTGGTGTGTATTTGAACAATGGCAAGAGAAACAGTAGTGTCATCAAGACTGTCAAAGACATTACTACGTTGGACATTGCTGTTCTAGCACCTGCGTTGTGATTGATAGCTGAGCGAGAGAAAGATCCTGAAGTTCATAGTTTAAATGGTTTAATATTTTTTATTCTGACACCTTTATACATGGCTTCATTAATTTTACAAGACTACTTAGGCTACGGACATGAACCTGTTGTAACATAGCAGGATGTGGTGGAGCCAACCACATTCATTAATCCGATTGCCATCATTTCCTTATTTCCATCCACTTTGTAGTTTCTTATTGTAGCAAATGTTCTTCCCACTGCAATTCCCTCCTGTTTCAAAAAACCAAGGCTCAACTACTGTTTGATACTTCCAAGTTCCAAGTAAACAACAAGAAGAAAAACTGTCATTTATGCCCGGTTTAGTCATATAAATAGGAGAAATGTTATATACACAGAAAATTTTACAACTAAGAAAGAAAGAGGGAGAACAGAAAGAAATGAGATGTGACAAATGATATTTAGAAAAAGATAATCACATAAATGATGTTTTATACTAAAAAAAACTCACGTATGATAGTTCAAAATATAAGTAAATCTTAACCGACTTGCTCTTATTTAATTAAAATTGTATTTGTATATAAAGTTTGATATAAAAAGATTAGTGTTGAGAGTCCAGAGTTGAAATTTTACATTGAGTATAAAAGAGAAAGTTGTATAAAACACTAACCAGTTATCTTAGGATTTTCAGTTAAAGATGAGATCACATGATTTGTAGAGTAGTGACTAGTAACAGATTTTTTATCGTAGATTTTTCTATTGAAAATCTTTGTTAAGGATTTCAAATAAGTAAGTTTCTTTATTGTTTCAACAAAAGTTGTAGGGAAGTAAGTGTTGAGGTGTTAAAGATTATAAATTGACTTATTATATTCTCACTGTAAAACCAAAGATATTAATATCTTGGTGACATTTTGATTAACTCCTAAACCTGGAGTTCCACCTAAAAAAGCAGAGCCATAATAGCCGCTGAATCTTCAACTGGTACATGGGCAGCTGTGTGGATTGATGGGCTACCAACTTATTTGTTGAAAATCCAAATGTGAGTTAAAATGTCGAGTCGAAGATTCATATCCTCTTATATGCTTATTTCGTGGCGAAAATATACGTGTTAGTAACTAAATGATGATAGCTAATTTTTGAACTAGTTTGAATTAGGTTTTTGTCTTATATATGAGACCGGAATAAATGGTTGCAGAGTTTTGTGTATGAGTAACACATTTCAAACGACAAAAACTGTTTGTGAGAAGGATGAAGCTTACTGTAAGGGATAAAATGCCAGTGATAAGGCCAGTTTTGATGACTAGGCCGATATGATCTCCTTGAAAGTGTAGCTTATCTACTGAAGGAGGATTTATTCCTCTTGGCAATTTTCCAATCTAGCAACCAAAGCAGCAAGTAGCAGTTCATTGGTTTAGACACTGATAGTAACAATAACATATAGCTCTTAAAATTCAGTGATAGTGATTACAGAAGCATTGGAATGGAGAAACTTACCACACTGATGCCATGACGTGGAGCCTTGATTAGAAAAGCCACGACAGTAGAGATGATGACAGACACAAGAGGAGCACCAGCTGAGATCCAGAATAAGTTGGGTTTCTTCATGCTCTACACAAGTTTATTTTGGTACAAATTACTCAGTACTCAATAGTTTTATGCCCTACTAAGTTAATTTTTTAAATATATATATATATATATATATATATATTAAAGCATACTTGAACTTAATTGATTGATTAATATTTTTAATTAAATGAATTAAAATAATTATTAATTTTATAACAATAAAAATTTAATTTTTAAATACTGATGATTTAAATTATACTTTTATAATATATGGGAATCTTTGAAATAGTATAATACAAAATTATAAAATTTATTTTAATAATAATATTGTTTCAGCAAATTAAAGATATGATTAATCCATCAAACCTCACTGGTTTGTCATGTCTCGTGCAAATAAATTTTACTTTTATAATTTACTAAGTGCAAATTAGGCATGGCAACGGGGTGGGACGGGTTTTGCCTCCCGATCTCCACCCCTGACTTTTTTAATCATCCATGTCTCCGTCTCCAGATCTCCGTCGGGTTAGAAATTAAGTTATCATCCCCGTTCTTACTCGGGTTTCGGGTTCCCCACCCTGCCCAGTCCTTGATTTATATTATTTTTAAGAAGATAATTACATTTATAATAAATTAATTTTACTATCTATTTTTTATATATAAATAAATATTTATAATTTATAATTATTATTAATTAAATATACATTTTAATTTATTATATTTATATTAAAATATGTATGCAAAATAAATATTTAATCATTTTTTATTTATAATATTATTATATTATAACACTTGTATTCAAATATTTGAATATTTATAACACTATTATTATAATATTGTATTCAAACATTTGATTATATATATAAGTTAATTCATTTTAAAGTTGTTATTTAAAAATATGAAATATATAGTTTATAAGGAAATATTTAATAAGTTAATTCTTATTCAATTAGTTCGAAGTAATAAAAATTTAAATTATCAATTCCTTTAATCCTTTAAAATACAATTATTTTATTAAGATAAAATTTGATATATGATAAATAAGAATAATAAGATAAAAAAATGACATAATAAAACCTAATAAATATAAATTATAAATAAAATAATATTAGTAACTACTAAGATTTATGTAAAATATTTAGAAAAAGATAAAGAATAAAAAAAATTAACTTTGTGTTCATCAAATTGGTTGAAAAGATTGAAAAAAAAAACAAATTTATGGAAAAGATTAAGGAAATGTGAAAAACTGAAAGGTAGGAGAAAGAATAATGTAATAAATTAATTGATATAAAAGATTAAAAAAAGACAAAAAAAATTAAATAGTGGGTAGAAGAAAAAAAATTGGTGAAATATAAAAAAAATGACCTTATATGTAATAAAAAAAGAAAAGAAAATATTTTCAAAATATTAATATTTTAAAATTTAAATTTAAATTTAAATATAAAGTCGAGGCAGGGACGGGGACGGGGTCGGGGTGGGGATTGCTTTATCCATCCCCGCCCCCGCCCCCGACTTTTTAAAGTGGGGAAAACCTGAACCCGCCCCCAATCAACTCGGATTTTTCCCATCAAACTCGGGGGTGGGGACGGATCGGTCCCACGGGAACGTGTTTAATTGTCATCCTTAGAGCAAATGGACATGTATTCCACGTGTACTATATATATATATATATATATATATATATATATATATATTTTTTTTTTTTTTTTTAATTTGAAACAATTTGACTGAGAAATAAAAGAAAGGATAGAAAACAGCATAAAAGAATAAAAAGAATAGAAAATGAGAATAAAAAGTTGTAAAATTTTATGTGATGATAATGTAATTTTTTAAATTAATACTTAATCTTACTCAATTTCATTAAATAATTTAATTATATATATATATATATTAAATTTGTAACAATTTGACAGAGAAAATAAAGAAAGAACAATTTAAACATGAGAATAAAAATAGTTTATTTTCAATATATTAATTACGTGAATTGTTTTATACTAAAATTTATTCTTGGTCACATCATTTTATAGTTTAGTAGTAAAAGTTTTCAAATTGTGATAATTTGACTGAGAAAATAAGCAAAGATAAAAAACTGAGAATAAAAAAATGCTTAATTTTACTGTGTGTGAATTTTTTTTATATTACTATTTGGTATAAGTCCACATCTCCTTTAATAATTTAATTATGTTATTTATTAAATTGGTTATATAATCTACGTAAAATACTATTTAATAATTTTTTATACTGATAAACTATTAAAGTTAAATTCGTATAAGCTTTTAATCATATAGTAAAAGAAAAATGTAAGAAAATAACACATAACTGAATACTAAAAAATGAGAAATGAAAACATACAATATGTCTTGCGCCCAGTAGTAATATCAAGAAGCAAAAACCCATCAATATCGTTTGCCACGACCACTGCAAAAGGTGACGTAACATTTTTATTCAGAATAACAAAGTATGCACTAAATTGAGATGAACAAGGAAGGGAGAAAAAAATTAGGATCAACCTCATGTACGTTTTGAAAAACAGAACTCAAAACAGGAACCAGGGCCATCTTTTTAGTGAAATGTGTGATTCCGAGAAGACCCTTGAGCTGTTGTAGAGCTACAATTACAGCTGATCCACCCATGAACCCAATAAGGATTGCCTTTGATAGAAAATCAATGATAAATCCAAGCCTGCAAACATTTCAAACCATTTTGCTGCCATTTGTTAGAACAGAAATGAAAGCTAAACTACTTTAGTAAAATGGTAAAAAGACCATGTAAATGGTTAACAAAAAATGAAAATGTAAAGAAGGAAATGATGACCTTAGAATTCCAAGAGCTGCTTGAAAGATCCCAGCAAAAAACGTTGAAGTTAAAGCCAATTGGAGAAACAGATCAGGTTCTGCAGTGGGAGAAACTTCTTCTGTGATCATGGATCCTAGCACTAAGGAAGCAATAGAAACAGGTCCTACTGCAAGATCCATTGAACTTCCAAGAACAACATACACAAGAGGGGGAATAAAACTAGAGTCTGAAATGTGCACCGAAAAATAATTATAAGAACAGCAATAGTCAGCATGGTTCTGATCTGTGAACTAAAATAACCATAGGCTACACTGCAGGCAAAATCAACATACTCACAGAGTCCCAGAATCGCAGGAAGATTTGCAAGCTTAGCATAACTGATTCCCTGGATGACAATACATAATTGAAGAAGAAAAGGAAGTGGAGACAGACATTAATAATAGTCAAATTTTAAAGAAACTTAAAAAGAAATAAATTTCATTTTTTCCTTCACATTTTTTCCTGATAGAGAAGTTTCTCCAAATAAATCCTATAACTTAAAAACTTTGCAGATGGCTAACCTGAGGGATGGCCAAACTAGCAATGGTGAGACCAGAAATAAGGTCAGATTTAAAGAGTTTGAAGCTGTAACAAGGGGCCCATTCAAGCAAAGGGAACATATATTGAGCTCCAAGGATTAGTTTTCTATGAAATGGTTGTCCCTTAAATTGGCGCAGAGGATCATCAGGGAAAAAGGTCTCCTTGACCTTGGTGAAGAACTTCTGAAGGCTGCTCTTGTAGGGTGGTGAAACAACAGGGTGTACTTTGGTGCCTGAGGTTCCTTCCTCCATTATTACATCCTCGAAATCCATCTGCGTGCGGCTACTACTACGTTCCATTGACAAAAACTAAACTCTTGGAAATGATGTGATGCTGCGCATACCTTCCCTTCTGATGTGATGTGAGCAATGCTTTTAGTCTCTCCTTGGTTTACCCATTATAACACTACATAGAACAAGAACGCATTGCTAGAGGGTAAATGCTATAAATAAATGCAAATATATAGGAATGAAAAATTGGTAAGTGGAGTAATGTTACTTATGATTCTGTACTATGTTTTTGTGTAAATTCATTTGGGTGATCAAAATTCCTTTAGTGGCAGTTAGCTCACACAGTAAGCCTTTCGATGATGCTCAGGTAGAGATATCCAAAGTTTCTTTCATACATTATTTGACGGTTTGTTGAGAATTTGAATTTGTACTTGTTTTGAGTTTGAAAAAGAGTTTGAAAATGACAGATTTTTCACACCCAACCCTAAAGTTTAAACTTTTAATAATGTACCCCCTTTTTTTTGGGAGGGATACTATTTGTGTTGCATGTCCATTATCTTTTAGTCTCCATCATACTCTTAGTGAATACATAATTCATACTTACTTTAGATCATCTTTATTATCTAGTAAAAGCCTGAGTATTAAATTCAAACTAATTATAAAAATACATTATCGATTGATTTTTAAAATACGATACAAATATATATATATATATATATATATATATATGCAAATTAAATAAAAATGAAAAATAAAAGAAATAATAGTAAAAGAATATATATACAACCGTTAGAATCAAAATACTGAAATGAAAATATATTATATAATGTAATATATATATATATATATATATATATATATATATATGCTAATTAAATAAAAAAAATTAAAAAATATAGGAAATATCGAAGAAGAATATGAATAACTATTAGAATAAAATACTGTCCTGAAAATATATAATATAATAAAAAATAAACCAAACAAACATCACGATACAAGAATAAATAATGGTAAGATTTTTCTAAATAAAATGAGGAATATCTAGGTATAATTGGAAATACTTTTATCTAATGGTTGTGTACAAGTAAAAAGGAAAATATACAATATTTTACAAAGATTTATAAAGAAAGTCATTTAATTAATCAATTGAAAAATATTCAATATAAAAAATGAGATTTTATATAAAGAAAAATATTAATGAAATATCATTTTATAATTTTTTTTCTAAAAAACAATAAATACCGATGTTCAACAATCATATCTTAAAATATAAAAATAGAAAACAACAATTGACATAATTATCAAAATGGATGATCCAACCCAACTTATCTTAATCCTACCAAGCTAAATAAAAAAATTTAATAATCCAACCTGACCTATATTTTAAAATAGACCAAAATTTTTAGTCTAGTCTAACTCTTTGTTAGGTCAACTGACTAACAAACTAATTTTAGTCTAACTAAATTTTTTAAAAAATTAACATATTTATAAAAAAATCAATTAATTAAAAAGTATTTAAATAAAAATAAAAAATAAATATATTTTGAGAATTTAAATTTGATTAATAAAATTAATTTTTATTTAAGATATAATGATTTAATATATAAATTATAAAAGAATGCATTCATTCAATCTCAAAATAAAAATTAAAAACTTATTATTTATTTATTTATTTATTATTATTATTATTATTATTATTATTATTATTATTTAGTTTTAGTCATTTATAAATTTAAAATAGTAATTAATCTCAAAGTAAGATCTTAGAATAAATTATTATTAAAAATTTATTATAATATTCTCGTGAGTGAATCCTTATCAAATTAATTTATAATATATATATTAATAAAATAATATTACTTTATTTTAATTTTAAAAATAATTAATTCTATAAAATGGGTCATTCATAAATCTATTGACTAATCTGACCTAAGCTCATTAAATAGACTAAATCAAAATAAGTCTGATTTATTTTAGGTCATTAAAAAATAATAATAATAATTACTATTATTATTCTTATTATTATTTATATTGTACATTATTATAGGACTAATTTTTTATATTATATTCCTATCATATTTTTTATTATATAACTAACAAATAATTCCTAACAGATAAGGAGAAAAAAATGAATAAGGACGAAGGAAATGGGAGAAAAATATCATTAAAAAAAGCTATTTCTTGATGATTGTTTTACATGCTGTTAAGTGATATAGAGAGCATGTTATATGGAAATTTTGAACTAGCTCATATGAGCGTAATTCAATACTAAATTAGAATCTAAAATATTGATAAATCTTTTATCAGGAAATATGACTAATTTTGTGCTAAGTAGTCTTGGTTTGAATAAATTGAGCGATAGATCATAAAACTTTTTTATATGATTCTTTAAGAGTGATAAAATGCACGAATCAAGCTGGATTTAGCCTATACTGTATTTGGTACGTAAATAATCCATCGAGCGATCGAGGTTGGTTGCCTTGCGTACTTTAGTAGTTTGTTTAACTTGTCTCATATAATTATAGATTTTTAGGCCAACTCATATAATTGAAAAAGAAAAAGAAAAATGAAAATAATTTTTAAGACATATGTTGTAATTATCATATATGTGATATATGTGTCTTAAATTATTGAAATTTGATGTTTTCTTTTAGGTTACTTAGGTGAACTTGTTTTATTGGTTATTTAGTTATTGTGAGTTATGTGAAATAAATTTAAAGAGGTTAATAGGCTCAAATGATTAGTTCATCCTTATATTATAGTATGTATTATCATCCTCAATGTTTCTTTCATAGCAATGGGGTGGGGACGGGTTTTGTCTCCCGATCCCCGTTCCCAATTTTTTCAACCATTCTCGTCCCGTTTCCGATTCACGTCGGGTTAGAAATTAAGTCCCGTTGAATTTCGGGTTCTCGCTCCCGTCCCGTCCCCAATTTATATTATTTTTAAAAAGAATTACATTTATAATAAATTAATTTTACTATCTATTTTTTATATATAAATAAATATTTATAATTTTATAATTATTATTAATTAAATATACATTTTAATTTATTATATTTATATTAAAATATGTATGTAAAAGAAATATTTAATCATTTTTTATTTATAACATTATTATTATTATAACATTGTATTTAAATATTTGAATATTTATAACATTATTATTATAATACTGTATTCAAACATTTGATTATATATATAAGTTAATTCATTTTTAAGTTGTCATTTAAAAATATGAAATATATAGTTTATAAGGAAATGTTTAATAAGTTAATTCTTATTCAATTAGTTCGAAATAATAAAAGTTTAAATTATCAATTCTTTTAATCCTTTAAAATACAATTATTTTATTAAGATAAAATTTGATATATGATAAATAAGAATAATAATATAAAAAAATATGACATAATAAAACCTAATAAATATAAATTATAAATAAAATAATATTAGTTACTACTAATATTTATGTAAAATATTCAGAAAAAGATAAAGAATAAAAAAAATTAACTTTGTGTTCATCAAATTGGTTGAAAAGATTGAAAAAAGAAACAAATTGATGGGAGAGATTAAGGAAATGTGAAAAACTGAAAGGTAAGAGAAATAATAATGTAATAAAATAATTGATATAAAAGATTAAAAAAGACAAAAAAATTAAAAAGTGGGTAGAAAAAAAATTTGGTGAAATATAAAAAAATGACCTTATATGTAATAGAAAAAGAAAATGAAATACTTTTAAAATATTAATATTTTAAAATTTAAATTTAAATATAAAGTCGAGGCGGAGACGGGGTCTGGGTCGGGATTGCATTACCCATCCCCGCCCCTACTTTTTAAAACGGGAAAACCCGAACCCGCCCCGCCCGCCTCCGGTCAACTCGAGTTTTCCCTGTCAAACTCGGGCGGGATGAGTCTGGTCCCCACAGGTACGAGTTTAATTGTCATCCCTACTTTCTACGTCCTAATAATTTCTTCCTGAACTGTGATAACATATGTGAAATATAAAAATATCCTTGTGTTTTTCTATTTATGAAACCCTACTTTGAGGTTATAGTTTTTCTCTTTTGTGTTTCACCTTCATATCAGCACCTACACTTCCATTCTCTAGATTGTGTTTTGAAAAATGTATTTCAGATTTAATAATTTAGAATACTGTAATTGCAAATCAAATATGATTTTTTCAAAAGATTTTTTTATATATAATATTACGTTTTTTTTATTATTATATATTATAAAAATATTACACAGTGCAAAAACTTCGTAGTGAAGTTTTCTCTGCACTGCCAAAAATTCTTTATATATATTCGAAGGGGGAATGAATGACAGCAACAAGTGATTCTCCCTCCCATCCTTCTTCTTCTTTCATCTAAATTTCAAGCAACGATACTCTACTAGTGCAGGATCTGGTGAAATTGGAGAGAGCTTGAATTAAGTGAGAAAGCTTTAGTAGAAATACCACACCAGGTAAGGGGAAGTTTAATTCATTAAATATATGAGACTGAATTACTGGGTACTCTGTGAATAAGGAATAAGAGTGAAAATTTGAATATTTGAACAACTAATTTTGAAAATTTCTTCATGTTTTGCAAAACTTGAATTTTTGTTGAAATTCTTGAAATTAAGAATGAATTATATGACAAAATTGTTGTTTTCAACTTAAATTGGACATAATTCATATTTAATTTGGATCTGAAACTAGTTTGGGTGTTTGAAACTTGGAAATTTGAAACCTAGAGGTTGGACATGGCGTACTAGGAATCGGAGGTTGAAGATGAGGGAAAATTGAGAATTTTTAAAAGACCAAGGGTAAAATAGTCATTTTACATCCTAGGGACATAAATAGAATTTTTGAAAATGTTCAAGGGTAAAACAATCATTTTAGGGATATGAAAGGAATTTTCGAAAATGTCCAAGACTAAAATAGTCATTTTCGAGATATGGAAGGAATTTTCGAAAATGTACAAGGGTAAAACGGTCATTTAGGGATATACATGGAATTTTAAGAACAAATTAAGGGCAAAATAGTAATTTAATGATTTTGGGATGAAAAAGGAATAATAGAAAATGTTTAAAGGTATAATTGGAATTTTAGAAATAAAGTAAAGGTATGTTAGAAAAAATTATTAAAATATAGAATGAAATTAGAAATTTTAAAGAATCAGCAATGTGTTGTGATGTGTGTGGGTCAGACTGAGTCCGAGGACTGATGCCCAGAATCAGTCATGAGATGTTATGTATTGGCTAGATTGAGTCAGAGGGTTGGTACCCAGAATCAGTCAAGTATTATTATTTATTGACCCGAATGAGTCGTGAGGACAGGTGGTCCAGAATTCGACAGATGTGAATGACTGTTGTTGTGTTTGAATGGTACCTAGGGTGGTACAAAGTATATTAGTGTATTAACTATGTCGGAGGGTTCAGATGAGGTCCCAAACTTCATTGATTGGTCGGGCCAGGTAGACTACGAGATCAGGTGGTGAGAAGTCGATGGGGGATAACTGGTGACGCGCTCGAAGGGCTACTCTAGAATGAGTGATGAAGGGCATCAGTAATCTCACTCTGTGTGGAGGGTGGTCAGAATGGTACTGTGAGTGTCAACCACAATGTGCCCACAGATGAGAGCCTCTAAGTTCGGGCATAGTTAGGGTAGACTTCCGGAAGATGTCTTAGTGTATTGATGATTTATAATTGATGATAATATGTAATTATTACTTTTATATCTATTTTATTATATTGAATGATTTAATACTTACCCTTATTTTTTCATGTGGATGGGACTGTGATGATCACTTTTATGTGAGAGCAGATCAAGAGTTAAGAGGTGGAGATGCAACTACTGGACAACAGAAATAGTTCAGTGGGATAGTTTTGTGGGAGCTACTTTTGCATGTATCTATATAAATAAATTATGTTACTATGTTTTGAGGTTCCGTCAAGGAATCAAGATTTTAGTCTATATTACAATTACAGTAATATAATGTAATATAGATGTTGTTATTTACTTGTTTACTATTTTGTGAATGTATCATTATAGTAGCGATTTCTAGGGTCGTTACAATAATGGTATCAGAGCGGTAGTATCCTTGTAAATATGTGGGGATGGGTAATGACCCTATGATAAGTCCTTTGTGCTCTAATATGTGAGTGTGTGTGAATGTTTGCTCTGTATTTATGGTTGTGTTTGATATAGGATGGCACAGTGACCTCCTACTCCTACTCCGCCGAGTGTAGATGCCCTAGCTAGGGCAATGGAAATGTTGGTAGCTGCCATGCAGCAGCAGGCTACCTACCCGCAATGGAGACCAACTATGGCGTCATCCTGTGCTAGATTCCACCAGCCAGAGCAGATGGGGCTGACTGAGCTCATGAGGCATAATCCGCCTCGTTTTAGAGGAGATTTGGGTCAGATGCAGCAGAGAAGTGGTTGCGTGAAGTGAAAAAGATTTTTTAGGCTACTCTATGCCCGGAGG
Source organism: Sphenostylis stenocarpa (assembly GCA_963425845.1). Taxonomy (NCBI): domain Eukaryota; kingdom Viridiplantae; phylum Streptophyta; class Magnoliopsida; order Fabales; family Fabaceae; genus Sphenostylis; species Sphenostylis stenocarpa. The sequence goes on from OY731400.1 coordinate 65,544,082, forward strand.
ATAGGAAATTGACCTTCAGATAATACTTACTAGTGGATGAGGCTGAGTTCTGGTGGTCAGCGACTCAGAGGATGATGATTGCACGTGGGGATGTGTGTAATGGGGAAGCCTTCCGTGAGAGATTTCTGGAGAATTACTTCCCTGACAGTGTTAGATTTCAGATGGAGACTGAGTTCCTGAGTCTGAGACAGGGCAATATGATGGTGTATGATTACGCCGTATGATTTGAGCACTTATCTCATTTCTACACAGGTACATCTTCAGAACAATGACTTTGTAGCAAGTTTGAGGAGGGTTTGAGGGTTGAGATCAAGCTCATGGTGGTTCCTTTCTCTATCAGGAGATTCCCAGAGTTGGTGTAGAAAACAAAGACAATAGAGAGACTCTAGGAGGAAGGAGTCAGAGTGATGAGGACCCACCCAAGTGGGATCCCGAGTGGGGGTAGTAGATAAAAGAGGAGGATGCCTTATTCACGCCCCAGTCCTCCAGGAGTGGCAGCATTATTCCAGCACCTCAATCATCGGGATCTGTATCAGGGGTGAAATATTTTCACTGTGAAGGCCCTCATTACAGGAATCAGTGCCCACAGAATGTCTCCACTACTCCTTCCCAAACTTCTCAAGCCGGTCTTTGCTACACTTGTCAAAGGTCAGGACATAGGGCTAGAGACTGCCCACAGAAGCCCAGTGTTACAGTCTCAGCTGAAGCATCATCAGTACCCAGGGGGAGTGAGGCGAAATCCAAAGCTGCAGTGCGGTTGTTTGCCTTGTCAGGAGCAGAGACATCGAGGTCAGAGAATTTAGTGCAAGGTGTGTGTTTTATCTCTGATATACCTCTATGAGTTTTGTTTGATTCAGGTGCTACCCATTCTTTTATTATAATTATATGGATAAACTTAAGCTACCTATGTGTGACCTACCTTATGAATTGAGGGTATCTACCCCAGCAACTGGACTGGTGGTGTCTTCTTATGTGTGTTTGAGGTGCCCAGTTGTCGTAGAAGGACAACAGTACAAGGTGAACTTAATCGGTTTACCTTTGAAGGATTTGTATGTGATCTTAGGGATGGATTGGTTATCCATCAATCGCATTTTGATTGACTGTGAACAGAAGAGATTGGTGCATCCAGAATCAGGAGATGAACTTATTACATCAGCTCGGCAGGTTCAGAAAGAGCTACGAGAGGGAGCTCAATGTTATCTGATCCTGACTCAGATGGATGAAGTGAAGGATATTATATTGGAAGAGGTACCAGTTGTGAGCAAATTTCCTGATATGTTTCCATGAGATACCAATGTTGCCACCTCAGAGAGAGGTCAAATTTGGGATTGATCTAATTTCAGGTTCAGGCTCAATCTCTATGGCACCATACTGGATGACTCTAGTGGAATTGGTTGAATTGAAGAAACAGGTAGAGGATTTGCTGAAAAAGAAGTTCATTCGCCCGAGTGTATCTCTATGAGGCGCTCTTGTATTGCTAGTAAAGAAGAAAGATGAGAGCTCTAGATTGTGTATTGATTACCGACAACTAAACAAGGTGACTATCAAGAACAAGTACCCGTTGCCGAGGATTGATGATTTGTTAGACCTGTTATAGGGAGCATAAGTCTTTTCTAAGATTGATTTGAGATCTGGATACCATCAGATACTGGTTAAAGAAGAGGATGTACAAAAGACGATGTTCAGGTCGAGATATGGTCATTATGAGTATGTGGTCATGCCGTTTGGAGTAACAAATGCACTTGTAGTGTTCAAAGACTACATGAACAGGATCTTCCATCCTTATTTAGATAAATTTGTTGTTGTTTTTATAGACGACATTCTTATTTATTCTAGAACTCGGGAAGAACACCAAGAACATCTGAGGGCAGTGTTGGATGTGTTAAGAGAGAAACAGTTGTATATCAAGCTCTCAAAATATGAGTTTTGGTTAGATTAGGTGCAGTTTTTGGGACTTGTAATATCGACAGAAGGAATATCTATAGATCATGCCAAGGTAGATGCAGTGTTAAAATGAGAACCCCCTAAGACAGTGACGAAAGTGTATACCTTTGTGGGACTTGCCGGATATTACCAGAAATTTATAGAGGGTTTCTCTAAAGTGGTAGCTCATTTGACTCAGTTGATCCGTAAGGATCAACCTTTTGTTTGGACAAATAGATGTGAGAAGAGTTTCCAGGAGATGAAAAGAAGGTTGTTTAGTTCCCCAATGTTGATGACCCCAAATGTGACTAAATCTTTTCAAATATATTGTGATGCTTCTATTCAGGGGTTAGGTTGTATCTTGATGCAAGATAAGAGTGTGATGACATATGCATCGAGACAGCTGAGAATTCATGAGAGAAATTATCCCATTTATGACTTAGAACTAGCAGCAATGGTGTTTGCTCTCAAGATATGGAGGCATTACCTTTATGGGGTCAGATTTGAAGTTTTCAGTGATCACAAGAACCTAAAATATTTATTCAATCAGAAGGAGCTAAATATGAGACAGAGAAGATGGATGAAGTTTGTGAAGAATTATGACTTTCAGTTACTTTATCATCCAGGAAAGACGAATGTGGTGGCTAACGACTTGAGTAGGAAGACATTTCAGATGTCAGCAATGATGATGGATGAATTGAGATTACTCGAGCAGTTCAAGATTTGTATCTAGATGTATAATTTCATGATATTAGCATTAGTTGTGGTAGCATTACCATTACTAATGATTTTCTCGAGATGATCAGAGATAGACAGCAGGGTGATATGACATTGAAAGGTGTTATGGATCAGTTAAGATCCGAGCAGACCATTGACTACAAGATGGGTGAGGATAGTATTCTGAGATTCAGAGGAAGGATTTGTATTCCTGTTGATCAGGAATTGAAAAGAGCAATACTAGACGAAGGTCATTGGAGTCATCTGAGTCTACACCCTGGTATGACTAAGATGTATCAGGATTTGAAGAAGGTTTATTGGTGGCCTAGTATGAGGAGAGATGTTGCAGAGTATGTGGCTGCTTGTTTGACTTGTCAGAAAGCAAAGGTGGAACACCAGAGGTTAGAAGGAATGTTATAGCAAATGGAGATACCTGAGTGGAAGTGGGATAACATTACCATAGATTTTGTTACCCATTTACCATGAACAGTTCGGGGGCACGATTCAATCTGGGTGATAGTGGACAGATTGACGAAAAGTGCACATTTTCTTCCCGTAAATTTGAGGATATCTATGGCTAAGCTGACACAATTATATATTCACGAGATTGTCCAATTACATGAGGTGTCATCTAGCATTATCTCAGATAGGGATCTCAGATTTACTTCACGATTCTGGAAGACTTTACAAGAGGCATTAGGTACCCGACTTAGGTTGAGTTCAACTTATCACCCACAGACAGATGGACAGTCAGAGAGGACTATCCAGTCACTAGAGGACTTGTTGAGGTCTTGTGTGTTGGATAATCTAGGAAGTTGGGATGATATCCTTCTATTAATAGAATTCAAGTATAATAACAACTATCATGCTAGTATCGGGATGACACCATATGAGGCTCTTTATGGGAGGAGGTGTCAAATACCTTTATGTTGGTATCAGGATGAGGAGAAAGTGTTGATCGGACCTGAGCTACTCCAACAGACTACAGAGAAGGTCTGGGAGATACAGGAGAAGCTGAGAGCTACTATGAGTAAACAAAAATCATATGCGGACCAGAAGAGGAGGCCTTTGGAATTTGAGGGGGGAGACCATGTATTTTTGATAATTAGACCTACTACTGGAGTAGGAAGGACAATTAAGTCTAAGAAGTTTACTCCCAAGTTTATTGGCCCATATCAGATTTTGAAGAAGGTAGGTCCAATGGCATATCAGTTAGCGTTGCCACCTCATTTGATGTATCTCAGTTGAGGAAATATGTGCATGACCCTAGTCATGTCCTGGAGTAAGACGATGTGCAGATTAGAGACGATCTCTCCGTTGATGTGAGACTAATGAGGATAGAAGATTCTCAACTAAAGCAACTTAAAGGTAGAACCATCTCAATGGTGAAGGTAGTATGGGATCAGAAATTCGGAGACTTCACTTGGGAGATGGAGGATCAGATGCGAGAGCCTATCCATATATATTCCCTAGTAAGTTCATTTTCGAGGACGGAAATTTTTGTGGAGGGGAGATTGTTACGTATATTTTTATTATTATTATATATTATAAAAGTATTACACGAGTGTAAAAACTTTGTAGTGAAGTTTTCTCTGCACTGCCAAATTTTTTTTATATATGTGCGAAGGGGGGAAGGAATGGCAGCAACAAGTGATTCTCCCTCCCATCCTTCTTCTTCTTTCGTCTAAATTTCAAGCAAACGATACTCTACTCGTGTAGGATCTGGTGAAATGGGAGAGATCTTGAATTAAGTGAGAAAGCTTTGGTAGAAATACTACACCAGGTAAGGGGAAGTTTAATTCATTCAATATATGAGACTGAATTACTGGGTACTCTGTGAATAAGGAATAGGAGTGGAAATCTAAACATTTGAACGACTAATTTTGAAAATTTCAACATGTTTTGAAAAACTTGAATTTTTGTTGAAATTCTTGAAATTAAGGATGAATTATATGGCAAAATTGTTGTTTTCAACTTAAATTGGACATAATTCATGTTTAATTTGGATCTGAAACTAGTTTGGGTGTTTGAAACTTGGAAATTTGAAACCTGGAGGTTGGACATGGTGTACCGGGAATCAGAGGTTGAAGATGAGGGTAAATTGGGAATTTTCAAAAAAGATCAAGAGTAAAATAGTTATTTTATATCTTAGGGACATAAATGGAATTTTTGAAAATGTTCAAGAGTAAAACAGTCATTTTAGGGATATGGAAAGAATTTTCGAAAATGTCAAAGGCTAAAATAGTCATTTTCGGGACATGGAAGGAATTTTCGAAAATATCCAAGGGTAAAATAGTCATTTTCAGGATATGGAAGGAATTTTCGAAAATGTCCAAGGGTAAAATAGTCATTTTCAGACATACATGGAATTTTAAGAAAAGATTAAGGGCAAAATAGTAATTTAATGATTTCAGGATGAAAAAGGAATAATAGAAAATGTTGAAAGGTATAATTGGAATTTTAGAAATAAAGTAAATGTATGTTAGAAAAAATAATTAAAATATAGAATGAAATTAGAAATTTTAAAGAATCAGTAGTGTGTTGTGACGTGTGTGGGTTAGACTGAGCCCGAGGGCAGATGCTCAAAATCAGTCATGAGATGTTATGTATTGGCTAGACTGAGTCGGAGGGTTGGTACTCAGAATCAGTCAAGTACTATTATTTATTGACCCGAATGAGCTGTGAGGATAGGTGGTCCATAATCCGACATATGTGAATGATTGTTGTTGTGTTTGAATGGTACCCGGGGTGGTACAAAGTATATTAGTGTATTAACTATGTCGGAGGATTCAGATGAGGTCCCAAACTTCACTGATTGGTCAGGTCAGGTAGACTACGAGATCAGGTGGTGAGAAGTCGATGAAGGATAACTGGTGGCGCGCTCGGAGAGGTACTCCAGAATGAGTGATGAAGGGCACCAGTAATTCTACTTTGTGTGGAGGGTGGTCAGAATGGTACTGTAAGTGCCGACCACAATGTGCCCACAAATGATAGCCTCTGAGCTCGGACATAGTTAGAGTAGACTTCCGAAAGGCTTCTTAGTGTATTGATGATTTGTAGTTGATGATAATATGTAATTATTACTTCTATATCTGTTTCATTATATCGAATGATTTAATACGTATCCTTATTTTTCCATGTGTATAGAATTGTGATGATCACTTTTATGTGGGAGCATATCAGGAGTTGAGAGGTAGAGATGTGACTACTGGACAACAGAGATAGTTTTGTGGGAGCTACTTTTGCATGTATCTATATAAATAAATTATGTTACGATGTTTTGAGGTTCTGTTAAAAAATCGAGATTTCAGTCTATATTATAATTACAATAATATAATTTAATATAGATGTTATTATTTACTTGTTTATTATTTTGTAAGGTATATAGGGTCGTTACATATAACATGCTGTACGATTCAAAGTATAAATTACCAGTAAATTTTTAACTTTAAAATAAAAACCATGCTTGTTTAGACGTGCACAAAATGTACATGCAAATGCTGGTATGGAAGTGCGTTACAAAAGAGAACAACTCACCTCAAAGGAGGATTTCAAAAATAAAAAGAATACAAGAATATTTTTGACATTTTTCATTTATTATTATGAGGGGATAGAGAAATTATTGGGATATAAGAAGAAATGGCCTTATTTTCTATTTTTAAAATGAGATTTGTATTTTTCTTATATTGTTTATTTGATATTTACATCATTATATAAAAATGATTTTTTGAATATTTTTTTTCATCATTTATAAAATAATATACTATCTTTTATTAAATATGATATAATTATATTTATGTTATTGATGAAGAGATAATTTATTATGATATTATTCATTTCAAAAATATGAGAGAGAAAAATGATAATATATATATATATATATATATATATATATATATATATATATATATAAAGTGGAGAAAATTAGAAAGAATATAGAGATAATATATACATAGTTTTAAAAATAAATAGTTATTTTAAAAAATGATAATATAAATACGCAAGGGCATATTACACTAATATTCATAACGTTTATTCATTTTATGTAAGTTTTAATTTTATTAATTTTTAATGAAATTCAAATTTACGGGAGAGAATTATCTGACCAGAATATCCAATCAATGTATTATATTCTGAGTAATTTTAACAATCACATTACCCACGTCCCACGTTGAAAGTTAAACCTTTTTCTAAATTTCCTATTAAATATATTATTAAAAATTTTCCGTAGGTCCACATTGCTTTGGTTACTAGACTCAAAACAAGAACAAATAGAAGAAATTCTTAGTCAGCCTAAAATTAGAATAATTCTACCAGGATCAAATATAAGTAAATTTCCAAGTTCAGAAATTAATTAAGGAGTTGTTTATCTAATTACTATCCCTAACCAGAAAGTTATATCATGGTAATTAATAGATATTAAAAAACATGATGTCTTCCAGACATGATAAAAATATTAAAGTACGATATTTTATTTAAATATGTGTTTATTAGTATAAACTTTTAACAAAACGTGTCGGGTTAGTTCGACAAGATTAAAATGGGTATGAGCTGACTAGGTTATGTTGACCTAGGTTAAAGCTGGATTAACTCATGTTGAAACAAGTTGAGATAAGTAAAAATATTGTAATCGAGATTAAATTAATAAAAAAAATATAAAAAGAAGAGTCATAAATTTGAGAAAGGAAAAAAAATCAAATTTTTACTTTTTAAGTAGAATTCAAATTATCTTATTTTAAACAATCAAAATACCTTTACTATTTTCTAAAATTTCAATTACTTTTCATATTTTCTATCCAAATAACTAATTTAGTCATGAATTATTTCAAACATAAGATTAAGATAAGTTAAATGTAACCTCAAAGTGATTTGGTCATAGTTCATTGATAAATATATCAGAGTAATTATTATCCAAGAATTTGGTTCAACAATAAATTTGTTACAAAGATTGTAATGTTTGAAGTAGGGATTTATGATTTTGACTTATTTTTACAAGGAATTGAAAGTATTATTGGGGAGTGGACATTTGTTCAATGTGTTTATTTCAATATTATATAATGTGATTCTCATAATATTATATGATAGATTTTTCTCGATTAAATCGCACATCATTATGATAAAGTAACGATTAACCAAGAATAAAATTTTCTCTACGTGAGGGGAAATGATTTAACATCTTTTGTAAAAGATAATTAAACCAAGATTAGTGTATTTGAAGATAAAAGGAATTATAGAAGAGGAAAAGTGAATTATAATATTATAGAAAAATATGGTCCATTATAGATTCATCTTACAAGAAACATGGCCTCCCTTACCTTTAAGTGGGAAAAGGAGCCATAAGAATGCCAATGAGGTTGTTAACTTAATTGAATGAAATGAAAAGTTGGAGTGTAAAACCAAGTTACCTATGTTACTAAGGAGCAAAGTACCTATACCTTTATTCAAAGTAATAGTATAAAACAATTTTACCTACCATTTAATCTAATACCCACCTTAAAATTTGTTATCAAATTAGGATTTGGTATGGTGCTAGTTAGTTTCTACTCTCAACTCAAACTTGTAACTTATTCATATAAAGGTGATTAGTCCAAATGATGATGTGTAAAGACTGAATACATGTTTATTTTATTGCACAAATAAGAAGGTTTGAAATTTGTTTTTTCCACCCAAAAACTTAGCATTCTAGTTTTAAAAAAATATTCTCGTTCATTGAACAAAATAATTTGTTCTTTAACATCAATATTTCACTACATATTACGTAGTATCACATTGATTCACGTTAAAAAAAGTGAAAACGAAAATTGGACTAATATTTAAAGATATGTGGTATCATATTAGTAAATAAAGTTATGTACATGTTGTCTCTTCAAATGATGTTATATCAGGATAAGATAAAATATGAAGATATTAAACTGTGTAAAAGTACATTTGGGTAATTAAAATTATTTAGATAATATAAAAACTTGAGTTTGGCACTAACCTGATATATTTGGCATTCTTAATATTGTCTTCTTCTAAAATCATCAGATAGAAACATTGTTTCATCACCCAGTTTTTGTTACCACGAGAGAGACCAATGATGGTCACAAGTTTCAAGATTTTCTCCTTATTAGTCTTGATATTTTGGTTAACTGATTGGAAATACAAAGGGAGGAAGGGTGAAGGTGGGAGATGATGTTATTAAAACATAAAGAAAGGAGAGGGAGAAAGGATTAGCAAGAAAATGAATGCCAAAGTTACTTTAGAGAGTTAGAGAGAAAGAGATTTTGTGTAACATTCATTTCCTTGTGAATAATTACATGTCGTACATATTTTCTTCAAGATTACATGGCACAATTTTCTCAGCACTTTACAATTTTATTTGACCCGCATGAAGTAACGTTGACCAAATTTTTACCTCACGTTATTATTTTTTTCTTTTTTCTGCATTAAGATTTTGATATTTTATATTGAGGGGAGGAGGTAGGAAGGAGAATCTAAGGGAGGGAGAATTTTGAGGGAGTTCAAATTATTATTATTATTTTATAATTGTAAATTTAATGTACTTTTTTTTTTGTGATCATGGTGGTTAAAATCAAATCTACTTACACATTTTTAGAGATAACAAGGCTTTTTTTTTCTTTTTAAATGTAAAAATAAGTACATGTCTTAGTGAATTGGTATTACATAGGTGATTTTAAGATTTTTTTTTAATTTGATTATCAAATGTTGGATGATCACATATTCTCAATTTTAATTTATTATTATATAATTTAATAATTGAATAAAATTTTAAAGTTTCAAATAAGAAGGTATTTTTTTTTATTAATTAACATGTGCACAAAAAGAAATTCAGTTCAAAAAATAAATTTTGTCCAATTGTTTAAGGGATGCTATAGATTTGTTTGAAGGAGAAATTGTTGTAGGAGATGAATAATGTTATCGTTGAATGAATGGGGAATTTAGGTAAAATAAAAATTATTAGAAAAGTGTAATTGCTAATTCGTGGAGGGTTTATGGTGACCTCCAATTTTTTAAGTGTATTTAAATTATTATAAAAATAATATTATGTATTTTTTAAAAGTTATAAAATATATTAAAATACTATACGTATATATCATCTTCCTAATTAACACTTAGAATATTATATTATATTTTCGTCCCATTATTGTAATCAATTTTAACTATAAAATCATGTATAACTATGACCGATAAATTTGTTAAAATTTTTCCTAAAATCAATATCTCCGAAACAAAATGGATGTGTAAAGAGAGATCTATTAATGATTGCATATGTATGGACTCTGAAATCATTAACATGATAATTCATGATGGAGTGGCGGATCTTCTTGAAAGTTGAGGGAGCCAAGTTTTGTAACTCTTATATAATTTATGATTTTGTTCTCTTAAACTTAATGATTATTTAATATATTTATTTATACATTTACAATTTTATCCTCTCACTCTTTTATCTTCTTTTATTATTTTATATTTATTTATTATTTATTAATAATATATTATTTAGTTCTAAAAATCAATAATCAAAATATATGGTGGTAATGTTGCCATCAACCTGGACATTAGTAAAACATTTGACATTTTTAGTTGGAAATTTCTTTTGACTGTTCTAAAATGTTTTGGCTTTAAAGATCTGTTTTTCTACTGGATTCTCACTATCCTTTTATCTGCGAAACTCTTTATTTGAATCAATGGAAATATGGTGGGATATTTCTCATGTGAAAGAGGTGTTAGGCAAAGAGATCTTTTATTTCCCTTACTCTACTGTATTGTCGAGGATGTGCTTAGTAGAGGATTCTCCAAACTTATACAACAACAACAACAAATTCTTAACATGGTTAGTCCTAAACGTTGTTTGTCTTTTCCATCACATGTGTTATTTGATGATGATGTAATGATTTTCTAAATCAATATGGCAGAGCCTCGAGTCAATTTATTAATCTAGCAAAAAGCCAATTCTACACAAGGAAAACTGCATGGCCTGTTGTTAATAGAAAGGTTGCTAGAACTGTAGGTTTCAGCAGAGGTATTATTCCACTCTCTTACCTTGGCACTACCATCTTTAAGGGGAAACCCAAAATGAGATACTTTAGCAGCGTTACTGATAAAATTATATCCAAATTAGCTAGTTGGAAAGGCAAGCATTTAAGCATGATGAGAAGGATACAATTTGTGAATTATATCATTGCATGCATTATAAATTACAGTTTCCAGATTTATGAGTGGCCTATCTCTTAAAGAGTTAAATGGTTGGATTAGGAAGTATATTTGGATTGGGGACCTTCTGTAACAGTGGTACGTAAACTGCAAGCAATTAAGGAAAACATTGACCGTGGAATTGATGAAAATCAAGGATCTCAATAGAATCCTGCAGAAAATAAAAGAAAGATTCCCAAAAAGAGGGGAACTGAGATCACACGCTCTTTTCTTCCCTCTTCACTCACTTTCAGTTTTGCTATTTATTTTTACTGTCGGGCCCACATAAAATCCACTAGTTTAGAGTTAGTTATTTTAATCTTATGCTACCCTTCTTTCCTCCTAATTCTGCCATGTCCTCTTATTTGGGCCCATTTTCTCCTCCTTCATTGCCTATTGTTGCTGCATTTATTACGTTACCATCCCCTTTAAGAGAACCCTTGTTCTCAAGGGTGAAATTAGGAAAAGCCATCTGAACCGCTGCAATATCCTCCCATGTAAATTGATCCTTATCTAACCCTTCTAACTTAATGAGATATTGTTGCACTTGTTGTTGATTTCTAAGAAGAATTCTTGTCTTTAGGACAACTTCTGGTTGTAAAATTGGTCCAAATTCAGAATTTGTAATAGGTAGTGATACATAAGGCAATGGGTGATCCCTTATGCAACTTCAACTAGGAACAATGAAATATTGGATTAATTCAAGTAGATGGAAATAAAAGAAACTTATAACTTACTGAACCAATTTTTCAATCACCAAAAATGGTTCAAAGTATCTAAGATTGAGTTTCTTATTCTTTCAGAGAGACATCATACTGCTTATAAGGTTGTAATTTTACCAATACAATATCACTAATTGCTAGCTGAAATGATTTTCTTTTTCCTTTACATGTTTCTTCATGTGTTGTTATGCTTTCTGCAAGTCCATCTTCAACTTATGGAGGATAACATCTCTATGTACTAATTGTTCTTATACTCTAGGATGATCTTGATTACTGATTGAATATTTAATTGAAGGAGGTGATTCTCTACCATAAACAACCTTGTAAGGAGTCATGTCAGTGTTCTGATGAAAAGAGGAATTATACCAAAATTTCGCTGAAGGCAACAATTTATACCAATCCTTAGGATTCTCAAAGGTAAAACACCTTATATGCATCTCAACACATTTATTCAAAGCCTCATATTGGACACTTGTTTAAGGATGGTAAGCAATGCTTAATTTCAAGGTTGTACCACTCAGTTTAAACAATTGTAGCTAAAAGTGGCTAATAAACACCTTATTTCGGTATGAAATAATTGTCTTGAGAAAACCATGCAATCTCACAATATTTTTCATGAACAATTCAACAACTTGTTTCCTATTAAAGTCAGATTTCAAACTAGCCAGATGAGAATATTTAGAGAGCTATCAATGGCAACCATAATGACAGTATGTTCATTGGAAGGAGGAAGACATGTAAAGAAATCCATGGCCACATCATCCAAGATTTTGTTAGGGATGGATAATGGTTCTAATAATCTAGAAGGTAATGTTGTTTCAAGCTTGGCTTGTTTACAGATGAGACAATTTTGGATAAATTTTTTAATGTCATTCTACATACAACACCAATAGAATTGGGATGCAATCATCTACAAGGTTCTTGTGAAGCCTGAGTGTCCACCCAATAATGTACTGTGATATAGAATCTTTTGCACTAATTGATGCCCTTTTGGTAAAACCAAGAGACCTTTCCAATACAACAACTAATTAGACACTAAATAATTTGGTTTTGGCAGTCTGTTTTGCAAACAAAGTTGCATATGTTGAGTTATGTAAACAACATGATCAGTAAGAGATCTTATGATTTGTTGATCAGTCCTAAGGATAAAATTGTGACCAAGCAAGTAATCTCTAAATTTAGCTATGACTTTAGTGATAGTAAAAAATTCCCTTGCATATGTTGATTGCCTTTGCATTCTTATTATCAATTTTTAAAAAAATAAGCAATAGGATGGTGCATTTGACTCAAAACAACACCTACACAAATTCTAGAAGCATTTATTTCTAAGGTGAACGGCTATGAAAAATCTATGTATAATAATTGTTATTTTTAAAATTAAATAAAAGTAATATCATTTTATTAGAAAATATATGTATAATAAATTAATTTAATAATATTATATATATATATATATATATATATATATATATATATATAATTTAGAAAGAATAATAAACCTTAAACATAAACTTCATTTGCTTTGGTTATCTTCTCTTACTTTATTGTTTTTATCACATTTGTTTTTAAGGATCAATAATTTAAGATGACAATTCCTAAATGTATTATATTTTTAAAGTATCATGGAGTTATGTTAAATAATAAGATTAGCTTATTAAAGCAATAGAAATTTGACTCTAAAGTTTATCGAAATATACTTCTAGATACTTCATACTCAACATAGTTAAATGTATTATATTTCCAAAGTACCATGATATGGAGTTATGTTGGATAATAAGGGTAGTTTATTGCAACAATGAAAAGTTGACTCTAAAGTTGAGTAAGATGCACTTGTTAAACGTATTATTAAACATAATATTTCATTTAGTTATGTTGAGTATGAGAGAGTTTGAGAGGTAAATAACGTTTTAAACCAATTATTAGAAATATTTCAATTACATATATTTAATATAAAAGAAAAAGTTAAAGATGTGTTATCTAATATTCTTATGCATGGACATGTATAACTTCTCAAAGCTAAATATTGATTTTGTGACCTTTTAAGTATTCCACTTACAATAGTTTCAGGATCTTTATTTAAAGTTGGTGGTCATATCTTAAACAAGTATATAAAACTTGTTTACTTTGAGAAAATATGCAAGCTTTCATTTATAATCATAATTAGTTATATAATTATGATCAAGTTAAACCTCCTATTATACTCAAATTAGTATTCAATATTTTATAATCTTTATATTATATAAATTTTAATTATTTAATGTTATTTGTTTTTTTTATCCTGTATATATAAAAGAAGTTGATATTTTATTATTTTATATAATAAATTTTTTGTATGATGATATTTTATGATTTTATTTTGTTTAAATAGATTATAAATTAATTTTGAATAAACCTATTATTTTTTTAAAACAAAATTTTAAAAATTATATAAATAAAATATTTCTTATTTTTAATTAGGTTAAAAATATCTATTAACTCATTAGTCTATCAGGTTAAACAAATTTTTTTAATTCATTTTAAAATATAAACTAGATTAGACCATTAGATTTTTATTTTTATTTTTATTTTTTACCTGTAAAATCAAGTTGGACTGGTGGGCCATTTTGACAGTCCTATGGACAATAAACGTAATTAAAAAAAATTAAGATAGTTAAAGTTTAATTCCGTTGGAATTGCTATCAAATAATTAATATATTTCTTATCCAATTAAGCTTATGTTATTACCAACCCATAAATTTATCCTCATCTTAATATGTTGGATGAGTTAACATTCAAATGACTTGTACTAAGAATAAGGATTTACGTGAAAATAGATCCAATAAAATATTTAGTTACGCATAACCATTGGGTTAGTATGATTTAACGAGGAATCAATGGAAAAAAAATTGATCCTAATTGTAACAAGAGCTCTTTAGCTTTTTTTTGCCTTCAAAAATTCAATAATTCGATCCCTAATTATGTTTCAAAAATAGTCTTTTATATGAAAGACTAATTCACTTAGTAGTTTTTAAAATATTTAACTTTTCTTCTTAAAAAAAACTTTGAGATCCTCGTCCAATTAATCATTCAGTTAATACCTTCAAATATAATAAAAATAATAATAAAATCAAGAGTAAACTGTAATAAAATTACAACACTATTAAAATTCTCATTTTTCATAGGAATATTTTTGTAAAATTTTTTGTAAAAATTACAAAAAATAAATTTTCTATAAATTTAAACAATTTTTTTCAAGAAAAATGAAAGAAAAAAAAACTAGCTTTCTAATAGTGCAATACAAATTAAAAGAGTAATTTATTCAAAGAGTTATTAAAGTGAGATAATTAAAACTAAAAAAACACACAAAATATTAAATAATTGCATCTAAAGTACTCCAAAAAAAAAAATACATAAATGATAATTATAGATCACCACCGTGAATCATAAAACTCAGATATGCAAATATGTATTTGTGAATATGTGTATGTATTTCACAAGTTCATGGATTTCTTCTAACACTTAACGAACTTCAATATTTACATTTGTATTTTTTTTTCACTTAAACTATTATTAAAAACCAATATTTTATTTTCACGGTTTTAGTTTTACTAGCTACTCTTCATATCATAACTCGACTCTATTTTTCGTATTATTTTTTCAACAATATTCTTTTATTTCTTATTTTGTAAATTCCTTTTCTTGTGACATTTGTCATTTTGCTAAACAACACAAATTACCTCATTATAGTAGTGAAACACAGATCAAATAAAATTTTTGACATTATTCATAGAGACATATGAGGATCATATTTTGTACTTTCTAATTGCGGTTACAAATATTTTCTCACTTTAGTTGATGATTACTCACGTTTTACCTGGATTAAATTTATGAAATCCAAATTTGAGACTCGCATGCATTTAATACATTTCATTTCATTGATTAAAACTCAATTTCATACTAAACTCAAATGTTTTCAAAGTGACAATGGAGTAGAATTTTTATTAACTGATTTTTTTTTCATCCAAAGGTATATTTCATTAAAGAACTTGTATTGAAACACCTCAACAAAATGGTGTTGTTGAACACAAATATTAACATCTTTTAAATGTAGCTTGAGTATTGTTCTACCAAGCTCAACTACCTCACATTTTTTGGCCTTATGTTGTTTAACAAGTTCTTCATATCATTAATAGACTGTTTACCCCATTATTGTATTTTAAATGTCCTTATGTAGTGTTATATGATAAACAATCTAGCATGATCTGTTATAAAAGTAGGTTGAGATCAAGAGAGGGGGAGGGGATGAATTGATATTTGAAAGATTTTCGCACTTTTAAGAATACATATTATTTATTTCAAAGATTATGAATTTTGATCAAGTTTTGAATCAAGAAAAACAAACAGTTATATGTAAAGCACAAGCAGAATAAAAGAGAGTAAAAGTTTAGAGAAAGACACACAAGATTTATACTGGTTCACCCAAACCACAAGGCTACATCCAGTTCTCAACCAAATTCCAGTTGAGTTCCACTAGATTGATTATGTTTCTTATTACAAACCCGAATCACAAAACACCCAATCCACACCAAGAACTAAATTCCAATTCTTGCACCAAACCTTCACCAAGAACCATGTTCCAGTTCTTGAATCAACCTGCAGCCAAATTCCAACTACAGAACCAGTGCCCAACACTTCCAGACACCCACAATACAGTAAATAATTGAAAAGAAACAAAGGGAAGAAACTAGAACAATCAAACCCAGATTATGCAGCTCTTGCAGAATAAGTTTCTTCTCATGTAAGAAAGTAAAAATTACTCAAGAAAGAACTTTGAAAAACTTCACAAAAGTGGTGCGCTTCTTTCTTGAAAAACTTCTCTAATGATTGCTTGATTGATCACTCAAAGATGTGATTTAAAACGTTGAAACAAACCTGTTTATATAGAGTTATTTTTCAATTGTTGATTTAATTAATCGGTTAAAATTTTCTTTTAATCAATTATTAAATATTAATTAATTGATTAATTCTTCTTTTAATCGATTAAAATGTACTTAATAATTTTTCAGATTTATTTTAACTGATGTGATGACATTTTAATCGATTAAAACAGTTAAACAAAAATTCTCTAAGTTGTTTTAATCGATTAATTCACGTTTTAATCGATTACAATTCTGCCAAATATTTTGTCAAAACTTCATAAGTGATTTTAACTAATGAAAGCATGCTTTAATTGATTAAAACATTTGACAAAAATTTCCTTAAGTTGTATTAATCGATAAATTCGATGTTATATCAATTAAAATTTGGCAGAACATTTTTTAGAACTTTTCAAGTGATTTTAACCAATTAAATTGAAGTTACATCAATTCAAATATTGGCATAACATTTTTCCATATTTCTCAAGTGATTTTAATTGATTAATTCAAAGTTATATCAGTTAAAATACTGACAGAAAGTTTTCAAATACTTCTTTAATGAAAATAATCGATTAATTCGAATGTGCATCGATTAAAACAACTCCAGTGTATGTTTTAAATGGTTTTAATCGATTATTTCGAAAACATATAAGTTAAAATTTTGTCATGAATGTTCCTAACTCATTTTAATCGATTAACCTTAAAGTGTATTAGTTAAATCTAATCCTTAAGATCATATTAATCGATTAATTCAATTTTTAACAGATTAAAATGTTTAGAGGCATTTCCAAATTCTTTCAAAATGAATAATCCTCATGTAGCAGAGAGATAGGAATGATTATACCTATTAATATTGATGCTGACTCACTAATTACTCTATCCTTTAACCCAAGTAGTCTTTAACTTCATCAAATCATTAAGATCTTCAATCTATCACAAGGTTCAATAAGATCTTCATCACTTTCAGTCTCCCCCTACTTGATGAAGACAAATACCTCTTTTGAATCTCTTTGAAAGATCTTGATCTGCAAAGGAAATTACTTAGATATACAGATTAGTGAGTATTCAATATAAATTTCTCCCCCTTTGACTTCATCAAAAATAGGGAGAGAAGGTATAAAATGGATGCAGAAACGTAGATTTCACAACATATGTAGGTAGTAAACCAAAGAAAGATGAAATTTATTATTCTTTCAAGAACAAGTAAAGTTGATTCAATCTTATCTTCCTTAACATGTTTGCGATGAACATAATAGATATGTGTAAAGATAAGAGAATCTTGCTTTAGTAGCATGTCACAAAGACATCCATTAACTAAATCATTTACTTTGAATTTTAGAATAATAATCGATTAAAAACGAGTAGAATTGATTAAATTTGAACTTTTTAATTGATACAAATTATGTTTTAATTGATTAAAACAAGAATGACATATGTATACTAAAAATTTGAGAACATTTAATTAATTAAATAAAAAATTAATCGATTAAATCAGTACGAATAATCTCATTATAAATGAAATTAATCGATTACAACTATTTTATATCAATTAAAACATTCAGAAAATGTGAATTTATGTAAATTTTGATGCATCTAGAATCCCTAATTCAGTTATGATTTTATAAAAACGATCTCTAGCCAGAGGTTTTGTGAAAATGTCAGCTAATTGTTTTTCGGTTTCAATGAAAAATATTTCACAATCCCCTTTTGAAACATGATCTCTAATGAAATGATGTCTAATTTCAACATGTTTTATTCTAGAATGCTGGATTGGATTCTTTGTTAATATGATTGTACTGGTATTATCACATAGAAGAGGAATTTTATTGAGAATCAAACCATAGTCCTCAAGTTATTGTTTGATCCATAAAGATTGAGCACAACAACTTCTAGGAGCAATGTACTCAGCCTCAGCTATGGAAAGAGCAACGCATGATTGCTTTTTGCTATGCCATGAAATTAGGCTTCTTCCAAGGAGATGACAGGTGCCACTTGTGTTTTTTTTGTCAAGCTTACATCCTGCAAAGTCTAAGTCAGAGTAACCAATTAGATTTAGTTTAGACTCACCAGGATAGCACAACCCAACATTCAATGTTCCTTTGAGATATTTGAGAATTCTCTTTGCAGCAGTGAAATAGGATTCTTTTGGTGCACATGCAAACACTAAACATAATGTCAGGTCTATTTGTCGTAAGGTATAATAAAGGCCCAATAAGCCCTCTGTATTTTGTTTGATCTATTGGCTTCCCTTTTTCATCTGCATCAAGATAGCAGTTAGTTGACATTGGTGTGGATGCCTCTTTGCAGTGCTCCATTTCAAATTTCTTTAGGAGATCTCTGCAGTATTTTCCTTGATGAAGAAAGCACCTTTCCTGAAGTTGTTTGACTTGTAATCCAAGGAAGTAATTAAGTTCCCTCATCATGGACATTTCGAACACTACAAGAAAAATATTAATTACCGACGAATATGTAGTCATCGATAAATTAAAGATTACCGACGGATATGAAGTAATTGTGAAATTTGGTCTTATTGACAGATATATTTGTCGGTAAATGAATATTTAATTTTCGATGGATATATCCGTCAGTAAATTAACCATTATTTACCGATGGATACTTAGCCGTCGAAAAATGAGTGATTACCGACGAACATTATCGACGGATTGAAAGTAGTTATGTAAAATTAATTATCGATGGATATATCCGTCGGTAAATTAACAAAATTATTTATCTCGTCAGAATATTTATTCTTGTCCCTGAATTAACCTAAACTACCCGAACTCAGTACATTCCCATCTTCTCCTTTTGAATCCCTTTCGGCAGCCTCCATATTGACGTGTCCAGCCACCCTCACCAACCGACCACCCAACTACAGTCGTCGCACCACCTAATGATGTTGATGACCACTCACCATCTCCCTCAATCGAACCCTAGTGTGGGTCGCGTCCACCACTAACCGCGAATCACCTCCCTACCCATCTATTCACTACGACATTCACAAAGCACCGTTTGTTTTACTCTCCTGGTCACACAATCCACTTTGATTTCTCGAATATTTATTACGAGAAAGAGAAGAAGAAGAATTCAAGGTCTGGTACTGTGTTTCTGTTGAGATTTATTCTTGTCCCTTCATATTCTTCCCTATCCATTCTTTGTTTATTGCAATTCGCTACATTATATAAAGGGTCCGAAGGTTAAATATAAAATATAAAAACTTTTGTCATTTCTGTCCTGGGTTTGCTTGATTTTGTTTCATTGTTTTTATTTGATTTTTTGGTGTATTGTGTGTATTAACCTTGACATGAAAATCTGCTACAGATTTTTTTTTTTGGGCTAATTGAAATCAATTGACAATCACAAAGCTTGATTTCTATTGTCTATGCAGCTTTGTTGATTTAAATTCTCAGAAAAATGTTGTTGTCCACCTATAGATAATCTTGAATTAATGCTTTTTTCTTCGTAAGCCAAGTTGACATGTGCAATGATCATTGAAGTAGGAACCACCACTTTATTTCTTAGAAATTGGTGCCATTTTTCTACTGCTTTTATGGTTGTTCTCTTGATTCATACATGTTTTGTGTTGTGGCAGGTATTGAGCTTTAAAAGGAGGGACAAAGCTGAAACATGTCTACCAAAGGAAAAAAGGTGTAGTTCTTGGTGTCAAAGTAAGTTATTGGAACCAACAAAGAGAGAAATAAAATGAACCAAATATTTTTAAGCTTTTCCATGGATTGTTTCAACAATACTTGAACCTTTATTCTTCATTGTGATGAATATTGAGATGCCACCAAGGCATTTTGGTTTTCTTTTCCAGTAAAATATCTGTCTAGAGTAGAAATCTAATAAAATAGGATCATGATTCACGTAGATAGAAATGAGGGTGTACGTTTTGTCTTTTTCCATATGGAACTAGCATACAATTTTTATGTGTTGGTACTAAATATGTGCAACAGAGTTTGCTTGTTTCCTAATACAGGGAAATATTATTTTGTACAAATTTCATCTATGGTAAATTATATACTTAAAAAAATGAAAAAGAAAACAAAGAAAAAAGTATAAAATGTAATAATAATATAATAGAAAAACAAATACATAAAATGTAATGAGTAAGTTATGAAATTGAAAGAGTGAAAAGATGTGAGCAACAGGGAGAGGAGAGTAGAACATGTACATTATTGGTCTACAGTTAAACATCGCTTTACATTGATTGGAACCCACCACTGTACCACCCTCTCTTAAGCCTCTTTCTTTGTACGAACCATCCCACATTGTAGGTAATTTTTTGGTCACTAACTTAATTTTTACCTTTCCTTTACTTCTTTTTTTGTGGTAGCTCACTATCTCTATCTGTTTTTTATATGAGTGATTATTTGGACTGAAAAATGCATATATAATAAATCATATTTAATAATGTTATACCTTGAAGCTTCACATTTTACCTTGGTCATAGAGGGTTTCTGTCTTTCACGACACTAGCTGCAACACCTCTGTTACAAACAATACCAAAACAAGCAAGAGTGTGAAACAAACTAAACTACAGGTTTAGGTTTTTTCAATAGCTATTTGGTCTCCAATTTGTCCACATTATATATGTGTGGAACTCAAGTTTTTGGCAGACAAGTTGCATGTCAATAATTCTTAGATTTTGGTGTTCCTCGTGACATAGAAAACATAAAGCTCATTCCATACATTCTCTTCACTCTTTAGCAATTATTTTTGTGATCACTAAATATCAATTTTTATATCAAACTTTGTTTTAAATGAATAATCAAATTCCTCATTAGATATTAGTAATAGATGAATTCGTTTGGAATCTGTATCCATAACATGCTAATGAATAGAAACTTAAGAGAGAGAAGCAAGTAGCCTTAGTAAATTTTGAAAAGTAAACCGAATGATTTCTTGTATTTTAAAAGCATAAAGTTTATTTATTTGAAACCAATTTAAGTCAAAATTTTTTATAAGCAACTTAAATCTCCTTAAAATCATTAGAAAAAAAAAGAAAGAAAAAGAAAACCATGGAATTATCTCACATGTTCTGTGGAAGGTGATGCTAGGTTCTGCAACATACATGTCTTATTATGATGGATTACTATTGATAGAAACTAAAATCATGTGCACGAGTATGAGTATGTGAATGCATGTTTTCATGGGGCTATTTATAATACCTACACAATCTTGTGTTGACCTTCTCAGTTCAACCAACACACCCCTCCACCTAACATGTAACTTCAAGTAGCAAAGTTTGTGGTGTTCCATGTCCACATTTAAAAAATGAAAAGAATTGGTATTCATACAAGAGTTTTATATAGAAGTAACTCTCTCCAATTTTACATAACAATATTTGTAAAACATGCATTTAAATATTATTATTAATTAGAAACTGATGTAAATAGTTCTTCTTAGAAATGCTTTTACCTAAACTTGTTCACGATATTATTTTTCTTGAATTAACAAATTATTTGTTCATGAATCAAATTCCTATTTTGTATGGGTTATTAGGGATAGGTTAAGGATAGTTAGGTTGTCATAATTATAAATATTATGTAAAATCTATGTTACTCCCATAAAATATATGTCTACTGTTGATGAAAGATGAAGTGTGCCTCTATATGTATTATTCAATGATCTGGGTGTGTTATTTCTTTATAGCAGGATTACAACAATTTCCTGCTCAATTACTTCAAGGGAAGAAAATTGTAAAGCTTTTTATAGACATTGCAAGTATGTTCACATTACTCATTACTAAATTTTTTACCACCTAATGAAATTGTACAATTTAATGACACCAACTGTAAAAGTTCATGATGTAATTTAGTATTGCTATATGTGCTTAATTTAGTTCAACATGCAGGAGTCTGTATGTTTTTAATTAGTTGGCAGATACAATGATGTACATGTTCTTAATGATGTAATTTAGTATTGTTATATGTTCTTTAATTAGTCTGCAAGTTTGATTTGTAGTACACCTATAAGTTGTACTACATGTATACGAACCCCAATTTCAAGTTTACATTGCAATTAATCTGTCAACATCCAAAATCAATTCATTCTATTTCTTCATTGTTACAAAGAATGGACGATGTTCCTTTCAATTGTAGTTGGGTGTACGATAGATGTTATAGTGGTAGAAGAGGTCTGAAAGATTCTTTTGTTATAGGGGTTGAAGAATTTGTTACATTTGCTCAACAATGAGTATTACGAACATGATGGAGGAATTCGATGTCCATGCACCAAATGCGATTACACAAGAATTTTGAAGGATGAAATCGTCAAAGTTCACCTTTACAAGCAAGGGTTCAAACCAAACCATTGGATTTAGACTAATCACAGAGAACGTGTGCCTGAAGTTGAAGATAATGTTTATGATAATTGTGTTGGTGGTTCAAGTATTGATGTACACATGACTCAACAAGACCATTTTCTGTCAATGCAAGACATGATGTACAATTCTCTCTGGCAACATCAATCATTTCAAGGACCCCAATGTGTTAGCATAGAAGAGACACCAAATGAAGCAATTCAAAGGTTTTATAATTTGTTGGCAGACATAAATAAACCATTATTTGAGGGGGCAACATATTCAAAATTGTCACTATGTGTTAGACTTTTAGCTTGCAAGTCAAATTGGAATATTCCTGATCAATGCTTAGACTTTATGACACGCATGTTGTCGGATGTCACACCTATAAAAGATAATTTGCCAAAAACTTATTACGATACCAAGATATTAGTATCAAAGTTGGGATTAGAAGTGAAGAGGATCGATTGTTGTGTGAGTGGGTGTATGCTTTTTTTATGACAATGAGTATGGGAAAAAAGATGCTACATTACTTCAATGTAAATTTTGTCAAAAGCCAAGATATCATGAGAACAATAGTAGAACAACCCATAAAAAGCCAATTCCAGTAAAGGTCATGTTTCACTTGCCTATAATTCCTAGATTACAAATAATGTTTGCATCAATGCAAACTGCTGGGCAAATGACTTGACACCATGACAATAGAAGTTTCGATGTATTACGCCATCCATCAGATGGTGAAGCTTGGAAACACTTCGATCGAAAACATCCAACTTTTGCTGCTGATCCACGTAATGTCAGACTTGGGTTATGCTCTGATGGATTTAATCCATATATTCAAGCTTCATCTTCACCTTATTCTTGTTGGCCTATCATTTTTACTCCATACAATCTTCCTCCTGAAATGTGCATGTCGAAGCCATATATGTTTCTAACTTGCCTAATTTCCGGTCCATCCAATCTGAAGTCCTCTATTGATGTTTACTTAAAGCCTTTAATTGATGATTTGAAAAAATTGTGGAATGGTGTTCTCACATACGATATTTCAAAGAAACAAAATTTTATGATGAGGACAGCTTTAATGTGGACAATTAATGACTTTCCCGCTTATGGGATGTTATCTGGTTGGGGGACTCATGGTAGATTGACTTGCCCACATTGCATGGAGCATAAAAAATCCTTTACATTAAATTATGGTCGTAAAAGTTGTTGGTTTGATTCGCATTGAAGGTTCTTACCAAATGATCATCCATTTTAGAAGAAATATTATAGCCTTTCGAAAGGGAGAAGTTGAAGTAGAAGGGTCACCTCCTCTCCTAACACCTACACAAGTTTGGAGAAGAGTAAAAGATTTACCAAAAGTAACTAAGTGTGGTATCACAAGGATAGAAGGATACAGAGAGTGGCATAATTGGACAAAATGAAGCATATTTTGGGATCTCCCGTATTGGAAAGATAATTTGTTGAGACACAATCTTGATGTAATGCATATAGAGAAAAAAAAATTATAACATATTCAACACTGTGATGAATGTAAATGGAAAGATAAAATATAATGAGAAGGCGAGGAAGGATATTGATTTGTATTGTAGGTGTCCAGACTTGGAGTTAAAGGCACAAGCTAACAGCAAAATGTTAAAACCTAAAGCAAACTACACGTATACTATTGAACAAGCAAAGGTAGTTTGTCGTTGGTTAAAAGAACTTAGGATGCCTGATGGTTATTCTTCCAACTTGGCAAGATGTGCTGATGCTGAAAAGGGGAGGATTCATGACATGAAAAGTCATGATTGTCATGTATTCATGGAATGTTTACTTCCTATTACATTTAGTGCGTTACCAGTACATAATTTGAATCCTCTTATTGATATTAGTTATTTCTTTAAAGATTTGTGTTCTACAACGTTGAAGAGGGAAATGCTTATTAGGATGGAAGAAAATATTCCAATCATTCTTTGCAAGTTGGAGAGAATATTTCCTCCTAAATTCTTTGATTCAATGAAACATCTCCCTATTCATCTTCCATATGAAGCTTGGCCTGGTGGACCAGTGCAATATAAGTGGATGTATCCATTTGAAAGGTGTTGAAATGATTGTCCTATATGTGTTTTATATGTTATTTTGATTAGTTTGATCAATCATAATCTTGCTTCTTAAATTGTATAGATTCATGGGGGAGTATAAATGATTGGTAAAAAATAAAGCTAAAGTTGAAGGATCAATTTGTGCAGCTTACTTGCATCGTGAGACGACATACTTTTGTTCTCATTATTTCAATAACTTCATGTTGTCACCACGACAACCTAGAAATGAATGTATTTCCAAAGTCAAACACAATTATCAGTGTTATCAGTTTTCCAACAAGTTGGTCGTCCATCTGGGCGGGAGTTGACTCACTGGTTAACTGATGCTGAATTCAAGTCAGCTCATGTTCATGTATTAATCAATTGTCAAGAAGTTAAACCATACCTTGAGTACATTCAAAACACATATCTTTTCAATTTCATTATCAAATTCTTTGTCACATTCTTAAAGTAACATTTTTGCATTTTCTATTTGGACAGCTCATTCTTGCAATCAGAGAAAATAAGTGAATCAAAAGCATATGCTAGGATTCATGCAGAATTTCCTACATGGTTTAGGCAACAAGTATGTATGTTACCATTCTCTTTTAAATATGGTATATAGTTATTAATGTAACATTTGGTGCATTTTATATTTATAGATCCATAATGAGCCATTTAGTGTG
Source organism: Sphenostylis stenocarpa (assembly GCA_963425845.1). Taxonomy (NCBI): domain Eukaryota; kingdom Viridiplantae; phylum Streptophyta; class Magnoliopsida; order Fabales; family Fabaceae; genus Sphenostylis; species Sphenostylis stenocarpa. The sequence goes on from OY731400.1 coordinate 65,569,582, forward strand.
AAGAATTAAGACCTAAGGGATTTATCCAATCACCCTATGTGATGCGTTAAAGAATGACACACATATTTTGTGAATGGATACAAATTTCATACAAATGCATGGAGCAAGGAAAAAAGACAATAAACAACGATGCTTATGTTAAGGGTTTGACGAGAAAGTGGTGAAGATGATTTTTATGGAGTAATTATGAAAATATATGAGTTGGAGTACAATACTTCAAGTTCTCCCAAAAAAGTTGTGGTTTTTTATTGTGAATGGTTTGATCCATCAAGAAGAGGTACAAAAGTGGATCATAAATATAATATTGTAGATATTCGAATGGGTTTAAGATATGAACCATTTGATCCATTTATCCTTGCACATAATGTAAGACAAGTGTACTATGTCCCATATCCATCATTTTGAATAGACAAGCGTGGTTGGTGTGTTGCAATCAAAACAAAACCAAGAGGTCGTATTGATTATGATGGTGTGAAAGAGGATGCCTCTTACCAAGTAGATGAAATGTTACATGGCAATGAAGTCATTGAAGTGGAAGGCATATTTGGATTACATGACTATGAAGCTAATCCTGAAGAATTGGAAGAGGAAGAGGAAGAGGAAGAAAAGGATGAGGATGAGGATGACGATGATGAGGATGAAGCTTAATGTTTCAAGAAAATTAGAAACATAAATATTTTGATTTTGTAATAAAAATATATTGTACCCTCATTTGTTATGAATTATGTTATTAACTGAGTGTCCCTTAATTTATATGAGTTTTTACATCATAAGTTATTCATAATCTTATTTTTTTTTATGTATAGATATGTCCACAGGAGGTTCGACCCACCTCGACCTCCACCCTCCGGTAGTGATAAAGGGAATGGGAAGGCGATATATCAAAGAAAAAGAGACCACGTTACGTTTTGAAAGTGGTTTCCACAGATGTACCTTCCACATGCATTACACCTTGACCATCCACTACACCTACACCATCCATTACACCTATATCATCCACACTCGTTGCACCCATACCATCGCCATCCTCTGTTGTAGGACCTACACCATCCCCTTCACCCTTTATACCTATTGTACCCGCACCATTCACAACACCATCCACTTCTATTTTACCAACCATATCATCCTATCTTGCAGTTATGGCACCCATCCCTTCTCCAGTTGTGACACCCACCTCCTCTTTAGTTGTGGCACCCATCCCTTCTCCATCTCCATCCCCTGTTGTGGCCTCAGGACCTTCCTCCTCTCAAGGTCACTTACATACTGTAGATGTTGATTCAGAGGTTGAAGAAGATGTTCCTACTATACATGATCGATCGATGATTGAACCTTATGGTCGAGGGTAATATTTAATTTAAATTCTCAAATTTATTTATTATAACTAAGTTTTAGTCATTTTCAGCACATATGTAACTTGTATTACTTTTTCTTTGTAATTAGGTTTCTTCCGTTCAGAGTTGCATCACAAGCTATAACAAAGAGTATCAAACAACAATTTCTTCAACCTTGGGCCACATGGGGAGTGATACCTAATAGTGATAAGGAGTCATTTTTTTAACGTTTTAAGGTAACTTAATCTTGTGTACATACTTAATTATTAGAAAGATGTTTAATGTTACTATTGATTTCCATTAATGTATATATCTATATGTTTTGTAGTCATTTTTCTATAATGTGTATAACAATTTATACTTTTATAGATGAAGGTTTAGTGGAGACCAGAGCATCAACATCAAATAAAGAAGAATTTTCATTCTAAAGCATCTCACGAGACTTAGTGAGATGTTTAGGGATGCAAGAATTGCTGGTCAAAGACCAGATTGAAAGAGATGAAGATCTTATTAAAATACATTGGCAAAGATCTCATTGATTTGATGAAGTCAAAAGTCAACTTTGCGAGTGGTCAACAAGTCACTCGGATAAAAGAGTTAGAGGATTAGTGTGTCTAATAGAATGCTTAGGTAAAACCACTTTATCTTTTCTGCTACATGGAGTTTCTTCACTTAAATGATTTTGCAAAATGCCTCTAAAATCGTTTTAAACAATTAAAAACAAAGCATTTTGACAAAAGCTTTCTTAATAATGTTTTTAACCGATATAGTTTTGAAAGAACCGATTAAAATCACTTAGAATGTTCAAAGAAGTGTTTTTACAGTATTTTAATCGATACAAATTGCTTTTAATCGATTAAAACCATTTAGAACTCATTATGATCGATCAAAATACAAATATGACCGATCAGAATCAGATGTGATTGATCAGATTTGAATTATGAGCGATCGAACTTTTTCAATCGATTAAAACACGTTTCAATCGATTAAAATCACTTAAAAGGTCAGGATGATCGATCAGAATGCAGTTATGACCGATCAGAGTTTGTTATGATCGATCAGAATTGAATTATGACCGATCAGATCTATTTCAATCGATTAAAACGCATTTCAATCGATTAAAACAACTTGGAAAAATTTTGTACAGAGTTTTAATCGATTAAAACCTATGGTTTATCAGTTAAAATAACTTGAAAAATTTTATAAGAAAGTTTGCGAGTATTTCAATCGATTAAAACGCATTTCAACCGATTAAAACAACTTGGAAAAATTTTGTACAGAGTTTTAATCGATTAAAACCTATGTTTTATCAGTTAAAATAACTTGAAAAGTTTTATAAGAAAGTTTGCAGTATTTCAATCGATTAAAACGCGAAAGAATCGATTGAATTAACTTAGAAGATTTTTTGTAAAGTGTTTTAACTGATATAAACGTTGTAGTATCAGCTAAAACAAATCTGTTAAAGAATCAAGAATGTATTAATGGATTGAAAGGACTTTTAACATATTAAAACGACTATTTCAACATATTGAAACAAACTTTTAATAGATTAATTAATGCAGCAGTTTTGAAAATATGCTATAAAAACAGTTTGGCTTGAACTTTTTTAACATACATTGAACATCAGTTTTATACATCCTTAAGCAATCATTCAAGCAAACTTTAGCACCTCTTTTAAGAAATATTCGCAACAATTTTTTAGAAGTTCTTTTGAAAATCTTTCTTGAGGCAACTTGCATTCTTTTGAAGAAGAAACTCTCTGCAGATTTGGATAAACTGGTTTGAGCTTTTTAGTTTCTTCTTTGTCAATTCGTTTTCATTCTTTTGTATTGTGTTGTGCCTGGAATTTGGGCACAAGTTTCTCTGCAGCTGGAAGTTGGTTGTGGAGGTTATCAAGAACTGGAATTTGGTTCTTGGTGAGTGTTGGTGCCTGGAATTTGGCACTGGTTTCTCTGCAGCTGGAATTTGGTTGTAGAGGTTATCAAGAACTAGAATTTGGTTCTTGGTGGAGAGGTTAAGTGCAGGAACTGGAATTTGGTTCTTGTGATAGATTAGGTGTAAGATTGTTGAATTTGTAAAACATTTAATCTAGTGGAACCCAGCTGGAATTTGGCTGGAGACTGGACGTAGCCCTGGTACTGGGTGAACCAGTATAAAATACCGGTGATATCTTCTTTAACCTTTCTCTCATTTAAATTCAATTGCTGCGCTTATTTTAATTGATTGCTTTGTGATTCAAGAACAGATCTTTAAACTTAATTTTCGAATTAGATAATCTGTTATTTGCGAAAACCTTTCAAAGATCAATTCACCCCCCCTCTTTATCTAAAACTACTTTTCTAACAATTGGCATCAGAGCGAGGTGCTTGAAAGTTATTCAAGTTTCTTCGATCCATGGCTGAAAACAGATTACCATTTTCCGAGGGGGCTTCTATTAACGGACCTCCACTATTCTCGTGGAACAGATTATCCTTTTTGGAAAATTAGGATGAAAATCTTTATTGAATCCATTGATAGAAATGTTTGGGATGTTATTTCTAATGGTCCTTTAATTACGGAGAAAGAATGGTCCAAGCTTAAATGATGAAGAGAAGAAGAAAGTTCAAAGTGATTGCACTGCAAAAAATATAATTACTTCGCACTTAACATGGATGAATTTTTCAGGGTATCCCAAGTGCAAATCTGCCAAAGAGATGTGGGATGTTCTTGAAGTCACCCATGAAGGGACAACAGATGTAAAAGAGCCAGTAAAGCATACTCTAATAAGAGAATATGAGTTGTTCAAGATGTAGACTGGTGAAAGCATTGCAGATGTGCGGAAACGATTCACTCACATCATTAACCATCTAATGGGCCTAGGTAAGACATTTGATAAAGAAGAACTGAATATTAAAGTTTTGAAATGTCTTGACAGGTCTTGGCAGCCAAAAGTCACGAGCAATTTCGGAATCAAAAGATCTCGTCCGCTATGACAACAGACTTCTCTGTTTGGAAAACTTAGAGAACATGAAATGGAAATCACAAGATTTAATGAACAAGAAGTCTTTGAGAAGAAAAACGAAGTATAGCACTTAAAGTTGAAGAAAATCAAGAATCGGAGGAAGAAAGTGAGAACCTTGGACTGCTTGTTAGGAAATTCAACAAGTTTCTCAAGAAAAAGATCCAAGACAAGGAAAGACATAAGAGGTATGAGAAAAGAATTGATTCTTCTAACTTTAAATGTTATGGTCTGTGGCAAGCAGGGCCATGTCAGGATGGAATGCCCAGAAAGAAACAAACAAAGTGACAAGAAAGAAAAGAAAGCCAAAAGAAGAGCCTATATAGCTTGGGATGACAATGACACTTCATCAACAGATAATTCTGATAATGAAGAAGTCAACCTATGTCTAATGGCAAGTCAAAATCCACAATCCAGCAATGTAAGTTCTAGTTCCTCTTCAAATTTAGTGAATTATGATGCATTGCAAGAAGCATTTAATGAAATGCATGAAGAGGCTAAGAAACTTCAAAAAGAAAATGATAGATTAAAAGGGCTAAATAATTGGCTAGTAAATAAAGTTGATTCTCTGGAAAAAAGAATTCTTGAAGATGAAAATGATTGTGATTTCTTGAAATTAATTCATGCTAATTCTGATTGTGCTTGTAATAAATCATGTAATAACTGTTCAGAATTACAAAAGAAGATTGATTTTTTATCTCAAACTGTTTCAAGATTCACACAAGGGCAAGCCAATCTTGATGTTTTACTTGGGTCTCAAAAATTGATTTTTGACAAATCTGGAATAGGATTTAAATCTAGATCCAGGAAAACAAACACAAATAGGAAATCATACTCTGTAATCAAACGTTTCTACTGCATGAAGAAAGGTCACTCGGTCAAATATTGTAGAATAAAAAAGTATGCTATTCCTAAAGGAAGAATGAAATGGGTTCCAAAAATTAATTCATTTCAAATAACCTGATCAGGACCTAGTAACTATAAAGGGTACCGTAAAAATTCTTAATTTGTTTTGCAGTGGACAAAGACTGGAATCCCTTGGAGTTCGTAGTCGCGAATCAGGTTCTGTTTTTCCTAAACTGATTGTTTTAATTGATATAAACCAAGTATTAATCGATTAAAATAACTTACAGAAGATATTAGTAAATATGTCCGTACAATTTTAATCGATTGAAATGCGAATTAATCGATTAAAATGTTCTCAGGATTTGAGTTTAACTGTTTTAATCGATTAAAAAGAATTTATATCAACTAAAAATGCTAAGACATAAAATTTAATCGATTCCTTTTCGTTTTAATCGATTTAAATTCTGGTATCATCTTCTAAATCTCTTCCAGTACATAAACAATCGATTCTTTTAAGTATTAATCGATCATTTTTACTATTGCATTTTCAAACCGAATATTAAAGATCAAATTAATAGGATAATTTGTTGTTTAATTAATTTGTTCCTGAAAAATCATTTTTATAACATCCAAATGAAATTTGGTCAAGAAAATGAGTCGTAAACCCAAGGTTTTATGATAATCGAATCTGCATAATATGTTTAAAATTTCTTTGACCGAGTCAAACATATTCCAAATAGCTGCAGTACCCACTGTCCTGAATCATCAAACCAGGAAGTATGAACAGAGAACTTGAACACACGTTTACATTAGATTTCTGGATATTACCTAGCAATATATTTGGAATAATTTTGGGCATGCATTAGTTCAAGTCTCTTGGTGAAATTCATTGAAATTATGCAACTTTGATAATTCGTATTAATCATCAAAGTCACAAGGTGTCACTATAAGGAAACCAATCTGAGACAGCAATTCAAGAATTGAATGAAAAGCTAAAAGTGCCACAGGGAATGTGTGTTTTATGGTCAGTTCAGGGATCAATTTTATACTGATAATCTGGCATCCTTAACAATAAACCAACAAGAGGATCTTTCAGTGATTCTAAAGTAATTTCAGATGTTTGGAACCAACATAACTGTCTTCCCTCAATGAAGGCAAATTTCGTGACAAATACGATGCTTTTTTATGCCCATGATAATAGTGATGTATGAAATATGTATGGATATGGTTATTGACCGGGAAGTCCTGGATTGCTGTCATCACTAGTTCTGTTTTGTATGCATATGTTCCAGTATATGATACCTCTGGAAACAACAAAGTTGAAGAAAATGACTGATCCATTTGAAGGGAAGAATAACAACACGCTATCATTTTCCTTCATACTACATTGAGAATGTAGTTATTTGCTTGGATGGCGATAACTGCAGGGTTCATAATAGGAAAAACAGCGGTTGATGTCTCAATGGTTGATAAAGCAAAATTGGTTTCAACAAAAAGTGAAGCCTATGGCCTTTTAAAGTTGGTAAGGATCAAATGACTGAGTCATGAATTTTGGTATCTGACACAAATAATCAGGGAAGTATGGATAAAAAGGGTCCCTTCTTACCTTATCTCTTATATCTTATTGCTTTTTTTATGCTTATTTTTCTGGGTCTGTAATGTTACTGGTTATATACCAGGCACATTTTGCTTTAACTTTGACTGATATAATACACCTTTCTAGATAATCAGTTCACAACATATTCACTAAATTAGATATAAGAAATTCGCATCAGATATGTCAGAGTTTTCAAATCTGAATGTTTTAATCAATAAAAACATCTTTTAAATCGATTAAATGAATTTATATAACATTTTTCATTAATGTTTTAATCGATTAATTGCACTAAAGTTTCATGTTTTCAAATTCTTAAATGTTTTAATCGATTAAACCTTTCTTTCAATCGATTAAAATCATTACCAAAGACATTTTAATCGATTCTGTTCTGTTTTTAATCGATTTTTATTCTGGAAAGAAAAATTAAAGGCTTTAGTTAATGGTTGTTCCTATAACATACTACTAAAGCGTGATTCCCTTATCTTTACACATGTTAATTGTATTCATTACAAACGTGTTAATAAAGATAAGTTTGAATCAACTTTAATTGATCTTTACATGAGTAAAGTATTGATTTCTTTTTATTTTCAAAAACTCAAACTGTTGAAAACCTTTGCGTTTCATTATTTCTCTTCTGTTCCCTATTTTTTGATGAAGTCAAAAGGGGGAGAAATAGTTGCTTTACTTTAGGATCAATTTAGAGAAATAAATCTCACATTAAGGAAGCATCATTTTAGGGGGAGAAATAAGTTTTAGGGGGAGAAATAGGACATTAATACATTTTTTAATTTCTCACTAATCTGTATTATCAAGTGACTTCTCTTGCAGAGTTTTTTTTTTCAAAATGGTGTTTGTCTTCATCAAATAGGGGGAGACTGAAAGAGATGAAGATCTTATTGTTAGAAAAGTAGTTTTAGATCAAGAGGGGGGGTGAATTGATCTTTGAAAGTTTTTCGCAAATCACAGATTATCTAATTCGAAAATTAAGTTTACTAATCTATTCTTGAATCGCAAAGAAATCAATCAAAATAAGCGCAGCAACTGAATTTAAATGAGAGAAAGGTTAAGAAAGATTTCACCGGTATTTTATACTGGTTCACCCAATACCAGGGCTACGTCCAGTCTCCAGCCAAATTCCAGCTGGGTTCCACTAGATTAAATGTTTTACAGATTCTATAATCTTACACCTAATCTATCACAAGAACCAACTTCCAGTTCCTCGCACTTAACCTCTCCACCAAGAACCAAATTCCAGTTCTTGATAACCTCTACAACCAAATTCCAGCCGAGAGAAACCAAGTGCCCAAATTCCAGGCACCAACACTCACCAAATTCCAGCTTCTTGATAACCTCCACAACCAACTTCTAGCTGCAGAGAAACTTGTGCCCAAATTCCAGGCACAACACAATACAAAAGAATGAAAACGAATTGACAAAGAAGAAACTAAAAAGCTCAAACCAGTCTATGCAATTCTGCAGTGAGTTTCTTCTTCAAAGAAAAGCAATATGCCTCAAGAAATATTTAAATAGAACTTAAAAAAAAACAGCCACAAATCTTTCTTGAAAAGAGTGCTCAAGTTGCTTGATTGATTGCTTAAGGATGTATATAAACTGATATTCAATGTATGTATAAAAAGTTCAAGCCAAACTGTTTTTATAGCATATTTTCAAAACTGCTGCATTAATTAATCTGTTGAAAGTTTGTTTTAATCTGTTGAAATAGCCGTTTCAATCTGTTAAAAGTCATTTCAATCCATTAATGCGTTCTTGAGTCTTTAACAAAATTGTTTTAACTGATACGACAACGTTTATATCAGCTAAAACACTTTACAAAAAATCTTCTAAGTTAATTCAATCGATTCTTTCGCGTTTTAATCGATTGAAATACTGCAAACTTTCTTATAAAACTTTTCAAGTTATTTTAACTGATAAAACATAGGTTTTAATCGATTAAAACTCTGTACAAAATTTTTCCAAGTTGTTTTAATCGATTGAAATGCGTTTTAATCGATTGAAACAGATCTGATCGATCATAATTCAATTCTGATCGATCATAACAAACTCTGATCGGTCATAACTGCATTCTAATCGATCATCCTGACCCTTTAAGTGATTTTAATCGATTGAAACGTGTTTTAATCGATTGAAAAAGTTCTGATCGCTCATAATTCAAATCTGATCAATCACATCTGATTCTGATCGGTCATATTTGTATTTTGATCGATCATAATGAGTTCTAAATGGTTTTAATCGATTGAAAGCAATTTGTATCGATTAAAATACTATAAAATTACTTCTTTGAACATTCTAAGAGATTTTAATCGGTTCTTTCAAAACTATATCAGTTAAAAACATTATTAAGAAAGCTTTTGTCAAAATGCTTTGTTTTTAATTTGTTTAAAACGATTTTTGAGGCATTTTTCAAAATCATTTAAGAGAAGAAACTTCATGCAGCAGAAAAGATAAAGTGGTTTTACCTAAGCCTTCTGTAGACACGCTAAATCTTCTAACTCTATTATCTGAGTGACTTGTTGACCATTGCAATGTTGACTTTAAACTCCATCTTTGACTTCATCAAATCAATGAGATCTTTGCCAAAGTATTTCACTAAGATCTTCATCACTTTCAGTCTCCCCCTATTTGATGAAGACAAACACCATTTTGAAAAAACAAACTCTGCAAGAGAAGTCACTTGATAATACAGTTTAGTGAGAAATTTAAAAATGTATTAATGTCCTATTTCTCCCCCTAAAACTTATTTCTCCCCCTAAAATGTTGCTCCCTTAATGTAAGAGTTATTTCTCTAAATTTATCCTAAAGTAAAGCAACTATTTCTCCCCCTTTTGACTTCATCAAAAAATAGGGAACAGAAGAGAATTTAGGATTTATTTCTCTAAATTGATCCTAAAGTAAAGCAACTATTTCTCCCCCTTTTGACTTCATCAAAAAATAGGGAACAGAAGAAAAATAATGAAATGCAAAGGTTTTCAACAGTTTGAGTTTTTGAAAATAAAAAGAAATCAATACTTTACTCATGTAAAGATCAATTAAAGTTGATTCAAACTTATCTTCATTAACACGTTTGTAATGAATACAATTAACACGTGTAAAGATAAGGGAATCACGCTTTAGTAGCATGTTACAAGAACAACCATTAACTAAAGCCTTTAATTTTTCTTTCCAGAATAAAAATCGATTAAAAATAGAACAGAATCGATTAAAATGTTCTTGGTAATGATTTTAATCGATTGAAAGAAAGGTTTAATCGATTAAAACATTTAAGAATTTGAAAACTTGAAACTTTAGTGAAATTAATCGATTATTTCGACTTTTAATCGATTAAAACATTAATGAAAAATGTTATATAAATTCATTTAATCGATTTAAAAGATGTTTTTATTGATTAAAACATTCAGATTTGAAAACTATGACATATCTGATGTGAATTTCTTATATCTAATTTAGTGGATATGTTGTGAACTGATTATCTAGAAAGGTGTTTAGCAACAATATCAACTATATTGATTATCTTTTCACTAATAGATCCAACAATATCAGAATTAAAATTCTCAGGGATCTATGATCTAATTCTATCTATGTTAGTTTCATCCAAATTAAAACTTATATTATATCAGTTAAAGTTAAAGCAAATGTGCCTGGTATATAACCAGTAATATTACAAACCCAGAAAAATAAGCATCAAAAAGCAATAAGATATAAGAGATAAGGTAAGAAGGGACCCTTTTTATCCATACTTCCCTGATTATTTGTGTCAGATACCAAAATTCATGACTCAGTCATTTGATCCTTACCAACTTTAAAAGGCCATAGGCTTCACTTTTTGTTGAAACCAATTTTGCTTTATCAACCATTGAGACACCAACAGCTGTCTCTCCTGTATTAGCAATAGACACAGAAACTTTTCCTGTAAAGTAATCTTTTGCATGGCATTTACTATTACTATTATCTGCATTACAGTCCACCGTTGTCCTCTCAATGAAATGGAACACAAATGATTATCTCAAAGTCCATGTCTTTACACTACATCGGCCTCAATTTCTTCCTGTGCAAAGAAGATAGCGTTTGGGCTTACCCCAGACTTTATATTTCAACTTATGAATTTTGTCACCACATAACCTACACCCGAATTGGTAGTTGCTGAAACAAACACCTTCTTGCAGAGACTGTGGTTTATGAATTCTTACAGATTTTTCCAGTTTAGTTTTCATACCAAATATTCTCCCAAATCTTCCTCTTGTTGCAATCTTGATAATTCAACAATATCCTCAAAAGCACAATCATCAAATTGTTATGACAGATCTTGTGATATTTGTTCCCAAGATTTATTCTTGAAATTGGGTTGATGCATGCAATGACGCTGCCATGAAAAAATCTTTCCATCCATGGATAACAGCAATAACTTTTCCAAATTATGTCACTAGTCTAGTTTCCAATCATGATTGTCTGGCTGCTATTTATGACTGTAATGGAAGAAACTAAATTCTCTAATGTATACTACAGTGAAACCAGGGATTTCTTTGTTGCTTCTGATCATGTTTGCAGCAGAGAATTGAGAGGAGATTTTGAAAATATGAAAACAGAAGAAAGATGATAAGTTGAGAAATGATAAGTTCAGAACCTGGTTTGATGAAGAAACGGATTTCAAGTTTTTGAAATTCAGAGAGACAAAACTGCAATGCTTCAGCTTTAATTGCAGTTGTCTCCTTTACCAAAGACAGAGGCCAAAAACACAGATTTCTGACCAGTGGGTGTATCAGCTAATTTGTTCTTGGGAATAAGGTTGACTTGGTCAAAGAAATTTTAAACATATTATGCAGATTCTGATTATCATAAAACCTTGGGATTTTGACTTGATTTGCTTATCAATCTTCAATTTGATGTTATAAGACTAATTTTTAGAACCTAATTACTCGATTAATCAGCTAATTAACCTATGAATCGATTAGTTTTATACAGAATGAGATTAAAAGAATGATAACAGAATTTAAATTGATTAAAACGAAAATGAATCGATTAAATTTGATACCTTAGTGTTTTTAGTTGATATAAATTCATTTTAATCGATTAAAATAGCTAAACTCAAATCCTGAGAACATTTTAATCGATTAATTCGACATTTTAATCGATTAAAATGGTACTGACAGATATTCTGATTCCTCTGTAAGTTATTTTAATCGATTAATATTGCTTTATATCAATTAAAACAATCAGTTTAAATAATCAGAACCTGATTCGCAGCTCTGAACTTCAAGGGATTCCCAGACTTGTTCCTGCAAAACAAATTAAGAATTTTTTCTGGTACCCTTTGTTAGAAAAGTAGTTTTAAATCAAGAGGGGGGGGTGAATTGATTTTTGAAAGTTTTTCGCAATACACAGATTATCTAATTCGAAAATTAAGATTACTTATCAATTCACAAATCACAAAGCAATCAAACAGCTTTAAGTGCAGCAGCAGAAATTAAAGAGAGAAAGGTTAGGAAAGATTTCACCAGTAATTTTATACCTGGTTCACCCAATACCAGGGCTACGTCCGCATCTGCACCAAATTCCAATGAGTTCCACTAGAATAGATGTTTTACAGCACTCACCCTCTTACACCTATTCTAACTCTCCACCAAGAACCAAATTCCAGCTCTTGGAAACCTCTCGCAACCAAATTCCAAATGCGAGAGAAACCAAGGCCCAAATTCCGGCACCACACACAAGAACCAAATTCCAGCTCTTGCTTTAACCTTTCCACCAAGAACCAAATTCCAGCTTCTTGGCAACTTTCTACAACAATGCAGAAAACTTGTACCCAAATTCCAGTACAAAACAAGACAAATGAATGAATAGAAATTTAAAAGAAGAAACAAAGAAAGCTCAAACCGATTACACCAATCCACGATCAGTTTCTTCTTCAAAGAAATGCAAAGTGCCTCAAGAAAGATTTCAAAAGAAGTTCACAAAAACAGCTTGTGTATCTTTCTTGAAAAATGCTAATAGTTGTTTGTATTGATTGCTTGAATTGTGTCAAAACCGATGTGTGATCTATATCTCAAAGTTTCAAGCAAATCTGTTTATAAAAGAGTATTTTCAAATCTGCTGCATTAATTAATCTGTTGAAAGTTTGTTTTAATCAGTTGAAATAGCCGTTACAATCATGTTAAAAGTCCTTTCAACCCATTAATGCGTTCTTGATCTTTAACGTAAAATGTTTTAGTTGATACGACCACGCTTTTTATCGCTTAAAACGCTTTACAAACATTTTCTAAGTATAAAACAATCGATTGAATCACGTATTAATCGATTGATTTGTTTAAAAACCTCTTTATAAAACTTTCCAAGTTATTTTAGTCGATATAAAGTCGCTTCAATCGATTGAAAATCTGCACATATATTTTCAAGTCATTTTAATCGATTGAAAGTTCGCTTTAATCGATTGAAAAGATTTTCTAAGTTATTTTAATCGATTGAAATGCGTTTTAATCGATTGAAATAAGTCTGATCGGTCATAATTCAATTCTGATCGATCATAACCAACTCTGATCGGTCATAATCTCATTCTGATCGATCATACTGACATCCAAAGTGATTTTAATCGATTGAAACGTGTTTTAATCGATTAAAATAATTCTAATCGCTCATATTTAAGATCTGATCGATTATATTGCATTCTGACTTATTACATTCGAATTCTAATCGGTCATAAAGAGTTTTAATCGATTAAAAGAAGTTTGTATCGATAAAAATATTGTAAAAACACTTTTTAAAACATTCTAAGTGTTTTAAATTGATTCTTTCAAACCTTTATCGCTTAATAACTTGTTTAAGAAAATTCTTTGCCAAAATGCTTTTGTTTTTTATTTGTTTAAAACTATTTTTGAGGCATTTTGCAAATTGAGTGAAGAAGCTTTATGCAGTGGAAAAGGTAAAGTGGTTTTACCTAAGCTTTCTGTTTAGACACACTAAGTCTTCAGCTCCTTTGTTCTGAGTGACTTGTTTGACTGCTGCAGAGTTGACCCTTGACTTTATCTTTGACTTCATCAAATCAATGAGATCTTTGCTAGGATCACTTTCACCCTTTATAGTTACTGGGTCCTGATCAGGTTATTTGAAATGAATTAATTTTTGGAACCCATTTCATTCTTCCTTTAGGAATAGCATACTTTTTTATTCTACAATATTTGACCGAGTGACCTTTCTTCATGCAGTAGAAACATTTGATTACAGAGTATGAGTTCCTATTTGTGTTTGTTTTCCTCGATCTAGATTTAAATCCTATTCCAGATTTGTCAAAAATCAATTTTTGAGACCCAAGTAAAACATCAAGATTGGCTTGTCCTTGAGTGAATCTTGAAACAGTTTGAGATAAGAAATCAATTTTCTTTTGTAATTCAGGACAGTTATTGCAGGGTTTATTGCATTCACAATCAGAATTAGCATGAATTAATTTCAAGAAATCACGATCAGTTTCATCTTCAAGAATTCTTTTTTCAAGAGAATCAACTTTATTTACTAGCCAATTATTTAGCCCTTTTAGCCTATCGTTTTCTTTTTGTAGTTTCTTAGCCTCTTCATGCATTTCATTAAATGCTTCTTGCAATGCATCATAATTCACTAAATTTGAAGAGGAACTAGAACTTACATTGCTGGATTGTGGATTTTGACTTGCCATTAGACATAGGTTGACTTCTTCATTATCAGAATTATTTGTTGATGAAGTGTCATTGTCATCCCAAGCTATATAGGCTCTTCTTTTGGCTTTCTCTTCTTTCTTGTCACTTTGTTTGTTTCTTTCTGGGCATTCCATCTTGACATGGCCCTGCTTGCCACAGCCATAACATTTAAAGTTAGAAGAATCAGTTCTTTTCTCATACCTCTTATGTCTTTCCTTGTCTTGGATCTTTTTCTTGAGAAACTTGTTGAATTTCCTAACAAGCAGTCCAAGGTTCTCACTTTCTTCCTCTCGATTCTTGATTTTCTTCAACTTTAAGTGCTATACTTCTGTTTTTCTTCTCGAGACTTCTTGTTCATTAAATCTTGTGATTTCCATTTCATGTTCTCTAAGTTTTCCAAACAGAGAAGTCGTTGTCATAGCGGACGGATCTTTTGATTCCGATATTGCTCGTGACTTTTGGTCGCCAAGACCTGTCAAGACATTTCAAAACTTTAATATTCAATTCTTCTTTATGAAATGTCTTACCTAGGCCCATTAGATGGTTAATGATGTGAGTGAATCGTTTCTACACATCTCGCAATGCTTTCACCAGTCTGCATCTTGAACAGTCTCATATTCTCTTATTAGAGTATGCTTTCCGGCTCTTTTTACATCTCGTTGTCCCTTCATGGGTGACCTCAAGAACATCCCACATCTCCTTGGCGGATTTGCACCGAGATACCTCGAAAAATTCATCCATGTTAAGTGCGAAGTAATTATATTTTTTGCAAGTGCAATCACTTTGAACTTTCTTCTTCTCCTCCTCATTCAAGCTGGACCATTCTTTATCTGTAATTAGGGGACCCTTAGAAATAACATCCCAAACATTTCTATCAATGGATTCAATAAAGATTTTCATCCTAATTTTCCAAAAAGGATAATCTGTTCCACAGAATAGTGGAGGTCTGTTAATAGATGCCCCCTCAGAAAATGGTAACCTGTTTTCAGCCATGGATCAAAGAACTTGAATAACTTTCAAGCACCTTGCTCTGATGCCAATTGTTAGAAAAGTAGTTTTAGATCAAGAGGGGGGGTGAATTGATCTTTGAAAGTTTTTCGCAAATCACAGATTATCTAATTCGAAAATTAAGTTTACTAATATATTCTTGAATCGCAAAACAATCAATCAAAATAAGCGCAACAACTGAATTTAAATGAGAGAAAGGTTAAGAAAGATTTCACCGGTATTTTATACTGGTTCACCCAATACCAGGGCTACGTCCAGTCTCCAGCCAAATTCCAGCTGGGTTCCACTAGATTAAATGTTTTACAGATTCTAAAATCTTATACCTAATCTATCACAAGAACCAACTTCCAGTTCCTGCACTTAACCTCTCCACAGAGAACCAAATTCCAGTTCTTGATAACCTCTACAACCAAATTCCAGCTACAGAGAAACCAGTGCCCAAATTCCAGGCACCAACACTCACCAAGAACCAAATTCCAGTTCTTGATAACCTCCACAACCAACTTCTAGCTGCAGAGAAACTTGTGCCCAAATTCCAGGCACAACACAATACAAAAGAATGAAAACGAATTGACAAAGAAGAAACTAAAAAGCTCAAACCAGTCTATGCAATTCTGCAGTGAGTTTCTTCTTCAAAGAAAAGCAATATGCCTCAAGAAAGATTTAAAAAGAACTAAAAAAAAAAACAGCCGCAAATCTTTCTTGAAAAGAGTGCTCAAGTTTCTTTATTGATTGCTTAAGGATGTATATAAACTGATATTTAATGTATGTATAAAAAGTTCAAGCCAAACTGTTTTTATAACATATTTTCAAAACTGCTGCATTAATTAATCTGTTGAAAGTTTGTTTTAATCTGTTGAAATAGTCGTTTCAATCTGTTAAAAGTCCTTTCAATCCATTAATGCGTTCTTGAGTCTTTAACAAAATTGTTTTAACTGATACGACAACGTTTATATCAGCTAAAACACTTTACAAAAAATCTTCTAAGTTAATTCAATCGATTCTTTCGCGTTTTAATCGATTGAAATACTGCAAACTTTCTTATAAAACTTTTCAAGTTATTTTAACTGATAAAACATAGGTTTTAATCGATTAAAAATCTGTACAAAATTTTTTCAAGTTGTTTTAATCGATTGAAATGCATTTTAATCGATTGAAACAGATCTGATCGGTCATAATTCAATTCTGATCGATCATAACAAACTCTGATCGGTCATAACTGCATTCTGATCGATCATCCTGACCCTTTAAGTGATTTTAATCGATTGAAACGTGTTTTAATCGATTGAAAAAGTTCTGATCGCTCATAATTCAAATCTGATCAATCACATCTGATTCTGATCGGTCATATTTGTATTTTGATCGATCATAATGAGTTCTAAATGGTTTTAATCGATTGAAAGCAATTTGTATTGATTAAAATACTGTAAAATTACTTCTTTGAACATTCTAAGAGATTTTAATCGGTTCTTTCAAAACTATATCAGTTAAAAACATTATTAAGAAAGCTTTTGTCAAAATGCTTTGTTTTTAATTTGTTTAAAACGATTTTTGAGGCATTTTGCAAAATCATTTAAGAGAAGAAACTTCATGCAGCAGAAAAGATAAAGTGGTTTTACCTAAGCCTTCTGTAGACACATTAAATCTTCTAACTCTATTATCTGAGTGACTTGTTGACCGTTGCAATGTTGACTTTAAACTCCATCTTTGACTTCATCAAATCAATGAGATCTTTGCCAAAGTATTTCACTAAGATCTTCATCACTTTCACTTATTAAAATACATTGGCAAAGATCTCATTGATTTGATGAAGTCAAAGATGAAGTCAAAAGTCAACTTTGCAGTGGTCAACAAGTCACTCAGATAAAAGAGTTAGAGGATTAGTGTGTCTAACAGAATGCTTAGGTAAAACCACTTTATCTTTTCTGCTGCATGGAGTTTCTTCACTTAAATGATTTTGCAAAATGCCTCTAAAATCGTTTTAAACAATTAAAAACAAAGCATTTTGACATAAGCTTTCTTAATAATGTTTTTAACTGATATAGTTTTGAATGAACCGATTAAAATCACTTAGAATGTTCAAAGAAGTGTTTTTACAGTATTTTAATCAATACAAATTGCTTTTAATCGATTAAAACCATTTAGAACTCATTATGATTGATCAAAATACAAATATGACCGATCAGAATCAGATGTGATTGATCAGATTTGAATTATGAGCGATCAGAACTTTTTCAATCGATTAAAACACATTTCAATCGATTAAAACACGTTTCAATCGATTAAAATCACTTAAAAGGTCAGGATGATCGATCAGAATGCAGTTATGACCGATCATAGTTTGTTATGATCGATCATAATTGAATTATGACCGATCAGATCTGTTTCAATCGATTAAAACGCATTTCAATCGATTAAAACAACTTGGAAAAATTTTGTACAGAGTTTTAATCGATTAAAACCTATGGTTTATCAGTTAAAATAACTTGAAAAGTTTTATAAGAAAGTTTGCAGTATTTCAATCGATTGAAACACATTTCAACCGATTAAAACAACTTGGAAAAATTTTGTACAGAGTTTTAATCGATTAAAACCTATGTTTTATCAGTTAAAATAACTTGAAAAGTTTTATAAGAAAGTTTGCAGTATTTCAATCGATTAAAACGCGAAAGAATCGATTGAATTAACTTAGAAGATTTTTTGTAAAGTGTTTTAACTGATATAAACGTTGTAGTATCAGCTAAAACAAATCTGTTAAAGAATCAAGAACGTATTAATGGATTGAAAGGACTTTTAACAAATTAAAACGGCTATTTCAATAGATTGAAACAAACTTTTAACAGATTAATTAATGCAGCAGTTTTGAAAATATGCTATAAAAACAGTTTGGCTTGAACTTTTTTAACATACATTGAACATCAGTTTTATACATCCTTAAGCAATCATTCAAGCAAACTTTAGCACCTCTTTTAAGAAATATTCGCAACAATTTTTTAGAAGTTCTTTTGAAAATCTTTCTTGAGGCAACTTGCATTCTTTTGAAGAAGAAACTCTCTGCAGATTTGGATAAACTGGTTTGAGCTTTTTAGTTTCTTCTTTGTCAATTCGTTTTCATTCTTTTGTATTGTGTTGTGCCTGGAATTTGGGCACAAGTTTCTCTGCAGCTGGAAGTTGGTTGTGGAGGTTATCAAGAACTGGAATTTGGTTCTTGGTGAGTGTTGGTGCCTGGAATTTGGGCACTGGTTTCTCTGCAGCTGGAATTTGGTTGTAGAGGTTATCAAGAACTGGAATTTGGTTCTTGGTGGAGAGGTTAAGTGCAGGAACTGGAATTTGGTTCTTGTGATAGATTAGGTGTAAGATTGTTGAATCTGTAAAACATTTAATCTAGTGGAACCCAGCTGGAATTTGGCTGGAGACTGGACGTAGCCCTGGTACTGGGTGAACCAGTATAAAATACCGGTGATATCTTCCTTAACCTTTCTCTCATTTAAATTCAGTTGTTGCGCTTATTTTAATTGATTGCTTTGTGATTCAAGAACATATCTTTAAACTTAATTTTCGAATTAGATAATCTGTTATTTGCGAAAACCTTTCACAGATCAATTCACCCCCCCCTCTTGATCTAAAACTACTTTTCTAACACAGATTGGATTGGAGATCACGTTTGGAGTAGTTTTCTAGCACATTGGAGCTCACCAATGTATCGGTCCAAATATGCACAAGCACAAAAAAATAAGGCATCTGAAGAGGGTGGGAGCCTTCACACAGGTGGCTCTATCAGCACAGATGAGCATGCCATACATATGGTAAGTCTTTTAATCATACACTTAGGATTTTGAAATATTTATTGGGTTTTATATCTCAAATTGTTTATGTAATGTAGGCAAAGGAGCTTGGAAGATTAGTTTTTATTGATGAGATCTTCCAACAGACTCATATTAGGAGGAATACAGGTCAATTTGTTGATGAAAGATCTAGGAAGACACACGTGAGAATCTTCATGTTAAACTTTGTATATTATGTAAAGTTAATAATCATGTTAATAATTTATTTGTTTCTACTAATAGGAGGAATTTGAAACTAGACTTTCACAAGCTAGGTCATCTGCTGGATCTTGTGTTGGCGAACTTGAGTCCACTCCTCCTGACTCTGCACATGATAAAGTTATAAGGTCCCGTTGTTCGGTGACCACAGTTGAAGGTAAGAATAAAGGAAGATTGTATGGGGCTGGACAACTTGCTGATGGTTATCAGGGTGGTTCAGATAGCTTGAAGCATCAAACTCAAGCATCCAACTCCTCAGTTAACTTATAAGAGATTAATCAGTTGAGACAACGATTGTCTGTATAAGAAGAAGAAATACGTCGAACAAGGGAGCAGAATGAACGACTAGAGCACCAATTTAGATAGTTTCAATCCCTTGTTGGTCATCTTCTACCCCCCATTGCACAGTCTCTTGTTCAACAGCGTCAACATAGTGAAGCAGATGCTGAAGAGCAACAAGATAACCCACCACAGGAAGACAACATACCAGAACATCATTCTCCTGATTATTCTCATTATTAAATGTTATATAAACATCTATAGAATAATATTTCAATTCTACTTGTATGTTGATCCTTTTTTTAGGATTATACATTATGTTTCATTATGCATAAATTACAATACATTTGAATTTACTTATGATTAAGTTGAGTTAGATTTATGTTTAATTGAATTGTTGAATAGATTATTGAATTGGAGTGGATTGAATGTTATTTTACAGTTTATATGGGATGAAAAAAAAATATAATTGCTCTGAAAATAGAGGTGATTTTATCGACGGATTTACCGACGGATAATCCGTCGGTAAGTTGTGCGCATAACTGGTAATTACCGAAAGAAATATCTGTCGGTAATTACCCATGACATTTACCGACGGACTATCAAAATCCGTTGGTAATTTTTATATTATTGACGAATTTAGGACCGTCGATCGTCGGTAATATCAATTTACCGACGAATTTTCTTATTTACTGATGGATTTTGTCTATCAAAAATTTCAATTTTTCTTGTAGTGGAATTCTCCCTACATATCTTTAATAATTTTTTTAAACAAAGATTCATCAGTAGCTCCAAATATAATGTCATCCACAAATACTTGAACAAATATGATATCATTATTAATTTTCTTAAGATATAATGTTTTATCAACAACACCTCTTTGATAGCTTTTTTATAAGAGAAAATTGCTTAGTCTTTCATATCATTGTCTCGGGGCTTGCTTTATACTATACAATGCTTTCTTTATATCATTGTCTCGGGGCTTGCTTTATACTATACAATGCTTTCTTTAGTTTGTAGATAAACTCTGGATGAATATGATTTTCAAATCTAGGGGGCTGAGCAACAAAAACCTTTTCATTCAAATAGCCATTTAAGAAGACACTTTTGACATTCATTTGGTATAACCTAAAATTCTTCATTGAGGCATAAGCAAGTAAAAGTCGCACAGCTTCTAACCTAGCAACATGATCATATGTTTCATCAAAATCAATTCCTTCTTGTTTATTGTATTCTTTAGCAACTAATCTTGCTTTGTTTCTTGTAATAATACCATTTTCATCTAATTTATTCCTAAAAACCCATTTAGTTCCAACAATATTTGCATCATTTGGCTTTGGAATTAATTCCCATACATTATTCCTTATAAATTGGCTTAACTCCTCATGCATTGCATTAATCCAATTATTATCTTTTAATGCATCAGATATGCATTTGTTGAATTATTGGCAAGCGTACCAAAATGATCAATCGCAGTATAGTATTTCGATTAAATAAAAGTTGATCTCACGAGGAACGGTTTCAATGAAAATTCCCAATTATGCTTACTAAGTAGATTAAAACAGATTGGGTTTTACAAATAAGAGTTGAATTGAAATTAAATGACAAAGAACTGTAAATTGTTGAGAAAATATCAATTAAAGGTACTTAGGATTGACTTCCTTCCTTATCCCTCTTTTGTAATGACTATGTCAATTAAGAACGTCAATTAACTTAACAATGTTGATGCCACCTACTCAAATCATCCATGTTGATTCCTCACACATGAAATTCATAAGAAAACCTAATAAATGTTGATTCATCACACAATTAACAGATTTTTCAGCATTAGGGTTAGGGTGTTAAGCAATTGATACATTCATTCCATTCCTGACAATTAACGTAACAAATATTCTTACTGTGATCTAGGGTTCAAGATATATTTTTCAATCATACCTCAAACAATCAAGAATAAATCATTCCAAAGCATAAAGGATAAGAATAACAACATCAAAGCATAGATTAAGATCTCAAAATATCACCATGATACAAAAGAGTTCAAAGGAAGTGCACTGAATCCTAAGAGAATGAAGTTAGCCACTCATGTTGGCAATTACAATGCTCCAATTGATGAAGAAGTGAAGAATTGATGAAGATTAGACAAAACCCTAACAGTAGTCGTGCCTCCTATCCTCCAAGACTGCTTCCTTTTCTCAAAACATAACTTATCTTTTTATAAGAGAATTTGGGTCGGGCCTCGCATCATTTATTCGCTTAAGCGTTCTTCTTTCTTTCAATTTTACTCTAATTATGCTGACAATTATGCTCCTTACTCTTGTATTAAGGTATTCTCAAATTCATCCTATATTGGGAGAAAAATATATTAGAATTAACATAAGTTAAGTGGTTTCATAACAATTCAAGGAATAATTATATCAACTTTTTACCACTTAACAACTCCCCCCAACCTAGAATCTTGCTTGTCCCAAGCAAAGTAGTTTTTCCAAAACAAAATCATCACCTATTATCTCTTTCTCTTCCAGAACCACAACATAAAAATTTTCAGAGGTGATGCTCACAACTCCAAATGAAAATAGAACACATAAGCATTCTAGTTACAGAAACCAACAAAGAATAATTAGTCCTCAACTATCCTCAGAGAAGCATGATCTCTCAAAAAGAGTTATATATACTCATGTCTAATTCTCACTGGTAAGTGTTTATCTCATTCAATCACTTCATTTAGACAATCCAATATTGATAATCATCTTCAAGCAATCAACAATTGTTAAACAAGACTTAAATCAAAAGATCTTTTGAGGCTTGTAATGGGGCTGGGCTAAGAAAGAATTATTGGTTTTTCTGGGATATACAAAATAAAATATTTGAGAAATTCAACTCATATGAATGATTCTTGATTAACAATTCCTCAAGTCAGGTTTCAAACTTCATGTTTTTGTCCCTAACACAATGACAGTGAGTTAATAATAATCTCACAAGTTATTATTCCCCCCTTGAACTACTTTTATACTCTTTTTTTTCTCATGCTTTTGCGTGTATCCTTTTTGGCTTTGCCAATTCTTAAGCTTTGCTTTTCCTTTTTCTTTACACTTTTTTTTTAAGAATAACACCCCAATAATACCTGTAGGACAACAATAGCAATACCCAACAATAAGAAACATAGTGACATTCATACTCATTTCCTTTCTCAAATATAGGAAGGTAGATAAATAGTGTTTAGGCTTAAGGGTTATGTTTAAGAAACAATATTATTTTTGGCTCAGAAGGGGTTCAAATGGATGTCCTATAATTAATGTAGGGTTGGCTATTTGGCTCTGGGTTATATCTACTACAAAGAAAAAATGTCTTTATCATTTTCAAGTCTTGCTAACATGTAATCACATCAAAGAATCAACCAATATTAGTTATCATCACAAAGTGTTGACACTCAATTTATCTGTTTTTGGTACTCTACTCACTTGGGTTTTAGCTAGCTTCTCCAATTCAGTTAATTCCTAATTCTCCTCATATATTCCTTTTCACTATCATACTCATCATCCCAAAATCACTTGTTATTGGAAACAATCAAAATGATTTTTCACGTTCCAGATTTGAATTAGACAATAAGCATTAATCTCATATATGGCTTTAAAACACATTATGAGACATCAAGAGAATTCAAAATTTAAAATAAAGCAATTAAAAAATTAAATTAAAAATAAAGGAATTAAAAACATTAAAAATAAAGTAAGTTTCCTCCCTTATTTTCTTCACTTGTCATGTACTCCTTATCTTGTGCCTCAGCCTCAGCTGCAGACTTTCTTACCCCCTCTAAAAAAGTTGGATTGTCCCCAGGCCATTGAAGTAAGACTCCAAAGTCTTGAGGAGAAGTTCACTGTGTACCTAGAACAATCTTGCAAAGAAAGAACCTAAGGAAGAAAAATGCACAAAAAACTTAAACTGCAAAAAGAAAAAAAAAATCAAAACATTGGGTTGCCTCCCATGAGCGCTTGTTTAACGTCTTCAGCTCAACGCCTATTTGCTTTAGGGCTCATGCAGGTGAGTGATCAAGGTGATATATACACATTCTCCATCCCTTGACTATCCTTGTAGGAATGAATTTATTCTTTTCATTGCGAATAACCTTACAACTGTCAGAGATTGGATAAATCACACCTGCTTCAGGAGGTTTCAGTACCTCTCTCTGAACAACTTCCTTCATAGTCAGATTGAGATGTCTTTGGGGTTGTGCAACAAACTTGTAATCTTGTTTTTCAGTTGTTATGGGTAATTCTTCCAAAGTATCTATTCTGAGGCAATCTTTCTTGTCTTCTGGTTGTTGTACATCTTCAAACAGATTAAAATTAACTTCATCATCTCCACTTCTAATTTTCAACTTGCCCATGTCAACATCTATAATTACTTTGGCAGTCTTCATAAATGGCCTTCCCAGGATCAATGGAACTTCCTCATTTTCCTCCATGTCCATAATCACAAAATCAACAGGAAATATGAATTTATCCACTCTAACTAAAACATCTTCTGCTACTCCATAAGGAATCTTTAGAGATTTGTCAGCTAGCTGCAGTGTCATTCTTGTAGGCATTACTTCCAAGTCTCCTATTCTTTTAAGCATAGACAAATGCATTAGATTTATACTAGCACCCAAATCGAGTAATGCCTTACCTACTTGTAATGTCCCAATTGCGACTAGTATAGTGAAACTGTCAGGATCCTTGGACTTTTGAGGCAATGATTTTTGAATTATAGCGCTGCATCTTGCTTCTAGATCCACTGTTTCTGTAGTAAATCTCCTTTTCTTAGTTAACAACTCTTTCATGAATTTTGCATAAGTCGGCATCTGCTCCATAGCTTCCATAAATGGAATATTAATCTGTAAATGCTTGAAAATATCCATGAATCTTGCAAACTGTCTTTCTTTATCTTTCTTGGAAAGATGACGAGGATATGGTAAATCCTTTAATTGCGGTATTTGACTATCGTCTTTCTCCCTCTTTTTCTCACTCTTTTTATTTTTCTTTTCTTTTTCAGTATTTTTTTCTTTTTCTATACTCTCACTTTTATTTTTCTCTTTTTCTCCTTCACACTCATCTTCTTTTTCTTGTAGGATTTCCTTTTCTACAACCAGATTGTCACCAATACCTTCTCCTATAACCTTACCACTCCTTGTAATTATTGAATTGCATTGCTCCCTGGGGTTGGTTTGTGTGTTAGCTAAAAAATGTCCTCCTTGTTGTTGCTCAGATAATTGCTTAGCTAGTTGGCCTATCTGGATCTCTATATTTCTGAATGAAGCCTCAGTATTTTTCTGATTAGTCATAGTGCCTTGCATGAATTTTTCTAAAGTATCCTCCAATTTACTTATTTTGTCAGGCACTAAAGGATAATGTTGTTGTTGCTGTTGATATGGAGGTTGTTGATATGACTGTTGTTGAAATGTAGGTTGTCTAGTAGATGAGCTAACACCTTGGTTCCACCCAAAATTTTGATTCTGATTTTGATTCCCTCTCCATCCTTGTGCAAAATTATTCTGATAATTATTGGGATTAGGAAAATTGCTTTGTCTGCCTTGACTACTACCTTGGACCCCCATATAATTAGCTTCTTCTTGCTGAATGTTGCCTTGATAAGAGCATTGTTCATTTGAATGATCACCTTCACACATGTCGCAACTCATCTGTTCATTAGGAATAGATTGTATTGTGTGCATTTGTTGAGGTAATTTCTCTATTTTCTGGTTCAATGCTTCAATTTTTTGGGTCAAAATTTTATTCTGGGCTAAGAGAGCATCTGTGGTGTTAAGTTCAAGGACTCCCTTCCTTTGAATTAGATGTCTATCATGTTGAGCCT
Source organism: Sphenostylis stenocarpa (assembly GCA_963425845.1). Classification (NCBI taxonomy): domain Eukaryota; kingdom Viridiplantae; phylum Streptophyta; class Magnoliopsida; order Fabales; family Fabaceae; genus Sphenostylis; species Sphenostylis stenocarpa. The sequence continues at coordinate 65,595,213 of OY731400.1, forward strand.
GTTGGTCTGTAAAAGCTAGTGCATCAATAATTCTTGTGGCATGATCAATTTCTACATCCAACATAGATCCTCCTACTGCAGCCTCTAATAACATCTTTGCATCATGTCGCAACCCAGTATAGAAAATATTTAACTGAGCAACGTCATCAAATCCATGATTTGGGCATCTTCTCAACAGTGATTTAAATTTCTCCCATGCTTCACAAAATTGTTCATCTGCTCCTTGTCTGAAAGAAGTCATGTCAGATTTTGCTTTGATGTAGCGGGATGGTGGGAAAAATCTATTCAGAAACTTTTCTTCTACACTACTCCAATTAGTCAAACTCTGATTAGGATGTGCTTTCAGCCACTCCTTTGCCCTACCTGCCAAAGAAAAAGGAAATAATATCAAATATACAGATTCAAGATTTACTGCTCTAAATCCCATGGTACCAATCAACTTATAAAAAGTAGACAAATGAATATAAGGGTCTTCATGATCCAATCCAATGAATTGATGAGCATTAATCAAGCTTAAGAAGGATGAATTCATCTGCAATGTATGATCATCCCGAATGACAATGCTGGAAAAATGCCTTGGACCTTGTTGCATAGCACAATTTCTAAGAGTTTTTCTAGGTGGATTTGCATTTGGGTTTTGATTTGGATTTATATTGGGATCTGGATTCAGATTCAGATTTGCTCCTTCTTCCGTCATATCTTCTATAATTGGGTCTGGTAAATCAAGCGTGAAAGAAGAATTAGCAGATTCTCTTGTGGCTTGTTCTTGAGTTTCCCTTCTTCTTCTACCCTGGTTCCTCCGAGTTGTTTTTTTCAATCTCTTGATTAAATTCTAACTGCTCTGAAGATACTTGTCCTCTTAAACGCAAAAATCAAAAGAGTAACTCAAGCAAATATTAGCAGAAACTAAAAACTAAATAATAATAATAATAATAATAATAATAATAATAAAAAAACAAAAACAGAAATAAAAATAAAATATTCAATAAGCTAAACAAAGAAATCTCAAAGAATAGCGTTCCCCGGCAATGGCGCCAGAAATACTTGTTGAATTATTGGGAAGCGTACCAAAATTATCAATCGCAGTATAGTATTTCGATTAAATAAAAGTCGATCCCACGAGGAACGGTTTCAATGGAAATTCCCAATTATGCTTACTAAGTAGATTAAAATAGATTAGGTTTTGCAAATAAGAGTTGAATTGTAAATGACAAAGAACTGTAAATTGTTGAGAAAATATCAATTAAAGGTACTTAGAATTGGCTTCCTTCCTTATCCCTCTTTTGTAATGGCTATGTCAATTAAGAATGTCAATTAACCTAACAATGTTGATGCCACCTACTCAAATCATCCATGTTGATTCCTCACACATGAAATTCATAAGAAAACCTAATAAATGTTGATTCCTCACACAATTAACAGATTTTCCAGCATTATGGTTAGGGTGTTAAGCAATTGATACATTCATTCCATTCCTGGCAATTAACGTAACAAATATTCTTACCGTGATCTAGGGCTCAAGATATATTTTCCAATCATACCTCAAACAATCAAGAATAAATTATTCCAAAGCATAAAGGATAAGAATAACAACATCAAAGCATAGATTAAGATCTCAAAATATCACCATGATACAAAAGAGTTCAAAGGAAGTGCACCAAATCCTAAGAGAATGAAGTTAGTCACTCATGTTGGCCATTACAATGCTCCAATTGATGAAGAAGTGAAGAGTTGATGAAGATTAGACAAAACCCTAACAGTAGTCATGCGTCCTCTCCTCCAAGACTGTTTCCTTTTCTCAAAACATAACTTATCTTTTTATAAGAAAATTTGGGTCGGGCCTCGCATCATTCATTCGCTTAAGTGCTCTTCTTTCTTTCAATTTTACTCCAATTATGCTGACAATTATGCTCCTTACTCTTGTATCAAGGTATTCTCAAATTCATCCTATATTGGGAGAAAAATATATTAGAATTAACATAAGTTAAGTGGTTTCATAACAATTCAAGGCATAATTATATCAACTTTTTACCACTTAACAGAATTTTGGTTCAATTTGAGATATGAATGACATGTGATTACAAAATTTATTTAATGATCTTCGGGTAGAAACTCCCTATTTTATTTCTCTAATGATGTTGTCCATTGAAAGATTTCTTGGAGCCTTCCATTCTTTAGGTAGTTGTTCTTCATATTCTTCACTAGACTCTTCTTGTTTCTGAAAAATAGTTGATTCTGGTAGTTTTAACTGATACATTTTATTAGTTAAAATATCATCATTTGCATTACAAATTGAGTTTTTCTGCAAATCTGGGTTAGTTTCATCAAATACAACATGAACTAATTCTTCTACTATTTTTAGCCTTTTATTGAAAATTCCATAGGCATGGCTATTTGATGAATATCCCAAGAAAATACCTTCATCTGATTTGGAGTCAAATTTTCCAAGATTTTCCTTTCCATTATATAGAACAAAGACTTTGCATCCAATTACTCTGATGTAATTTATATTCGGTTTTTTGCCTTTATATAATTCATAGGGAGTCTTTTTGAGAAAAATGTCTAATCAAAACACGATTTAAAACATGGCAAGCAGTACTTACAGCATCAGCCCAAAAATATTTTGGTAAATCTTTTTCATTAAGCATTGTCCTAACTAACTCTTCAAGGGAACAAATTTTCCTTTCAACTACACCATTCTATTAAGGAGTTCTAGGAGCATAAAAATTATGCTTAATTCCATGTTTTTCACAAAATTTTCATTTGAAAATTCTCCCCCATGATCACTTTGAATATTTGAAATGAAATAGTCCTTTTCATTTTGAATTTGTTTTGCAAACTTCTTAAAAGCATGGAAAGTATCATATTTCAATTCAGAAACATTATCCAGGTAAATCTTGAGAAATCATCTACAATAACCAATGCGTATAGATCCCCACCTAAACTTATAGTTCTTGAAGGACCAAAAAGATCCATGTGTAAAAGTTTAAGCGGTCTCGAAGTTGAAGCAATATTTTTCTTTAAAAAAAAAAACTTTTTACTTGTTTGCCTTTTTGACATGCATCACATATTTTATCTTTCACAAACTTTAGTTTAGGTAGACCTATTACAAGATCTTTGGAAATCAATTTGTTGAGATGATGCATATGAATATGTGTTACTCTTCTATGCCATAACCAGGAATCATTTTCTTTAGTAATTAGGCAGCAGTCTTTGGCAGAATTTGTATTTAACATGTAAACGTTGTTGATTCTCTTATTAGTGATCAATACCTGGTTTGAACCTTATCTGAGTATTTGACATTGTTTTGGTTCAAAGATGACTTTGTGACCTTTGTCACACAATTGACTGATACTGATCAAATTATGTTTCAATTCTTCAACATAAAGTATATTGTTAATGATACTTGATTCTGTACATTTGATATCCCCAATTCCAAGAATTATGCCCTTGTTGTTATGTCCATAGATGACAGTACCACCATTTTTTAGTTTTAGATTGTGAAACTTTGAGATATTCCATATCATATGTTTTGAACAGTCGCTATCAAGATACCAGAGATCTTCAGTTTGTTGTTCCTAAAAAACAGATTGATATAGTTGCGGTACTAATCGATTAAAAGAAGATATAATCGATTAATTTTGTACTGGAACATAAAATTAATCGATTAAAACAAGAAAGAATTGATTAATTTTGTACTGGATATGGTTAATGAAATATCAACAGAATATTAATCGATTAATTTTGAACTATTTAATGATTTTAACTGATGTAAATCATTTTAATCGATTAAAACAGATATCTGGAATATTAGTTATAAACCCAAGAGCTTTTAATCGATTAATTCGATGAATAATCGATTAAAACTATACGGACAACTTTTCAGAATTTCTCTATAAGTGAATTTAATCGATTAAAAATAGTTTTATATCAATTAAAACAACCAGTTCCTGAAAAATTTTAAATCTTTTATATCCAAAATACTTATTTGTTGACCGGGTACCAATAGATCTCAAGATTTTTGTTCCTGCAAAAAAAAATAATAGCACAATCGGGTACCCTTTTTAAGATAATAGGGTCCTATCAAGTTATTTGAAATGATTTCTTGGGAACCCATTTCATTCTTCCTTTTGGGACAACATATTTCTTGATTTTACAAAATTTTACAGAATGACCTTTTTTCATACAATAGAAACATGTAGTAAATGGTGATGTATTAGGTTTATTGTATGAAAAATAATTTTTGAAAGCTCTAGTTTTCTTTCCAACAAAAGGTGTGAAACCTATACCGGTGTGATCACTAACCAATTTTTGAGAATTAAGAAGAACATCAAGATTGGCTTTACCTTGTGAAAATTTAAAAAGCAGTCTTTATTAGATATGCTAATTTCTTTTGTAATTCAGGACAATTTTCACAATCATTTTAATCTTTACACATGTAGTCATAATTGTTATCAATCATTTTCAAATATTTAGTATTAGTTTCTTCATCAAGAATTTTCTTTTCAAGAAGAATGATTTTGTTTTCTAACCTATTGTTCAAGCTTTTTCATCTTTTGTTTTCTATTTCTAGTCATTTTGCTACTTCATGCATTTTATTAAAAGCATCCTGTAATGAGCTATAATTCATAGAATTAATAGAAGAATAAGAACTTACACTAGTGGTTGGAGAATCCAGATTAGCCATCAAGCATATATCTGTTGTTTCTTCATAGATCACCTCAAGAATTTCCCACATCTCTTTGGCATATTTGCATTGAGACACCCTGAAAAATTCATTCATATTAAGTGCAGATGTAATTATGTTTTTGGCAGTGCAATCACTTTGAACTTTTCTCTTTTCTTCATCATTCAAACTGGACCAATCTTTATCTGTAATAAGTGGACCATTTACAATTATATCCCAAACATTTCTATCAATAGATTCAATAAAGATCTTCATCCTTATCTTCTAAAATGGATAATATGTACCACAAAATAGTGAAGGTCTATTGACAGAAGCACCCTCAGAAAAAGGTAATTTATTTTCATCCATGAAAAGATTTGGACCGAAAGTCTTGAGTGATTTTCAAGACCCTTCTCTTGATACCAATTGTTAGAAAAGTAGGTTGAGATCAAGAGGGGCGGTGAATTAATCTTTGAAAGATTTTCGCAATTTTAAGAATACAGATTATCTATTTCAAAGATTATGAATTCCGATCAAGTTTTGAATCAAGAAAAATAAGAAGTTCTATATAAAGCACAAGCAGAATAAAAGAGAGTAAAATTTTAGAGAAAGACACAACAGATTTATACTGATTCACCCAAACCACAGGACTACATCCAGTTCTCAACCAAATTCCAGTTGAATTCCACTAGATTGATTATGTTTCTTATTACAAACCCGAATCACAAAACACTCAATCCACACCTAGAACCAAATTCCAGTTCTTGCACCAAACCTTCACCAAGAACCAAGTTTCAGTTCTTGAATCAACCTGCAGCCAAATTCTACCTACAAAACCAGTGTCCAACATTTTCATACACCCACAATACAGTAAAGAATTGAAAAGAAACAAAGAGAAGAACCTAGAACAATCAAACCCATATTATGCAGCTCTTTCAGAATGAGTTTCTTCTCATGTAAGAAAGTAAAAATGCCTCAAGAAAGAACTTTGAAAAACTTCACAAAAGTGGCGCGCTTCTTTCTTGAAAAACTTCTTTAATGATTGTTTAATTGATTACTCAAAGATGTGATTTAAAACGTTAAAGCAAACTTGTTTATATAGAGTTATTTTTCAATTCGTTGGTTTAATTAATCGGTTAAAACTTTCTTTTAATCGATTATTAAATCTTGATTAATCGATTAATTCTTCTTTTAATCGGTTAAAATGTGTTTAATCATTTTCCAAATTTATTTTAACTGATGAAACAATGTTTTAATCGATTAAAATAGTTAAACAAAAATTCTCTATGTTGTTTTAATCAATTATAATTCTGCCAAATACTTTCTCAAAACTTCATAAGTGATTTTAACTGATGAAAGCCTGCTTTAATCGATTAAAATATTTTACAAAAATTTCCTTAAGTTGTTTTAATCGATTAATTTGATATTATATCGATTTTACTGGCAGAACATTTTTCAGAACTTCTCAAGTGATTTTAATCGATTAAATCGAAATTACATCGATTAAAATACTTGAGTAACATTTTTTTCATACTTCTTAAATGATTTTAATGTATTAATTCGAAGTTATATCAATTAAAATACCGACGTAAAGTTTTTAAATACTTCTTTAATGAAAATAATCGATTAATTAGAATGTGCATCAATTAAAACAACTTCAGTGTATGTTTTAAATGGTTTTAATCGATTATTTTGAAAACATATCGCTTAAAATTCTGTCATGAATGTTCCTAACTCATTTTAATCGATTAATCTTAAAGTTTATTAGTTAAATCTAATCCTTAAAATCATATTAATCGATTAATTTAGTTGGTATCAGATTAAAACCTTTAGAAGCATTTCCAATTTCTTTCAAAATGAATAATCCTCATGTAGCAGAGAGATAGGAATTATTAAACCTATTAATATTGATACTGACTCACTAATCACTCTATCATTTAACCCAAGTAGTCTTTGACTTCATCAAATCATTAAGATCTTCAATCTATCACAAGGTTCAATAAGATCTTCATCACTTTCATGATCCATTTAAAGGTTTTTTGTTGTCTTGCTTATGCCACTACGCTTCAAAATCACATAACTAAATTTCAGCCTCGCGCCAACAAAATTGTCTTCTTGGGATATAGGGAAGGAACTAAAGACTATGTTCTATATGATCTCCATACCTATCAATTTTTTCTTTCAAGAAATATCATTCTTTATGAAATTGTATTTCCTTTTCTTTCCTCAACTACTCCTTTCTCAACTTCTTCTATTTTTCCTCTATTATCTAATATATCCTCTCCTTCAAATACTTTATCCTTGCCCGAGTCTATTCATCACTCTCATGCTACAGACATTCCATCTGCTATAAATTCTAACCAGAACCTTAGTTCTCATGTCCCACCTTCTTCATATATTAGGCACTTTACCGATCTCGCAGACCACCGTCTTACCTAACAGATTTTCATTGTCATTCTATGGTTGCTTCTAGAAGTTCCACACATCCTCTTAAAGATACTTGTTTGCATCTCTTATCATCAGTTCTTTTTTCAAATTCAATTCCTCTTATAAATACTTGTTTGTTGTTACTAACATTTATGAACCTACTACTTTCTCTCAAGCATCTAAATTGTATTGTTAGCATAACACCTGGTCTATTATTGATCTCCCATAAGGAAAGAGTCACATTGGTTGTTAATGGGTTTACAAGGTTAAATATCATTCAATTGTCAAGATCACCACTGTTCGTGTCCACCGAGTTCTTCTCAGGTTTTGACAACACTCGAAATAGAAGGGAAACGATTTAGGGTTAGGGTTTAGAAGGTGATTTGATTGGAAATAAAAAATATAAAAAAATAAAGGACAATGTAGGCTCCACAAATAAGAATATTTGATAAGCCAAGAAGGATCGCCACAAGAATTGGAGAATTCTTGATAAGATCAAAGGATGCAAGGAAGAACCCTAACAGAGCAACAACTCACAAATTGATTCTGAATAATATGTACCTTCATTCTAAATTTCCAAAATGTTTAATACAACTTAAGTTTATGAGTTTGTCTCATTTGCAGAAAATAAAGATAAATTAAAATCCTAATATCCCAAGCAAAGTTAAGTTGCCCTGATGGTTCAGTGAAGACATTATAAGCTTTGGGTCTTGGGTTCAAATCCCCACTGTAGCAAATAAAACTAACACGACTTCAAAACCTAAGAAATAAAATAATAATAATAATAATTAAATCTTCTAGTTGGGCCTCCTAACTTTCCAATCATTCTGTGCATGTGATAGGTCTAAAGTTGGACTTTAGCAAATTGGTCACTTTGTATTGCAATGCTTTTCTGAGCCTGCCTCTTGTCATATTATACTCTCCTATCATCTTGTAAGAATTATCATTGATCTTTTCTAAGACTTGGAATGACCCATCTCCTCTAAGTTGAAGTTTAGACTTTCTTCGTTCAGGAAACTTTTCCTTTCTCATGTGTACCCAAACCCAATCACCAGGTTGGAACACCAAATTTTTCCTACACTTGTTATCTTATCTTGCATAGCTCTTGTCGCTGCCGTCCGTTTCGACGCCTGGGGGCGTCTCGAACGTTTATGCGAGCGGTCGCGAAAAGATGGTTTAGACTCGCGTATTTGTTTTAAAATGTGTTCATTGCTTCCGAGGTGCCCAACAATTGAATTATCCTCTAATAAAAGCAAGGTTTTCGAAAAGGGGTTCTTATGGAGTCGCCACCAATGTTTTGACCATAAACATTGGAAAAGGATAAAAGGCATTGATTTTAATGAAAACCAAACTTGGCCATTATAACCAGAGTTAGGTAAGGGAGTTAGTTACGTGTGGGGAAGGTATTAGCACCCCACAACGCCCCTTTCGGGTTCCCTATGACAGATCAATTCATTTAAGTAAAGACTACAAGAAATTACGCGATTACCCTATTTTATTGCATAATACAAAAATGACTATCTACATAATTTTATATAAATAAAGCTAAATGAAGCAATAAAAGAGATATTAAAATGGCTATCTACATGATTTTATTCTACATGGCATAAACAATAAATAAAGATAAATAAAACAATAAATAAAGCAATAAAAGAGAAGAGAATTGAAAAGAACCTTCGTAGCAAGCTTTGTATTGAGAATCTCGAACTGTGAGGATGCGTTTTGGCAACCCCTCTCTCTACACAGACTCTCCTCACCAATACAAGATCGACTCCACTAAAAATTTAAAGAAGAATCAAATGCTGGAATATAATTCCTTAACCGACTGTTACCTATTTAAGGCAATCGGAAAGATCATTTGAGAGAGGGAGAGAAGTAGACAAGTGCTCTGAGTTTTTGAAGGTGTTTCAGAGCTCTCTGGAGTGTCTGGGGTGTGAAAAAGTGGCAAATGAACCTTCTATTTATAGTTTTCGCAGCTGGCGCACTTTGGGACGGCCGTCTGGGTTGGGACGGCCGTCTGGACTGGGATGGCCGTCCCAAATGGCAATTTTACACAGGGCGAGACCACCTGGGAACCCGGGACGGCCGTCCCACTCAAATTGGGCTTTGGGACGGTCGTCCCACTTTCGGGACGCGCGTCCCACTTGATTCTGGCAGGTTGGGACGGCCGACCCAACTTTGGGACGGCCGTCTCGACCTGTTTTGCCCAGTTTTCGCGTTTCGGGACCCCGGGAAGCTTTCCTTTCCTGTTTCGGACGTCAGTTGATGCCGATAGGTGTCTGTTGAAGCTTTATCTTCATACAGAAAGTCTTCTTGGCTCTTATTTGTAATGCTAGACGAGCTTTATCTTGTTACGGGTGATCTCTTTTGTCTTTATTTGAGAAACCGGGCAAAATTAAGGGTCTACAGCTCTCATTCTTCTTTTCAATTTGAGCCTTTAATTTCTCTTTATCATTGATCTTCTCTAAGACTTGGAATGACCCATCTCCTCTAGGTTGAAATTTAGACTTTCTTCGTTCAGGAAACCTTTCCTTTCTCATGTGTACCCAAACCCAATCACCAGGTTGGAACACCAACTTTTTCCTACACTTGTTATCTTGCCTTGCATAGCTCTCATTCTTCTTTTCAATTTGAGTCTTTACTTGCTTGTGCAGCTTCTTCACATATTCTACTTTAGTCTGTACTTCCTTATGCTTAAACATAGAAATGTTAGGCATAGGTAACAAATCAAGAGGAGTCAAAGGATTGAATCTATACACAATCTCAAATGGTGAACAATTAGTGGTGTTATGGATAACCCTATTATAAGCAAACATGTTTCCTAAGTCTTAAGATTTTTCTTTAAAATAGTCCTAAGCAATGTGCCTAAAGTCATGTTGACTACCTCAGTTTGACCATTAGTTTGTGGGTGACAAGTAGAAGAAAACAATAATTTAGTATCAATCTTACCCCACAAGGTCCTCCGAAAGTGACTAAGGAATTTTGAATCCCTATCACTCACAATGCTTCTCGTCAGCCCATGTAACCTTACTAATTCCTTGAAAAACAAATCAGCCACTTGACAAGCATCATCTACCTTTTTGCAAGGTATGAAGTGTGTCATCTTAGAAAACCTATCAACAACAACAAACACAGAATCCTTTCCATTCTTTGTTTTAGGCAGCCCCAAAATAAAGTTCATAGAAATGTCAGTCAAAGGATATTCAGGAATAGGTAAAGGAGTATACAACCTATGAGACTTAACCTTAGATTTAACCTTTTTACACACAATGCAATGATCATAAAACTTATTCACATCACATTTCATATGAGGCCAAAAGAAATGTTCTTGCAAAATTTCTAAAGTCTTTTGAACCCTAAAATGACCCATCAAACCCCCCTCATGTGATTCACTCACAAACAACTCTCTAATGGAATACTTAGGCACACACAATTTATTTGCTTTAAACAAGAATCCATTATGCCTAAAGTAACCATTTTTAGAAAATCTTTCACATGCAGCAAAAGTTTCAGCAAAATCCACATCATTCCCATACATGTCTTTCAAAGATTCAAGACCAAACAATTTAGTTTCAAGTATAGAAATTAATGCATGTCTCCTAGAAAGTGTATCAGCTACTACATTTCCTTTTCCCTTTTTATTCTTGATGACATATGGAAATTTCTCCAAGAACTCAACCCATTTGACATGCCTCTTGTTTAACTTACCTTGTCCCTTTAAGTATTTCAGAGATTCATGATCACTACAAATTACAAACTCTTTTGGTAAAAGGTAATGCTGCCAAGTTTGTAAAGCACGCACTCAGGCATACAATTCCTTATCATAGGTGGGATAGTTTAGGGCAGCCCCCATTCAACTTCTCACTAAAATAAGCAATTGGATGACCTTCTTGTAGTAAAACAACCCGAATACCCACATTAGATGCATCACATTCAACTTCAAAAGATTTTGCAAAATTTGATAATGCAAGAATGGGGGCATTAGATAGTTTGTGCTTAAGTTCAGAAAATGTCTTTTCTTGTTTTTCACCCATTTAAACCCAACATGTTTTTTTACTATTTCATTTAAGAGGTGCAGCCAAAGTACTAAAGTCTTTAACGAACCTCCTATAGAAACTAGTTAACCCATGAAATCTTCTCACTTCACTCACATTCTTAGGGATAGGCCACTCTTGGATAGCTTTAATTTTTTCCTCATCAACTTGTACCCCTTTAGAACTCACAACAAATCCCAAGAACACAACATGATCAGTACAAAAGGTACATTTTTCAAGATTAGCAAACAATTTTTCCTCTCTAAGCACATTCATGACAGCACTTAAATGTTCAACATGAAAATCAAAATTAGTGATATATAATAGAATATCATCAAAATACACCACTACACATTTGCCTAGAAATTCTCTCATGACATGGTTCATCAATCTCATAAAAGTGTTTGGGGCATTAGTTAACCCAAAGGGCATAACTAGCCACTCATACAATCCATACTTAGTTTTAAAGGTAGTTTTCCATTCATCCCCTTCCCTTATCCTTATATGATGTTACCCACTTTTCAAGTCAATTTTATAAAAAATACAAGCACCATGCAATTCATCCAGTAAGTCATCTAACCTAGGAATAGGATGTCTATACTTAACCGTGATGTTGTTAATGGCTCTACAATCAACGCACATCCTCCATGTTCCATCATTCTTAGGGACTAAAATGACTAGAACTGCACATGGGCTCATGCTCTCTTGTACCCATCCTTTGCTCATCAATTCTTCAACTTGCCTTTGGATTTCTTTGGTCTCTTGGGGATTACTTTTATATGTTGGACGATTGGGCAATGACACCCTTGGAATGAGATCAATATGGTGTTCAATTCCCCTCAAAGGTGGCAGTCCATTTGGCAATTCTTTTGGAAACACATCCTTATATTCCTACAAAAGAAATTCAACACTAGGAGGAATAACAATTTTATTTGAATTGTCAGCAACAAAAATATTATTTTTGTAGTACATTAAGTAAAGTGGTTTCTGTGAAAGAAACATCTTTCTCACCTCACTTCCTTTTGCTAAACAACTTATTTTTCTCTCAAGTGTATCACTCTTTTTTTTTTTCTATTCCTTGTAGGTGTTTCACTCTTCTCTCTTTTCTCTTGCATTATTTTTTTCTCTCATTTTTATTTGATCCTAACACACATCTCTAGGAGATAATGGTTTGAGAATAATCTTCTGGTCATTGTGCATGAAAGAAATCTTGTTGGTGAATCCATCATGTAGTGCTTTGGTGTCATACTGCCATGGCCTCCCTAGGAGGATATGACTTGCCGCCATTGGAACCACATCACATAACACCTTATCACCACCATACCTTCCAATTGAGAAGCACACTTCAACTTGTTGTGTCACTTTTATCTCTCCATCTTCACTAAGTCATTAAAGTTTGTATGGCCTAGGATGTGGTTTAGTTTCCAGGTTTAGTTTAGATACCAATCTGGAAATAGCCACATTAGTATAACTTCCACCATCAACAATTAAAGAGCACAATTTACCTTTGATTGAACACCTAGTGTGGAAAATATTTTCTCTTTAGGTTTGTTCAAGTGGCTGCATTTGACTTCCTAGTAACCTCCTTACCATTAGCATATCACCCTATAACGCTCCCACTTCTAATTCTTCCTCCTCTTCTTCCTCATTAGCCTCAGATTCACTATTAATTTGCCCATCCTCCTTCATGATCATGATCCTCTTGGTTGGACATTCAGAAGCAATATGTCCTATTCCCAAGCATTTGAAGCATTTGATGTTTCTAGTTCCAGTGTTGGAGGCGGATGTATTTGGCTTTGTTAGTGATTTCCCTTGTGGCGAACTCGTGGCTGCATTGGATGAATTTTCTCCCTCCTTCTTAGGTTTATCCTTCCAGTTTGGATTATAATAATTGGAAGAACTTCTCCTTGTTATACTTTTCCTCTTGATTTGTTGGTCAACCTGAACAGCCTTGTGCAACAAATCTTCCATCCCCACATATTCCTGCAATTCCACAACATCTCTAATATTAGTGTTCAGGCCATTAAGAAAATGAACCATTGTTGCTTCATTTTCTTCCTCTATGAAGGCTCTTATTAATGTCATCTCCATCTCCTTGTAATATTCTTCAACAGTCATGTTACCTTGCATCAATTTTTGAAGTTTTAAACGCAAATTTCTACTATAGTTGGTTGACACATATCTCTTCCTCATGACTCTCCTCATTTCAACCCAAGTATCTATTTCTCGTTCCTCATCTCTTTGTATTTCCTTATGATTTTTGTTCCACCAAATGAGGGCATAGTCTGAGAATTCAGCTGCTGCCAATTTGACCTTTTGTGCTTCTGTATAGTCATTGCATGAAAACACATGCTCAATCTTCATCTCCCATTCCAGATAAGCATCTGGATCACTCTTACCTTTAAATGGAGGAACATTCAACTCTACTCCTTCAAGTCTTTTCTGTTTAGGACCTCCATTATCGCCTCTACCTCCCCTATTTCGGTTAGGACCTCCAACATCTTGATTTATTTGATTTTCAATTCCTTCAATCCTCTCATAGAGCTCTTGATTATTTTGTGTCATCAATCTTTGCATTTTCGTAGTCATAGCTTCAAGTAACAATCTTTGAGCTACATCTAAAAGATGAAGACCATTACCACCTGCTCCTGCCATAATTCAACTAAAGAAAAAAAAAACAGACAGAATGTGAAGTAACAGAACCTTACCACACTTCTCACGTGTTTGCACTCAAAGATGTATCACTCGTGTTTACTCTCAATTTGGCTTTTGTATAATATGCATTCTTGCCTTTTCTCACTCGTTCTCTGACTTATGGTTCTTACAAGAATCCAAGAATCTATAGTTCAAGAAACACTTTCAACTGTAGCAATCATAAGGAATAAAACAGAATTGTAGTACTAACAAAGGACAAGTAGCAAAGAACAATTTTACTACTAACAACAAGCAACACAAATCTAAACTGTATGGGAAAACAAAGATTAGACAAAGATGTTTGACACTTAGGAATTTTATCAAATAGCTAATGTGCACTGAAATTTAAAGGAAGAACAACTGCCACATATATATAATTTTTTTTCTTCTATAGAAAACTAATTTTGAAAACAACTTTGATATATATATATATATATATATATATATATATATATATATATATATAAATGAAATTCAATATCAAAATTGCATAAACAACGAGACTTTTTTCAACAATACATGTGAACGAGTGTCCGATGAACGATGACGTGAACACCTGTCGCTAACAATACCTTGAATAGTATCGATGAACAGTACCATTTTTTAACCTTGCTTTGAATACCAAATGACGACACTCGAAATATAAGGGAAACTATTTAGGGTTAGGGTTTTGAAGGTGATTTTATAGGAAATAGAAAATAGCAAAAAAATAAAGGACAACGTAGGCACCACAAATAAGAATATTTGATAAGCTAAGAAGGATGGTCACAAGAATTAGAGAATTCTTGATAAGATCAAAGGATGCAAGGAATAACCCTAGCAGAACAACAACTCACAAATTGATTTTAAATAATACGTACCTTCATTCTGAATTTCTAAAATGTTTAATACAACTTAAGTTTATGAGTTTGTCTCATTTGCAGAAAATAAAGATAAATTAAAATCCTAATATCCCAAGCAAAGTTAAGTTGCCCTGATGGTTCGGTGAAGACATTATAAGCTTTGGGTCTCGGGTTTAAATCCCCATTGTAGCAAATAAAACTAACATGACTTCAAAACCTAAGAAATAAAATAATAATAATAACTAAATCTTTCAGTTGGGCCTCCTAGCTCTCCAAGCATTCTATGCATGTGATAGGTCTTCAACAAGGCCTAATTCATCTTTTTCTTGTTTTGTATTCCTACCAACTTGCGGATACTTTTGCTAAACCTCTTCATCATACAACTTTTGACAATTCTATATCCAAATTGGGTCTTTTGTGACATTATCGTCCAACTTGAGACGAAATATTAGCATAATTTTTGAACCCCCATTGTAGCAAATAAAACTAACATGACTTCAAAACCTAAGAAATAAAATAATAATAATAACTAAATCTTTTAGTTGGACCTCCTAGCTCTCCAAGCATTTTATGCGTGTGATAGGTCTAGACTCCTCCATGTTTTGAGCCTTTAGCAAATTGGTCACTTTGTGGAAGCAGAATATTGATCGAGATCGATTGCGTTCGTGAAAAAAATTCAACAAGGCCTAATTCATCTTTTTCTTATTTTGTCTTCCTACCAACTTGTGGATACTTTTGCTAAACCTCTTCATCATACAACTTTTGACAATTTTATATCCAAATTGGGTCTTTGTGACATTACCGTCCAACTTGAGAGGGAATATTAGCATAATTTTTTTCTATAACAAATCTTATTTTTTCCTTTTTATATTATTTTTAGTTATAATAGATTCTTTCTTTTTTATTTTACAGGATTATATATATACCTACTTATTCTTCTTTTTAGTATGAGAATTCTTATTTATAGGTTATATATATACTTGCTTAGCTTATACTTCTTTTTAGTACGAAAATTCTTAATAAATAAAAATAGATGAATTCTATCATACCTATATGAACATTAAGAAGTTCATAGATTTCTTCTATCACTTACCCATAAAATTCAGTATTTGCATATGTATTTTTCTTTTTCACTTGATTATTATTAAGGCAAACCCATGTTTCATTTCCACGATTTTAGCTTTACTAGCTTCTCTTCACATCATCAGTATGCGACAAAAGAACGCAACATAATTTTGTTCTTTTATGGATAATGATATTTTTGAGAACAACATTAATTCAACTTAGAGAAAATATTTTCCTAGGAAATGTTGATTCAATCAGTTTCCCTTTTTCATCTAGCATACATAGGTATAATATAGGTGGATATAAAAAGTAATAACATTATTTAAACTTTCAATTTTTTTTCATTAACTATATCAATCATAATGTCATTGTTTAATTTTAAAAATACATGGTGATACTAAATTATCCATAAAAACTAAGGCTAGGGTTTAATGATCAATGTGCGTCTTATTTGCATTATAAATTAATTAAGTGAAAGAATTATATCAATATTATCAGCCAATGGTCATCCTTTTGGGAAAGAACAAATTTTATTAGTTAATTGAGGAAAATTTGAACTCAGCTTACGTTTATGTTGGTTGATAATACTGAAGTTGAAAAATACCTTGAGTAAGTGTTTTAAAACACCGTCCATAAAATTGACCATTTTAATAATATATTTAGATAGTTAAATCTTAGAAAGTTTGAAAATGCTTCTGATTGTATTTTTTTTTTATTTTCTTACACGGTTCAAGGAAAAAGTATGTAACTTAAAAATATCTTAGTTTTTTATTTTGTGTTAAGGGTTTATATAAGGATAAGCGGGTGATTTGTATGGGTGATTCAACAAAATATTAATTAGAGTATAATACTTTCTAATTTATCTTAAGAAACTAATCTTATTTTATTGTGATTGGTTTTACCCATCTAGAGCTACAAAAGTTGATTTGGTGTCATACATATTTGAATGGATAAACAATATGATCTTTTTTATCCGTTGCACAAAAAATAAGGCATGCGTATTATGTATCATATCCACTGGCATGTGGTTGATATATATATAACCATAAAATGAAGTCGATGATAATGCATAAATGGATTAAGAGTAGATTTAAAATTTTAATTTATAATTTCTTGTATTGGGTCTTATATGTGTCCTATAATGTTGTAATTAGAGACAATTTATACATGGATTTCTATTAGGAATTCCATGACTTTTTAGATGAACCTAATTAGGAATGAGCCCTAGGTCTTAGATTCATGGTAAGACTCTTTGTGTAATCTTTTTCACATTATAGATAAAATTCATATTTGAAGCTTAGTTTTGTGAGAGAGATCATCGTTAAGTTCTTGTGAATAATTTTGATTTTTATCCTTGAATTTTCAAATAAAGTAATGAATCTTCCTCAACTTAACCTTCTATAGTGTGGTGTTTTCAACTTGTCAATATGGATTATGACATCTTCTTCATTTCTTATATATATATATTTTTTTTTGTTCTTATTTGATCAGGGACATTCTAAAACAATCTTAAACAAAAGTTAGATCCTTTTATCACTTATCAAGTAAATGAAAATATTGAAATTAAAGAAATATTTGGATTATAAAATTTATAAGTTGATTTGAAAGAAATAGACGTCCTAATGTTGAGTCATGAAACCAAGAGCAAGTAGACATCTTAAGCTAGTATGGAAGTAATAATAATTTGTTTGAAGTATATATTACCTACTTTGATTAGGATTATTCAAATTAAAATTAGTCATAAAATTCTAAGTGAAAACTAGCTTCAACATGTATTGTTTATATGAGTTTGTTTAGAAGTAATTAAGTATCAAATAATGATGTGAAATTTTAATGGCTATTTTGAGTTTCTAAAAAGGTAATAAGGGAAACAAATTATGTGATTAAAGTTAATATATTTAGAGGTTAACAATCCTTTGCAACTACTATAGCCATATTAACCCCATGTTTAACGTCCAGAAGTCTATGTCTACAACTATTTAACCTATATTAATCTCATGCCCTATACCTAAGGTTGCCGCCAAAGGAAAAACTAATGGACTAGCGACTTAGTCCGCCAATTTATATATTTTTAAATACATTTTTAATTATATGAATAATTTTTAAATTTTTAATTATTAATTAATATTTTTATTAAATAAATTACAAATATAATTATTATATTTGTGTGTTAAAATATCTAATTATAATCAATATTTAAATTTAATTAATTAATATTTATAATTTAAATTATAATATTATAATATATTTATATATTTATATAGTTCAACATAAAAAAATATAATATTTTTAATTATAATTATTTTATTTTTATTTTAATATGTTAAATATTTTTTTAAGACAGTCAATGGATCAATCGGTCTACTTTATTCTTGGCCTATCGATTAAGAAGATCAGCCAAAGCAGACTAAACTAGGTCTGGCAAGTTAAAACAACTAATACATTCTGTCATGTTTTAAGCAGGTTGGCTCGTCAACCCATTGAACTTAGTTCATTATGTTATCTCTACCTACACCCACAGTATCTCATCCCTCACTCGTCGGTTGCATACCATCCATACCGACGTTGTATCAGGCGACGTCGGTTTGAAAGTATGATTTTTTAAATTAATAATTTTTATTTATTTACAACCCCTTTACCCCCATTTTATTTATCTAGAAGTCTCCCCTTTCTTTATATTATATTTTTATTAGGTGTATCGAGCGACGTCGGTTTAAAAGTATGATTTTTTAAATTAATAATTTTTATTTATTTACAACCCCTTTACCCCCTTTTACTTATCTAAAAGTCTCCCCTCTCTTTATATTATATTTTTATTAGGTCCTCCATCTCTTTATATTATATTTTTTAGAAGTTTATTAATTTTTTAAGAGAATTGTCATTGGCAGGATTCGAACCCAAGTACTTTAGAGTTGGAGGTTGATACTCCAACCACTAAACTACTAGAGTTATTATCAGAAAATTCTAGTAGCTTAGTGGTTGGAGTATCAGCCTCCAACTCTAAAGTACTGGGTTCGAATCCTGTCAACGATAATTTTCAAATTTAAGTGAGTTTTTGGGTGAAAAAAAAAAAAAGACTTTCAACGTCAGTTTATATGGGAACCGACGTAGAAAGTACTTTCTACGTCGGTTGACTAAGAACCGACGTAGAATGTGTTTAATATTCAACTTTCAACGTCAGTTCATCTGGGAACCGACGTGGAAAGTACTTTCTATGTCGTCTCATCTGGGAACCGACGTGGAAAGTACTTTCTACGTCGTCTCAGTTATAACCGACGTTAAATGACGACGTAGAAAGTATATTTTGTAGTAGTGTTCATCCCCAACTATCATATCCATATCACTATCGTATCCATATAAGCTTTATCTACAATTATTACACTCATTCTATCGCCGAATCCCATTCGTTGTACCTAGACCATACATAATCTCATTTGTTTCATCCGCGATTGTCCCAAGTGCTGCACCTACACTATCTCCATCATTTACAACTAAAGGTACTCCTTGTTGAATTATTGGCAAGCGTACCAAAATTATCAATCGCAGTATAGTATTTCGATTAAATAAAAGTCGATCCCACGAGGAACGGTTTCAATAGAAATTCTCAGTTATGCTTACTAAGTGGATTAAAACAAATTGGGTTTTGCAATAAGAGTTGAATTGAAATTAAATGACATAGAACTGTAAATTGTTGAGAAAATATCAATTAAAGGCACTTAGGATTGACTTCTTTTCTTATCCCTCTTTTGTAATGGATATGTCAATTAAGAACGTTAATTAACCTAACAATATTGATGTCACCTACTCAAATCATCCATGTTGATTCCTCACACATGAAATTCATAAGAAAACCTAATAAATGTTGATTCCTCACACAATTAAGAGATTTTTTAGCATTAGGTTTAGGGTGTTAAGCAATTGATACATTCATTCCATTCCTAGCAATTAACGTAACAAATATTCTTACCGTGATCTAGGGTTCAAGATATATTTTCCAATCATATCCTAAATATCAAGAATAATTCATTCCAAAGCATAAAGGATAAGAATAACAACATCAAAACATAGATTAATATCTCAAAATATCACCATAATACAAAAGAGTTAAGAGGAAGTGCACCCAATCTCAAGAGAATGAAGTTAGTCACTCATGTTGGCCATTACAATGCTCCAAATGTGGAAAAAGTGAATAATTGATGAAGATTGGACGAAGCCCTAGCAGTAGTCACGCCTCTTCTCCTCCAAAACTGCTTCCTTTCTCAAAATACATCTTATCTTTTTATAAGATAATTTGGGTCGGGCCTCACATCATTCATTCGCTTAAGCGTTCTTCTTTCTTTCAATTTTTCTTCAATTACTTCACAATTATGATATTTGCTCTTATATCAATGTATTCTCGAATTCATCCTATATTTGGAGAAAAATAGATTAGAATTAACATAAGTTAAGTGATTTCATAACAATTCAAAGTATAATTATATCAACTTTTTACCACTTAACAACTCCTCCCAACCTAGAATCTTGCTTGTCCCAAGCAAAGTAATTTTTCCAAAACAAAACCATCGCCTATTATCACTTTCTCTTCCAGAACCACAACATAACAAATTTTCAGATGTGATGCTCACAACTCCAAATGAAAAATAGAATACATAAGCATTCAAGTTACAAAAACTAACAAAGAATAATTAGTCATCAACTATCCTCAAAGAAGCATGATCTCTCAAATAGAGTTATATATAATCATCTCTAATTCTCACAGGTAAGTGTTTATCTCATTCAATCACTTCATTTAGACAATCCCATATTAATAATCATCTTCAAGCAATCAACATTTGTTAAGCAAGACTTAAATCAAAAGGTCTTTTGAGTCTTGTAATGGGGTTGGGCTAAGAAAGAATCATTGGTTTTTCTGGGATATACAAAAATATTTGAGAAATTCAACTCATATGAATGATTCCTGTTTAACATTTCCTCAAGTCAGATTTCAAACTTCATGCTTTTGTCCCTAACATAATGATAGTGAGTTAATAATCTCACAAGTTATTATTCCCACCACTTTGAACTTCTTCTTTTTTTTCTCATGCTTTTGCATGTATCTTTTTTGGCTTTGCCATAATTTTTAAGCTTTGCTTTCCTTTTCCTTTACACCTCTTTTTTTTTTAAAGAATAACAACCCCAATAATACCCGTAGGACAACAATAGCAATACCCAACAATAGGAAAAATAGCAACATTCATACTCGTTTCCTTTCTCAAATATAAGAAGGTAGATAAATAGTTTTTTTAGGCTCAGGGGTTCTGTTTAAGAAACAATCTTATTTTTGGCTCAGAAGGGGTTCAGATGGATGTCCTATAATTAATGCAGGGTTGGCTATTTGGCTCTGGATTATATCTAATACAAAGAAAAAAATGTCTTTATCATTTTCAAGTCTCGCCAACATGCAATCACATCAAAGAATCAACCAATACCAGTTATCATCATAAAGTGTTGACATTCAATTTAAACTGTTTGTGGTACTCTACTCACCTGGGTTCTAGCTAGCTTCTCCAATTCAGTTAATTCCTAATTCTCCTCATCAATTCCTTTTCACTATCATACTCATCATCCCAAAATCACTTGTTATTGAAGCAATCAAAATGGTTTTCTTCAAGTTCCAGATTTGAATTGGACAATAAACAATAATTTCATAATTGGTTCTAATCCAAATTGTATGGGACAACAATTTAATCACATCAATTTAAAACATTCACCACATTAAGTGTCAATTCAAATATTCAAAACAAAAAAAATTAAAATAATAATAAAAAACTTAAAAACATCAAATTAACAAAACAAATAACTTAACACAAAAAAAACTTAAACTTAAATTAAATTGTTGCCCCCTTTTATTCTTCTTCACTTGTCGATTCTCCTTCTTCTTGTATCTCCTCTCAGCTGCAGACTTTCTCACCCCCTCCCGAAAAAGTTAGACTGTCCCTAGACCATTGAAGTAAGACTTCAAAGTCTTGAGGAGAAGTTCACTGTGTACCTGGAGCAATCTTGCAAAGAAAGAACCTAAGGTAGAAAAATGCACAAAAAACTTAAACTACAAAAAGAAAAAAAAAATCAAAACATTGGGTTACCTCCCAGGAGCGCTTGTCTAACGTCTTCAGCTTGACGCCTATTTGCTTTAGGGCTCATGTAAGTGAGTGATCAAGGTGATCTATACGCATTCTCCATCCCTTGATTGTCCTTGTGGGAACATTGCGAATAACCTTACGACTGTCAGAGATTGAATAAATCATATCTGCTTCAGGAGGTTTCAGTACCTCTCTTTGAACAACTTCATTCATAGTCAGATTGAGATGTCTTTGGGGTTGTGCAACGGGCTTGTAATCTTGTTTTTCAGTTGAGATGGGTAATTCCTCCAAAGTATCTATTCTGAGGCAATATTTCTTGTCTTCTGGTTGTTGTACAGCTTCAAACAGATCAAAATTAACTTCATCATCTCCACTTCTAATTTTCAACTTGCCCATGTCAACATCTATAATTACTTTTGTTGTCTTCATGAAAGGTCTTCCCAGTATAAGAGGAACTTCAATGTCTTCCTTCATATCCATCACAACAAAATCAACTGGAAACATAAATTTATCAACTCTGATCAAAACATCCTCCGCCACACCATAAGGGAATTTTAGAGATCTGTCAGCTAACTGCAGTGTCATTCTTGTAGGTTTTACTTCCAAGTCTCCTATTCTTTTAAGCATAGACAAATGCATTAGATTTATACTAGCACCCAAATCAAGTAATGTCTTACCTACTTGTAATGTCCCAATTGTGACTGGTATAGTGAAACTACCAGGATCCTTGGACTTTTGAGGCAATAATTTCTGAATTATAGCGTTGCATCCTGCTTCTAGCTCCACTGTTTCTGCAATAAACCTCCTTTTCTTAGTTAACAATTCTTTCATGAATTTTGCATAAGTCAGCATCTGCTCCATAGCTTCCATAAATGGAATATTAATCTGTAAATGTTTAAAAATATCCATGAATCTCGCAAATTGTCTTTCTTTATCTTTCTTGGAATGATGACGAGGATATGGTAAATCCTTTAGTTGCGGTATTTGACTCTCATCTTTCTCCCTTTTTTCTCACTTTTTTTATTTTTTTCTTCTTTTTCAGTATTTTTTTCTTTTTCTATGCTCTCACTTTTATTTTTCTCTTTTTCTCCTTCACACTCATCTTTCTTTTTTTCATCCTCTTTTTCTTGTAGAATTTCCTTCTCTACAGCCAAGTTCTCACCAATCTCTTCTCCTATAACCTTACTACTCCTTGTAGTGATTGAATTGCATTGCTCCCTGGGGTTGGTTTGTGTGTTAGCTGAAAATTGTCCTCCTTGCTGCTCAGATAATTGCTTAGTCAGTTGGCCCATCTGGGTCTCTAAATTTCTGAATGAAGCTTCAGTATTTTCTGATTAGCCATAGTGTTTTGCATGGATTTTTAACGTATCCTCCAATTTACTCATTCTGTCAGGCATTGAAGGATAATGGTGTTGCTGTTGTTGATATGGAGGTTGCGGATATGACTGTTGTTGAAATAGAGGTTGTCTGGTAGATGAATTAACACCTTGGTTCCACCCAAAACTTTGATTCTGATTTTGATTCCCTCTCCATCCTTGTACAAAATTATTCTGATAATTGTTGGAATTAGGGAAATTACCTTGTCTGCCTTGACTACGACCTTGGGCACCCATATAATTAGCTTATTCTTGTTGAATGTTGCCTTGATAAGAGCATTGTTCATTTGAATTATCACCTCCACAGAAGTCACATTTCATGAATTGTTGATCAGGAGAAGCTTAAATAGCATGTATTTGTTAAGATAGCTTCGCTATTTGTTGAGTCAGTGCTTCCATCTGTTTAGTCAGAATTTTATTCTGAGCTAACATAGCATCTGAAGTGTTAAGCTCCAACATTCCTTTCTTTTGAACTGGATGTCTATCATGTTGGGCATGTTGGTCTGTAAAGGCTAATGCATCAATAATTCTTGTGGCATGTTCAATTTCTGCATCTAGCATGGATCCTCCTGCTGTCGCATCTAATAGCATCTTTGTATCAGGTCGCAGGCCAGTATAGAAAATATTCAATTGACTAATGTCTTCAAATCCATGATTTGGGAATTTTCTCAATAGTGATTTAAATTTCTCCCATGCTTCATAAAAAGATTCATCTACTCCTTATCTGAAAGAAGTGATGTCAGATTTTGCTTTGATGTAGCGGGATGGTGGGAAAAATCTGTTCAGAAACTTCTCTTCTATACTACTCCAATTAGTCAAACTCTGATTAGGATGTACCTTCAACCACTCATTTGCCCTACCTGCCAAAGAAAAATGAAATAATCTCAAATATGCAGATTCAAGATTTGCTGCTCTAAATCCCATGGTACCAATCAACTCATAAAAAGTAGACAAATGAATACAAGGGTCTTCATGATCCAATCCAGTGAATTGATGAACACTAATCAGGCTTAAGAAAGCTGGATTTATCTGCAATATTTGGTCGTCCAGTACGGCAATGCTGGAAAAATGTCTTGGACCTTGCTGCATAACATAATTTCTGAGTGTTCTTCTAGGTGGATTTGAATCTGGATTTTGATTTGAATTTAGATTTGGATTTGGATTCAGATTTGCTCCATCTTCTGCCATATCTTCTATAATTGGGTCTGGAAAATTAAGTGTGGAAGGAGAGTTAACAGATTCTCCTATGGCTTGTTCTTGAGTTTCCCTTCTTCTTCTACCCCGGTTCCTCCGAGCTGGTTTTTTTTTCAATCTCCAGATTAAATTCTAACTGCTCTAAAGATACCTATCCTCTTAAACGCATAAATCAAAAGAGTAACTCAAGCAAAGATTAGCACAAGACAATAATTAAGCAAAATAAAACTGAAAAATAAAATAAAACTGAAATAAAAATAAAATACTTAATAAGCTAAACAAAGAATTCTCAAAGAACATCGTTCCCCGGCAAGGGCGCCAGAAATACTTGTTGAATTATTGGCAAGCGTACCAAAATTATCAATCGCAGTATAGTATTTCGATTAAATAAAAGTCGATCCCACGAGGAACGGTTTCAATGGAAATTCCCAATTATGCCTACTAAGTGGATTAAAATAGATTGGGTTTTGCAATAAGATTTGAATTGAAATTAAATGACAAAGAACTATAAATTGTTGAGAAAATATCAATTAAAGGCATTTAGGATTGACTTCCTTCCTTATCCCTCTTTTGTAATGGCTATGTCAATTAAGAACGTTAATTAACCTAACAATGTTGATACCACCTACTCAAATCATCCATGTTGATTCCTCACACATGAAATTCATAAGAAAACCTAATAAATGTTGATTCCTCACACAATTAAGAGATTTTCGAGCATTAGGTTTAGGGTGTTAAGCAATTGATACATTCATTCCATTCCTAGCAATTAACGTAACAAATATTCTTACCGTGATCTAGTGTTCAAGATATATTTTCTAATCATATCCCAAACATCAAGAATAATTCATTCCAAAGCACAAAGGATAAGAATAACAACATCAAAACATAGATTAATATATCAAAATATCACCATGATACAAAAGAGTTCAGAGGAAGTGCACCCAATCCCAAGAGAATGAAGTTAGCTACTCATGTTGGTCATTACAATGCTCCAAATGTGGAAGAAGTGAATAATTGATGAAGATTGGACAAAACCCTAGTAGAAGTCGCGCCTCTTCTCCTCCAAAATTGCTTCCTTTCTCAAAACACATCTTATCTTTTTATAAGAGAATTTGGGTCGGGTCTCGCATCATTCATTCGCTTAAGCGTTCTTCTTTTTTTCAATTTTTCTTCAATTACTTCACAATTATGATCTTTGCTCTTGTATCAAGGTATTCTCGAATTCATCTTATATTGGGAGAAAAATATATTAGAATTAACATAAGTTAAGTGATTTCATAACAATTCAAAGTATAATTATATTAACTTTTTACCACTTAACACTCCTCTTTAAAATATTAAGTGCATGTAAATCCTATACATGATTAAGGCACCTTGTTTAGTGATCTTCCTATGATTGAGTCTATTGGTGGAAGATACGTATTATTTGAATTTTAATATTTTTCCCATTACTATTTTTTATATCAAATCAATTGACTTTCAAAATATCATGACCTACTTTATATTACCACTTAGTAATGGTATTCAATGTCTTGGATTAGATGAAGAGTAATTCCTAACAAATATGAAGAGATCCTCTTCCAACATTTTAAGATGTTTTTAGTTTAATATTTTGGATTATAGTTTGTGTCAATAATAAATATCTTATTAACTTCTAATTTTCTTATAATTTTAGAAAAAGCCTACTAACTTTAACAAAAATTTTAATTGATTGAAAGAGAAAATGTAATATGGTCATATTTTGAATGAGAACAATTTGTTTTACGTATTTACAAGAAACTACTACTTTAGTCTTATCACCAGGTTGAAATATATAATAGATAAAAGTTTATCTCATTATGACTTCAATTACATTAATACTCATCATGGGTGCATTAACATTTTTGGAGTTTGTTCACGTTCATTGCTGCAATAATTTGTATTTCATATTGTTATTCTTTTATATTATATTTGATTTTATAGTAGTTTTTTATAATTTGTTTTCTCTTATAAAGGTAGGTAAAATGGAGACATGACGATAAGAACACATTAAGAAAAGTTTTAACTTAAAAATGTTGGATAATAATTCAACAATTACAATTAATGATATTTCTATTAAGATAATTAGCTTAAGTAACTTCTCAATTTTGGTTATAAATACTGTGTCTATACAATAGATGTGTAAGTGTGGAGAACGTGTGTACATTGTGTAATATACATCGATTACTTTCACTATTGATAACATCTCTTGATAATATACTTCTTTCTCTTGATACTCTATTTAGACCTTTCCCACTGTTAGTGGTATTAAGAACTTCAAGATCTGTGAAGAAGAAAAAAAAAAAAAGATCAATGACAATGATAGATATTGAGTTGCATGACAATATGTCAGTGCTGATAGCAAGAATTTGAATAATTATGATAGATGATGTGTGAAGATGAAGGTTATCTTTGGGTTCCAAGAAGTCTTAGACATTGTTTTGAATGAATATGATAGACTACCGGAGAATCCGACTAAGAAACAATGTGTTATGTTTCAAGATGCGAAGAAATGTGATTGTAAAGCTTTGTTTTACATTCATCAATGTATCGATGAAAGCAATTATGAGAAAATTTTATTGGCAAACACGATGAAAGAAGCATGCGATATACTGGCGCAGAGTTATGTAAGACTAGAAAGGTTGAAGATGGTGTGACTTCAAACCGTGTGTTGTTAGTTTGAGTTGTTGCAGATGAGACACAATTTTACAAAATTACTCTCTATCATAAACTTGATGAAATCGTGTGGTTAAAGCTTCAAGAACAAGCGGTAGTGGAGAAGGTGTTGAGAACCCTTGATACAAGATTTGATATAATTTTTGTTGCTATCAAAGAATCCAATAAATTAGATTTGCTAAACTTGGTTGAATACATGAGTCGTTGGAGGCTCATGAACAAAGTTACATGAGAGGCCAAGAGAGAAGTCCAATTCTGAACAAACCTTATTTGCAAAACAAAATCAAAAGAATGAGGATAATTGAGGAAATTTTAGCAAGAGAGGTCGTGGAAGAGGTTTCAAAGGGAGAAATAATGGAGGTCGAAGTTTAAAAGGACAAAATATTTCTTTACAATCGAGAAGTGGCAGAGATAGAAATTCACAATGGAGAGGTAATTGATTTGGTTCTAGCTCTTGTAAAAGCAATAAATAGTATTATAATTGTTACAAATATGACCATTATACAATTAATTATTGGAGTAAAGGTACTTGCAACAATGAAGAAGAAGTAATAAATATGGCACAAAAAGAAGACTCAGAGGATGAAGTGTTGTTGATGGTGATCACGATAAAACGAGAGAAAACACATGGTGAATCTTGGTATTTGGACACAGGTTGTTCCAATCATATATCGTTTCAAAATAGTTGGTTAGTCGAGTTAGATTACAAGAGTAAATCTAAGGTAAAGTTTGCAGATAATTCTATAATAAGTTGTGAAGGAAAATGAAAGATTATGATTAGAAGAAGAGATGGAAAATCTGCAATAATTTCGGATGTGCTCTATGTTCCAGCCATAAAGCATAATCTATTAAGTATCGGTCAATTTCTACAAAAAGGATATTTGATTGATTGGAAATCGAGAGAGCAAATGTTAAGAATGTTTGATAAAAATGGGACACCAATTTGAAGGCTCCTTTTAGAGGAAATAAGACTTTTAGAGTCAATATTTCAATATTGAATCATATGTGTTTTACAGCTGCAATTTCTGATGTTAACTGGTTATGGCATCTGAGGTATGGTCATTTTAATTTTGATAGTCTAAGTCAACTTGCAAAGAAGGAGATGGTGATAGGATAGTCTTGAGTTCAAAAGTGTAAAGATATTTGTGAAAGTTTCATGACAGGGAAACAAGATAAAAATTCCTTCAAGGTGCATATCAAGACCATAAGTAAAGGAGTGTTAGAAGTCATCTACATTGATGTGTGTGACCCCTTCGATATTTCTTCACTAGGTAGAAATAGGTACTTTGTGACGTTCATCAAAGATTTCAGCAAGAAGATGTGATTGTATTTGCTCGAGAAGAAATCAAAGGTTTTTAATTATTTTATCGATTTTAAAAGGCTGGTCGAGAAACAAAGTGGCAAAGTTAGTAAAGTATTGAGATTTGATGGTGGTGGTGAATATAATAATGGTAATTTTGCATCATTATATAAGGAGAAGGGTATTCTGCATGAAATTGTACCCCTATATACACAACAATACAATGGTGTTACTGAAAGAAGAAATCAAACGATTTTGAACATGGTCATAAGTATGTTGAAGGGCATAAATTTGCCACATTCATTTTAGGGTGAAGCAGTAGTGACTGCAGTTTACATTTTGAATCGATGTCCAACTAAGAGAGTTAAGAAGAAGACATCAGAAGAAGTTTGGTCGGAGAAAAATCCGAATATAAAACATTTGAAAATATTTGTCTCGATTGCTTAAAGACATGTTCCCAGTGAGAAGATGATAAAGCTCGATAATAGAAGCCAGAAACTAATTTTGGTAGGATATCATTCAACTAGAACTTATAAGTTGTATGCATGTAGAATATTATTATCAGTAGAGATGTGATTATTGATGAGAAAGCCAATTCTGAGTGGAATTCGATGGAGAAAAGAATAAATTTTATTAATGTTTTAGATGTTAAAGAAATCATAAGAAAAGATTGATTGATTCTAGAAATCGACGAGAAGAAAAATCAATTGATTTCAGAAATAAATCGATTTTAGAAATTAAAGAAGGAAGAAATCGATTGATTTTTGGAATTGATGAAAGGAGAAATTGACCAACAAGATCGATAAGAGCACCATCAAGACTCAATGATTATATGATTAATATTGATGATACAATTACAACAACTGGACAAATGATCGGAGAAATTAACGATGCAAATGATCTAGCACACCTAGCCTTATATGCTCATGTCGAACCTGAACTAGTATGCTTTAAAGATGCAATTGAAGCTCCTAAGTGGGTTGAATCAATGAATGAAAGAAGAGTCGGTACCAATCAAGAAGAATCGAAGAATAGTAAACCAAAGTTACATTAATCGAGGAGTTAAAAGGAAGGATAAAGGATGAAGTAAGAATAAAGAAACTAAAGTTAGATTCATGATGAAGTCTTTAAACAATCTGTTAGACAAATGGCATCTAGAGGGGGGTGAATAGATGCACAAATTAAAATAGATGTCAAATTAAAAATTTATTTGTGAGTCAATAATTTGTTTGAACACAAATAAAGTAGAAGTGATAATATAATCAGGAAAAGAGAAAGAGATAAGGGAAAGAGAAGGGCACACAGTGATTTATACTGGTTCGGGTTAGGGATGGCAATCAAACCCGTCCCCGTGGGGACCGACCCGTCCCCGCCCCGAAGTTGACGGGGAAAAACCGAGTTGACCGGGTTCGGGTTCGGGTTCGGGTTTTCCCCGCTTTAAGAAATCGGGTTCGGGGGTGGGGATGGGTAATGCAATCCCCACCCCGCCCCCGTCCCCGTCCCCGCTCCGACTTTATATTTAAACCTAAATTCTAAAATATTAACTATTTGTCTGTTTGTCTTCTTTTCTTTTTTTAATGTTAATTATATTTAAATTTAAATCCTGATATATAACTCTCTGTCTTTTCACATTACCCTTAGTCTTTTCACATTACCCTTAATCTTTTCACATTATTTATTACTCTTAGTCTTTTCACATTACACTTTTTGTTTTCTTATAATACCCTTTATCTTCTCATTACGTAGTGTGTTCCTTTCCTTCACTTTACTTCCATTTATTCTGAATTTCTTTGCCTTTTTGAATCTCTTCACAACTAGTCTTAGTTCAACTCACATTTGGCTTCTCCTATCTCTTTAACTAGTTTGAGTTCTCTCGATCAACTTCTCCGAGTATTATCAACCAGTTTATCGAACGCATAAGGTAATTTTTTGTTTATTTATCTTTTTCTAAATATGTACATCAATGTATCATTTTATTTCTAATTTGGTTTTATTAGGTTTTTGTTATATCATGTTTTCTCGGGTTTACTATTCTTATTTATCATATATCATATCTTATGTTAATTAACTAATTATATTTTTTTATCTTTTATGATCAATTTAAGTCTTATTTTAGAAGAAATAAACAGAAGATTTTTTATCTTTAGAAAATTACTAATAATTATGCAGTTTTCTTATATTATTTTCCATGAGAAACTTTGTTTACTTATTTATTAGTATTTTTAGATGTATTTCATAATTATTTTAAAAGGATCATTAGTTGAAACTTATTTTTATTATATATTGTTTACAAGGATTAATAATTTTAAAGGATTAACAACTTATAATAAGAAGAAAAAAAGAATGATCAAATATATTTTTTATGCATAAATATTTTAATATAAACGTAATAAATTAAAATATACACTCAATCAATAATAATATTCTAAAAATTATAATATTATATTTATTTGTTATAAAAAATAAAATATAAAAAATAATAATTTTAAATTATTTTATTATAATTTATATATAATTACTTTTAAAATAATATCATAGAACGGGGACGGGGCGGGCGGGGAAACCCGAAACCCAACGGGGACGAGGATGGGGACTTAAATTTTAACCCGGCGGGGATCGGGGGCGGGGACGGGGACGATTAAAAATATCGGGGGCGGGGGTCGGGGAGGCAAAACCCGCCCCCGCTCCGCCCCGTTGCCATGCCTGGTTCGGGTATAGCCAATCCTACATCCAGTTCCCAGTCAACTCTTAACACAAGAGTGACTCCCAATTCACTATCTTTCAAATTCAGTTTACAAATTACAATCAACTCAGTAAAAGAACCAGTAAAAAGTAAACTAATTAAAAAGACAATCACCTCCTTAGAAACCCACTAAGGATGAACACCTCCCTAGAATCCCACTAGGGATGAACACCTCCTCTGAACAAATCAAAGGATGAAAAACACCTCCTTAGAATCCCACTAAGGATGAACATCTCCCTAAAATCACACTAGGGATGAAAACCTCCTTTGAACAAATCAAAAGATGAAAACACCTCCTTAGAATCTCACTAAGGATGAACACCTCCCTAAAATCACACTAGGGATGAAAAGCACCTCATTTTCCACCAACACAAAAAGGATAAAGAAAATAAAAATAAGAACAGTCACACCTAGGTAATGGAGACAACAAATTGTAGAAGCATGTAGAATGTCAATCTCCAAGAACAAGTGTGATTAACAATGAGAGCACAAAAGACTGTAAAGAAGAGGGTTTGCTCAGAAAGTGTAAAATATCTCTATTGTCTTGCTCATAATTCTTTTCTCAAAATTGATTGAATGATAATTGTATTTTCGAATTCTGTAATTGTGTGTTTTTTATTTTTCATCAAAACTTAATTAAATAGAAAAATAGCATCAGAAAATGGTCGTTGGATATTAATATTTTTGTGAATAAAAATCAGGATATATTCAAAAATATTTATTCTTCAAAACAGATATATTTTTCAAATTTGAATTGTCATAATTGATTATGTTACCAGTATAATCAATTATGACAGAGAAAATCATTTCTCCATTTCTGATGCATCATAATTGATTATGAAAGTGAAAAATATCACGTTATGAATTTTATCACACTTGTATTTTGGAGGCTTATGCATAATATTACTTCATCAACTTGTACCTCCATATCCAGTATTCTAAGACTCTATCTAGTCTTCAGGAATCATCTTGGGCTTGCTTGAATCATCATCTTTATCAAAAACATATCTTGGGCACGTAGGGAAATGTTTCACATTGTCACCAACGTTATAAATTCAGTTTTTCCTTAATTCATCTTGAATGGTGTTGACTTGAATGTAGTTGACTTGAATCATCATCAAAATTATCTCTTGGGAATGTAGGGACATTTCCATCAATCTCCCCCTTATTGCTTTCACAATCGAATATTTAAAGAATGAAATTGATTGTTGAATTAAGAGATTATATTAGATAATATTTCAATAATTACAATTAATGATGCTTCTGTTAGGATAAATAGCCTAACTAACTTTCTATTTCTAGTTATAAATATTGTTTTTATATAGTAGATGTGTAAGTGTAATTAGGGATGACAATTAAACTCGTACCTGTGGGGACCGGCCCGTCCCTGCCCCGAGTTTGATGGAGAAAACCCAAGTTGACTGGGGCGGGGCGGGTTCGAATTTTCTCCACTTTAAAAAGTCGGGGGCGGGGACGGTGATGGGTAATGCAATCCCCACCCTGACCCCGACCATGTTCCCATCACGACTTTATATTTAAATTTAAATTTTAAAATATTAATATTTTAAAAGTATTTCCTTTTCTTTTTCTATTACATATAAGGTCATTTTTTTATATTTCACCAATTTTTATTTTTTTTCTACCCATTTTTTAATTTTTTGTCTTTTTTAATCTTTTATATCAATTAATTTATTACATTATTCTTTCTTACCTTTTAGCTTTTCACATTTTCTTAATCTCTCCCATCAATTTGTTTTTTTTTTCAATCTTTTCAACTAATTTGATGAACACAAAATTAATTTTTTTTTCTTCTTTATCTTTTTTTAAATATTTTACGTAAATTTTAGTAGTAACTAATATTCTTTTATTTATAATTTATATTTATTAGGTTTTATTATGTCATATTTTTTTATCTTATTATTCTTATTTATCATATATCAAATTTTATCTTAATAAAATAATTGTATTTTAAAGGATTAAAAAGAATTGATAATTTAAATTTTTATTACTTCGAACTAATTAAATAAGAATTAACTTATATATATAATCAAATGTTTGAATATAGTATTATAATAATAATGTTATAAATATTCAAATATTTGAATACAATGTTACTAATAATAATAATAATAATAATAATAATAATAATAATGTTATAAATATTCTATATATATATATATATATATATATATATATAAATAAAAAATTATTAAATATTTCTTTTACATACATATTTTAATATAAATATAATAAATTAAAATGTATATTTAATTAATAATAATTATAAATTATAAAATTATAAATATTTGTTTATATATAAAAATACATAGTAAAATTAATTTATTATAAATGTAATTATCTTTTTAAAAGTAATATAGATCGGGAACGGGCGGGAACCCGAAACCCTACGAAAACAAGGATGGGGACTTAATTTCTAACCCTGGTAGGGATCGGAGGCAGGGAGGGTTAAAAAGGTCGGGGGCGGAGGGCGGGGATCGGGGAGGCAAAACCCGCTCCTGCCCCGTTGTCATGCCTAAGTGTAATGATGTTTACGGGGACAGGGATGATGACTTAATTTCTAACCCCGGTGAGGATTGAGGGCGGGGACGGTTAAAAAAGTCGGAGCGGGGATTAGGGAGGCAAAACCCGTCCTCGCCCTGTTGTCATGCCAAATGATGTTTTTATATAGGATAATATACTTATTTCTCTCTATACTCTATCTAGACCTTTCTTGTTATAAAAAATATCACAGGAAGATTCTCACAAATGGATCATGAGTCAACTATATAAGAGAATATGACATCACTCTCAACCCAAAACCTTAAAACAATAGGTTATGAGTTTTTCTCACTTATAAGTTACTCAACTTTCTCGTTTCTACCAAATGTGGGACTTCAAACTCACTCTTGAATTCTCAACAATAATCTCTTTTAAAATGTTCATGGAAGTAAAAAATATTAGTAAATGATTAACATTGATTGAAGAGATAAATGAAATAATTTGTTATTCCATAAGAATATAGCTTCTTATCTCTCAAAGTGTAAATGAGCTAGGAAAAATTAAACATCTAACAAGTTTGGGTATATGCATATTGCTCCATAATATGAATAAGTATGAGATGTACATTAAAAGAACATACTTTCTTATTAATTAACTAACAATACGTATACATGTATGTTAATTTATTTTTATTTTTAGTCAAAGGAATTTGGTCGGACTTTATTTCTTGACGAAGTCTGTGAGCTAATACATATATAAAAAAATAATAACGAATGTATTGATAATAGATATAAAAAGATTTAAATGAGTTTCTTTTATGCTAATTTTTTTTTTTAACTTCATTTTTATAATATTTAATATATTCATGAAATAACATTTATCATACGAGAGAAACTTAAGACTCGATGTTGGTAGAAAGAAAAAGGAAGCCTGTATGGTGTTGGTAATCTTGATTGTGGTTTTACCGATGCAGTGAACACTATCATGAAGTAAACATAAGCATCTTTTTATTAATCTCGTGATATAAACATCATGAAGTGTTTATTCGTCTATTACATTTCAATTTGAGACATGTACTAACACTTTCCTTTCATATCTTCTCAAAGGCCAAAAAAAAAAATATATATATATATATATATATATATATATATATATAAATATAAAATATTATTATAACAAATACGTTGTTTTTCAATGTGTGTGAGACAGAAGAAGATTAGAAGTAATTTGCTACGATTTAGATTAAAATTAAATGTCGAAGATGAAGATAAGGGAAGAATGAAGACAATGGCAAGGTCACACCAGGGAATTTGGCACACATCTCCGATCTCAAATTCAACTTTTGTAATTATTGAAAACTCACTCATTCAACTCTGTCTTTGTCATACTCATCGCAAATGCGAGTCAATCCTCACAAGGACGAGTTTTTTGTCATCCTAGACGAATTCCTTGTTGAAATAATAAGAAATGTTTACAAACTCAAGTTTTATTGAACCAAATTCATTGAAAAATGCTTGGAAATCAACTTCAACTATTGAATTAACAAGCAACAAGTATATTCCATTTAAGATATGACTGCAACGCTTGTGACAAACCTTGTAAGCATGGGCACAAATGACTAAGATTTCGAATTTGTTGTTTAAGCTATACGATTTTACAATGATTGGTTTTGTGCAAATTGTATGCCAATTTATTATTGCTACCATTTTTTTTTTTTCTTACTTTGACTTTATATATTTTCCAGTCTTAATTTAACAGTTATTTGACACAGTTGTGTCCCTCCTATAATGTTGATGACTGACTCTTCATTGCTGATGAAAGTGAAGCTATAGCCTCTCCAACTGTCAAGAAAAGGTTATCTGCTTGTATGAAATCACTAGCTTCATCAACTTTTTTCAGCTTCTCAATGACCTCGGCAAGAGGATTGACCAACACAAGCTGTCACAACTCGCATGAATTAGTTGCAATTGATATTTGAAACATGTAGAAAGGTGTGTAAACCATATAAATCTCAGAGTTAGTATTCTTGCCTCAACACCCTTCTTTTCCAATGTTGCTTTCAACTCCTTGAATAGTGAGATTCCACTTGTATCAATGGCACTCACAGCTGGAAATTTCAAAGAGACATGATGATACTCATTATTTTTTCTGATTAGTTTAATAAGGCTTGTCGAATAAGTATGTAGATGAAGTATGATCAATAATAAGCTTGCACAGCTACTGCACTGTTATTAGCTGAACTTACTAATTAAGGACAGATACATACATGAACTTAGATGGGCATGTGTTAGAAATGTGAGGTGAGAACATTCATAGATTAGAACATGACTTTCGTTATTTAGATTCCTTTATCAGAACTTTATATTCTTTGTTTAACAATCTAATGATAAGTAATTAATAACTAATGTGAAAAAAAAATGTTTTGTGATTAGAAAGTGATTCCCAAACAATTATAACAATTATGAACCAAATGCCACAGTGCAATAAAAATTATATGATTTACAGCAAATGAAGATTATGAAATTCCATCTGTTGTCAAAAGCAATGACATTACCTGACATTTCCAATATTAGGAATCGAAGGTTTAATTGTTCTTTTATGTTTTCCTCTTCTTCTATCCATCGTAATGTTCTAACATAACATGCCAATAGTTTAGCAATAAGAGAAACATTATTTATGTAACAAAACAAAACTTGTATCATAAAATTTACCAAGCTGAAACTAACCTCTCATTGAGGTATGTGATGTTAGCAAAATTGATGGGAGCCTCAATACTTAAAATAAGAAAACCAGGTATTCTCACAGCTTCCTTATATTGATGAAGATTTCTATATATGTCTGTTCCTGGAATCTTCCCCAACATTACTGTTTTTGGCCTTGTAATTTGCATTAGTATCTTGAAAGTTGATAACCCGACCTAATCAATAACATAGCATTCCTTATCAATAAAAGAACTACACTCTGATGTAGTTGCATATAAGGGTGCTAAAAGCTTCCACGATATATTTTCTCTGCATTCTTGTCACTTGTTTAAAATGCAGGAATATGAAAAACGCTTGGTCTTATATACAGGACAAGCTAGAAGTATAGCTATAGCCTTGTAAGTACTGTACATAAAAGATAAAACCCATAATATTGATATTCATGATGTGAGCATTGTTAGGAGAAATAAATGAACTTACAGCAAGACCAAGGCCTCCTTGGACAGAGATAAAAAGAACACCCATGAAAGCAACCAACATCACAAGGAAATCGAATTTATCGATCTTCCAAATGTTGTAAGCAGCAGGGAGATCAATGAGGCCAATTACTGCAGTGACTATGATTGCACCCAACACAACATTTGGTGTGTATTGGAACAATGGCATCAGAAAAAGGAGTGTTACCATGACTGTCACGGACATCACTACATTTGACACAGCTGTTTTTGCACCTGCGTTATTGTTAACAGCTGACCGAGAGAAGGCACCTGAATTTCAGTACTTTATAAGGTCAAGTTTTATCCTTGTTAGAGTTTTCAAGAAAGTATTTTGCAATTGTGTTTAGGTCACAGACACAAACCTGTTGTAACATAACAGGAAGTGGAAGAGCCAACCATATTCATAAACCCAATTGCCATCATTTCCTTATTTCCATCCACTTTGTAGTTTTTTAGAGCTGCAAATGTTCTTCCCACTGCAATACCTTCCTATTAAAAATAACAAGAAAAAGAAAATACTCATCCATTGTAACAAATGAAACCAAATGCACATAAAAAATCGAAAAGAAAAGGAAAAGAAAATACAAGCTTACAGTGAGAGACAAAATGCCAGTGATAAGCCCTGTTTTCATAATTAAGCCTAAGTGAGTGCCATGAAAGCGCAACATATTCCATGAAGGAGGATTTATTCCTTGTTGCAATTTGCCAATCTAGTAACAACATCATACTATGTTCACAAAGATTTATGGCTAGAAAATTGTTAGGGTCAAACTAATGATGATTTCAAAGGATTGAAATAATGACTTACCACACTAATGCCATGATTTTGAGCCTTCGCTGCAAAAACCAGAAGGGTGGAGATTATGACCGACAAAAGAGGAGCTCCAGCTGAGACCCAAAATAGCTTTGGTTTTTTTATGCTCTGCATGTATTTATTTTCATTTAAGTTAGTTTATACTAATCAATCTAACATTTTAAACATTAATGGATCCTTTCAGAAAAATCACATAGACCTTTAAAAATAGTGCTTGATTTTTATAATGCTAATTATATATTTTATTCATATAAAATTAATAACAGACCTTTAATATGATTTTTATAATGCATTATTTACAGTTTAAATTAATTTTATGCGTCCCTTACTAGTAAAAAATAATTTTTGTTTTCTTACAAAGCTCACATGAGAGTTGAGAAATAATAAAAAGGATTTAGGAAATCACTTATAACACTCTCTTTTTTTATACAAATGCACTATAAAATTCTAAAAGGGTTATCATCTTGACCAAGTGGTAAGGTTGTTAAGGAAATGTTGAATAAAATAGAATTCTAATTTTACATTGACTTCTAAGTGGACTTGTTTTTGGTAAGTATGGACCCATCTCGTATTGTTCCTCGATTTAGCGGGCCGGCCCGTCTTTCATAAAAAGAATTAAAAAACTGAAAAAAAAAAAACTTATTTTGAAAAAATTATATCGTATTTTTATCATAATAAAAGTGTTATAAACCATTTAATATCTATTGAGCCATAAAATATATTTTAAAAAATATACTTAGTATACACCTTGTACATATTAAAGTTATATTTCTTATATTAAATGGTAAAAAAACCTACTAAATTCGCTGAACCGAAATCGATATTATGTAATTTTGTTTGGTTTAGTTTTATAATTTTTTAAAATGTACTGTTCGAATGTAGAATTTAGTAATCAAATTTATATAATATTATGGTCTATTTATTAAAAATATTTTATTTTTTCCGTTGTATTTAATAATACTCTAATTAAAAATATATTTTTCGTTGTTTAATACTATTTGTAAACGATATTGATTTACCCTTTTTATAACATATGAAATGAAACTGTGTATGTTAAATTCAAAACTAAAAGAAAATTATTAATACTTATTACTCATAAAGGAAGTGTAGATTAAAAGTCACATATTAAAACTATCAAAATTTATGATAATACTACATAATATTAAGTATTCATATGTAAGTATCAGTTGAATTTAGTTTGGTTTTGAATGTTTCAAATTTTGCAATAATAAGAAATGAAAACCTAATCAAACTATAAGAAATACAACTTTTCAGTTTCATCACTTTTTAGTTTTTTTCAATTTCAATCAGTTTAACAATTTAATAAGCAATTAATATGTTAATTTCGAATAAAAAGTTAATATTACACGTGTGTTTCAAAATTGTCATTATAGCTTACTAACTTTATTTTAATGAGTTACTTTTGTTATTTTAAAATTATTGATATAAAATCTTATCATTCTAAAAATAAAAATATTATTATCTACAATCATCAACTTAACTTTTCACAATGTTATTGCGAAGATAAAGTTGCTAATAAGAAAACATTGTTGATTGATAATATATTTAAATTTTTATTTATAAAAAAATTATCTATACAACAAATTATTTATTCATTAAAAAGAAAAATATAAAATATAATAAATGATGTGTCGAAAAGTAAAAGTGAAAAAAAATGAGCAGTAAAAAAAATGAGTTGGTGATTTGAAAGATTGATGCACTATAAAAAAGGGAAAAAAATATTTTTGGGACTAGTCAAAATCAATAAATCTTGTTAAAAATTTAAAATATATTAATAATTAACTCTAGATTTAATATGAATATAAATTTCTTCTCTGTTAGTATTAGAGAAAATAAATTTTAATGAAATAATAAGAATACCAAAAACTTCTAATATATATAATAGTAAAATCTTATCCTTGTTTTTTTTTTAATGCATAATACATAAATTTTTATATTGTAAATGAATTGTGACATGAATAACATAACTATGATTATCATACTAAGTTATACTTTTTTTCAAAAAAAAAAAAACTTAGGGTAATATAAAAAACGAGTATTTTTATTAAAGACAGACATAAAAATGTGTAGTATAATAACTTATCTTACATTTAGTTAAAAATTAACTTTTAAAAGTAAGAATTCACATTTATATGATAAAATTATTTTATAATTATTGATTTACACAAGGTTACACATTACTTCATATCAAAAAATCACAGCAATTAATTTTATAACTATAAGTTAATAATTTATCTTTTAAATAATAATTTTATTTATTTTTTATGATAAAATAATTGACTTACAAAGTGTACACATATACTTACATATAAATAAAATAATAAAACTGTTAAAATTTAATTATTATTTTTGTTACTATATATTATACGCTGTCACTATATTTCATCGGCGAAGTAAAATTCACTTATTTTTGTAAAAAAATATTAGAAACGAATCCAATAATCTAAAACACATTAAGTTATTAGAATTTCAATTATTTGTTTTAAAAGTATAGGCTATAAATATATTTTAATTTTAAAGTATAATTTTATTATTTAATAATTTATATCTGTTTATTTGTACCGTTAAAGTAGTTTTAACATAATTTTCTTCATTAAAATAAGATTTGTTTTTCATACATAACCACATACATATTTTTTATAATATATATTATAAAAACTTATCTATAAATTAAATTAACATATATTCCAAAATTATGATTTATTTAAATAAAACATTTAATTTTTTAATAAATTATTAAATGAATATTTTTGTTAATGAATATTTGTAAAACATCTTTAAACTATATTCAATTAATAAATTAATTAGTTAAATTATAAAGGACATATTCTATTTTTGACAATTTTATAATATTCAATATATTTTATTTATAATTTTTTATAAATATTGAATAATTAATAAAAAGTATTGTGGGTAAATTAACCTTATCAATTTATTTATTATATTTATTAATTTTAAAGTGAAAAACACATTAAATATTTTTATAATTTAATATTATTGAACACATTAAATTTATATTTAATCATTTTTACATAATATTAAAATGATTAATGAATATTATTGTGGATATTTAATCTATATAACATTTATTATTTAAAATTTTAAAATATTGAATAATTAATTAAAATAATATTAGGTTAATTAAATACATTTTTTTATTATATATTTTCTAAATGAGGAAATTATTACACAAACATTATTTCTAAATTCTTAAAAGGTGACATTGTTTACACCCCTATTTCATTTTGAGAATATTTAATATAAAGTCATCATGTGAACCATACACAACTGTTTAATGTTTTTGTCCTGTTTCACTATCAGACTGTGGTTAATAATACAGTCATAATGTGAACTCAAAACAACTGTTTAATGTTTTTGTTGAAGAAAATCTAAAAAATGAGACATTATGACATGGCTTATATATTTGTGTATATTTTTAACCACGAAAATGTATTGAATGTATAACATAACATTATGTGTATATTTTTAAGGTTACTCTAAAAGAAATTCTTATACAATACGGATTCAAGTGTTAACAGATGAACTTGAAGTTTACAATATCAATGACTGTTAATAAAGTGTGTCAGTGTAGTTCGTAACTCTTACCTCAGACCCATGTGTTTATAATTGGTGCATGTGAAGGTATATTATGTAATATGTTAATGGTCTTGTCTTATTTTTTGACTTTAGACTGGTTGTGATAAATCTAATAAGACAAAATAAAAGTGTAAATTAAAAACAGAGAAAGAGAAAGAGATGATTGAAGAGAATAACATACAACGTGTCTGGCTAATAGTAGTAGCACTAGAAAGCACATCCCCATCAGTATCGTTTGCCATGACCACTGCAGAAAACCCACAAAAATAAAATTTGAGATAATACAGATAGGTAAAATCCATTCTAACCTAAAGACAAGAACAGTTATCAGAATTGAAATTCTGTGTGCGTGTTTATGAGTAAAAGTTAAAGAGGAAGCAACCTCATGTATATTATGAAAAACAGAAGTCATCACAGGAATCAGTCCCATCTGATTAGTGAAATGTGTGATTCCAAGCAGGCTCTTGAGCTGTTGCAGTGAGACAATAATAGCAGCTCCAGCCATGAACCCAATCAGAATAGCCTTAGACAGAAAATCAATTATAAAGCCAAGCCTGCAATCATTAACCATAGCACAACACCTTATTTTATATACCAGAATGATTCTGTACTTTCTCATGTGCTAAAAATAAATAAATTTGCATGATTTCAGGTTACCTTAGGATGCCAAGTGAAGCTTGAAAGAGACCAGCAAAAAAAGTTGAAGTAAAAGCTAGCTGAAGAAACAGAACTGGGTCTGCGGTGGGAGACACTTCCTGTCTTAGCATGGATCCCATCACCAGAGAAGCAATAGACACAGGTCCTACAGCTAGGTCCCTTGAGCTTCCAAGAACAGCATAAACCAGTGGTGGGACAAAACTAGAATCTGAAATATGCAAGACCAACCACAACTCATTAACATGTAACATCATAAATTAGCACAAACTATAGAGGTAAATTAATATACTCACAAAGTCCCACAATTGGAGGAAGATTTGCAAGCTTAGCATAACTGATTCCCTGAATGACAACACTCATAATTGAATAAGAGAAAAAGTTAAGCATAAGGGTGAATATTTTCATGACTCAAGAGTCATAGAGATGACAAGTTCATGCAGAATAGCATAACCATGGTCTCTACTAACAAAATAAAGAAGGTATAGAGATAACAAATTCAAATAGGCTTGTCTTCAGTGACGAACAATCATGATCTCTACTAAACAACCAAAAGAGGCAGAGAGAGAGAGAGAGAGAGAAGAACTTGATGCAAACCTGTGGGATGGCCAAGCTAGCAATAGTGAGGCCAGAAACAAGGTCAGATTTGAAGAGTTTGAAGCTGTACTTCGGACCCCATTCAAGAATAGGGAACAGATATTGAGCTCCAAGAACTAGCTTTCTCTTAAGTGGCTGTCCCTTGAATTGGCGCAGAGGGTCATCAGGGAAAAAGGTTTCCTTGAGCCTGGCCTTGAGTTTATGCAGGGTGCTCTTGTGGGGTGGCGGAACAACTTGGTGCACTTCCATGGTCATCTCTACACAATGGGAATGCTGCATAGAGCAAGCATTTGGGTCCATTTGAAGAGAAGAGAAGAAGTATATTGAAATGTTATGTGGTATGGTATGAGCAAAGGTGGGTTTTATGTGAAGCTCCAAGACCTACCCCAGTAATGAATACGTCTACAAAACCGCTATAAAACAAGATGGCACCTATGTCACCTAAAGTACAAGAGGATAACAACAAATATGAGATGTAATTTCAGAAACCAAAAACCGAGAAGGGATAGCGGAGCTGTGCCTGTAGTGACCATACTGTACGGTTCAGCTAATATACTACACTCTCTTCTCTCAAATTTGGACACTCCTTTTTTTTCAACCACAAAATTCAGGTCCCACAAATGTGTTTGTTCAAGTCATTTTAGAATTTCATAAGACTTCTAAGAGACTCTGCTTAAGTCGATGACTGAAATCATCAATCATCAATCACAACACAATATTCAACCCCCCACTCCAAGGTTATTGACATCACCAACATCATAGCAAAATGATTTTGGCTCACAAATTAATACCACCATGACGTAGTAGTTCCTTCACGAGTCTACGTATCATTCTTTACATTGAAATTTGGTTTCTACAATTGCCGTATTTAAGAAGAGATTTTTACTTCGTATTCGTCAGCATCTTGCAACAATGCAAACTAAACTATCTATCTGTTTGCTTCAATTTATTTCATTTTTACTTTTTCTGAAGTAATTATTAAGTTAAGACCAATTCCATATCCTTAGTTTGGGGATTTTCTTCTATCATATAAATATCTTTCATTCAGATACAGTATCATATAAAATAACAAATATTTTTCTTCCTCTGTGTAGATAGGTATCTCTACCGATAGAATCCGAGCAGGACCACTGTGCATGTATTACAGAAAAAGATTCATTATAAGCTATTCTAATAACCAAACAAACTACGCACACCAAAATTTGGTTTCAACATGTAAGTTTTTTAACATATAATAGCCCGAAATATAGTTTTTAAATTTTTTTACAGAAAGAACGTAAGTGTATTTGATTTACTAAAATTATTATCAAATTTTGATAGCAAAATTTTTTTAATTTTTTTTTAATTTTTATTTCATTTAAAATTTAAGATAAATAATATGGTTATGGATATGATTACGAGAGAATGCTGTAAGTACTTTAATCCTCGAATTTTAATGTAAACAGGAGATTAAGCTGTTGATGGAATAGTTTGTTTTTGTGGATTTAAAAATATTAATAAATAAGAAATATATATTATATTAAAATATTAAACTGTTTTATCACTTCTCCCCGAAAATGTAATTGATTATTAAATAAGTTGAGATAATCAAATTTAATAAACAAACTTGTTCATAAATCACTTTAAAAATATAAGAATTGTTTGCATTTAACTCTATGTCATAGTGATTTGTTTATTGTGTAACATAATAGATTAAGAAAACCAATCATCAATATTAACATTTTTATTAAGAAAACTAATCATCAATGTTAATTTATATTTTACATTAGAATAAATTGGGAATAAAATAGTTTGATTTAAATCAATTATAAAAATAAATAGGTCATTTAGCTTATTCTTCCTTGTCACGTTTTTCCAAAACAACATGATGTGTACCATGTGACTATTATAATTATTCTTTAGTTTTACTTATTAATTAAATTTAAAATAATAATTAGAATATATTAACTGTGTAAAAAATTTATATTATTATATAATAATAAATTATCATATCATTAAAATTTTATTACTAATCAAATAATTACTTTAAAAAAATTATTAGTTGATAATATAAAAAAATTAACATTAATAATATGTTAAAATTATATGCTAGTTAAAATACGAAAATAATTAAGTATAAAATATGGAATTTAACATAATATATATATATATATATATATATATATATATATTAATTAGATTCATTATTATATTTATTACTCTATATAATTATATTAATTTTAATAATAATATTATTAGTATAAAAGTATGATTTTTTTTAAAGAATCTTATATCATACTTTTCATAAAATCTAATATTTCTATTCATAATACTCAATCTATGAAGTATTCATCAATTTTGTATCATTAATTT
Source organism: Sphenostylis stenocarpa (assembly GCA_963425845.1). Lineage (NCBI taxonomy): Eukaryota > Viridiplantae > Streptophyta > Magnoliopsida > Fabales > Fabaceae > Sphenostylis > Sphenostylis stenocarpa. Next base: position 65,640,103 of record OY731400.1, read on the forward strand.
TGGTTAAAGAATCATATAGATCATCTTTAGTATAACCTCATCTTTTAATCACATGAGATCAAACTCAATTATGTTATCAATACTTATCAACTTTAAACCACACTACTTTATCCAAACTACAAACTATGCATAGACAAAAAAATTGTTAAATTAATTACTAAGCAACCTACGAGATTAATATTATTATTTCATAATTTAAATTAAAAATATTTTTCAATAGATTAAATTAATATAAAAATAACGTTTAAATTGTTTTATAGTTAAAGATTAATACGACAATAATATTTTAGAGAGCATAAGGTTTGTTAAAACTTACAATAAAATAGGATTTTTAATTCACAGTGAACCCATATTAACAATAACTAAAATAATTTAATTTAAAATTTGAAAAATATTATTTTAAAATAAATTCAATTCAATTTATATTTAAAAATCAAGATAATGATATATTTATTAATAATAATAATAATTTAAAAATAAAAAATTAGAATCAGTTCTTATAATATAGGTATTTTGATTTTAATTTTGTGATTTTATTTTTGTTTAACTTTCACCCTTCTGAATTTTTTTTCATTATCGTTATTAACTTTCTTGGTTAAATTTATCAGTGATGATATCATGAATATGTATAACATTAATATTATTTTTTATAATAATTATTCCTTATTCCCTTGGTAAGAGATCATTATATTATTACATTTTAACTTTAAAATGTTACATATAGTCTTCATATTAATATTTTGCTTAACTTTTTTATATAAATTATAATTATTTGGCATCTTAGATATATTTGTGTTGATTTCAATCATTCTCAGTTGATAAATAAGACGTTTTTTAATTAGCATTATTTATAAAAAAAAATTCATCTTATTTGATGTTAATTAATTTTAAAAATTCACCAAAATTTGTTTTAATTTTAATTGTTAGATGGAGAGGTATTGAGATAGAACAAATTAAAAAAAAAAAAAAAACAATTTTTCTACTTACCCGTCCGACCAAAGTGCTTATTTTGATAGATAACTCTCTTTTTTTACATAATTGAGTATTTCTTATAGAAAAATTACTCAGATATAATTTTTAAAAAATGATACTTTCTAATTTAATTTTCATAAATAATATATTTTTTATTTTAATTTCTATAAATATTTTACTTTTCTTTAGTAATACTTTTTACTCTGAAACACTGTTGACTCAACTATTTTATTAAAAATAATATGCAATAACATCGTCTTAATATCACGATATCGTCATAGAGTTTACGTTTAGGATCTAGAAAAAAAAAAAAAAAAAAAAAAAAACTATAAAACCAAAGTATAACCTTTGACAGATTATAAATCTTAAAAATTCGACTTTGTTTTTACCTGTCCAAAAATCAACTATAGAAACTATAGAAAGAGTAAGGGTTTCAATCATGAAAATGGGCATTTAGAACAAAATTTCAAAAATCTCAAATGCCCATTTGTTATAATCAGATAGATTTCGAAAAACGATGAATTGAAAGTAATAATAAAAAACTATAATTAAATGGAAGTAGTTTTTTTTTTTAATTTTAGTATATATAATTTTACTTTCTAAATATCTATCATTGTGCGTTTCGCCTAGTGTTGAGATTAGTAACTGTGAATAAATTCGAACTTTCATTTGAAAAAAGAAAATCCTTGGCGAATAGTTGAAAAGATGAAAGGAATAAGTATCTCTTGATCAAGTCTCCTCTACAATTAAACAGAATAAAGAAAGAAAAATAAATTAGGTTAAGTGTATGTTGAAAAAAGGTGGGTACCTTTCTGCAAAGGTAATGTGACCAAACAAAACATATGACAGAATATGGCACAAAACAACGTGCCAAATTAATGAAGCTTCGTTGTGATTTTTCTACCTATGGCAAACCATTTTTTCCAATTTTGTAACACTAGTTTCATTATTTTTGTTTATATAATTTATGGTAGAAAGAGAAAGAAGAAAATCAAACTTTTTGTAACCAAAAGAAATAATTCAAGAACATGTCATGGACACTGTCTCGTGTCTCGTGATCTTTTTGCTTGGTTAACTTTTTTAGGGTTAGTGTACCCCAAAGTCTACTACACCAATCTCTTGGTTCTATTTGAAGCAACCTATTCTCTGATGCTAAATATTGGAGAGAAAAAGAAAAAAACTTTTACACATAAAACAATGAAATTGAGTAGATGGGTATTGATTATTCTTCCAATAAATCATAGAGATTTGTGCAGAATTCTGTGTCTTTCTTCATAACTTTCAAAAAATATTATTCTTAATTGACAGCATAAGAGTCGTGCAAAGCAGAAACACATTCTAAATTTTTTCACACAAAAAATTGTGGAATTGTCCTTGTCTTTAGAGAATGGTGATCAATGCTATCCATTCTTCTCGTGCAAGCACAAGCTACATTCATGAACAGATTGAAGGAATGTGCTAGAGATTCTTACATTATCAATTTTTCTTTGTTCAAAAGTGGTTCAATTAATCAAGTAATCTAGCTGATATATCTACATTCTTGCATTTATTTTTATTTATCTTCAATAGAATATAATTTACAGATTGAAAAAGTTAATTCATCTCTTCATTTATATTAAAATTATATACTATTTTCTAACTAATATGCGTATTTGATATTGATAAAAATATTTGATGAAACATCTTTTTAAATATTAAACATCTTTGGTTCTGTAGCTGCTGTTAGTTTGATTTATAATTCTCAAATTATTACAGTTTCTGAAACATTAAGTAATTTTAAAAGTTTGCAAGTTAGATTTAGTGAACTTTTGATAGATTTCAAAGCATTTGCAAGATAATGTAACAATGCAATTTTTACTAAAGATTCTTTTTATTTAAATGGAAATAACAATGACTTTTAATTTGTTGTAATAATTTTAAAATTTACTATAGAATATATATATATATATATATATATATATATATATAAAAGATATAGATATATAGATACCATCTACATGATTAAAATGAGTTATATATATATAAAACTCTGTGATTAAGCAGGCATGTTGTACATATCATTAAAAAATAATTATTTGATTAACAGAGGAACATTGATTTGCTTTGTTTCATGTTACATTATTGCTGATAATTGTGACGACACTGAAAAGTTCAAACCATCAAGACGTGGCTTTTACTGCATGTTGGTATGGTATGTATCGTGATTGTTTAATACTTCTCTAATTGGATAACGATGGATATGCATGTGTGATTTTAAAATTAATTACATGAAAAAGCAAAAAGTTATATTAAATTTGAAAAGTGTTGGATAATATATATTTTGATCAATCATAGTGAAGAGTGAGACGTAAAGTGGTAAAGGAAGAGGAATTGATTAAAACTGTGGGGCATAGGATGCTTTTCTTTTCTCGTAGCCGCCCAGATTCTGTTGAAGGGTAACCGTCCGTTGTTCCTTTAGCCAAACCTAAAAATTGTGGTTGTTTGTTAAGTGCAATATTTGCATTTCACACTCCTTCATCTGTTACATCCATAAATGGATAAATCAAAAACAATATCAAGTTTCATGGTTTCTATTCTTCTGTAATGATAAAGAATAATAAGAAAATATATATACAACTGCATTTGATACTTTGAAAACTTTTCTATCATCATCACACGTAACTTTTGAAGCTGTAACACTATAAGGGGGTATGTGTTCTTAATTTACTACTAATTATTAGATCAATTTGGCATAGGAAGACAACAGGGGAATGATTATTTTGGCATTGTGAATGAAGATATTTGGGAACACATTTGTAAAAGGAATGCAAAAGATGAAACACAATTGAGGATAAGAAAGTCAACTTGTCATCAGCTTTATGTGGTATGCTGTATACATCAACTTTATAAGTCAGCAAACCCTGCAAAGTAGTGTATATGTGTGCATGAGTTATATAGTAGGACACATATTATATAGATCTGTCTGTGTTTTGGATAGAACTACTTTGTAATGGACAAGTAACATTACTGAGAAATGGCCAATTAGCACCAATAATTGCCTTTGCTATGACCTATAAAATGGAGAATCCCTTAAAACAAATAATGAATATGAGGGATCGAGACAAAGAGTTTTGATGGGTCCCATTCCCATAAACAAAAGAACAGCTTTATAGAACTCCACTTCTCAGTTGGATGTAACTACAACAAACGTGGTAGAAAACATATGATTTAACTTATGGTGTTGAAATTAATTGTTGTCTTTTCTCTCTAAGTGACACAGTATGTTTTGGGTAGTTGACCTTCTCATGCAAGTCCAATGTTGTGAAGGGAATAATTGATTCTTCTTGCTATAATTGCACTCCCACTAGGTCCAACGCAGAAGACCACGTATGGTTCTGTGCTAAACTTCTCCATGTTTCTTACTTCATCTTTAATAATACTTTACTGATTTTCTTTTCACTAGAGATAAAAAGATGTTGTTTGGTCCGAAATGTGGTTGGTGATGACAATGAATGATTTTCTTTAAGGTGAGATTGACTTCAGCATGTCTCCACGATCACACACTGTAAAATACATAGTAATATAATTATGTCAAGTTTATCTGAAATAAGTTTAATGTTGTCGGTTGTATCTTGTTCAATTCATTTATATCACTGTATTCATGTCTCTATCTAAGATATTATCTTACAATTAGACTTAATCCAGATATCAACAATCATATAGACTTAAAACTTCTCATAAATATATAAAAGATAAGCTATCATGCTTTCATTAGTCAAAAAAATTTGTGATATGCAGAATCTCATATTCGAATAAATTTAAAATATATGTGCATATATAAAGAAGGGACTATGATAGAATTGTAATAGACTTTCAAGGAGAAAAGAGAGAATTAGAGAAAGTTTATATGAAAGTTTTCCATCATCCATAATTGAAAGCCTACTTGTTGATAAGTAATGATATTGAATTTATAAATTATGAGTTTGACTTTGTAATTAGGAATTAACTTAAAAAAAATAAAATTGAGTATTGATTGTGAAATAATTAATGAATAAAAAAAATAAAAATTAAAACAAATTACAATGTAATTGACATAAATATGATATGAGAAATTTTTAAGACTTAGTTTCTCTGAAAAAAACTATTTACTTAATCTAATTATTTTAATGTATTTTTGCTCTCTCTTAAGGAAAATTAACCAAAAATACCCTATGCTCCCTCTCACCATAAGAAAACGTGTCTTATTTAGATTATTTTTACTCTCTTGTAGTTTTACTGAATTAAACATATTTTTGTTTTAATTTATTGATTTGTGGAAGGATTAAGCTAATCTAGTGATTTAAAACCTAAATCTCTTCTTTATAGGTCCAACAATTAGGTCCTTTCCTAAGCATTTACGAATATGTAAAGTAATTGATTGTTAAACAGTTTACATAAATAAAATCAATAAAGGAGAATTTAAGAAGATGATTCTGAAGAATAGAAAAAAACTAAATTAAAATCAATATTCATCATAGATTTAATACTAGAATAAAGATGATCAATTTAAAAAAAAGATAAAAAAATAAGTAAAAGTAGTAAATTGAGAAGAACATTTCCTAAAATAATGAAAAATTAATAAAATGTCTCTGGAGACATGGAATGTAAATAAGTGTAAGAGTGTTAATTATTAAATAAAAAAACGTGAGCGGCAGGATTCGAACCTGCGCGGGCAGAGCCCACATGATTTCTAGTCATGCCCGATAACCACTCCGGCACGCCCACTTGAATGTTAAAAATGTCATTTTTATTCTATTAATACTTTAATATTCCATTAAGACTTTCAGTCATTCATTACCAAACTTTAACCTTCACCTAATTTTAAGAGCATTATTTGTTCACGCCATCACTGGGTGGGTAACGAAGGAGAAAGAAAACCTCTTTCCAGAAAATTTTCGAATGTACATTTATCTAAATCATGTGAAAATATCGTTGTAGATGCTTTATCATTTTAACCAATACAACTTTTTAGGAGAATCTCCATGGAGAAAATACTTATTAATAGAGCACAAATTGAAACAAAAAAAAATTGTGTATTTTTGTTATTTGTATGTATTACTAGGTAGTGGAGCAAATAATTCTGGTATCTCTATACGACTCCACAGATATTCCTTCGAAGGAAAGTTATGGAAGAGCCACAAGAGTCTTGCAAATCGTACTCTACATTCGGTTGAAACACCTTTTGGTAGAAAGGCTAAACGAACATGTCATGATAGGCACTAAACTTTGCCCAATAAACCTCATCATGTTCTCTTGTTTTATACATAATGTTAATGTTCATAGGTTAATTGAATAATTGGAATGATCAATTTGTACTAATCAGTTTAATTGGCCCACTTAAATCCTTAAATTCCTACATCCAATCATGGCTTAGCCTCTTCATTTTCTTAAAGCAACATTCACAGTCACACCCAAAGCTGAATTGTCATCATTATTCTTCTGTGGAACTTGATCATCACAACATTCTAGAGGATTCCTTGTGAAGAAAGAGGGACAACGTAGAATGAAAGGTGTAGGAACCATAACCACATTTCATAAAGTCACTCTTTAAAAGATAACAACAAGCAAATGAAGGACATGTTTCTTTTTCCTCAGTGTAGTTTTGGGCCTCAAATATTGGTTGAAAAGCTGTGTTGTATTGTAGTAGTGGCAAACTGTGGTCCTCGGAACTATTGTCAACCATGCTTCTAAAAGATAGCTGCTGAAATTAAGTGATATATAGAATCTTGCTTGTGCTACATAACCATATATGTAGCTGTAGAAATTTGAGGAAGATTCATGAATTCATGCATGCTTAGAACCTAAGGTCCAACCACTTGGTAGCATCATGTGGGGTGTGCCAAAAATTGGTTTTTTGTTGTTGGCTTTAGTAAGAAAAGAGAAAGTGGGAATGTGGGATAGTGTCTATCTAGTTAAAAGTGAATCTTGAGATTGTGGTTGTGGTTGTCCAATTCATGGTCTTGGTTTCTCTTCAAACGATCAAAATTTGCTTAACTCAAACTAGAGTGATATAAAGTCACAAATGTTTCCTTCGATCTCAAGTCTAAAGTTTAAACTTCTTTATTCTGTTTCCTTTGTAGAAGTTGAGAACATCTCAAAGAAATAACAAGATTTGATCCTCACTCATATTCTCTATTCCAATTTCTTTTCGCTTTTTTCTCATTCGTTTCTCTCGTTGTTCTCACCATGCACCACACTCACGATGGGTCATAAAGAAATGACGATTCAGTCTGTGGACGTTGTTAATCAATGTCTTTTGTATTTTGATTAAAGAATTAACCGTGATTTTGGATGAAAGAATCACGTAGGATCAAATTACAATAACTTAATTGGTGGGAGAGAAAAAATGAAAAATAATTTTAAATGATTGTAAGATTTATTGTACTTGTATTTCTTACATATTTATTTAACGTTATTTTTCTCCAATTAAACATATTTAATTTTCACTTCATTTCTCAATTATTTCCATTCATTTTTTTTTAATTTATCTCTCTCCTTTCTGTCAAACAGAATATAAACTTTTTTTAAACCATGTTAAAACACATTAAAGATTCATATAATACTTTTTTACACATGTCAATATTTTTTTTTCTAATTTCTTAACCAATGTCTTAAACACAATTATTAATATTTTCCTAAGTTTTTTAAAAGTCTTACTTATCAAATTTCTGACTAGATGATAATGTAAACAAAAATCCTTAAAATTATAAGTATCCAAAAAAATAAATTAACGTATGACATTTTGAAGCATCAATATTATAACTAAATAAATAATTAATATAATTTATTTCTCTTTGTGACATGTGGTTTTATAATGTTTGAGGACACATTTTGATTATATTTTAGAATTTTTATGCCATATATATCAACAAGTTGTTATCTCATTATATTAAACTCAATTTCTTCAAACAAACTCTCATGGGAAAAAAAGTATTTAGATAATAAAAATCCAAGTAAAAATGACATTTGAGTTTCCTAGTAAAAATTAGTCCTCGATCAAAAAATTGTTAACTTTTTTTTATTTTAGATAAAAATCGTGTTTCAAATACGATTTTATTATTTTTTTTAATCTTAGATTAAAATTTATATTTAAATGCATGAAGCTAAAATTCAGAAGAATATATTAAATAAAACATGTTAACAAAAGGTAAATGATAAACACATAATATTTTCTTTTATCAATGACTATCCCTCACATTGATACAAATGATATTAGTCACTAACTTAATACAACAACAAAAAAATAATAAACAAAGAATGTCTTTTGTAGGGTCGAAGTAAAGAATGAGTAGGCCTCAAAACTCTCAGAACAGGCCCAAAAACTAAAGCAGTAGTTGTAATACTCTACTTTGGGCTCAGAATGGCCTTATCCATATTAATATTCTAAGCCCATTTGGACATTAATGTTCTTCCAAAACCCTAAAGAGTAAAAACCCTAAATCCTGAATCTAGTCCCTAGAACCTTCTATCCTCTTCGTGAAACCCCTAGTTCTAGTGTTTTAAGAATCCTCGGTCCTTTCTAAACCCTAAAATCAATCACACTGTTATTTTGTAGAAATAGGAGAAGGAGATGGCTAAGCGCTTGATTCCCACCTTCAATCGCATTCTCGTAGAGAAAATTGTTCCTCCCTCTAAGACTAGCGCTGGCATTCTCCTCCCCGAGAAGTCTTCCCAGGTTTATTCTCTGGCCGAGTTTGGTTTTGTGTGATTCTTTTGGTTTGTTATCTCTCAACGGTTTAATGAAGTTTTGCTTTGTTCCATTTCGAAACAGCTTAATTCCGGTAAGGTGATAGCAGTCGGACCCGGATCACGAGACAAGACAGGGAACTTTATTCCGGTGTCCGTCAAAGAAGGTGATCGTGTGCTCTTGCCCGAATACGGTGGAACGCAAATCAAGCTCGATGACAAAGAGTATAGCTGATTTCGATTTTTTTTTTTTTTTTTATTTGAATGAAGCTCTTAGAACTGAAATAAATTTTATTAATTGCTTGTTTTCCTGCAGATTCCATTTGTTTAGGGATGAAGACATATTGGGCATTCTACATGATTGATGATTGATGTTGCTTTTGTGGTGCCTGAAACATGCAATTTCTGACTGGCATCTAAAATAATTTGTTTAAGAATGTAATTTGGTGCAAACACTGAGAGGGATTTGCTTAGGAATATCAATGCCGATTTGTATTCTGATAATTTCAATGGAAAAGAAATGATGCCTCCTCATACATTGTTTATTTTTTTCTTTTTTTGTCTTTGTAATTTTTTTTTTCAGCATTTTCAATTAAGAACTATTTCACAGGATTTTTTCTTAAAAATTATTTTTCTTACGATAAAAGAGAATTTTTTTCAATTAATTTACTATAATTCTAACTTATGAAAGAACAAAATATATATTTAATATTCTAATAAAAATTGTAAAACATATTCTTTATGCTAATTGATTAGTCTTTTAGACTAGTAAATCAAGCTATTATATTACTTGTGTAGATTAATTTTAGTTTTGTGAAATTTTCACAGTCGATTTTATTATGTAGTGTCGATTAATGTTTGGTTTTGTAATTTTAACAAACATTAACTTTTTATGATGATAAATAGCTAATTTTAGCAGAGTTGGTATTTGCAATTTTAGGGTAAAATTCAACACATTATTACTCAATTTTTTAACCTAACAGGGCTAAGTCCCGTTATATTGTTGTGGCATTTTACATTTTTGCTCCAAAACATCTCAGCTCAGCAGGGAAAAGGAGGACTAAATGGAAAACCAGTGGTAAACACAAGTAGAATCAGTTTGATTGAATATGCTTAGCAATTTAGTTGCACTACCTGAAATAAACACAAACAGAATCAGTGCCTAGTAGAATTTTTTGATTGAGGACATGTGAACTCCAAAATAGGGTGGTGGACAAATTTGGAGCAGAAATAACATCAATAAATGAAGAGTATAGAAGAAGTCTTGGAGCAAGTTGAAAAATTAAATCTATCTTGCAAAGTTGTGAAGAGAAAGACTAGTCAGATCGGCCAATATCCACAAATCAACAATAGATTTTCTTTAACTTAGTCCTCAAGTTAATCATTAAAAAACGAGCCATACGAGAAATACGGATCATTGGTTTTGTGAGCTGCAGTTACAAAACCGAAATCCATGCCGAAAATTCCCCCAACATATATACCTGTGCGTCAAATATATTATGAGACAATCCGCTTCTTACATTAACTCTCATAAAAGAAGCAACAGCATTAAGCACAAACGGCTAAAAGACTCTTTACACTCTTTGGTACCATAAATTTAAAATCATCAGGTGCATTCACCCTGCACACATTTACACGTTCATCCAATAATTAGAATATACAAGTTATCCGTTAGCTTGAAGACGCTAAAAGACAGATTTTCTTCGAAAAATTTGATTGCGCCGTTACAAGATACACAGCAAGGGTAGTAAACTCGACCAATTCATGGATAGAACTAAATGGAGGGCTTATATTTACCACCTTTTCCAACAATCCATAGTTCAATTTTTAGAATGATGCCACTCAAATTGGTTCGAGTAACCTCGACCACTAACACTTTCTCTTTCAAATTCTAAAGGTCATAAAATATATCGACTAACCTTGTCAAGAATTTCAGATCAAAAGCATTTTAACACCATCTGTAATTTGACTGCATATATAAGAAAAAGAGAGCCAGGGAAACTATACTTGCTGATACAATAAAAATCAATCACAGACAAAAGATTAATAAAAAAAAACTAAAAGAAACTAAAACCCTAAACAAGAAAATTGACCCTTAATTCTTAAACCCTTACAGACCAAATCCAATTTTTTTTTCACTTGTACTCGAAATTAGGGACAGCAGGCGCATCAAAGCTCTCCAAAACCTTCGTCTCGCTTCCTCCGCTGGACGCAGGCTCGTCCTTCTTCCCGTCCCCAAACCACCCACCGAACCACGACGGCGGAGGAGCGGGTTGGTCCGGCAGACCGTTGGGAGGTAAACCGTCATCGATGATGATGGGCATCTGCTGCTGCGCGCTCAGGAACTTGTTAAGCATGATGCCAGCGCCCTCGATGAGAGCGAGGAGGACGCCGCCGAACGCGGCGGAGCGGGCGGATGCGGGGAGGCCTTGGCGCATGGAGAGGAAGCCGCCCGTGGCGGCGCCGGCGAAGATGGAGTTCCAGGGATCCTCCTTCTGGCGAAGATAGACCATGGTGCAGTCGAAGGTGGAGAAGAGGCCACCCCAGACGGCGAAGCTGCCGCCGACGCGCGGTGCGTTGAGGCGCACAGCCTGGGAGGCGGCGACGACACGCTCGCCCTTGGGCGCGTTGTAGAGTCCTTTCAAGAAGTGAAAGGCGGAGCCACCGACGGCGCCCATGCCGAACGCGCCGCCTATATCGTCCAGGATTCGATCTGGACAAGGTTCCCTTGATGTCTCTGGAGTTCCCATCTTCGCTTCTCTAGGGCTTTCTTCCCAATTTCCACAACTACACACCTTTATAAACATGCCCAATGGAAAGATTTTTTTTTTTTTAGCTTTTAAAGTGGAACTACTTATAATTATAACAAGACAAAGACAATGAATGTTTCAAAAGATTTTTTTTAAGGAAAATTATAATATTTCATTAAAATTTTTAACAATAAAAATAACATTATAGTATTTAATTAAAATTATTAAAAAATAGATGAGAAAAAAAATGCAATAATTAATGAAGATTTTAAAATAATCATATAGTAATAAAAACATATTCATTTTTTAAATTATTTTATTGATTAGATTTATATAAATTTTGTGTCTTTTTATTATTTCTATGAAATAACTACATATGATATTTTTAATTTTATTCAAAATTTTTAAAATTTAACTACGATATTAAAGTTATATATATATATACATATTAGTTATTTTATATTATTATTTGGTAGCATGTTTATTTATTTATTATTATTATTATTAAATAATTATAATTCAATCAATAATCTAATTTATTCTTATATTGATTTCAATTATATAATGTAAATTTCTCTTTTATTATATATATGACTTATGTTATATTATTTCAATAATTTTAATATGTTATATATAAGATTAGATTTTTACTTAAATAAGTTATAATCAAGAGAAAATTAATTTTTTTAAACATTTTTAATAATAAATCACAATGTTTATCTTTTATATCTTTTAAATAAGTATAGTGTAAATTATATTTTAATATTGTGATTTTATTTCTTTAGTTGCTTTTTATTTAAAGACATATTCTTTTAAGGAAAAGAAAGAAGGGGTGATTATGAATTATGAAGAATTTAAGTAAGAATAAGTCATAATTATTTATAAATTTTTATAAGGATTAAAATAAATAATTTTAGAATCAAATAATATAAAAATGTCAAATATATTTTTAAAAATTTGCAAAAAAAAAATGTTATGGTCTTTCTTACCTTTTACAAAACTCGGTTAGAGAGAAAAAATATGATCATATTTAAATATTAGATAATATGAATTTAATTTTATTTAGTTTTCAATTTTTTTTATCCATGATCACCTTTTTCTTATAAAGTGTTAATCTTTAAGTAACTTTGATATCCTATACATATAAATATTCTTTAAGTTATTTCTCTTTCTCTCTGGATGACCTTTGGTTGAGATGTATTCTCATCTTGGAATTTCTTATCATGATTCTAACAATGATTCTATATATTTACTCGGTCTGCATTTAATTAGTGGCGCAAGTATTAGTCACTTTTCTGATCATATTTTTGGTGTTGTTAGTAAGTTTGTAATCGCATTTTTTATTGATAAAATAGATGCAGGCAATTTTTTTTTTACTCATATTGCATGCTTTGTGTATGACTTTTTTTACATTTCAACTATGACGAGGAAGACTTTTATATTATATGTTGGTAGAAGTTCTTTTAAGCCTTTTTCTTACTTTTTTTTTTTTAAGTCATATTTGTCTTGTGAGTTTTTCAATTCAAGTTAGGTTGCTTATGTTGTATAGCTTTATTTAATTAGTATTTCTTAATTGATAAACTTCTAATTGATTGTTTATGATTAGAAGTGCAAGTGCGTAATCTTTGTTTTGGATTATTTTTTTTTATTATGGGTTAAACTTTGATCCAAAAGATAAAAATAGTAACGTTTTGTGCATATTATTATTACTTGGGTTTGAGGAGTCAAAACTCCTTTCAATTCGGTTGAGTAGGTGCAGAAAGAATAAGGAAGATACCTTCAAAAGATTCTTTGATATTTACGTAAGAACGAGAAAAAAATAGAGTATGAATGAAATGAGATATTGAACCTGTTTATATAAGATAATAGGGATATTTATCCCTATCTATTAAGAGGGGTAGTTTATGAGAATCCTGGAATGAGTTGGTATCCGAGTATCTGAGAGATATTCGAGTGTTCTTAAGATATTTGGTTTGAAATATTCGATTATGATATTCAGTTTTGATATTTGATTGTTTTGGGACCAGTTAGGTACACATATTATATATGTTGTGTAGTTAATCATAATTTTTAAATTCATCTTAGATTGATAGAAGATGTAACTCATCTAAGATTGATGTATGATGTAACTTGTCTAATAAAATACAATTAGTGTAACTTATCTTACAGTCTAATAGTTTGTACGGTGAAATAAAGTTAGTGTAACTTATTTAATTGTCAAATAGCTCATACAATGAAGTGTAATGGTATAACTTATCTAGTGGTCTAAATTGTTTGATTTTGAGAATAATTTGGTTAAGTTGTGTGAATTTTATAAGCCGTTGATGTATCTTGTTTAATATCAATTAGTTATTCTAATGTTAGTTGATTGGTTTAATGTTAACAGTTGGTCTTCTAATGTTAGTTGATTGGTTTAATGTCAATAGTTGGTTTGATAATAATAAGTTGGTTTGATGACCAATAATTATTCAAATATTAGAAGTTCAATTGTTAATATTAGTAGCTTGTTTGACGATTAATTTAGCATTAATAGTTCATTTGATTAATAAACTAATATTAATAACTCATTTTGATAAATCATCTAATACTAGTAACTTATGTTATGAGTTGTCTAATGCTAACCACTCCAACTCATTTGATGGATGATTTGCTAAACTTAGTATAAAATAGGAGTTATAATGGATTACAAGGCTAATGGGGAAATTTTGAGTTTTGTTTGGTTGGGTGTTACTTCCACTAAAATAATGTCTAATTATTTCATCTTTCACCTATAGCTTATATAAGGCTCATTCTATTTATTTTGTAAGGTAATTTGGATTTTCCAATAAAAGAAAAAGTTTGCTTTTATGAACTTTTAAGTACTCTATGGGTATTTTTCATCTTTTATGAAATTTTATCTTGATTTGGTTGGGTCTTTCAAGGGAGGATTAACCGATGAGAGACAATACCAATGACACATGAGTTCAGCTCACATAAGGGATTGACAATAGTCTTAACTTAAAACCTTATAACATTGGGTTATGAGTCTTACTTTCTTATTTTTACTTAATGTGGGACTTAGACTCATACTTGGATTACCTAACAATTTTCCCCTCAAGTGTGAGTCCCTTCATATTGATACATCCTCCTCGAGCTCACTAGTGTCCCTTCCATACTCAAATTGCCGGTCACCATACCAATCGACTCTAATACCACTTGGTTCTTTCGATGGGGATTCATTGGGAAAAGATAACACTAATAAGACATGAGTCCAATACATATAAGATATTGACATCACTCTCGATCCAAAACTTTACGACATTGGATTATGATTCTTACTTCCTTATATGTTGCTCAACTTTTTCATTAATACTCAATATAGGACTTAACCTCACTTGAATTTCCCAAAAATCTTGGATCTTTTGATGGAGATTCACTAGGAATAGACAATACCAATGAGATATGAACATAACCCACATAAAGGATTGACACCACTCTCAACCAAAATCTTATGATATTGGGTTATGGGTGTTATTTCCTTATATATTTTTCAACTTTTTCATTCTTACTTCGACTCACACTTGAATTTCCCAACAATCTTGGGTCTTTCGACGGGAATTTATTGAGGAGAGACAACACCAATGACACATGAGTCCAACCCACATAAGGGATTGACACCATGCTCAACAAAAAACCTTATGACATTGGGTTATGAGTCTTACTTCCTTATACGTTGCTCAACTTTCTCATTCTTACTCAATGTAGGACTTCGACTCACTTAGATTTCCCAACAATTTCTCCCTTAAGTGTGACTCCCTTCACATTGGTACATTCCATCGAACTCATTAGTAATAATTCTATGTATCATCGTTTATCTTAACGAGACGCACTTACTTGACTCCCTGTTAGGAAGACTTTTGATATAATGACCACTCTTAAACTTTTGTCACCATACAAACCATCGACTCTGATACCATTTGTTGGATATTTCAAGGGGATTCACCGGGAGAGACAACACCAATGGGACATGAGCTGAACCCTATATAAGAGATTGACACCACTCTCAACTCAAAATTTTAAGACATTAGGTTATGTATCTTATTTTTTATAAGTTTCTCAACTTTCTCATTCTTATTAAATGTGAGATTTAGACTCACACTTAGATTATCCAACATATTATTGATTAGTGATTATAGTTATATTTTTTAAGAAATTAAAGTATTTTATTTGTCTCCATCTATTGTTGTTTTTTCAATATTTTGTTAAGTTGTTTATGTTTCTCTCAGTTCTTGATTCTTCTTGAGTGATATTTTCCTGAAATTTATTTTGAAATTTTCAAATTGGTGATTAATAATTATAGTTATATTTCTTAAAAAATTGCCATCTTCTTTTTATTTCTCTGTCCTCCATCTTTTGTTTTCAATTTTTTTTATGTTTTGTTTCAAAATTATATCATAACTCATAATTTTTTCTTGAGTTTAAATAAACTTTCATTTATTAAAAATAATTTTTTATATTTTTTTATTAATGAATTGCAACATTTAATCAATTAGATTTTTATATAATCACTTAATAACATTTTCTTGAAGTTTTTGTTCAAATAAAAAAAATCATTGTTCTTAATGAATTCTTGCGTTTAGTCATAAGATAATCTCTATATAAAGTTCCGGAAATCAAAATCACCTTAATAATTACTAATTTCCAAGAAGGATAAACAACATTAGTTATTTAAAAAAAAAAAAGACCAAAAGGTGAAGAGCATTTAATGTTATCAACTAGGCACGCAAAACATATGTAATTCCTAGTAATTAGAGTCCTCCAATGTTCATGAAGGAAAATTAAACAAGAAAGAATGCAAAGAACAAAAAGAAAACTACTGACAACCCCTAATTTCAAAGAAAAGATTAATGAGACAAATAGCTACTTTTAAAAATTCTTAGTATATAAAGATGATAAAAAGAAAAGCACTCAGAAACGAAAAATTACAACTTATGTTTAAACAACCTTTTATTCTTTCTTCTTTCAATTTATATTTATGTACAATTGTGTATCTAGAGAGATTTTTTGGTCTCAGTTACCATAATTTTGTGTTCTTCTTTGAAGATATTAAAATTATGTTTAAAGTGAGCAAATCTATTTCTTATTCTAAGAATGTTGGCAAATTTTAGGTCATGTATATATATGATACATATTTAAATGTGTTAGGGTCATTATTTATTAAGCCAAATAATAAAGTGATCTGACTAAATTAAAGTTTTGGCTAAAAGCATATGTCATGAAAATAAAATTGTGTAGAGACCATAAGATCAATATAGTGCTCTACAAAGACATCATCGTTATGGCTAATTCAGGTACGCTTTCGCATTCAGTTTACAGCATGTTTATCAGTATGGGATTATGTTTATGTTTGATTGTTAGAATCAAAATCAGGATTATTATTATTATTATTATTATTATTGTTTTTCCAACAATTGGTATCAGAGCCGTCCATATTTGATTCATGTCTGTTTAATTTATAGAACCCTAATTATGAAAATTAGGATTAATTTTGTTTTAAACAATTCAAATTACCCAATTTTATGAACCCTAAGTGGAGAATAATCTCTAATTTTCATGAACCCTAAAATTTAAATTTGGGGGTAACATCCCCAATTTGATTCTGCTTGCTATTGGAACCGTGGAGGAAGTTATGGATTCTTCTTCTTCTTCGTTTTTCCCTTTTGTTTCAGTTTAAGTTTCAAGTTTTACTGAGAAAGAAACAGTGTTTCAAATTTTAATTTTTCTTGTATTGGGTTCTCTGTTCTTTTTTGAATCTTTTGTTTTTATTTAATTTTATGGGTTTGGAATTGGGGGTGGTGTTTGTGGAGTTCCCAACACAGAGAATCTTAGGCAACTGGTGAATGTTTTCACATGTGTGACTGTTATTATTTTATTGCCTCTATCCCCTAGGAATTTAAAGAAAATTTGATGTTAAATTAGGGTTTGAGTGATTACTGTTTAATCCCCTTTTAGGGTTTAGAGCAGTATGCTAAAGAGACTCAGAACTATCTCTGTTTCATCCTTAGTGTGATTTTAGGGAGATGTTAATCCTTTATGTATTGGTGGAAGATGAGGCCTTTTTTTTTCATCCTTTGATTTATTCAAATGAGGTGTTCATCCCTAATGAGATTTTAGGGAGGTTTTCATCCTTAGTAGAATTATAATGAGGTGATTCTCTTTTGAATTAGTTTGCAAATATTAAATATTTGGTTTTGTTATATAAATAAAATATTCAATTTTTGGTAGTTTAATATTTTTTGTGAGCAAATTGAGTCAAGAAGTCACCAAAGTAACTTCTCTTGAATTGGGCGAGTTCATGAAAAATATTGAATGTTAGTGTTTGTGTATATTCATGCGAGTATTAGTCGACCCAAAGGAAGATTAATATTTGGCCGAATTGCATACACACTTGTAATGATAAACATGTGATAATTATAAGGATTTGCTTTGTCGATGATAAATCAATCCAAAGACTGGTTTGTTGTTGGACGTGCTTTATTGTCAATGTTTGATTATTACAACAAGATACCTCTAGCAGTTAATATTACTTGTCCAAAGACTTGATATTGATGGTGCATTGGGTATCTTGAGATGGGTTAAACCACTATTTGAATATATATTATTTATTTTTTATATAATGTGAGCATAATTAGTTTAATTGGACTCCCGAACGAGTAAGTGGTTATATTATTGGTTATGCTTGAAAGATCCAGGGGATATAAATATTATGATCCCACATTAAAGACAATTTTTTGAGACTGGAAGCTGCTACGTTCTTTGAGGATATTGAGTTTGGGGGGAAGAATAAGATTAAGAACTTCATCTTGGAGGAAGAATCGGTAACAATTTCAGAACCAATTCAAATAGTTACTTTTGATAAAGTAAGTTCGAACCTCCACAAGACATTGTTGATGAACCCCTTACTCAAGATGATTTGGTTGTTCATGAAGAACAAACTCAAGATCCTCAAGAACCCGTGCATCATGAGCTAATAACTTTGCGAGAGATCCACTAGAGAAAGAAGAAGTGCTATTTCGGATGATTACATGGTATTTCTTCAGGAACATGAGGAAAATAATGATATAATGGAAGATGACCCGGTTAACTTCCGTCAAGCTATATAAGGTTCTAAATCTCAAAAGTGGATTGAAGCAATAGGATAAGTATAAGTCCATGCAAGACAATAAGGTTATTGGGAACTTGTCCCATTACCAGAAGGAATGAAACTCATTTGGCTTCAAGATGAATATTGTTGATGATTGTATGTATCACAAGTTTAAAGGGAGACAAGTTTAGTCTCAATCGGTGCCCAAAGGGAATTTGGAAATTGAGGAAATGCAAAAGATTCCCTATGCATCGGTTGTAGGGAGTTTGATCTATGCCCAAGTATGTACGCATCCGGACATATCATATATAGTTGGGGTTCTAGGCGGATATTTAAGCAATCCAGGAATAGACCATTGAAAAGCAGAAAAAGGGTCATAAGATATTTAAAGAGAACAAAAGATTATATGCTCACATATAGGAGGTCGGACCAGTTGGAGATCGCTGGGTTTTCCGACTCAGATTTTGTAGGATGTCAAGAATTTGTAACTTGCTATGAGGTATCAAATCATGGAATATGGTCGATAAATTTTGTCACGAGGCTACAAATTGTGAAAGGCATTGAAAGACCACTTAAGTTATATTGTGACAATAAATCAACTGTATTGTTAAGGAAAGAGTACAAAGTGGACATGATTTTCATAGAACACTTAAGGACAAACTCCATGATACCGGATTCTCTCGACTAAAGGACTTCCACCCAAGGTCTTTCATGAGCATTTTGCTCACATGGGTGTTTTACAGTTTGAGGAATTTGTGGTTTAGTGGGAGTTAGTCACTTTTGTATATTTTATGTTCTATGTTTAATTTCATATATGTATACATTGTTTTTTTGGACATATTTGGTTATCTATAGATATGCGGTTTTCTTGTTCATTCATTACACTTTGTACATTAAGGTTATTGTATCGATCTCGATAAGTTAAAGTTTGGACCAGTTGAAAATAGACGTGTACAGATCACCTTCACGTAATTTTTCATGCTACACATTTCATGATGAATCCATGTCATTTGGTTATGTTAGGATGAGTAATCTTGTTGGTTTTAGTTGCGATGATGCAATGAAAAGCTGGTTTGGTTCTATATCCTCATATGATTAATGGACAGGACTTTTGGAATATGCTAAAGGAATATAATGACAATTTTCAGCTCATAAAGTCTAACACATTTGTAAGGTTGTAAAGACATATATATTTGTGACCAGTGGGAGATTGTTGGCAAATTTTAGGTCATGTATATATATGATACATATTTAAATGTGTTAGGGTCATTATTTATTAAGCCAAATAATAAAGTGATCTGACTAAATTAAAGTTTTGGCTAAAAGCATATGTCATGAAAATAAAATTGTGTAGAGACCATAAGATCAATATAGTGCTCTACAAAGACATCATCGTTATGGCTAATTCAGGTACGCTTTCGCATTCAGTTTACAGCATGTTTATCAGTATGAGATTATGTTTATGTTTGATTGTTAGAATCAAAATCAGGATTATTATTATTATTATTATTATTGTTTTTCCAACAATTGGTATGAATGTTAAGGAATACTCTTGGTTAAACGCTTAGAAAAGTTTATTAAAAAATATGTGAGTTCAACTTGAAAAACTTAATAATTTTTTTTTATTCTAAGAAAGAATAACTACAAGAGTACTTTTAACCCACCTTTTTATATGATTGGTCAAAATGTAATTTCATGTTAAGATAAATTATCATAAAAGTAATTGTGTAGTTGTATATTTTATGCACATTTTGATCTTTGCAACTAATTCTGAATAATAATTTCAATGTGTAAAAAATAACAACAAAAGAGCTACAATTTTTGGAAAAAAAAAACTCAATTAAAGATAGAGAAATAAAATAATTAAATATTTATAAAAATATAAAAAATGAAATAATTGTTATTAATTTTCATCAAATGTATTAAATAAAAAAATTAACAGAAAATATAAAGTAGATAAGAACTATAACTCCCAATTTTAAAAGAAGAAAGTGCATGGTGTAGAGAGAAATGCTAATGATACTTAAGTCCTTTTGAGAAACTAAGAGCAACCACTAGTCAATCAAAATTAGAAGCACTTTATGGTTTATACATATTTTAGGTTTAACACGCGAACCAAAAATGTTGTTGGTTTCTTTTTTTGTACACACTAGAGACAAAAATGCTTACGGAATCCATCACATATAAATGCATATGCTTAAGTACTTTTTGTCAAAAGTGGCATGATTAAACGATGTGCAAAAATTTCTACTTAGATGGGGTTCTGTAGAAGCTTGTTTATCAGCGGAATCAATGATAATCTTGAGTACTTTCAAGATTATTGAGTTTTTAATGTCTAAAATGATTGAATCACTCGCAGACTATAGTTTTGTTCTTTGTTGAGGAGTGTGTGTGTGTGTGTTATGAGCATGATGAGAAAAGCAGAAACAGAAACAATTCGTTGGAAGGCATTCACTCCTCTGATATGCGTGATACCTTTCTTCACGCACCTGCACTGAGTCAAAAATAAAGTAATAATAAATAAACTGATTAAATAATAAATGAGGAAAAAGTTATGAATTAAAAAATTAAAAGGGAAGAATTAAAGGAAAAAAATAAAAAAGAAAACTGAAATAGGTGCATGTTGGTGCTTTTCCCTCTCCATAAAACAAAGGAAAAGACTGCATTGCGTTTGTGTTGCGTTTGCCAAGCCAAGCCAACCCACGTGCTCTCTCTCTCTCTTTTTCTTTCTTCTATCAGGAAATCAAGCCAGAAACGGTGTCGTTTTCTCGGAACGTTACATCGCGCTGCGTGCGGCTGCGGTGGTAGGGAAGAGAGAGAGAGAGAGAGTTGTGATGTGGAAACGTTGATCCCAAATGCACCCGTACAACCGGCTACCGAGCAGCGGGCACTCGACGCCGTCGCCGCCGCCGTCGCCGCTCCGGTCACCGAGGCTCCGCCACGGGAGGTCCAAGACCGGGCGGTTCTCTCCGAACCGGGGGGGTGGTCGGACCGCCGCGCAGCGGCTTAGCTGGATGTTCTTATCGGTTCTGCTCCGACGACAAGGCGTGTTCCTCTTCGCTCCTCTCATATACATCTCCGGCATGCTACTCTACATGGGGACCGCTTCGTTCGACGTCGTTCCGGTCATTAAACATCGTCCCGCGCCCGGCTCAATTTACCGTAGCCCTCAGCTCTACGCCAAGCTTCGCCTCGACATGGATTCCGACAATTCGTCCGCCGATGCGGTTCGATTCATTTTCAAATCTCTTTGTATTTTATTAATTTTTATTTTTCGGCGGATTTTGGTGATTTGTGATTTGTCAGGTTATTCCGATGGAGTTCGTTTTATTTTATTCTATTTCTTTGTTGGGAATCGAGTTTCGACTGGCTTGCCTTTTCTAATGTAGGTTTAGCCTTTGCGTTTTGCGTCTGTATTTGTTGTTTGGTTTTGCATCTTTCATTCGAATGTAATTAACTTGCTTATGGAAGAGCTTCTGTGCTCTGTGATGCGTTTTATAGTTGGATTGTTTGTCAGGTCTGAATCCAGAGGCTAGTGTAATGTGAGTAATCGATTGGCCAAATGCTTTACAACTGCATGATTGCGCATATTTAATAGAGGAAAATGGTTCTAATTGTCAAAGTTGCTTGTTGAATTATCAGTGAGAATGTTAAGGGTTATATTGTTTTAGGAGTTTTATTGACCGAAATTGTATTAGTGTGCTGCATATATTTGAATCTGACCTAGCATATTCTTTTTAAAAACAAACTAATTTTGACACCCGACTTCGAAGGGATTCCTTTGAGATGATAATAGCCATTTCCAAAATAAAGAAAAGGGAACAATATGCTTATGTATTCATTTGGACAGAATTTCACTTCTGGTGGTAATATTTTGTGAAAGGCAGTAGATGCTGTGTTCAAACCCATGCTTCCATGGTTTGAGAGGATATCAACTGACCACTAACCTAGGAGAGGAGTGAGCTTAATATTTGTAAGCCATGTTTGACTAGAATTTTATGTTTAATTGTAATATTTTGGTCTGAAATTTTTTTCTCTTCACTGCTGCAGGTCAAAATTAACAAATATCTTTTACCTCTTGTGAGGATAATTTCTTTGTTGTCTTTTATAATTGCCATTCACTAGCTATTGGAGGATGTTTGATTCCGACCATGCATCCTGCTTTTCAAATTACATACTTACAAAATTTGGGTCTTTTTGTTGGTTTCTTCCATAGTACATTACAAATCTTTATACTTTTCCAATTTAATTTATTTTTTGGTTCTAGATGGTTACATTCAGTGACGTGCTCATAAATTTCCTTTCAGATATCAACAATATGGAAGACTCCCTATAAAGGTGGCGAGTGGAAACCATGTGTGAACAGATCTTGGGAAGGTATATATAATCTGTACTGATGCACAGTAAATGAGGACATTTTCCTTTTTATCTCTTTTTTTTTTTGTTCTGGTGCATAATTTGTTAGGGCTTTTGGCACCATTGATTTGCCTATTCCTTGTTGATACTCATTTAATTCCTTTGGTTG
Source organism: Sphenostylis stenocarpa (assembly GCA_963425845.1). Classification (NCBI taxonomy): domain Eukaryota; kingdom Viridiplantae; phylum Streptophyta; class Magnoliopsida; order Fabales; family Fabaceae; genus Sphenostylis; species Sphenostylis stenocarpa. The sequence continues at coordinate 65,663,177 of OY731400.1, forward strand.
GAGTTTAGTGTTTGCTTGTTTTAGAACGTATTTTGTTAGAGATGTGACAAGAAGCCATCCATGACATGGCATGCGAGTCCATCTAGTCTTGATGTTAGGGGCCACCTGTAGATGTCTAGACTTCATGCATCAGATGCCCCACCCCTAGGTGTGAGGGTATGTGTTAAGCTGTTTTACATTGAGCTAGGAAATTGGCCGAAATACTCCTTAGAAGGTTTCGGCAACCCTTCTCCTTGAGTTAGCTTTGGGAGTTGAGTTAGGTCCAATTTATTTCTAAAATGGTATCAGCCCTCTATGACCAGATTGTTTAGAGTTTTATCCTTGCTGCTCCTATTATTGTCATAAAAGTTGAATTTAAGTGCAAGGTTGGGTGATTATGTAGTTATCCATGCTTTAAACCTGTAGGCTCTCTCTTGTATGAAGGGGCATGTGTGAGATATAATATAAAACCATTGATGTGTCTTCATCAGCTTAAGATTCTGTGGTAGATTGTTCATGACATATTCTTGCCCCAAAACGTATGTTTCTGGCATCTCTTGGGTGTTCACCTCCAGTTGTGTCAACTCTCAGGGTCTTGTTCTTCCTGTTATTTGGAGATTGGGAAGCCATGCTACATTCTTGAGTCTTTAAAACCTTTTTGTCATGCATTATAGCCTTTTTTGTTTTGAAGGGCATCTTTTCCTTACCCTTTTATTTATTGTTCCTTACCCTTTTCTATCTAAAGAAAAAAAATATTGGGAAGTAAAATCTTTTGTTGAAGCACTGAGTTGCCTTTAACTTACAAAGTGGACCATTCTTGTCAGGATTCCTCTGATATTGTTGGTCATTGTTCTCTGTGTGTGTATGTGGGTAATCATGTCTGTACCTTCTGCATTGTACTGTGTTTGGTTAACTATGAATGTACATTTCTTATGTTGTTGATAGTCCTACCTGAATCAAATGGGTACATATATGTGGAGGCTAATGGTGGCTTAAATCAGCAGAGGACATCAGTAAGGGTTTTCTGTACATTCTGTTATTCGAAGTGTGCTTAATGTGCTTTTACTCAACTCATTTATTTTGTGAATGATATCAATTTTTCACAGGTGTGCAATGCGGTTGCTGTGGCAGGCTATCTCAATGCTACACTAGTGATCCCCAACTTTCATTATCATAGCATATGGAAAGACCCTAGGTTAGTTTGTGATGCTATTGATTTAAGTTTTTCTGAAGTAGGAAAGTTTAGTGTTTTATGATGGTATAAGATTAATACCTCTTAGAATGTTATGCTATTTATATTTTTCTCATGCTACTGTTAAAAACAATTAATTGAAAAAAATTGTTTATAGAGAGAAAGGGGAAAACACAACTACTAGAGGATAGCACATCCTCCCAAACAGGAAAAGTGGAAAACCTATATCCAACAAGAGATATTATAAATTTATAATAAATTGGGATGCATTTAATTTGTATTGTGAAAATTTGATTACCAAAGTGTCTGAGAGATTGTTATTTGAAACTTCTTTCATGTCAATTAAGTTGTAGATACATTTAAATTTTGAAATCTTAATATCTTTGTTAATGGTTGTCTTTTAATTAATGAGACATCCTTTTTCAGTGTTGAATATGGCTATTGGTATGCTGTTTTGTCAAATGGAATATTATGCGTTTATAGTAGTAGTTATAAACTTCTTGGTTGCAGTGAGTTTCTTCTTGATGCTTTTATGATTTTGATCAAGGTATTCATTTTCAGACAGTCTAAACTTATCAATATAATTGCTTCATGTGTCCAGCAAATTCAGGGACATTTATGATGAAGAATTTTTTGTCAATACCTTAAGAAATGATGTCCGGGTGGTTGACAAGATTCCTGAGTATCTAATGGAAAGATTTGGCAGCAACATGACAAACGTTCACAATTTCAGGATTAAAGCATGGTCATCTATTCAGTATTACAGAGATGTAGTACTCCCTAAGTTACTTGAAGAAAAGTGAGTGTAGGATGCTTGTTGTATAAATAGTTATCAATTAAACGGTTTGCAGTAATTGTTAGTTGTCCAAGGTATATATGGGAGTAGAAAGTAGTGCATAATGTTACCTCTTTTCTGTTGTATGATACATTTGGCTTCATTGACAGCTAGGAATAGGACTCTTAACTACGTCTTTAGCTTATGTTCTTTCATTTTTTTTCTGTCAAGGAAAGGAAGGAAAGGACCCACATATTGGGGTATAGCTAGCAAAAATTTAGTTATCCGTTTGGATTAGCGTTATGAGAGGGAGAGTCTAATATTGTATGGCTTAAATCTTTACTCTATTTGGGTTGGGACATAACAATCAATAGATAATTTTTTGCTGAAAATCATTATCATCAAATATGTATTTACGGTTATCATTGTCTTGATATAAGGAGGCCTGGATATTGAAATTTTTTTTTCATGCAGGGTTATAAGGATTTCACCATTTGCAAATAGATTGTCATTTGATGCTCCTCCAGTTGTCCAGCGGCTTAGATGCTTAGCAAATTATGAGGCTTTACGGTTTTCAAGTCCAATATTGACCATAGGTGAATCTTTGGTTGAAAGAATGACAAAACACAGTGCTATTAATGGTGGTAAATATGTCTCTGTACATCTTCGTTTTGAAGAGGTTTGTTTTGATCAGATATGAATGTTAATAAGTTTGACATGTTAACCTTTGTTGCAACTGATGTACATGCTTTTCCATGGGCAGGATATGGTTGCTTTCTCTTGTTGTGTTTTCGATGGTGGAAAACAGGAGAGAGAAGACATGATTGCGGCTAGAGAAAGAGGTTGGAAAGGGAAATTTACAAAACCTGGACGAGTTATACGTCCAGGAGCAATCAGGACCAATGGAAAGTGTCCCCTTACCCCATTAGAGGTAATTGTCTGCTTAAAGCTCTAATGATTTTGCGTGTGTGAAGAGGAGGAAATATTCAGGGAGGGGTTCTTTCTTTCTGGAAGTTGTTTGTCTAGCTAGAAGTTTTCACATTTCTTGAAGTGCTCCTTATGCAGCAAATTTGTATTTTTTTTTTTTCCCTATTTTTTTTTATTTATAATCAATGCCTTCATCCATTTCTTCAGGTTGGGCTTATGCTGAGGGGAATGGGTTTCACAAAGAACACATCTATTTTTCTGGCATCTGGGAAAATATATAATTCTGAGAAAACTATGGCCCCACTACTGGAAATGTTTCCTAATTTACATACTAAGGATACCCTGGCTTCTGAAGAGGAGCTTACTCCATTTAAGGTTCACATTTGTACTCTTATTTATTTGACCACTTCATTGGTTTAGTGCTATGATTTTGACTCTAGTTACTTCTTCTAGAATTATTCTTCCAGGATGGCTGCTATAGATTACAGTGTTTGTCTTCACAGTGAGGTGTTTGTCACAACTCAAGGAGGCAACTTCCCTCATTTCTTGCTTGGTCACAGAAGATACTTGTATGGAGGACATGCTAAGACAATTAAACCTGATAAGCGGAAGTTGGCATTACTGTTTGATAATCCCACTATAGGGTATGTTTTGTTGGCATGTTTTACTCAGTTCAATTTTATTAGGATAGAATAAATTAGATGAGTTCCCCAGACGAAAAATTCCCCTTCTCCTTATGTTTTGTGGATATTGAAAGTAATTATAGTTACAATATTGGGATAAGTGACATCAATACAAGGCTATTTTGAAGAAAATATCCTTTTATTATATTGAGCTGGAGAAAATTTACTTGGAAAACTATTTGGTAAATTAAGCTATTGAGCTATCCTTCATAGAAGAATTGTGCTACTTTATGTAACTCTTGCATTTACATGAGTTGTGCCGTTAATTTCTTAGGAGTTAGGGCATTGTAAAGAATTCTGATTGTGTTCAATGAGAGGTCTATAGCTGTCAGTAAAAATATTGAAAACTTTTGCTAAACAGAATGTATCTAAATATTCCTCATCTACTTTCATTACTTTCCAGATGGAAAAGTCTTAAGCGTCAACTGCTGAGCATGAGGTCGCATAGTGATTCCAAGGGGGTTGAACTAAAAAGGCCGAATGATTCTATATACAGCTTTCCATGCCCAGACTGTATGTGCCGTGCCAATAGAACTGATGATTCAAGATCTTCAACGGCAACTTGATCTACTAAGAATATGATGGGTGTTTACGCAACCTACAATTTTGTGAGCATGCTTGCTGCTGACTGTATTTCTGATATTGTGATTGTTTCATTTTTTCCCCTTCCCATCTGGCGGGAGGGCACACTCCATTTTCGAGGGTAAAAGGATTTTGTTGAAGGGTCTCTTTGATCTGATTATATATTTGGATTGAATTTCAAGGAAGTGGCATCTTTTTTGTTCATGATGCCAATTGAGAAGAGAGAATGGCAAGCGTTCATTTGCAGGAATCTCTTTGGGAACATGGAAAGGCAGAGGACCTGCTGAACCGAACAAGATGTTTGAAGAGGCAGAGGACAAAGTCGTGTTCCTACACACCCTTTCTGTACATTACCTGGAGTACGATATTGATGTGTCAAGGCTGTAGCATGCTCTCTGTACATTTAACTAAATTCAGGGTGTCCCGCCGTACTATTTTAATCTCCCGTTTTAGATTCTTTTCCCACTTCTTCACTTTGTTCCTGTTTTTTCAATTTTGTATTTCCTTTGCCCTCATATTGAGGCCCCCATTGTTAGCTACGTAGATGTATGGCTGGTTGTACGCATTTGTTATTCTTTTTCATTGGTGCCCCATTGTTTTAGTGATGATACCAGTGAATGTAATTACTTCACTATTCATATTTCATGCCAGACCACTAAATTGCTGCACCATAATTACCCTCCCCTATAAACACAACAAAAAAATTTCTCATTTTGGTTAAACAACAAATGGGTTCTACTTCACTGTAAAATTAACCCTACTTGTATGCTTAAACTTACATCTAATCACATTGGATACTATTAAAAATCTTAGTACTGAAACCCTTGAAAACATTTTTAACTTGCATCAACCCACACTCACAATCTAAGTCTATACTACTATTAAATTATAATCCAATAGCATACTACCGTCCTCTCTATCTCTATATAATTGATACATAAATTTAAATTATAATTATAAATAGGATATAGATTTGTACTATTCAAATATATTTTTTTAAAAACATGTGCCATAATATTAATTTACAAAACTTTCTAAATAAAATTAAATATTTTTTATACAATTAAATTAAAATTTTTCCAAACTGTCTATTTTTATTCACAATAATTCTCAAATTTCCTTTTTTATTCCTCATGTAGTCTGGAAAAATCTATAAAATATTTGATGTAAAAATTAGTGAGATGTGTTTAAAATGTATAAAAAATGAAAAGAAAAATTGTTCGAATATGTTTTTTAATATAAATTAATATCATTTGAAACTATTTAATAAAAAAATATTATGCAATTGAATATGATTATCGATTTGTAGTTGAGTTATGAGATTATAATTTTCTTTTTGTCGTTAGACATGAGCATAGATACATATTTTGTTCAGCTGTTGTCATTAATATATATATATATATATATATATATATATATATATATATATATATATATATATTTGTTTAATTGGTTGTAAGGTAAAATTTTCATTTATTTCACTTTTATTTTTATTGAGATTTTTTTTTATGGAGGAGGCGTTGTTAAGGTTTAAGAATATAATTTATTTTCTTTGAATCATATTTGATTAAAAAAATATCCATCATAATAAACTTAGGATATTTTTAGTTTGGGTATTGTTTGAATGTGTTTTATACAAGTCAAATTTGTTTGCAGTTATTCAAGTCAATTTTTTTATCTAGGAAGTGAGTTTCTTTATAACTTTTCATTATAATGGAAATCTTTTTTAACTTCCCTGATATTACGTTACAATATATGACATGTTATTTATGAATTGGATTTAACAGATTATCATATTTTGAAATATTTGAAACACTTAAAAGGTGAGGTGAAGGTGAGGAGAAAATTTGGTTGAAACCTAAAAATGGAAGGATGAATAAATATTTGAAATAATTGTGACTAGGAATGTTATATAATTGGTTGATTATGCATTACTTAGATGATCTTTATGTGCAACATATTATTAGTTAAGATGAGATAATTGAACTAATATGAGATAATTGAGTTCTTTGAATAATTCTTGTAAATGGAATGAAGGGTGGTGAGGTTGGTGGTGTGAATGAAATTAGAACCGACAATGAGGAATGTATTAAGATTAATGATGTTAATGATATGAACAATGTTGATGTGTAAGTTAAGGATATTGAATTTCAATAATAAAATATATATCAAAATAGTCTTAATTTGATGAACTAAGATATGAGAAATAAACTTGATTAAATAAAAAAATTTAATCTAAATTAAATTAGATTTATTTTGTCCTAACTTGTTTATGTCATAATCTAAAAGGGTTAAGATCAGGTTAACTCATAAGTTTATGAATTAAACAATTTTATAGAATAATAATTATTTTTAAATAAAAATAAAATAATATTATTTTATTAAAAAAATAATATATATATATATATATATATATATATATATATATATTAAAAATTAATTTGATAATAAATCCACTTATTTTAAAAGTAAATATAAGAATAAGTTTCTAATATCTATATATTTCAAGATTTAATAGTAAGATGAATTTATTATCTTAAATAATTAGATTACTTAAAATGAATGATAACAATAAAAAGTAAGTTTTTAACTCTTATTTTAGAATCGAATTAATCTTTTCTCTTGTAATTTATATATTAAATTATTATATGTAAAATAAAATTTAATTTCATTAATATAACTTAAATTTTAAAACCAACATTTTTTATATTTAAATTTTATTTAAATATGTTTAATTAATTAGTTTGATAGAAATCCGTTAATAACTTTTAAAATTTTTCAATTAGTGCAAAATTGACCGGTCAATATAAGTAAAAAAATTATGACTTGTTTTAAAATATATATTAGGTTCAGTCATAATTTTTTTTTTTTAACTTCCTCCATAAGTCAAATTAGGTTGAAGACAAAAATGCAGAAAAAGATGATGGGCAAAATGATAAAGTGATGGAAGTAAAAATGGGAAAAGAAAAGTGTGAGTTTGAAGGTAAATAAAACGATTAACAATCATGAAATTGATGAAAAATAATTATAACAAAAAATTAGTTAATGATCTAAATGACGTGATGATTATGGGAAGAAATTTTCTTAAGGGATTATAAACAAGTAATTATGAAACTTTTTGTATTAAATGAGAAACAAATGGATTTTTTGAAAAATGACAAGATAAAGTTGTCTATAGTAAATGGTGTGGATTTCGTATAGTTGGTAAGCAAGATTAGTGATATTCAAATATTTAGAGTTAAAATACTTATTGATAAACATAAATGTTTAAAGACTTTTTGCTAAAAATAATGTAAATAAAGTTTAGATGTCTCAAAATTGTTGTTGGAAATCTCACATCATTTACCTCATGTCATTTAATATAATTTAAATATTTGTTAGATTACTCCACATATTGTCAATTGATTTTATTTTGGAACCTTAACATAGTATCGTAGCCAAAATATAACATTTTTCTGGTTATTATCTTGGGTCAAGAATTGTCTTTTAGTTATGGGTCAAAAGTACCCTTTGTCTGGTTCGACAGACTTTGTTGGAGGGAGCGTGTTGGAAATCTCACATCGTCTGCCTCATATCATTTGATATGATTTAACATATATTATCAATTGATTTTATGTTGGAACCTTAACAATTGTGATAAACAAATTTAGAAACATAAAAAATGTGATAGTTAATGAAATTATTGATGATGTTAAGAGATTATATAATACTAGAATCACTAAATTGAGGGCTTTGAAAGAAAAACAATAATGCAAGAAGAGATATACTTGAAAAAGATGGATATACCCTACTATTTGATTATATGGTTGAATTAAGAAGAGTATGTTTAAGAACTACTTTCAATATTTAACTAATCCAACTTAGTCTGAATTTATAACCAATTGTGAGTTTTTATATTGTTTAAAGGTTTTTACCTAGTTGCAGACGTTTTATCGATGTTGATGGGTACCACTTAAAATAACTTATGGTGGTCACTTGTTGGTGGGAAGAAGAATTTTGAATGAATAATATTTACGCTTGCATTTGTAGATATGAAAAATGAGATTAAAGAAGGTTGGGGATGCTTTTTGAATTTATTGTTATTGATAATATCCAAATCAATGATCGACATTTATATTTTATTAACAAAGACAAAAAAAAAACTTAATCATTGTTATTATTGATAAAATGTATACTAATTACTAACTTATTTTTTGCATAACCTTATGTTAGTTTTTGATGAAATTTTACAAGGTGTGAAATATAGGTTTTGTTTAATACATCTTTATAGTAATTTCAAGATGAAATTTGTAAAGAATGATTCGATATAGATTAAATAGTTTACTAGACCTAACTATTAATCGGTCTACCAAATTACTCTCGATATCAAATTTTCTACTAGATGTTAACTACTTTCATTATCAAATGATTGACTAGATGTATACTACTTTCATTGTCAAATCATCTATTATACATTATAATTGCTCTTATAATATATGATCTAGTATTAGATAACCTCTCACCAATTCATATATTAGTTGATCCTATAGGTTAATGTTAAAGTTTAATACTCTCAATTAGTGAAGTTTGATCTTGACACTTATAAATATGATGATGCCAACAAATAAGAGAAATTACAAAAATGTCTTTCAGAAAATTATACATAATGTAAATGACCAATCTTCTCACTTGAAAGCATTTTGTAAGGTGGATAAACTTTGGAACACTACTAGAAAATATGCTTTCAACGTCGCTGTTTAACGTCGGTTACATCTTAGCCGACGTTGAATATGCTTTCAACGTCGGTTGGTCAACAACCGACGTCGAAAGTCGAATTTTGACACATTCTACGTCGTTTTAGCACGCCTGACGTGGAAAGTAGGCTTTCAACGTCGGTCATGCCCTCACCCGACGTTGAAAACCCTTCTGCATGGGCTTTCAACGTCGGGTGTGGGTATAACCGACGTCGAAACCCCATTGATTTTCTTCCCCACAAAAACTCACAAACTTTAGATAGCGGTTATAAGGGAACCGCTATTATATCCTCTCGATTATGATCGATCATTTCAAGTTATGATCAATCAGAATCTTATTTCGCTCGAGCGAGAGTAGTGTCGCTCAAGCGAAATACAACCCGAGAATGCCAATTTTGTGCAGGGGGCGTTTCGCTCGAGCGAGAAGAGTGTCGCTCAAGCGAAAAACATTTTAGATAGCGGTTAACCTGGAACCGCTATTATATTGTTTCAATTATGATCGATCAGAATGCAGTTATGACCGATCAGAACTATTTTAATCGATTAAATCTTGTTTCAATCGATTAGAACAATTTCTGCATAGCGTTTTAATCGATTAAAACTTGTTTAATCGATTAAAACTTGTTTTTATCAGTTAAAATAACTTGAAAAGTTTTACGAGAAAGTTTTGCAGTATTTCAATCGATTGAATCGCGAAACAATCGATTAAATCAACTTAGAAGATTTTTTGTAAAGTGTTTTAATTGATATAAACGTTGTCGTATCAGTTAAAACAAATCTGTTAAAGAATCAAGAACGTATTAATGGATTAAAAGAAGTTTTAACAGATTAAAACTGCACTTTTAACAGATTAAAAGAATCTTTTAACAGATTAATTAAACCAGCAGTTTTGAAAATCTTCTATAAAAACAGTTTGGCTTGAACTTTTTTAACATACATTGAATATATCATCTTTTACACATCCTTGAGCAATCAATCAATAGCTAATTGCGACCGAATTAAAGTGGGGGTTGGCTCGAGGTTAGAGTTCGACGTCACTAGGGTATGCGTTAGGGTTCGAGCTCCGCTGGGTTTGCGTTGGGTTTCACAGCATGACAATTGGGTTTGGCTTGACATTGGGGTTCGATGTCGCAGAAGTTGGGGTTCGGCCTCGAGTTCGTCGAGGTTGAGGCTGGGGTTGAGATTCGAAGTTACTTGGGTTAAAGATCTTCGAAACTCGGAATCGGATTTGAGATTCAAGGTCACTCGGGTTGGATTTCTACAAGTGATATTTACACGGATATATATTTATTTGTATATAAATATAATTTATTTGTATGTTATTATCAAAAAATTCAAGTAGTTTAGTGGTTGGAGTATCGACCTCCAACTCTAAAGTACTTGGGTTCGAATCCTGCCAATGACAATTCTCTTAAAAATTAAAAAACTTCTAAAAAATATAATATAAAGAGATGGAGAACCTAATAAAAATATAATATGAAGAGAGGGGAGACTTCTAGATAAATAAAAGGGGGTAAAGGGGTTGTAAATAAATAAAAATTATTAATTTAAAAAATCATACTTTCAACGTCGGTTCTAATTAAACCGACACCGCTATCTAAAGTCGACTTTCAACGTCAGTTTATTAGAACCGACGTTGAAAGTTACAACTTTCAACGTCGCCTGATACAACGTCGGTTATTAAACTGACGTTGAAAGCCTTCCAGAACCGACGTTGAAAGCTTTATTTGTAGTAGTGGAAAACAATTACAAATAATTAATAAACAAATTTCATAAAAATCAATTTAGATATAAGAACAATGATTTGAAAGTTTTTCAATAACAAGATTATACTAAGCAAAATGTTTAAATATTTCAAAGAGAGCTTTTTACAAAATACAGTACTATTTCTAAGTAAGAAATATTTGATCATAGTAATGATTAGAGTTGCCAATTATATTTGTGGATGGAAAGCTAAAGTAACCTTACAAGGGTTTCATCTAAAGACTTGGTTGATCTTATAGAATTTAATATTTGTGTATGTATGTGTCTTTTTGTCCTATTTGTAAGATAGTGTTCTTTTAAGAAACTTAAAAGTTAGTGGACAAGTTTAGTTGGTATAACTGTTCAATAAAGATAACACTCAATAAATGATGAATTAATATATATCCTTCCCTTATCATGTCTTTAACATTTTTATTATATTACTTGTTATATCTACCTCTAATAAAATTGATATATAATTATGTGTAATTTGTATTTATCATTAAGTCTAAAAAAATAACAAATCATAAAAAAAAATTATTACAGTGAAAACAACAAAAACTAAAACATAGGTAATGTTAAATCTACTTTCTCCCTAATCTTGGAAAAAGAGATGATTTTTAAAGAGGATAAAAATACAAAACAAAAAAATCCACTGAGTTCAACAAGATGATTTTGTAAGAGGAGAATAATAACAATGAAAATCAATTAATAGGGGTTTTATGTTTTTTTTTTAATTCTATTCTAACCAAGTATTAATTGTCAACTCATTTTAATTTATTTTAATATATATAAAATCATATGCTAATATCATTATTCCATTTTTTTAATTTCTCATATAAGATATAGCTCCTCCTCATAAGGCAATTTCAGTATATATATTTCTTCTATATTTAAATGTATTAACAAATCTTTAATATTTTTTATAAATTTGATTAATAATTAATATATTTAATATAATTGACAAAATCATATTTAAGGTTATAATTAATAATGAATATTATTATTTATTTTAAATTTAGAATATCATTATAGACTAATATTAAATATATTTATGAGTAATACAAATTATTATTAATTATTTTACGTTTATGTTAACATAAAAGGTTTCTTTTAAAGTATTAAACTAAAAATATTGATTTAGAATATTTAATAATGAATTTAAAAGTTTAAATTTAGAAAACTAATAATGAATTAAATTATTTTTTATGATAAATAAAATTATATTATTGTATTAGAATAATAATTTTAAAATAAGGATTTTGAAAACTATGTTTATTTACTCAATTAATAAATTTTAAAAATTATTATAAAAAAACATGTAAAGTTATTGTTTATAAAAATTAATATTGATAATGAATGTCAATATAAATATAATTTCAATATAAAATATTAAATTTATGTGAATAATAATGCTTTTAGGAAAACTTGAAAAAATATTAGTAATTTAACCTTATTTATTTATTATTATTAATTAAATTCATTATTAATAGAATTTATTAAATATATTGTTTTATATGCGTTATATTAAATTATTTTTATT